>OW026520.1:95290700-96490700 GCA_932274085.1 Protocalliphora azurea
ACGGACTTTCGTTACATTATTGCCAGAAAGTGCTGCCACACTTATCGAGGTTGGCTTCGTAAAAATTGGATGGTTTCGAGCAAGGATGAGATTGTACGAAGATATCAGAAGGTGCTATCGTTGCCTTGGGATGGGACACACCCAAGCAAACTGTTCCGGCGTGGACAGGAGGGATAGGTGCATCAGATGCGGACAACCTGGGCACAAGATAAAAGATTGTAATGCAGTTCCCAAATGCATTCATTGTGTGGAAGCAAAACTAGAGCGGACTGATCACATTCCAGGCTCAAAGAGGTGTCCACTAGGCAAAAAATGATAGCAGTTCTCCAAGCAAATATGCATAGAAGCCGGATGGCAGATGCTTTGCTTGAGCAAATAGCGGTTGAGAAGAAGGTGGATGCTGTCATTATCAGTGAACAGTATAGGCAAATTCGTCGAGGGTCCTGGTACGAGGATGAAACAAGCACGGCAGCACTTTGGTTACCTAGTGGCAGTAAGATTGCGGTCAGGCAGCAAGGTCACGGATGGTGCTACACATACGTACGAACAGAGCAATTTACACTAATGAGCTGTTACTTCACCCTAAGTGATGTTATGGAGTAATTTAGGATAAAGCTGGATATAATTGAAGATAAGATTCGAGAAATAGGTGGTGCCTTCATAGTAGCTGGGGACTTCAATGCCAAGGCTGTCAAATTTGGAAGTCCAACAATGAACACACGAGGAAGGTGCATTTTAGACATGGCCGCTAGATTAGGGCTGGTTGTGGCAAATACTGGTTCCGCCACTACTTTCAGAAGTCCGGGATGTGAATACACCACGCCGGACATCACTTTAGTGACTGAAAGCCGGACTGCAATGGTTGAAGGATGGAAAGTACTGGAAGACTACAATGGAAGTGATCACCAATATATTACCTTCCAGATCACAGCGCCAACAAACGCCACTCGGACATCAAGAGAGAGAGGCACTCGTAAGCCAATAGTGACCCTGCTTCCTTGGCGAACGCGATGATGCTACGCATAGTTCGAAGCTGCAATGCTTCAATGCCACGCATAACGCAGCACCCAAGAAGACAACCCATGTATTGGTGGACACCAGAAATAGCTGAACTCAGACGGACATGCCACCGCGACAGAAGGAGGTACACCAGAGCTAGGCGAACCGGTGAAGCTTTGATGGCCGAAGAGCGGCCAGACGCGATGCTCGAAGTGTACAATGTTTGTATAGCTCAAGGAATCTTCCCCAAAACAGTGGAAGATACAAAAACTTACGCTGATTAGCAAAGGCAGAGGTTACCCAACCCAATCGTCAGCATATCGCCCTCTTTGTATGCTGGATTGTACCGGTATGCTACTGGAGAAATTATTGCAACGCAGATTAGCAGACTCCGTCGAGATGCCTGGAGGATTATCGCAGAGACAGCATGGCTTTCGACCAGGTAAATCTACTCTTGGTGCAATTGAGGTTGTAGTAAGAAGTTTCGAAAGTGCACAGCGCAGACGATACTACCCAAAGCGTATTCTCGTTTTAACTACACGTATGCTTTCAACAGCCTACGATGGGTTGATATTATGAAGGCACTACGGGAGAGATTCAGTATCCCCGGATATCTACTAAAAATCCTTCAGGAGTTATCTGAGAGATCTCAAGTTGCTCTACGTTACGCCAGAGGGCCAAAGGGATAAAGCGATTACATCCGGTGCAGCTCAGGGATCAATATTGGTACCTGATCTTTGGAACCTGAGTTACGACGAGATACTTTCGATAGAGATGCCACAAGACACACACCTGGTAGGATATGCAGATGATATAGTGGCGGTAATCTCAGCACGAGATACAGATGACGCCAGAAGAAAGCTGAACCAAATCATGATAAGGACTCAAATATGGCTAGAGAATCATGGGCTGGAGCTTGCTAAAAATAAGACCGAGATCATAATGATGACACGAGGACACATGCTACTTGAAATTAGAATGCATATTGATGAGCTTCCCTTGGTCACGAGAAAGGTGGTAAAATATTTGGGCATCAAACTTGACTGCAGATTCACTTACTGGGCTCAAATTCAACACGCTGCCACCAAAGCGGCAAAGGTTACAGGCATGCTAAGCCGGCTAATGGCGAATATCGGCGGACCAACACAGAGCAAGAGGCGAAGACTAAACGTAAAGTGCTGGGGGCAGTACAGCGCACGGCGGCACTTAGAGTCGCTTCACCCTATCGTACGGATTCGGGCGCTACGGTATTTGTTATAAGTGGGGAAATACCGGTTGATCTCTTGGCGCGTGAGCGAAATGAAGCATGGTAATCTATGGGAGAAGTTCCTGGTATAAGTGCTGTAGAGCGAAGATCTCAAACCATCCATCGATGGCAAAACAGATGAAGTACAGAAACGACCGGCATATGGACGGCAAGGCTTATTCCCAATATGGAAAGGTGGACGCAGAGGGAATTTGGGGAGGTTAACTACTATTTAACCCAGTTCCTTTCAGGTCATGGATACTTTCAAAAGTATTTGTACCGCATGGGCAAGACAGGTGACTCCGCTTGTATCTACTGCGGCGAGGCAAACGATGATGCGGAACACACGTTCTTCAACTGTACCAGATGGTACGCTGAAGGAAACGCACTGAGTGAGAAAATCGGCGAGTTTAATACTGATAATATAGTAGAAAAAATGCTAGAATGCGGAGACAAATGGAATGCATTGGGACACTACGTTGGATAATAATATAATAATAATAATAATAATAATAATAATAATTATTATTATTATTTATTATATAATATAATAAATATTATTATTATTATATTATTAATATATATAGTTATTAATAATAATTAGGATTATATTTATTGTATTTAATAGGGTTTCTAATTTTCGTTTTTATTAAGTTCACGAAGCGGACTAAAATAATCTTTTGATCTAAGCACTTAGTACTTGCTCCTTTTTTTAATTGATGAGTTTTTGCTGATGCTGATATTAAAATTAGTACTTTCGTTAATGTCTACATTTTTCCGACAATAGTTCAATATTTAAATTTTGTCCTTATTTTGAAAAATGCTAGAAAATGCTAAATATATTATTAAAACTGCTAAATAATATGCCAAATGCTAAGTGAAAAAATTTTGGATATGTAGGAGTAAAAAATGCTAAATAGATGCAAAAATGCTAAAATGGTCGCACTGGTTATGAGGACAATTTTCAGTATCTGCTTTGTAATTTATTCTTTTGTTCGTAGGTATGTTAATGATATTCAGCATCTCTAGTATTTTTTGTAATTGTTCTCTATAGATAGTATGCTCACTCCCTCAGAATTTGGAAAATGATTGGCACTGGTATATTGGGCCGCCAGTGCAGTTTTCTGTGTCAAATTATTATATCTTACTTTTGAGTCAGATCTACGTCCTGCTAATCTAGTTTTCTGTATCTTCTTATCGGCTGGTTAGATTTACATAAAATTTTACATAGGCGTAACAGAGGAGTCTAAAATTTAAAGTTTAGAAGGGGTGTCCACATACCCTTTAGGAGCGACGCTTTTGGGGTTCAAAATGGGGTACATTTTATTAAAAACCAAATAAAACTACTAAAATAAATATTTGTGAGACAGCCTGTTTAGTTGATTTTAGAAAATTTAACATTTGTATATAATGAAAAATAGAAAACTGTCAAATTTTTTAATATATTTTATTTGTTTTACCAATTATATCAATTATAAATTATTTTTAAAATATTGGTTAAAAGTTTTTAACAACAAAAGTAAATCAAATGTTATTAAAATACAAAAATATAAAAACTAAATACATCAACAAAAACAACATGGAGAGAAAACAATGTATGTAAAGCATTTGGTTTTTGAAATTTGGTTTTTCAAAAACCAACTAGTTTTTGTTTTGATATAAACGGCATATTATAGAAAAAAATAAAATTTTTTTTTTGTGTTTTTGGCCGTATATGTCGGTTATATTTACAAATCGTAACATTGTAAAAATATTCGTAAATATATTTTTATATGAAGCACACTGTAAATATTAACACCAATGTTTACATCTACGACAACCCTGTTATTGAGGTGTATTTTTTGTGTTCCGTTCCGTCTGCGCCGAACAGCTGAAATTCGGTTAAGCCAAGTCGCCTAGAAAAATTTTGAGCTGCTGCCGCTGTAAAATTTTCGGCTTAACTCAAGCCGTGTTTTTAATTTAAATTCTTTTTGAAAAAATATGTTAAAAACGAAACTTTTTTTTATTATTTTGATGCAGTATTTGCCATTTATGTTGTATTTAAATATGAAAGAAAAATATTTGCATCATTTTGAACTTCAAATAACTATAAATCAACTAAGTATTTTTTATGATTATAATTGATTATTTTTGATGCTAATACTGTGAAAAAATAATATTAATAGTTGCTAATAAATTTTAATGGGCCTTAATCGTCATTCTGCGAGAAATCTAAAAAAAACTCATACACAAGATTTTGTCAGCTAATAAATCACTTCTATTCACTAACGATATGTGGTTGGGAATTATCAAAATAATCGATATAAATTCCATTATTTATTGTACTTTTTTATTTCTTTAGCATATCTTAAGAATTTATATATTTTTTTTATTGGAGCAGACCATTTTTCATTCTAATATGCAAACAATTATTTTAATATTTTATGTAAAAATCCAAAAATATCCTTAGTTCACCCCATATTTTTTTATATTTTTTCAATAAATTAATAATTCTGTTTATACTTTCGCTGGAAAAAATCTCGTCCTATTTTTATGAACAATGTTAATCAGTGGGGAATGAAAATATAAAATTTTTAATTAGAAAAATGTGTGTGTAACAGTGTCTACAAACGTCAAACTTAACGCGAATTTGTGGAAGGTGGCAACAGTTACACAAAAACAACAATATGGCGTATTCATTATTGTTTTTTATATAGGCAATTTGACAACTCTAACAACTAATATAATAATCAGCTGTTTAACTAAGGTTACCATGTATATATTCGCACTGATTTTGACGTTTGTTTTGATCCAAATTAATTTGCCTAATGTAGACACTATGTAATATCAGCCGGCTGACAATCGATTTTAGGCCGCCGCCGAAACTTTTTAACACAAGCCGCCGTCGCTGATAAAATTCTCGGCGCAGGTCTCTGTTCTGTTCATTGTCTTTCTCTTTACCAAAATTTAACAAAAATTCAAAAAAAAGAAAAAATATATATATACATACATTTTACAAACTTTTAAAAACAAACTTTTTAAAAAGAAAACAATAAAATGATACCAAAAAAGATGCCAGTCAAGGATGCTCACATAGTGAAGATTGCCGTAGAATATGAAAATCATTTGGCACAATTAATCAATTTGGATCAGCGTCAACCATTAACAGGTAAATACATTTTGTCCTTACTATTCCTAAGTAAAAATATTGTTTATACTTTCTACTAAAAATGCTTAAGGAATAAAACATGAAATTAGAAAAAAGTGAAAGGAGTGCTCATTTAATTTTTAGAGTCGGTAAAACCAACGCCCTTTGTCTTAAAACAATAAATTCAAGATATTCAGTCGTCATACATGCCAATCAAATATATACACACACGCACTGTAGTAAACAATATGCAATCATTCAGAGCGTTTTTTTTTGTGAAGATTGTATAAATGATTAAATATTCGAGTAGTGCCAATGGAAAGGAAATGGGAATGTATTATTTACCTATATATTGTTGTTTTACATTACTTAATTTAAAACTTAAAATTATTTGGAATAATCGGAGTTATTTACTGTTGGTGAATAAAATATTTTAATTTTAATTTTCATTCTTCCATTTCAGGTAAAATTCAAGAAATTTGCAGTTGTTGGGGTATTGTTGATCCCGAAAATTATGCTTTACAATTTTGTGAAGCCAACTATTTGAAATATGTTACAGAAAAAAATCGCAACGAAATCAAAAATGGCTCCGTACTACGTCTGCAATATTCTCCCTCTAAAACTGCCAACGATACATTGGAAACCTTGCGTGCCGGTTCACCTTGTGTGAAAGGTGAATGTTTGGAAAAGTTATCATCTCTGTCCGTAGATGTAACATTTGCTTTGGAATTTATAAAAGAACAAGGTTTGGGCATAATTATCAGTATGATTGAAGAACCATCCGACAAGGAAGACAAAATACTCATACATAGTTTAAAAAGTTTTGTTGAGCTCATGGAACATGGTACAGTGTCCTGGGAAATTTTACAAAATAGTTTTGTACAACGTAATATTTATATTGTAAGAAACTTTCAAAATTTCCCCAAATGCACCGAAAGTGCTCTATCGAATTTAGAAAATATTGTACAGAATAGTACAAAATATACTTTGGTAGAGCAAGAGGTTACTTTGCAAGACCTCTTAAGGCTAGTCCAAGATTCCAATTCAGCGGTTATCATACAAAATACTATAGCTCTAATAAATGCTCTATTCATGAAAGCTGATGAGGGTAGAAAACGTCAGATAGCTCACACCATAAGTGCAAAACAATATCGTTTGGCTTTGATAGGTAATGTGACGAGTACAGAGATGACCCATCAATTGTATGTTTTACAAACATTAACTTTGGGTTTATTGGAGCAACGTATGCGCATGAAAATTAATGCCCAAGATCAGGATGCTCTTGAAAAAATCAAAGAATTACGTAAAATAGCATTTGACGAATATTCCGATCATATGGGTGGCATGGGAGGTGGTGGAGGAAATTGTTCAGGTCCGGGTAACATAAACTTTGCCCAATATTATAAAAAGTTGGGATTTAAATGTGACATTAATCCGGCCCAAGATTTTATTGAAACACCTCCGGGCATATTAGCACTCGACTGTATGATTTATTTTGCCCGCAATTACACTCAACACTATAGAAAAATTGTACATGACAATTCATGTCGTGGTGATGAACATGAATGTCCTTTTGGTCGAACTTCCATCGAATTAGTTAAGCTCTTGTGTGATATTTTACGCATTGGTGAATCACCCTCCGATCAGTCGGTTGATTTTCAACCCATGTTCTTTACACACGATCATCCATTTGAGGAATTTTTTTGCATTTGTATTATGACTTTAAATCGCACTTGGAAGGATATGCGTGCTACTGGTGAAGATTTCCTTAAAGTATTTAGTGTTGTACGTGAACAAATAACGCGTACATTAAAGCAAAGACCAGATAACCTAGAAGATTTTCGAGGAAAAATTGCCCATTTTACATATCAAACTATAACAAATTTACGACAACAGGAAAGAACCTCAAAGGAGGAATGTGATTCGACTGCATCGGCAATTGTTAAATTAAAAGAGAAAATATCGCCACATATTTTAGACTTGATTAAACAACAAAGACTGGCATTTTTAGTGGAAGGTAAGCAGTTTTACTTAGACTTAATGATAAAATTCTATTATTTAATTTTGCATTTATTTCTATAACACATTAAAGGTACACGGTTCTCGAAATATTCCCGCGGCGCACGTTCAAAAGATAAATTTTGGTATGCTCGCCTCTCGCCCAATCATAAAGTCATACACTATGGTGACTGTGATGAAAAGACAATACCAACACTCGAAGAATTATCGAATAAAGTATCAGTTGTTGATATCAAACAATTGTTGGAGGGCAAAGAATGTCCACACATGAAAGAAATTCGTACACGTAAATCTGCAGTGAATTTAGCATTTTCCATAACATTTGATAGTATGGATCATTCTACATTGGATTTTGTAGCGCCTGACGAAATTGTATTCTACTATTGGACCGATGGTATTAATGCACTTTTGGGTCAGGAAATGGTTAGTAAACAGAAAAAAGAAGATTTTGATACTTTACTTTCGATGGAAATAAAACTGCGTCTCTTAGATACTGAGGGTGTGGATATTAGCAAAGATCCACCACCTGTACCAGAGGATCCAGAAAATTATGATTTTTGTTTTGAAAATTAAATAGTATTACATATAGAAATATTCCAACAGGAAAAGCTTAATCTCTTTTTAATTAGTTTTTCAAATATGAATGTCAAAAATAAAGAAACAATTAAAGCCAAAGTTAAGTTAAAAAGTATTTAAAGAAACGCACATTGTCCTTTTTTATACTCTTATTTTATATAATAAATTTATGTATATTTTATATTATATATAAACAATATTAAGAGACTATATATAATGTTTATGAGTGCAATTTCATTTCCAACGAATTAATTAAAAAAAAAAAATTTATACAATATTAATAAAATTAAAAAAAATGTTTTGAAATAAAACAAACAAATAAATAAAAATAACCATAAAATAGCGTGCAGTTTTATTTAGACTAAAAACTTCTTCGAAACAAAAATCGAATTGTATAATAATAATTTGCTAGATTTTACCTGGGGTGCTCCGCTATTGTATTATATTGTAATATAAAAAGTTTAGAGTGAATAAAGCTAATTTTTGGTATACAATATTTCCAGAAAATCGTTTAATGATTGTAACTAATCAAAAACTGAATCAATTGTAATCTGTTAAGTAAATAAATGTCTTTCATTTTTTTTTAATATTTATTTAACAATTTAAAATAATAATACGTTAAAAATATAAAAACAAAACACTTGCGATTTTAAATAATTCTTTTTTAATAAAATCTGTGTAACTGTCCCAGATGATTTTTTAGAGACAATTGATCATTTTTTGGCGGTAAATTTCACTAGCTCCCATCTATCACCAATGAGCATGATGGCAGTTGCCACTTTACTGACCCTATGATAAGCGACAAGAAGACGAGATAATAAAGATTTTTTACTGACTAACCAGTAAAATGATTGTGTGTGTGAGCAAAAAAAAAACTACCTCGTAGTCGTGAAGGGTCATTTTACCGATCATTTGGTAGTCGTGATTATGTGTGTAAAAATGTGCCACTACGTAGTCGTGAAGGTGTTAGAAATTATAAATTCCGAAATTCTTAAGCAATATTAATTTTTTTTCCGTTTTGGCGTTTATTTTCGTTTTAGTGTTTTTTGATTTTTGGCGATTTTTTTATTTTTACGTTTTTTCCTTTTTATTTTGGTCATTTTCTTAATTTTGGCTATTTTTCATGTTAACTATTTTTTATTTTGGGGGATTGTTTTTCTTGTTCATTTTTTATTTTGGCGATTTTTTGGGTTTTACCGTTTTTCCTTTTTGTGATTCTTATAGGCTATTTTTTATTTTGGTGCTTTTTTTATTTTGGCACTTTTTTCATTTTAGAAATTTTTTGCTTGTTTCGGTGATTTTTTTATTTTATCCTTTTAGTGAATTTTCGTTTTGGAGTTATTTTTGATTTGACTTTTTTTTTCTATTTTGGTGTTTTTTTTTCATTTTGGCTTATTTTTATGTTGGTTACTTTTTTATTTTGGCGATTTTTTGATCGCTTTAGAGTTTATTCCGTTTATTTATTTCAAAATAAGAGTTGCCGCAAGCTCATAGAGCTTAAATTGGCTAGACTACCATACAATAATTAATTTGTACTACAATTATAATTATTTCAAAAAATATTTTTTATTCTTAAAACTAAAAAGAAACACTGAATTCTATTCTCACGGGAACTAAAGCAATCAAACTGAGAAGACAAAAACCAATTAGCCACTATTTTTATATTTAACAATGGTATAATGACAACAATGTCCAATTATCATAAAAATAATTTCAATGTGGCAACATTGTGTATTAAATTTATACATGTAAGTCTAAACTCTAACCTCAGGTCTACAACTGAGATTAACGCTGATATAATATGTGAGATAACGCAAGCAGAAGAGAGTAACCATTTTGTTTATATTATGTTTTATCTTAAATAAGGGGTACACGTACTCTAATAAATCCTATAAGATATCATTATTTTCAATCAGTCGCAGAACAAACATGTACTTTTTATTTACAAAAATCGCACGTTTTTAACATAATTTCTATAAAAAAAATTTTTAAATGTAAAACAATCATTAAAAGAAAATAATTTTGCAAAAAAACATTGTTTTTTTAGTAATTTCCAAAATATATAAGCACACACACATACAAACTTCCGTGTGTGTGTATTTTTTTGACAGTTCATCTTATAAGATGGTTGTGTAGAGAAATCTCATCACAACAGTCTCATAATACATCTTATAATACTAATATTTGAATCTACACGTGAAATAATTCTCTCAGAGAGCGAATTTGACACTCTCTGATAGAAAAATCTTACATATTATGTTACGTCTAGACGGGCTGTAAGCATTCCCGATAACTGTTAAATATCAACCATTTTTAAACTTAACAAAAAGAAATAAAATAATAAAATAAGAAACAAACATCTATTATTTTATATTCCGTGAAATACAACCAATTGATTTAAAAACAAATCACATAAATGTGTAATGTGTATGTGTTATATAAAAAAAAAAAATTTTTAATTTTTTATTAATTGTACTTGATATTGATTTCCTGTTTCAAGGGAACTAATAATAATAAAAGTATTGTACGATAAGGAGCCTTTTCCTTACCGGCAGCAATATAGAGCAAATCAGTTTTTTGACTTGTTGTCTATATTGCCACTGAATTGTTCGTTGGGTCGAGTAATGCAAAAGGAATTGCGACCGTGAACTGCGAAAAGAAAAACAAAACAAGAGGCGATGTTGCCTCTTTGATTTCAACTAGCACAATAAATTCTTTATTTATAAAATTCTTCAAAATAAAGTAGAACAAACGATCATAATAACTAAGGGCTACTGTGTTGTTGTTGTTATTCTATGTTGAGAGACAAACAAAAGAAATTCACCACTAGTAATGTACATATGTGCAAAAAACAAAACAATAAATAAAATATGTACCGGTATTGAATTTTTGTTTACAACAACACATTATGAGATGGTAATACAAAACAAAATAAGAAATAAAATAAAACCTAACGGTTAATAACCAAAATAAGTTATAGTGGACCATAGAAACGAAATTTACATCAAATTACAGTGGGATGAGTGGCTCAAAAATATGAATAATTTAAATACAATAAAAAAATGCAAAATAAAATAGAAATAAATATAAAATAAAACAATAAGTATTATACGGTGACCTAACATACCGGCCCCATTGAAAGGATACTTTCAAGATGAACAAAGTAGAGCAAGTCTGTGGATAGGGCGACGTATAACTCCTTTTGTTGTTTTAATGTCAACCACTCGAACACGATTATCTCTTCCAAGCACAGTATTGATGATTTTGCCCATGAGCCATTTTTGTGGGGGTAGATTATCCTCATGAACAATTACTATAGATCCATTGATGATATTGTTGTTGAAGGTAGTCCATTTATTGCGAGTCTGCAGTTCGTTAATATAATCGTGGGACCATTTTCTCCAAAAATGTTGTTTGATAGCTCAATGTTATTAATTTCTTTTGTAGGGACATCACGTTCTGGCAAACTACGTAGGGGAGCGCCAATTAGAAAATGGCCAGGTGTAAGGGCTTCAAAATCACTTGGATCGGAAGATAGGGGTGATATTGGTCTTGAATTTAAAATAGCCTCTATCTCGATCATCGCAGTTGTCAGCTCTTCGTATGTAAGCTTAGTGTTAGCCAGGGTTTTAGTTAAGTGGCCCTTTGCAGATTTTACGGCCGCCTCCCACAATCCGCCAAAATGTGGTGCCCTAGGGGGAATAAAGTGAAAATTTATAAATTGATTTGAGCAATAATTTACAATAAAATTTGAGTTCTTTGGATCAAAAAGGAACGATTTTAATTGAACCAATTTAGAATTTGCACCAACGAAATTTGTGGCATTATCACAGAATATATCTGTGGGCAAACCTCTTCGTCCAATCAACCTTTTCAGAGCGGCAATAAAGGCGTCAGTTGATAAGTCCGATACAACTTCAATGTGCACTGCTTTAGTTGCGAGGCAGACAAAAACAGCAATATAGGTTTTATATGGGACCTTTCCTCTGATGCGGAAGTATGTGTTAACTGGACCACAAAAATCAACGGCACATCTGGCGAAGGGCCTTGAAGGGTTGAGACGCTCTACGGGTAAATTTCCCATCATCTGTTGTAGCAATTTTGGGCGATAACGAATGCATTGTGGGCACGAATTGACGATGCTACGACATAGATTTCTTGAGTTGATGATCCAAAATTTCTGGCGAATTAACGACATTAGAGCCTTAGGTCCAGCGTAATAGTTACTAATATGTAGATGGCGTACATAACAGCTCACAAAGTGATTTTTACTGGGCAGAATTATAGGATGCTTTTGACCTTCAGAGATTGATGCTAAGTCCAAGCGACCACCAACTTTGAGCAAATTGAAGCCATGTGAGGAATCAAGGAAAGGGTTGAGACACTTTAGAGCGCCTTGAGGATCCTTTTTCTTTAGAGCGCGATTTATATCATCTTGAAAATGGAGTTTCTGGATGTTAAAGACAATACGAAATAAGGCATTTTCTAATTCTTGGGGCTGCAAGGAATCAGAACAAAAAATATTAGTTTTTGGTTTATAAGCAAAAAGAAGCATCCAGGCGACAATACGAATGATTTTTAAATATGAACTATATCTTGCAATCGAATCCAAAATGTAATTAGATTTTACTTCAAGGCACATTGTAGTTTTACGTTTTTCTCTATCGATTTCTTGTTGATTTTCTTCGGGTAATTTATCCAATTTATTTGGAGGCCACTGAGCAGGATCTAGAGCGAGAAATGCTGGTCCATTGAACCATATAGATGAGGAAAGTTCTTGAACAGTTGAACCTCGAGAAACAATATCAGCAGGATTGAAATGAGTTGGGACATGTCGCCAACTACAAGCATTAGTAAGGTCCTGAATTTCTGATACCCTGTTGCCAACAAAAACGGATAATGTTGAAGAATGCTGCTTGAGCCAATGAAGAACTAGTTGAGATTCTGTCCAGAGAAAAACTTCAAGATTTGGTATTGCGAAAAGATTTTTGATTTTAGAGTATAATTTTGCCATAAGTTGTGCGCCGCATAATTCTAATTTAGGCAATGATTTTCTTTTTGTTGGAGCGACACGAGATTTAGCAGTAAAAAGACGAACAGATACATTTCCTGAAGAAGTTTTTACTCGAAAATAGAAACAGCAACCATAAGCGCGAATTGAAGAGTCACAAAAGCCATGAAGTTGAATTAATTGAGAATTAGGAGCAAGACAAAAACGAGGAATTTTAAGCCAGGATAATAAATTGAGATCTGAGACAAAAGATTTCCAGGCTGAGTATAGTTCTTGAGGTATAGATTCATCCCAATCAATTTTTAGAATCCATAATTCTTGCATGATGATCTTTGACTTTATAATAAGCGGTGCCAAGAGTCCTAGAGGATCGAAAAGAGATGACGAGAGCGACAAAATTGTTCGTTTGGTAATTTTTTCCTCCATTTGACCTTTAGGCGAAAAAGAAAATAGAAAAATATCTTTTTGTTGATCCCATGTAATTCCAAGAGCACTTGTAACAGCAGAGTCATCAATATTCAAACTTTTGGTAGTTTTATCATCTTGAAAATCTTTATGATTTGAGTGCCATTTATCTAATTGAAAACAACCTTTACTTAGAATTTCATTTACCTCCTGCTTAATTTGAGCCAATTCTTCTATTGTCCCGGCCCCACTTAGGAAATCATCAACATAAAATGAAGACTTTATGATCTTTGCGCCAAGTTCATACTGGTCCTTATACTGATCTGCAAGATAATGAAGACTCTTGATAGCGAGATAAGGGGCAGCTGACATTCCGTAGGTAACTGTATTTAGCTGATATGTACGAATTTCTTCTTCCTCTGAATTTCTCCACAAAATGTATTGAAATTTACGATCATGAAAGTCAATGAGCACCTGGCGATACATTTTGACTATATCAGCTGTGATGGCGTAGCGATGAAGGCGAAAACGAAGTAGAATTTTGTACAACTCAGCTTGAATAGTTGGACCAACCATAAGAATGTCGTTTAAAGATTTATGGGACGATGAGGGACATGAAGCATCGAAAACTACTCTTAATTTCGTGGAGGTACTATTGGGCTTAAAAACGCAATGATGGGGAATGAAATAGTGAGGTTCATCTAAGCGGGGATTTCGAACTAGACTCATATGTCCACAATCTTCATATTCCTTCATAAAAGCGACGTATTGTGATTTGAGGTTGTTGTCTCGAGCAAACCTTCTCTCCTGAGACGCAAATCTTTTAAGAGCCGTATTTCGAGAGAGGCCTAAATTGTCAGAGGATTCTTTGAAGGGCAATTTAACAACAATCCTACCAGACGCTTCACGATGAACTGTATTATTAAAAAAGGTTTCACAATCAACTTGCTCTGGAGTCAAAACAGTTGGACCAGATTCAACTTCTTCGATTTCCCACAAACGTTGTAATTTTAAATCGACCTCTTCTTCTATCGAAAGCATACAAGAAGAACTAGAACTTTTGGAATGATTTGAATTATAACGACCAGCAACTATCCATCCAAAAAGTGTTTTTTGTAATTTGGGCAAATTAGGACCAAGTTTTATTTGACCAACCGACAAAATATCGAAAAAAGTTTCAGTACCAATAAGTAAATCGATTCGTTTTGACTTGAAAAAGTTTTCATCAGCAAGCTGGGTGTTTGGCGGCAAATTCCACGACGAGACATCTAATTCTGAATCAGGTTGATACGAAATGTGAGGGGTCACGCAAAACGAAAGAGGTACTTCAAAATCAGTAAAACGAGATTTAACATTTGTGGACGATCTGTATTTGCTTTTGCTATGCGCGTTACCAATACTAGCAACTTCAGTAGTTTGCTTTTTGCGAGACAAATGTAATTTTTGCGAAAATTCTTCAGTTATGAAATTCAATTGAGAGCAAGAATCCAACAAGGCGCGTCCCAATTGATAGCAACCATTAGCATCACGAACAAGAACCATGGCAGTAGCAAGAAGCACCTGTTCCGGCGAGGATTTTTCCATATGGGCATGGACCGAGGCGGAATTTTCATTCAAGGCAGCATGAGATGTAGATGGTTCAGCAGCTGGGGACGAGGGCCTAGAAGCTGGCTGAGACCGATGAAGTAAACTATGATGCGAGCGAGAACAAAATTTGCACTTGAATGAAGAGGAACAGTTGTTTACTTGATGCCCTTTCGATAGACAATTAAGGCAGAGACCTAATCGTTTTGCATTTTCAAAGCGTTGACCGACATTCATATCTTTAAAACGAGAACAGCGACTAATAGTGTGGTCATCTTTAGAGCAAAGTGTGCAAACGCGTTTTGAAACCGTGAAACTATAGCCAGGTTTAGAATATTTATTTTTGGACTTACCAGAATTGTGATTTTCGGGCTTACGAAGGTTCACATGTGAATGGCTGGTATCAACAGACTCCAAAAATTGGCAACGCCTTTCAAGAACCTTGGAGCAATCATCCCATGATGGCAATTTGGTGAAGTCCAAAGAATCTTTCCACTTCCTTTTAGTGTCATCATCAACTTTTTCCATCACTATATAAATTAGCATAGAATTAGCAATGTCGCTAGGAGAGCCAAGAGATAATAACGAGCTATAAAGAGCAGAAACATTATCAACGAGACTACGTAATTGTGCACTATTGTATTTGGACATGGCTGGTAGTTCAAAAAGTGTGGTTATGTTTTCCATAAAAATGAGCGAGTTATTGTCGTAACGACTTTTGAGCCTTTCTATTGCTTTAGGGTAATTTTCATTTGTAATTTGGAAAGCCTTGACCGTTTCCAGTGCTTGGCCATGAAGGCAGTTCAGCAAATGGTTAAATTTTTCAATATTCGATAGGCCATATTCACGATCAATAACTTGATTAAACGACGTTATAAAATTTTTGTACTCACTGTACTTACCACTAAATGTGGGCAATTTGAGCTGGGGCAATTTATGGTTGACAACAGGGAAACAAATTGTAGAATCCGAAAACGTTGTGTTATGAACATCCTCACCAAGCTGCGTTTGTATATTCATTTTAGCTGCGATGTACAAATCTTCAATTTCGGGCCTACCGTTGTCGTCTGGGTCATATTTTTCAATTTGGGTTTGATACGTTAATATTTGCTTAAAATATGATTCCAAAATCCCCAATCGGCACTTTAATTCAGCTGAGGAGAGTGTCCTGCCTTCACCCCTTCCATTGGCTTCAATCTGGTTCTTAATACGGGTAATACTTTTCTTCGTATTAGCCCGTTGCTGCTTCATTTCTTCCATCGACATTATATTTTTTTTTTACACGAACCACAAAAGCACAATTTCTTTTATCAAAAATGAACCACAAAATGTCCAAATAAATTTTTATTGTAAAATGGCGACACGATATTTGTTCTTTTTTTAAAGCACTGCACACGTTTGGTTTAAGTTTTTTTTTTTTTTTTTAACGAGAACGATTTCCAACGAAAAGTTTAAGAATTTCCACGGACCGCACGACGAAAAATGAAGAAAAAAGTTTAATTTACTCGAGCCCCACGTTGGGCGCCAAAATGTACGATAAGGAGCCTTTTCCTTACCGGCAGCAATATAGAGCAAATCAGTTTTTTGACTTGTTGTCTATATTGCCACTGAATTGTTCGTTGGGTCGAGTAATGCAAAAGGAATTGCGACCGTGAACTGCGAAAAGAAAAACAAAACAAGAGGCGATGTTGCCTCTTTGATTTCAACTAGCACAATAAATTCTTTATTTATAAAATTCTTCAAAATAAAGTAGAACAAACGATCATAATAACTAAGGGCTACTGTGTTGTTGTTGTTATTCTATGTTGAGAGACAAACAAAAGAAATTCACCACTAGTAATGTACATATGTGCAAAAAACAAAACAATAAATAAAATATGTACCGGTATTGAATTTTTGTTTACAACAACACATTATGAGATGGTAATACAAAACAAAATAAGAAATAAAATAAAACCTAACGGTTAATAACCAAAATAAGTTATAGTGGACCATAGAAACGAAATTTACATCAAATTACAGTGGGATGAGTGGCTCAAAAATATGAATAATTTAAATACAATAAAAAAATGCAAAATAAAATAGAAATAAATATAAAATAAAACAATAAGTATTATACGGTGACCTAACAAGTATAATCAATGCTAAACAAAAAGAATTTGCAAATATATAAAGATATTTCATATAGATTATCTTTATGATACTCATAAATTATGTTGTGTTGTTATATTATGTGTTATGTACAAATATGTAAGTAATGTTTATTGAAAAAGAAAATACAAAAATCAATTCAATTATAAATGCTCTAAGAAAAGGCATTTAAGGAGTGATAAAAATTACTTTCATAAATAGTGTTATATAATTTACAAATCTTCACAAGGTAAGACCATCAACAAAGATGAATGTCTTTGACACACCAGCGAAAATGTTCTACTAGATGCATCGAAATTAAATCTGTTTACCAGGTAGCTAGGATTTTCATTTTTAATTGTTTTGCAAAATAAAAGTATTGGTCTTAATTTTACATATTGATCAAAACTGCAACCCAATAAAGTCATACAATAATCTTAAACGTGGTCTCTAATTCGAAACCTGAAAATGTAACGAATAATACAATCAAAACAAGATCTCATTCTACGTATATTAGTTTCACAGTTACACGAAGAAACTTCAATACTTCATATATAATAAGAGACAGACACAAAGATAACGCAACAAGGCGCCTTATAGTATATTGTAGATACAAAATGTCCAAGATACCCTAGAAATCACTAAATTAACATGACCATCAAATGACAAGCTAACATCGAAAATGATACCTAACGTTTTATACTGGGGGGAAAATGTCGGCGCCTTATAGTATACTGTAGATAATAAGCTGTGTTATAAAGTCTACAAAGTGTCCAAGATACCCTAGAAATCACTAAATTCACATGACCATCAAATGACAATCTAACATCGAAAATGATACCTAACGTTTTATACTGGGGGAAAATGTCTAAAACCACATTGTCCAGAACAATGTCAGAAACAACATTGATTTTAGCCTTGCATTTTATAGGATTCAAATTAGAGTTTTTCTCCCGAGAATTTCCGAAACGAATTTGCGGAATTTTTTACCTCAATTCCGGGGATTAAAAACTACAAAAAATGTGATTTTTTAAAAATAAAAAAATTCTATAAAAAGACGTTGATAAATCATAATCAAGTAGTTCGATATAATTAACTCTAAAGAATTTATTAAAATGCCGGAAAAATTATTTCCTAACTAAGAATTACTGAAATGATGAAATTATTTAAATATTAGAAAATTCTTTATGTTTGAAAACTCTGCTATTAGAACACAAGACTTATAAAACCTCGCTACTATTAGATCGGACGTGTCCCCAGGTGGCGGATATGGGGGGACTGGTTATAAGGCACATGACCTGCACATTCTGGTACAGGGTGCTTAAAGGCCCCTAACTTGAGTGTTCAGATCATGTGTATTATCTCTGGTCCTAGAGTTCCTTAGAGTCTCTCGCGGACCAAATAAATGCAGTGCACTTTAAGGTCAAGGTGGTCGCCAGCAGTGCCGAGAACCTGAATGGTTGATTGTAAACTCTAGTCTAGTCAGCGTACACTGTGCGAGATGGACCTTCTTTTACTGGCATACTCGTGGGACATAATAGACAATTCAAATTTAAATTCAATTCGGACAGATGACGAACGGTCGTAAAGCGACAAGACAGACACGGACGACGATTTAGTGTTGATGGGGGTCCAACGGGACATTCTAGAACAGGAAAGTCAGTTGCTGGGCCTACTGTCAGAGACGTATGAGTTTCTGGGCATCTCGAGGGATTCCTTTGCTGGGACCTGTGCCACACAGAAGCTCAGGGATCTTTTTCTTGGATCTGAAGACGAGCACGAGATCACTGTGATCTCAGCTCGCGCTCAGAGTCAAGAGAGAAACCGGAGCGTCGAGGTTCGAAGTGGTGCAAAAGCTTCCCTTATTTATCTGCCTAAGATAGCTAAAAGAGGCTCAACGCCACTTGCAGGCAAGGATAAGTACCTTGTCAGAAATCATAGGGGGAATGTTAAAAGATTCGAACGGATCTACGGGCCCGTCTGTGACTCTCCGGGAATGTCCTAATCCGAAAGATTGGGGGAGAATGTGGACAGCACTCCAGAGGTGTCTCATAAGAGCACAGGAGGAAAATCAACATCATCAACAATCCGTGCCGGAGCGGAGGATAAGGGTAGTGGCGTACCAGCCAAACCTGCAACCATTCTGGACCAGCAGGTAAGGACTGGTAAGCCAAAGACTACCGATGGTGTGGCTGTTCATGCACCGGTCAGCAAAAATGGTAAATCGAAAAAGATTGTCAGGGATGCTAGGCCATCAACAAGTAAGTAGGCAGTAGGTCAAAGGCCGACCAGCTCAACCAGTGGAAGCCATAAGGACACCACTGGTGGGGTGGCTAAGATCTCTGACAAGCGACCTTCTTCTTCGAGCGCTGCTGGTCAAATCCCACACGGCTCTTCTAAGGGTCCCCAATAGGGGGTCACTAAAAGGGCCAGATCTGGAGATGACCAGCAAACCTCAATGGCTAAGAAGGCTGCTCGCATGCCTTCCAGCTCTGCTAAGGGCCTCGACAAGGAAGTTATTAAAATAGCTGTGTCAGGAAGCGAACATCCCTCAACATCGAAAAAGGCGAAGGAATCAGTGCTGCAGAACTGTGTTCAAGCTGCTATCATTGACAAACTAGATCCAGATGGGAGGATCAGCGTTGATCAATGGCGACAGATTGAACACAAGCTCATTGAAGAGATCTCCCTTGTAAAAGGAAGGTCGGACGAGGTATCCTTCAAAGGCGCAGACTGAATGAAGGGAGTTAAAACTATCAACTGCAGTAATGAGAAATCTTTTGACGTTCTTAAAAACGCAGTTGCTAAGTGCAATTCCCTCCATCCGGAGGCGAAACTTGAGGTGATACTGGCGTCTGAGTTGCTCCTGCGTCCAATAGTGACGCATGGTTTCCTCCACCCATTCCAGAGGTTGAAACAATTCTGACAGTATTGGAAAATCAGAATGAAGATCTTGTTACAGGTCAATGGAAGATTGTGAAGAAGATTGTGACCTGTAAGGAGAACCAAGGCAGAGACTTCAGATTCGCTGTGGATCAGGAGTCTTTGAAGAAGCTGGTGTCACTGGGCGGATTTGTCAATTGGGGTTTTGGGGTAATTAGATTTAGTGCTGCAACAGAATTGACAAAGCTCCTCATTGACTCCAAGGTGGACGTGGCCCTTATCCAGGAACCTTGGATTAACATCACCAGGGTATGTGGTTTAAGGGCCATGGGGTATAACTTGTTTAAACCATCCACATTGGAGAAGGTACGAACATGTATATTAGGTAGGAATGATCTGAATATTAATCTTCTTCATTCTTTTAGCAACGGGGACCTTACATCTGTCCAATGGGAAGCCACTGGAGGCCGTAGGCTTATATTGACATCCGTGTACATGCCATACGAGGCGGCTGATCCACCGGGCATCGCTCTGCAGCAATTGGCGGAGTACTGCAGGAGGGAGGAGTGTACATGGTTCTTGGATGTGATGCGATTGCTCACCACTACCAATGGGGAAGCAGTGACATCAACAAGAGGGGTGAGTTAGTATTTGAATTTATAACTAGTTATAATCATTATATCTGCAATAGTGGTAATGATCCCACATTCAGAACGAAAGATAGGGAAACGGTTATAGATGTGACTCTAGCGAACCGAGGGTGTGAATTTGTCAATGACTGGAGGGTAGCTAAGAATTATTCCTTTTCGGATCATAGCATGATATCCTTCAATCTTGACTTTGTGAAACCGAGGGGAAGGCCTTATAGGAACTCCAGAAGGACAGATTGGAAGTCCTTCGGGGAGTTAGTTGATAGGGATTTAACGGATACTGAGGGCTGGAAGAATTCAGCTAAGGGTATCAAGGGAGTCGTGAATAATTTCACGGATGTACTTAGGAATATTTTTGAGCTCAGCTGCCCGGTAGTTATTTCTTCACTTTAAAATTTTTTTTTTTGTTCCGAACTATAGAATTTTTTAATGGTTAAAAAAAATCTTAACGTACGATACGTATCTATATCTGTATTGTGCAAAAATAATTATAATAAAAATATGAAAAATTTGCAAGGTTTTTTGTGTTTTTTGTTCAGATTTAAGCAGTAAATATAAGTTGGTATCTCTGAATCGCGAGGCTGTGGATAATTTCAACTAATAAAAATAAATTTAATGTAGAGAAATTTCTTAAAATATTTATTTTAAATATGTTTTTGAGAAATAAAATTTTATATTTGGATCTAAATAAAATTTTAACGAGTATAGGTATTCCAATGAAATTTTGATACAATATAGATAACTTGTTTTAAAATTAGGAAATTAAATAAACTTTCACTTTTTCATACCAAATTACTCAAAATCCATGTCCGGCAAAAACTGTTTTCAAAAATTGGCTTTATTCTTTAATATGATCACCCAGCTGCAATAAAGGCGTGGGTCAGAAAATTTTTTTTGTGTGTTTAACCAACATATAGCCAATATATCTTTTTGTTGATCTCAGCTTTGACTTTTGAGAATTTTACCAAAAAATTTAAACAATTTTTTAAAAATTTACAAAATTTTGTAAGGCTTGGAGGAAAACTGTTGCTCAAAATGCCTTCGATTTTGCTTTACACGCATTTCCGTTAAGATTTCTTTTGAAACCATTAAAAAATTCTATAGCCCTAAAAAAAATACATTTAAATATTAAAAAAAAAAATTGAAATTTTTTTAAAGTTTTAATTTCAGATTAGTATAACATTTTGTATGATAGATTATGATTTTTGCAGTAATATTATTTAGAGTTTTGTAAGAAATTTTAGAATTTAAATTAAGGTCCCAAGTTTAAAAAAATTAAAAACAAAAATGAGGCTTCGATCTAAATATTTCTTAAATTAAAAGAGATAACCTATACATGTATGCATATATTTTGTAGAGATTTACATAGACTACCTATATGTAATTTTTTTATATTAAAATCGTAAATAAATTTTTTGACGAATTTAAAAAAAATTACATTCCCGATGTGTCCAACTTTGGAGGTCTACCCTCTAATCCCCTAACCCTCCATATCAACTCGAAAACAGCTCTCAGCTCTGACTTTGGCGTTTTTTTCCTCTAGGATATTTTTTTTCGTTTTGGCGTTTTTTTCCTTTTGGGTATTTTTTTTAATTTTGGTTGTATTTTTCCCCTTTTGGATTTTTATTTTGGCAGTTTATATGTGAGTTTTACGTCAATATGTACCTATACATTAGTAAAATTAACTTATAACTTATAAAATACTTTATGGACTTTAATAAATATATACTAAACATCTATGAGAAAAAAATTTTCTAATGGTATATTTTTTATTAAAATTAAAATGAGCGTAAAAGGGATTACAGGAAATGTGTTTGCCTATTATAATAATGTAGATAATCATTTATAGTTTTAATAATAAATTTATTTATAATCTTAGAAACAAATTAACAAAGACATCGTAGTTTGCTAAGCTATAATATTTAAATAGTAATAATTTTACAAAAAAATGTTTTATACTATATAGTGTACATATTTTTTGATATCACTTGTTTACTTCTTTAATAAACAAGTTTAACGATATCTTTGTGCAATGTATCAATATTAAAAAGTTAGATTAAATGGTAAGCTTAAGTTTTTTCATTATAAAGCCAAGTTATATTGCATAAAATCTTTCATAAATCATTCTAGCCAACTATTAAATTTCCCCAGGAGTCATTTGTATTTATTTATAGGTGGTAAACCTATTATTATCCTCTTGTAGGCGGCAATTTACGTCGTCTTGCCTGATTGGCTCTGTCCTAAGATCTTAATCAAATGTTATCCTCCAAAAGAAGATCATTATCATCACTGCGATCTGGTAAGCAAACAAAAAATTCCAATAAATTTAATATAGGACCTCGGGAAAATGGATTTTGATAACGTCCCCGCTTATCACGTAAATAGGGATAACGTTTGTAGTTGAACATTTCGTTGGTAGTAAGATTCATGCAAGCATGCAAAATCTGAAAAATAAAGAACAATTTTGAAACTACACTTTGGAAAAAATAGTTATTTTACAACATACTGAAGTACAAGTCAAGATCCAGCCTAAACCACAAAATACTACAGCTTCGACAAGACCCAAGACGTATAGTAAAGTAAAACCTTCGATCATAACACAATAACAGGCAAAATATATGGTGAAAGAACAATTTACAGCCACTGAGAGTACAAACAAGAAGAACCACATACGATTACGCAAACCAACGCAATTATAAATGAAGGGGCAATGATGATCGAAATATGCCACGCAACGATTACATACTCGACAATGTTTAGCCCTAAGAGGTCTTAAGCAACGACAACTATGACAAAGACGTGTTAGTATAACATTACGCTTTTTAAGTTTATCGAAGTAGGGTATTTGTTTAATAGCCCTATAATAGGCATCCGAACTGAGTGGTATGTATCCTGGATCTCGACGGTTAGCAATAATCCAACTAATCCACATAACAGCATTCCAATAGATGAAACAATAATGTGAACGTCGAAGGATATTCCAAGTTATGGGAATAGCCTAAAATAATGTTAATAAGTTAAAATTTTGAGCTATGGAGTAAATATAAATGGAGATTTTTATAGGAAATTCACTTACTCTTATCATATACATGGGATAACCCCATAGTAGAACCGAAAATAAAAACAGTAGCAAAGGTCCCTTTGAGTCTCCTGCTCCACCAAATAACCAGCCCCAAATTTCCGAAACAGAAGGCATCCATCTAGATTTTTTCTTTACTTCTGTGTACAATAAACGTACAATATCTTGATGTTGATGCGCTTGAGCTAGCATTATGGGTGTTTTACCATTTTTATCTCTGGGTTCTAAATCCAAATTTGATTTTTCACACAATAGACGCACACAGGACATATTTCCCGATAAACAAGCTAAATGCAAGGGTGTGGAACCGAAATTATCGGTTTTTTGTAGCTCTACTCCAGAATACATTAGCAAACGCATTAGATCAGCATGTCCCTTGTAGGCAGCCCAATGTAAGGCTGTATCACCGTTTATATCGGTCAAATGATTAAGAGCTCCCATACCCAGTAAATAAGCGGCCGTAGCTGTACGTCCATACATACAGGCCACATGTAAAGGTGTCAAACCTTTAAAGTCAGCTGCATTAACATTGACACCAGCTTGCAGCATAACTTGTACCACAGCTGCGTGACCCTTGCGACAAGCCCAGTGTATAGGTCGTGGTCCTTGAGTACCCAAACAGGGCAAATCTATAGGAGCCGATCTTTCTATAAGATAACGCATCATTTCAACATTTCCATTGAGTGCAACCCAATGGGCTGGTGTATAGCCGTGACGGTCGCGTGCAGATAAACACTCAATGCCAAATTTATCAGTTAAATTTTCCACATCACTGACTTCACCATTTTTGATAATATCAAATATGTCATCTAAATGAGCTACCGTGCCATCGGCACCTTCAAAAATTAAGAGATTTTCATCTACAGCATCTCCTCTATGACCAGAAACTACACCACTATTGCCACCTGCTCCTGAAGATCCATTCGAAACTACCAATGAATCACTAACTCCACCTCCTGCATTTACCACATGAGGAGAATGTGGTCGACGAGGATCTACCTCATGGTCCGTATGAGCGGCACTATCCTCCTCGGCTACCATATTGCAGCTGTCATAGTTCAGGGGCAGGGCCCATACACTACGGGCTGTACCTGCCCCTGGACTCGGATGAACTTTACTGTGCTGCGTCCTGATGCCGTCGGTAGAAGCCACGTTAAAAAATTCGTTACGCTCCACAACAACGTTGGACGTTAATAACGTCGATGGTGTCGATATAATAGCGTTTGATGGTGTCAATGGTGATGTTGCTCCTCCTCCAGTGCTATGATGTTGGCTGTGGAGTAGCAGCAACGGATTTTCAAGTAAGTGTGAAATTTTGTTATTTATTATTGCAACCAGTCAATTTCAGAAAAAAATATATGAATTTTGAAATCTAAAAAAACACTAGCATTAAAGCCAACCAATTTTACAATTATTTAGATAGTTTTTCTGCAAAGTATCTAATTTTCAAGATTCTCCAACAAAATATGTGTCAACTTTTTCCCAAAAAATCAATAACAGAGTAATAAATGAGAGTAGTGGTTGTTTTTGTTTTAAAATTCCTTTTACTCAATAGCGGTTTCTTTACATACTCTCACATTCTAACCAAAGGAAGCGGAACATGTGTCCAAAGACCTGCGCCGAAAAATTTTAAATCCGGTGGCGGCTCAAAATAAACAAGAAACTTTTTATTTCCTTGTTTTCGTACCGTCTTATGTGGGTCCACTTCCCCTTAGGTGTAAGGGGGCGACGAATACCTTTTGTTTGAACATAATTTTGCCAATATTCTTAGATTTTGTGACTTATTAAAGTTGAGTTTGTATCACAAGATTTTATATTATCTTAAAGATAAGATTTTAGACCATGTTTGGTACTGTTAAGTATAAATAATTCATTTTTGAATATCGTGTATAAATAATTTGAAATATTAAAAATGTGTCTAATTATTTTTGAAATAAAAATGCTTAAGAACTTTTCTTTTAAAATCAGAAATAAATACCGCTACTTTATCAGAAATTACCACAATCTACTCTACATATTTTAGGCATTACAACAAAACATTTTTTTCAAAATATTTTATAATAACAATATTTGAATTCTTTTTCGAAATTAAAAAAAAAAAAAAAAAAATTAAAAAAGTGTAAATACATATGGCTATGACTGTATAAGTATTTCTTAACATAGTGTCTACATTAGACAATTTTTTATCAAGACAAACGTCAAACTTAACGCGAATTTCTGGAAGGTGGCAACAGTTGCACAAAAACAACAATATGGCGTATTCATTATTGTTTTTTATATATGCAGTTTGACAACTGTAGCAGCCAAAATAGTAATCAGCGGTTTAATTAAGTTTACCTTGTATATATTCGTACTGATTTTGACATTTGTTTTGATAAAAATTTGCCTAATGTGGACACTAGGTAAAATATTTATAACATAAATTTTTGTACTTTTAAAATGTTTCGAATAATGTTACGAATAAAAGATCGATAGTATTAAGATAATCACCAGTGTTGCCACAAATAAAATATTTTCCCTATCAAAATTTTCTTTGAAAACTACCAAAATGTACCAACATTTAAAATAAACCTTTTTTTTTGAGAAAAATTGTATTTGAAAGTGCAAGCAAAATGCTCAATAAAAAAATTAAAAAATTGTGGTGAAATAATTTCTTTTAAAATTAAAATGGTTTATTCCACGAGATATTTATAAAAAATGAAATTTTTTTGTTGGAGGATCATGAAATTTTGTTTATATTTGGTACGCATATAATCTATAACCGTCTAGTGTTTCTCCTTATTATTTTTTCCAACTTCAAAAAATCGCGATCTTAATTTTTAAAAAAGTTAAAAAAATCCGAGAAAGTACGCAAATTTAAATGTTAAAATGTCTTTACGATGTATGCGGATTTAATGATTCAAAGCTCTAATGAAGACCAACTGAAATCTTTTTAAAGGCAATAATTCAAAGGTAAAATGATTATTTAAAAGTGCACTTGTAATGCAATTGCAGTTTTACCATGCCTTTTTGAAAAAATTCTATCTCTTCTATTTTAATTTTCTTTTAAGGTGTTTAAAAGCAATATTTTTATTACAAAATGCAATAATAATTGTTCTAGGACAAGGTGACACATACCATTTTTAATATTTTTTTAGAAAAAATACCACATAATTATACATAATAATTTTTTTGGTTATTCTCATTTAGTAATATTTAACTTTAAGTGTTCATAACTCTTTAACTGCCCATTGGATTTGATTGATTTAAAAATTAATATAAAGTTTATTATAATAAATATAAATAAACAGTATATTAGTAATTATTTGGGACAAAAATATATTATATCACAAATAACAAATTAAGAAATGTTACGATTAAAATTAATTATAAAATGAACTCATAAAAAAAAAAAAAAAATATTTTTGTATGAAAAAATCTGTATGAATATTTTTTTAAAATTTCTTTTAAAATAGTGCATCATTTTATTCCAAAACAATTTTTATTTAAATTTTTAGTAAACATTATAATTTTTGTAATATCAAAGGAAGACAAAAATTTGAAAGAATAGACATTTTTCAAAAAAGCATCCTAAAATTGCATTTGCATTATGAATGCACTTTTAAGTGAAAATATTATTTTTAAATGATTGTGTTTAAATACGACATATTCATTTATATGTAATTTGAATCATTAAAATCCGTTTACAACTTTTAGAGATATTAGTGTTTAAAGATGCACACTTTTTTAATTTTATTGATTTAAAAAAGTTGAATAAATCGTAAATATATTCGCGAGTTGTTCAAATGGTTCCATTGGGTATGCGTATGCCGAATATTAACATTTTTAGGCGTTCTTTCATGGAATGAATGAAATATATACTTTTCTGGAGACAAAGAAGATTTGGAAATTTTTTCCTGAAATTTTCTGCTGGAGAAATGAACTAAATCGGTCCAATAATAACCAAGATATTGAACAAAACGCAAGCAGTATAGTTGATAACAGCAGTTTATAATGATTATTAATGTGTTGTTGTTTTTTGCATATGCAGTCAGTTTGTATATGATTCCTGTGCAGCCGTTGTTTACATTTGTTACATTTTTCGTAACTTTTCAATGCTCCATGTAACATATATAATTTTTTCAATAAAATTAAGTCGAAATTCACACACAATTTTTGTTTCTGAAATTTTCTATTTTTTCTTTTAGACTTGTATTTACATTCAAACAAAATTTTACTTCAGCAATTCTTGTTTTAATTGCCATAATTTGTGTTTGTTTTGAAGTACGAAAATGAAAAGTTTGTACTCTTTCATATTCCCTCTCGCTCGCTTTCATACGAAATCAGAATTTTAGCAAGAAAAATCGCATTGTGTGAACTCAGACTAAGTAATAAATGTGAAAATTATTGCATAGATGTACATAGATTATGCAAATATAGTCCAACGCGATTATAACGAACTTGAAGGGATCGACCGAAATTTAGTTCGTTATATCCGTCAAATACCAAAAAAATGTATTTGTTAACAAAATATACGTATTTCATTACGATACTAATTTGTAATTAAAGCGTATTTCTTTCCTTTAAAAATGGGCTGTATTTATGATTTTGAAATACTTATGTATTAACGATTTTGACAAATTAATTATGAAGATTTTTTTGCATTCTTCAGTCATTCGATAAGTGGCAAATTGAGATTTATTATGTTTTTTATTTTGTTTTTTACTAATTTAATTTCTTCATTTATTAAGATAAATAGCAATTTCTAGTATTAAATTTTTAATCCTTTTATAATTTATATTTTATTTTTAGCGCTTTTCGATAAATGTGTATGCGTTATGTTAAAAAGTTCAAAATTATAAATATAAAATTCTTCTTTTATTTGTTCGAAGATTTAAATTGAAATCAATGAAAGTTATTTCTATTTGTCCAATAATTTAAATTGAAATGAATAAAAGTTATTTCAGTTAGTTTTTAAATTTTTTAAACATTTTGAAATGAAAATTAATATTTGCTTGAGTTCATTACAAACTTATTTTTTTGTATGAAATATACTTCTTGGGACTATAAAAATATTTTCGCTATAAAAAAAGTTCGCTATAACCGTGTTCGTAACTTGATATATTAACTAAACAATTAAATTTTTTTTGTGACGAGAGGCTCATTTATACAAATAGTTTTTGTGTTTTATTTACTCAATTTTTTTGGGTTATTTATGAAAAATTTAGAAAATATGTACCCAGAAAAAGTTAGTAAAATTGTCAAATTTTAATAAAATATCTTGTTAAACATTTTTTGTTGCATTAATTTTATAAAATATGCACTTGAAAAATTGCAAATGCATTTATACGTTTAATGCAATTTATAACTGAAATTTTACTTTTGAATTATTTAACCGTCATCTGTGATATAAATTTCAAATGAAAGTTCCTAGTTTTTCCAATATATATATTACATTTATTTTTTTTATTGAAAAACCCCCTCTCTGAGTAATTATGTTATTTTTTATAATATTGTGTATATATAACATTATTTCTAATTAAGTTATACATGCTGAATATAAATCACAGCGGATGGAGACGGCGTTTGAATCACTTATTGATTGGAGTACAAACAGTGGCTTACGTGTAAATAATTCCAAAACGGAACTCGTACTATTCTCAAGGAATTACAAAATCACAAACTTTATGACAGCGATCTATGTCTGTAAAGGCCATAGGAGACAAATGCACTGAACTAATTCTCCTAAGTAATATTGACGAAAAATTTTCGTAGAATTTTAACGAAAAAGTAACTCTTTATAAGTAAAATGACATATAATTTAATACCCTCAAAAGAAATTAATTTGAATAAATTATCTGTTAACTTAACTAAGTTTTTTGTTAATTTTAAAGTTGACAAATATATTTCAATCAATTTGAATAAAATTCTTCAATCTGCCTAAAATTACTAAAGACATATAAATTTGAAGAATTGTTGTTCAATTTTACTAAAACATGTAAAATTGAAGAAAATTAGTTTGCACGTGTTTTTTTTTTAATTTAATTTATGCTAAGATTATTACATAAATACAATTACTGTTTTAGTTTATATTAAAAAACATATATCTTATAATTTTTTGAATGTCTTAATAATATTAATAATAAAAAATATATGTCTTACAATTTTATGAATGTCTTATAATTTTATTAATTATTGGTTTTTACTAGACATTGTCGAATATATGTAAAAAAACTTTATTTATAAAAAATTGGTAAAATACATTAACGAATTCACTTTAATTAAAATTTGGTAGAATAAAATGAAGCAGAGTATTTAAATTTAATAAAAATTCTTCAATATGAATAAAAAATGTTGCTAATTTGACTAAAAGTAAATAAAATTAATCAAATTTACTAAAGACACGTAGAATTCAAGAATTTTCATTAAAATTAACTGAATCAAATTCTTCAATTTGACTAAATATCTTCAAATTGACTAAAGTCATGTGGAATTAATAAAATTACGTTGAAATTAACTAATTTATTTTAGTCAAATTGAAAAATTACATGTAGAATTGAAAAAATTTATTCAATATATAAAACGCATATTGAAGAAGACCAGTTGAACGACTAACAAAGAGTGTGCAAGTGGTTTTATTTTTTATTTAAAAAATTAGTATACATACATATTCGAATAAATAAATTCTAGCGAAAAACTCCTGCTCATGCACACTGCAGAGAACTAAAGCAACTGTTAAATGTGTGGAAATTTGGAAACTTTTTCATATTTTTTCTCGGTAATGTCAAAAAATTTATAATTATTTACATATGTATGTAGGTAAGGTACTTATTTTTTAAATAATTTCCATAGCAAATATACAAAATTTAAAAAATCAACTGCTAGACGATGATCATCATCTAAAGGAGTAGTTTTGGATTATGGAAAATTGTACGGCGAGAATTTGAATGTGTAACAAAGTTAATAGTAATAGCTATTTAAACTTTGTTACATACCTATAATATTTATGTATTTACTTTAGCTACCAACCATCATACGTTATTGAAAATTAATAATTCTCATTTAGTTTATGAAATTTTTGGTTTGTTGAAGTAGTTGCGGTTCGAGCGCTACAGAATTTGCCAAAAACTAAGACAGCTGATCTCACAATATAATCTACCTTATTTCCAAGACGCCTAATATTGTGAAATCAGCCTCTGTTCCTCTGGTACTCGGATCAAGTCCGAGCGTCAAGGGGATACCTTGCACAGCGAATTCGGTTGACTGTTTCGGACACAGCGGCTTTGTGCTAACTGTTTTGGCACATCGACTTCGGTCGTCTGTTTTATTATTATCGATATTTACAACACTGAGTTATTAAATAAAGCTACACTGTATATTTTAACCCCAGAAAGGGTAAACCAATTGTGTTCTCAGCTAAGATTCGTGGATCCCGTAAGTCGACCCTGGACACTACTGAACTACAATACACAAACACAATGAAAATAAAAAATACTATAAAATTTTAACTATAATGAATTTTGATTATAATGAAATTTTATCTACGTGTTCCAATATATGCTGATATAAATAAAAAATTGCTGTAGTTCTGCCAACGTTTTGTTACTTGTTATGATCGAAAATTCTGTCGTGTGGACACTACGTAAGTATTTCCAAAAAAAAAAAAAAAAACGTTCTGCATATTTTCCTCAATTCAATACAATTCATGTTTATTTAGTCTTTAGAAAATGTTACAAAATGACTTAAAAATAAAATAAGAAAATGTACAAAACTTAGAACTATTAATGTTTTACTCTAGATAGATAGATAAATAGAGAAGGTTGATGTGATACCAGAAAGTACCACATCTCCACAAAGAGACCGATCTCGGTCCATTGTGAGTCCCTTCGTTGAAATAGCTGTGAAATATAGAATATAGAATACAGAAAATAGGAGAGTAGAAGTAGAAGAGAAAAGAGTAGGAATGAGAACGAATCATATAGGGGGATTAGCAATATTACCAATCCCCCTAGGGTTATACCCCTGATTCTCCCTTAAACAGTCGATTCCCATGACGAAGCCTAGAACGTCTACAAGATCTGCATCCCGAACGTCACTTAGCCCGCCGAGGAATTGGCTACCCAGCCATTTCATCCTACGATGCTGCAATCGTGCTCAATAGACTTGGTCTCGTCGACGTCTCCACACATTCTACAAAAATCGGAATTGCTAGCGTCCCATCTAGACCTCATCTTCCCTATCAAACAGTGACCCGTTATGGCCCCTATCATGATTCTTAAGCTCTTCCTATTCAAGCCCAGGAGAGTGCTATTACCTGCATTGTCCAGTGCTGGCCATATCGCCCTCGACACTCTACAGTCCTCTCTACTCTCCCAAGCCGAATTGGTTCTGACCAAGATCCAATCATTGATCTTCCCATAGAAGAAACTTAGTGGTGGTTTCACATAGGTTTCCCTCTCCGAGACATTCTTTGCTGCGCCTTGCCTTGCCAGTTCATCAGCCAGTTCATTGCCTGAAATATTGCAGTGGACAGGCACCCAGCAGAGTCTCACCATGTAGTCCTCCATCAGCTCTCTCAGTGTCTTCTTACAGGCAGCAACTAGCCTGGATTTCATCAAATGTGTCTCCAAGGTCTTCAGAGCCGCCTGACTGTCCACATAGAGAGTGACTTCGGTACCACTCGCAACGTTCTGCCTGATTATTTCTGCGGCTTTCAGGATGCCGAGAATCTCAGCCTGAAAAACGCTGCACTCATCATGGAGTCTAAAAGAGCCTTTCAAATCCGTGCCCATAATATAGACCCCCGCACCAGTACCTGTGTTCATCTTTGATCCGTCCGTGAAGACTGCACAACCTTCATATAGTCTCTCCGTGCCGGACCAGATCTCCCTTTCAGGTATCACCACGACTGTATTTACCCCAAAGTCAGATTCAGCGGCCATGTAATCTGATGCCCCCATGGAGTTTAGATTAGCCTCACCGTGGCTGATCTCGTATATGACCCTGGAGTGACCTGCTCTTGATGAACCTAATAGTCCTAATTCCTTAAGTCTCAGCAGACTCCTTGCTGCCATACCCCTCACAAACTCTTCAATGGGTAGGAGATGAAGTATGACATCCAGAGCCGCCTGTGGTGTGCTTCTCATTGCACCTGTAATGCCAATCGAAGCACACCACTGTGCCTTCGACAAAAGGTTCCTATTACTCTTGCGTTCCAGTGCCTGCCACAACCATAAGCAAGGATTGGTCTCACCACCGAAGTGTAAATCCAATTTTCAACTTTTGGTTTGAGCCCCCAACTTTTACCTATTGAGTTTCTGCAGGTATAGTAGGCATTGAGGCCACGCTTGAGTCTCTCCTGAACATTCCTCTACCAGGTCAGTTTACTATCGAGGAATACTCCCAGATATTTCGCTGAGTCGGAAAGCCTCAGTTCAGTTCCACACACTACCGGTAGTCTGAAATTCCCTACCTTGTACCTCCTAGTAAACAGAACCAAGCTCGAATTGACAATCCTGTTGCTTAGAATGAGGTTTATCTATTCGATCAAGAAGTCATGTACTTTAAGATCCACCAGCGCCTGCTTGATAGCTTCAATCTTGATATTGTTGAACGCTCCCTCAATATCCAAGAACGCGGCCATAGTATATTCCTTATACCGAAGTCCTTGTTTTATATATCCCACCACATCACTCAGCGCACTCTCCACAGATTTACCCTTCAGATAAGCATGTTGAGCACTACTCATGATGTTGGAGCTAACAGAAGATCTTAAATATAGGCCTATCAGTCTCTCTAAAGTCTTCAAAAGGAAAGACGATAGGCTGATAGGTCTATAGTCCTTGGGTTTCGAGTGACAGGTCCTACCACCTTTAGGTATGAATATGCAATTCCGACGCTGGTATAACCTCCAATTGCGCATCTGGACAGAGGTTGCCACATCTGCCAATCGCGGCTTTCAGGAACTCGAAAGTTTCTTTATTACCGCAACCAACAGTCTTGACACCTCTTGTCCAGTCTGCGCCCATGAAGGCTATTTTACCCGGCCTGTGCCTTGCCTGGAAGATTTCGTTCATAAGTTTGTCTTAAATCAGCCGCCACATTTCCGTACTAATTCTCCCATCTGGATCAGCACGGTCAATGACTGCTGCTTGAAGAATGTCCGACTTGGACGAATCCTTCCCCTTTTTGAACGATGAAGGTTGATCGTCACCAGATACTACCCGCTTTACTGCTCCCTTATGAGAGTTTTTGAGCGGGCCACTTTGTGCCTTACCAACCTTCTTCGCAGATGGAATCTGCTGATCATCCTCAGACCTCACTCTTTTTATGGTCCCCATAGGAGAATCCTTAAAAGAGTCATGCGGTACATGACCTGCTTTCTTGGAGGTAGAGGGTATCTCATCTTCAGACAGAGCTCCCCTAATCGACCTTATTTGAGATTCCTTAGCGGGGCTCGCAATTCTTAATATGTTTTGTCCCACTACCAATCCTAGCTGACCTGTCCTTTCCCTTGAGAGAACTTACAGGACTGCTGGATGGCTTGTGAGCACCTCTATGATTGCCAGCGCCGACTTGTGATTATAAAGTGCTGGTAGACACGGACTCTTTACCCTAGCGAGCAATTTCCGGACCTTCCTCTACCTCCACTTTAAAACCATCGGGATAAGACATTCCCAAGATATCACCGATAGAGCCATAGGTCCGTTCAAACCTGCAAACGCTCTTTCGGTATTTCCTGCGAACATGCCTATCCCGCCCGTCTAACAGCGATGGATCCTTCTTAGCCAACTTATTTAGTGCAGCTATGGAGGCCCTAACACCGTTCTTCGCCTTTTCGTATCTCGTTTGACTGTCGGTTGCGGCCTGCTCCGAGTCCAGCAGGCTGTCCTTCTCCGTCAGTTGGGTCAGTAATTGTCCGTGTTGTATGAGGATGTTCTTATGCAGTCTTAGCAAGTCAATGTCATCGTCCTCATCCTCATTCTTCCCCCCTTTCCTAACGTCGTCATTGTTTTTCCCTACCTCGACCCTATCCCTAGCTCCTGTATAAGCGTCCGTCACTTCCACTTCCCTAACCCAATCTCCTTTGTCCATTGAACCTTTGTCTTTTTCCTCTAATAATAACCTTTTTACTCTAATAATATATTATAAGCTAAATACCTTTCATGGTACAATTATTTCGAAATTATATTAATAAGTATGTAATAAAGAACAATTAATGCTTGCTTCCGCCATCATGGATATTTACATATGACGATTGTCAATCAATACTTAAAAATATTAATTAAAACAAAATTAATAATATACAACAAATAAACTATACTACACATTAAACTATGGACACCACAATATATACAAAAACATACCATCTATATCCATGGAATGATATATGAATCTCTATTAACCCCTGTGAGTACTAGGGGTTCATTTGATATAAAAATCCGGTAATGTTCCATCAAATAATCCATTTTCAAAATTTTCATTTATCACTTCTATTGGAGATAGATAGCTTACATTCGACCAAATAAAATCTCTCTGAGGGTTGAAAACATCTCTTAAATACTGATTATCATGATTGCTAATACGTTCAAAGAATAATATCTGCAAAGGGGTATTATACCGGCTTTCTCATATATATACATATTGGAAAATCGTCTAAGATATCTGATTTTGTCCCTGAAAGGAATGTCAATCTGAGCCTCAATGTTCTACTTTCCGGAACAGTGCCTACAGGTCCTTTACCAGAAGGATTACGAATGCATATAGCACCAGTCTATACAGTATTAATTTCAATACCTCATTTAAGGTAATACTCCTGTATTAACTTTAAATGAGATTCAACTAAAATCAAAGCAGCACAAGAAGATCGAGAATGAGCATAAGCCATGGAATCATCTGCATATAAGATGCCAGTTGATCATCTTTTATATGAGGAAAGTCATACACTAAAATATTATACAGATATGGTGCCAAAACTGCACCCTGGGGAACACCACTTTTCACCATACCTCTCTCCGAATTAGACTGACCCATTTGCACAAAAAATTCTCCCTGATCAAAAATATTTTCCAATAGCCTTATAATGAAAACATCATAATTCATTTCAATCAGTTTATAAACTATGCCGTCATGATAGGCTCTATCGAAAGCCTTACCTCATTAATTTTCTGGCCTATAATTCCCTTAAGAAGATAGATAAAAGAGAGATTGGTCTTAGATTACCGACATTAAAACCGTCCCTACTTTTCTGAACTGGAAGAATTTTAGCAACTTTTTAGGCACGTGGAAAATATCCATTATTAATACAGTTATTAAAAATAATTGTTAAAAACTCAATCGCAATGAAATTTAGTTTCCTCAAAATAAAATTAGATATTCCATCATGACCAGATGATTTCTTGCCATTAGTCGTGGATATTATATTTCTAACCAAACACGTATCAACAAAATGAAGAGTATCATCATTCCGGAATGAATTAAAAAAACTGTCTATCTATCTATCTATCTATACTATTCTCAATATCAGGAACATGAGGATCGATAGCATACACAGATTCATAATGTCCTCTCAGTGTCCGTAATGGTCGTAAATCTTATCAGTGTCCGTAATGGTCGTAAATTCATAAACTATCTTCCTACAAAAGCCATCTCTTTTGTGACCAATGATATAATAAATATCCTTAAAAACACGAGGACCTTAAATTACTTTCTTTGAAAAATCATCTATAAAAACGTCAATCTCACTATTTTCCAAACAACGATACATTGGGGGCATACTATTCAGTAAAATATCCGTTATCAAATGATTTCCAATTTGTATCCCTAAAACTGAAAAATTCCGGGCTGAATAGTCCTTAATGAAAAATCCCTAAGTGGCAACATAAGATAAATAGGATAATGATCCGAGATAGATGCTATAGAACTTGGTTTCGCTGAATCAAGAAGATTGGTTGAAGTCAAAAAATGATCCAAATATGATGACCCTGAAGGAAAAGAAGGGTTTCTGTCACAAAGTTTCAAATATTCATCAGAAAAATCAGTCAACCATCTGTTGAAAGTAATCCCATTACAATTATCATGAGAATCACCCCAGCTCGAATACTTCGAATTAAAATCACCCCCTATAAACACCCCATCATATTCCCTGCCTTTAGAACATATATTAGAAAAACCATTGTAAATCTTGCTCTCCGAAAAATTACAGGGTATATAAATTGAACAACTAAAAATTTTTTCTCAACACCATGATCAATAACTTTAATAACCACAAAAACACATGGAAAATCAATATCCCATATATATATCTTCTCATAACAATATTTATTCTTAAGTACAATAGCAACACCTTGGTCACTATAATCTCTAATGAAACTATAGCCACTAATAGTACCACTATAAGTTCGCCGGAGATGAGTTTCCTGAGTAAAACCTAAATCAATTAACCTAGATTTTAATAAGCTAGAAAGTTCAAGTTTTCTACTATTTTCCTTTAATGATCTTACATTAAATGTTAAAATCTTCAAGCCATTATGGACCATACTCATTCCGAATCTCCCTCAGCAAATTCACAGTCTTTTCTAACTTGAACTATAGAAAGTTTCTGAAAATTGCGTAAAAAATCTAATCCCTAGATTCCAAAGACGGTATCTCCGGCTCCAAAATATTTTTCGCAATTCACATAAATTTTCGTATATAAGGTGGCATTTCTTTAGCATTGCCAGAAAAAGTCCTCCCTTCTTCTTCGGACTTCTTTTTCTCAATAATAGCATTCAATAATTCCTTTTTTCTATGAATATAATCTTTGTAACTCGGACAACCTCTCCAATTAGCCGGGTGTCCAAATTTCTCACAATTTACGCAGTAAGGCTTCGTATCATTCCTATCTTTTGGAATAGGACATTCCCCAGGGCCGTGATCACCATAATACTTAACGCATGTATATTGTTTTGCGCAATTCTTAGCCATGAGTCCTCAACGCTGGCAACGCTTGCATTGAACCTCCTTTTTAAATTCCCTTGGTCTTTCCCAAACTGATTGATATATGAGATACCTTAAACCAGTAACATCACCAGTAACTCTACCTGGAATTAATTTTACTAAAAATAAACCTATAACGTAAGGACCTTGGTGTACTAATTTTTGACACTTCAGAAATTGTATAAGAAACTTTTAAATCATGCTCCTGTTCCGTTTAGTAATGTAGGCCCCTCAGAATTAAATTGACAGAACTAAATTGTTTCGGTGTATACGAATACGACTCAATACCTTTCTCTCTCAGTAATGCCATAATTTCCTGATGTACCATTGGGTTTCTTAAATACAATTTATTCTTAAAATTACCATTGTTGACAATCTTAATCTTAAAATCTATCTTGTCTTCCATTTTTTTCAATTGCTCAACTAAACTTTTAACTTTAACATTAAATAAAAAAAAGGTGGACAATAACTAGAATTAGAGTCCAAATTTTGCGTATTATCTGGGTTATCCTTACTATTAGATGGTCTCATGTCCTGGGTACTTTCAATGTTCAAGTCACTTAAGATGCCATAGTAATTTGTATAATTATTCTGACTCACATTATTTTTGCTGTTGCTCCAAAATGACGGATGAAAATTTTTGACTTGAACTTGAATATTTCGTTTTTTTTTTCTTTACGAGTGTACAGGCACGAAACCGTCACTTACATCTGTCGCTCCATTACGAATTGCCAATAATTTTTGGGCAGCAAATGATGTTTCAGGTAAAGAAAAATTGGTTGGAGTACAATTCCGGGTAAATACTAGAGTTTGGCCAGCAGTTTTGCACCTTCAGCTATTGTGGCTAAAGGCAAGATAACTTCATCAGTAGTTGCATCCATCAAATCAGGTGATTGTTGATCTTGAACATTTCCAAAGCTCTCGTTTGTACGAGAGCTTGCATTTGTCATATGTATAGAGGCGACATTCTCCAATTTGTCACCAGGAGGCTCTCTCATAGACCCAAGTAATGTTCACCAAATTATATTTCAAGTAATATATTCTTAAGAATATAAAACGAATATTTATATTCCGAACTTTATATTGCCAAAATATAATATAAATATTTACTAAACTTCCTGATTTCAACAATATTTCGCGATTTTTATTAAATAAAATTCACAAAAAGTCGTTATAGAAACTTGGATCTCAAAACACGCCTTTACCTTTTTCTTCTAACTTTTTATAAAGAACTCCATATTTTCCTCTGCAATCCGCAATTTGCCACAAAACTCTGGCAACTCAGCTTCCTCAAAAAAACATCTCTGATTTTTCATATTACTTTTGTTTTGCAATTTCTTCTATTCTCTCTCTTTTTGTCTAGTATTACGAAAAAATGACTGACAACGTGGTGACTGATCTAAATAATTTGGATTTAAATAAAGAAAAGGCATGTTAAATAATACAACTTATCAATAAATTTATAATTTAACTAATAAACTATTATAAAGTTATGAATAGATTTGTGCAAGTGTTAAATATAAAACAAAATAACGCATTTAAAATACGCCCCCCTCACAATAATCAAAGCTTACGTGCTCTATTGTTTAGCGAATACGGATTTTTATTAAACGAGTCTTCTACGGTTGTCGCCGCCGCCACCACCAATAAAAGCAGCAGTGATTTTATAAATTCGAGAATACCACAACGGCAACAACAACCAATACGAAGTCACCAGGAATTATTACCGATTCTTCATAAGAATTCAAGTGTTAAACCAGGGCAATTTATAAGGCAATACGCTACTTTGGTTGGTGTTGATTAAAACTTAAAAAAAAAAAAAAAAATTTTTGTCCCTTTTTGTGTGTTTGAAATTGTTTTAATTCGTAAGATTAAAAAAAACTACAAAAGTGCATGTGCTTGCAAAGCATAAATCAAGAATACCGAAACTATTGATTTTTAAATTTGATACTGATTCAATAGTTTTTTATTTGTGATTATAGTAATATAAAAAATTGTGTTAGCTCGTTCTTAGTTAACTTGTTATAGGTTTCAAAAATTTGATATATTTTTTTGAACATCTTTATTAATACATGTACGATTTAAATTATATTGATACCATTTAAAATCACTTACAAATACCTTTTTAATGACCATATACTAATTACGTTAACTGCTTGGGCGTAAATATAATAATTACTTAAATATTACCTTTTTGGTAGCTGATTAAATAACTAGTGAATTTTTGGGAAAACAAAAATAAGTAGTTTTTCAGTCAAAAAGTAAATAGTGTCTGTCCTACTTCAATATTACTTGCCAACTTACTAGGTAAGTAATGTTTTTGCTGGAATCATGTGTAAATTAGAAACGAAGATTAGAATAAAAAAGTTACAAAAAATACGTATGTATACAAAAAATAAATATTTGAAATTTTACATATATATAAAATAATTTTTTTTTTGGGAAATTGTAGAAAATTCAACTAAACGTTTGAGAGTATCAAAATATTTGGGGGAGTACTATGGTACTTTTAAATATTTAATAGTGTCAAAAAATTTTATTTTTATTTCATTTATTTATTTAGTAGTATTTTAAATACTTTCTTACGACTATAATACATTAAATTTCTTACTCAATTTTATATTTTTTAAATGTTCTGATAAACATTTTTTATATGAATTACACAATTTCTTTTAAAAGCATTAATATTTGTTTCATTTTTAATTTAATTTGGAAGTTGCTTAAATAATTGCAGTCCTTTGTACAGCAAACATCTCTTCATTTTGTTAGTTGCTACTTTATGTATTCGGAAATCATTTCCATTCCTCAAGTTATATGGCTGGCTTTCATTCACATATGCTAATTCTTGAGTTAAGTATTCTGGCGCATATCCCATCTTCACTTTGAAGATAAGGATACATGTGTTAAGCTGCTGGAGTCTTTGTCTAATACTTATCCATTTCAATGTGTCAAGCATATAATGTATTGAAGTATACCTACAACACTTTAAATTCGATCGCATAGCTTTATTTTGTAATTTTTGTAGCCTTTCTAATTGCATATTTGTGCAGCAAGTGTATAGTACATTTGACTCGAATTCAAAATGTAGTTTAATTATTATATTATATATATATATATATATATATATATATATAATATAACAAAAATTATGAAAAAAATATGAATAAGAAAAAGTAGACAAAATAAATTAGTTAGGGTTTATAATCGACAAAAACATGATTATGATATTTTGTCTCTAATCCTTCTGAAAAAACCTATATTTTTTTGATTTTTTTTACTTATGTATTCTAAATGATCATTAAAATTCATGTTTTTGTCGATTATAAACCCTAACTAATTTATTTTGTCTACTTTTTCTTATTCATATTTTTTCCATAATTTTTGTCTTATTTTCGTTCAGTTTTAGTTTTTTCATTTTTAACTAGTTATTTATATTTCGCATATCGTATACTAAGTTTTCCAGGCACTGTTCATCTGTATCCGCTATATTAAATATTAGGGTATCGTCCGCATAAAGTACTATTTCATTTCTATCTATTACTGTTGTCATATCATTTATATAGATTATAAATAGTAAAGCTCCAAGAATTGATCCTTGTACTCCATATTCATTATTAATTGTCTCTGATTTTTTAGTTATTTGCTTTCTATTTGTTAGATATTATTTAAACCAATTTTATTCTATATTTTGTATTCCGTAGAAGTACAATTTCTATAATAATATTTTTCTGTCAATTGTTTCTAACGCTCTTTTATAGTCGAGAAAAATTGCCATTATTTTTTATTTCTGCCGTTACTTTTTCATCTATTTAAAACATAATTTACTGCCGTTTCACATGAAAATTTTTTCCGAAATCCAGATTGATATTTCGATAAAATATTGTTTGATTCTAGATAATTTTCAAGTTGTATTTTAACGGGTTTTTCAAGAATTTTTCACATAATTTTAGTGAGTTTATTGGCCTAAATTCTTCACATTTATTTGTTTTATTAACCTTTTCAATTGGCGTCATCACTGAAGTTTTCCAATTTTCTAATATCATATTTATATTAACATTATTATAGTCCGGTTTCTTGTTCATGTTCTTGCATATATTTTTAAGTTCTATTTTTGTTATTTCTCGGAATTTAAAACTACAGTTTATCACATTTATTTGATTTTTATATTGTACATATTCTATATTTTCTTTTATACTATTTAATTTCTTTTATACAATTTACAAAATATTTATTAAATTGATTCGCTATTTCATTACTGTCCTTATATTCTGTACTTGTAAATATCATTTTTTGTTTTCTTTAGTACTAAGTCTTTGATGCACATTTGCCTTTATAATCATTCCATTTTGCGTAGTTATTTGTTGTTTCCGCTATATTATATTTTTTGTCTCTTTTTAGAACTTGCTAGTGCTTGTTAAACCATTTATTTACAATATTATTTTAATTTATTTTATTTTTTATTTAGAGTTTTTGAATTGTTCTTTCTATAGATATATCAAAACAATTTATTTCATTGAAGATGATTAATGCACTCATTTCCCTTTTCACTTTCATTTTTCGTTGCGATTTCATATATATTGTCTATTTTAATTTCTATTACTTTATGATCCGATATTTTATTTCTATTACTTATGTTTGCACTAATATTCCTACTATTTGTTATAATAACGTCTAGTATTACTCTTGAATTTTTGGTAACTCTTGTAAAATTAGTCATCACTTGTTGTAATCCATTATCATTGATTATAGATTCTATTTTTCTCTTATATGTTCTTTCTTTTGTCCAATCTGTATTAAAATCACCAACAATAATTATATATGTATTTCTATCACTCATTTCTTCTACGATTTCTTCAAATACTCTTGACTACTTGGTGGTCGGTAAACTGCTGCTACACAGTGGGGTCAAACGCAAATTTTTTGGTAATAAATCTGAATCTCCTAAACTACTGGTCGGATCAAATTGAAATGTATGGAATAGTTGTAGAGGAGGACCTAAGCTTTCAGAAAAATCATCTTGTAGTCACCCTGTGATAACACGAGATAAGCTACAGGGTGTCAAAGTAGACTACCTCGAGTATGTAAAAGTTAAAAAAAATCGTAACTTGAACAAATGAAGTCCAATTTTAAAGATTTTTATATTACTGGAAAGTGCTTGGCAAGGTAAAGATAAAATAAGCTTACTCATCTAAGTTATCTCTTACAGTTAAAAAGATATTTACGCTTGAATTTTGAATTTTTGATTTTTTGGCTCGACTTTCTTTCGTTTTTCGGGAATAAGTCCGGAGATATATGAGGTAAAAATTTTTTAAAAATATTCTGTAATTTGCTACATATTTTAAAATAATATGCTGAAAGAATTTTTGGATTATCTCAATTCGTCTAGACGTCAAAGTCAGCACTCTGAAATTGGCATGAAAAATGGCTATTTTTTTACAAAAATATAGTACAATTCATTCACTTTTTTTCTCAAAGTTCCGTTAATAAAAAAATTTTTTCCTTATTAATTTCAAAAGATAAGGCTTCATAAATAGTTAATAAAGAAATTTTCAATTGATTTAAGTTTGCACCCTACATCCAGCATTGGCCAAAAATTGTCAATTTTAAAAAATAGTTTCATTTTTATCGATTAATAAAAAAAATGTCACGCGAGCTTTTTTAAATTTGGTACCCATATTTTTTATAGAAATAGATTTAGAATGATTTAACACTAAACTGCTTCCCGCCCGGCCAAAAACGAATGCAGGAGTGGAGATTTATGTTAAAAGTCAGTTTTTTTAACGACTATTTTTAAAAGCATATTAAAAGCATATTAGCATAATATTTTTAATATTATTTCTTATGTAATGTATAAAACACAAATCAAGCTTTCATTCCTAAAAAAAATCAATAAAATAGCTCCAATAACCTATTTTTGGTAATTTTTCAAAAATAAATTTTTTTTTAAAAAATAGCTGAAAATACAAACAAATTTAATTTTTTTAATACAACTCCACTAATTTTGCAAATACTTTAAAAATATTAAAAGAATATAAAAATAGACTTATTTACCAATTCAACGATATATAAAATGTTGATATAGGTCATTTAATAATAGTAATATAATGGCCTCAAAACTACCAAGTCACGTCAAAAGTTGCAAAATTCACTATTTTGTTCCGTATTTCCATATGTATGTATACGTAACACTCAACTGCATTGCTTATTTTTGTTACGAGATAATAATATTTATTAATGAATTTATTTAAAGTGTTCATAATTTTTTTCTACTGTATAGGTTTTTAAAATTACCTAAGTACATTTAAAGCTTTAGTAACACGTACGCAACCAAAGGAAGTAGAAAAGGTTATAGATGTATTACCAACAGCTTCTCCCAATCGATTACATCGGATAATCCAAAGCATAGTGACACCGAAATCAACATCATCCTTTACCTCTGAAGATGTAATATTTTACAGCCTATGGAGCACCCGGTTAATGCTTCTGTTAAAAGTGCTAAAGTTAATATATTGCAATTACTTGAAAATACTGCCTCTAGAATTATATCTACCTTCAGCAATGATAACATTGAAAAATGCAAAGACTCTGAACTTATTTTAATATTCAAATGGGGCTGCGGTGGAACATCAGGATTTTCGGAATACTCGCTGTTTATAGCGTCTCTGGTACCACTTCGAATGCGCTTAAATAAGCCTTCCTCATCGACAAGAAATGACTCGCTTTTTGATAATATATGGATAAATTTAACTCCAGGTTCCAAATTTTTGTGCCGTCCAATCCTTTTTGATTACACAAAAGAAACCACGGTTACAATAAACAGCATTGTCAACCAATTGGAAGAAGAAATTAAAGCATTGCCCCCAATATATGTAAAAGTATCAAACAGAACTATTAAAGTTACATTTCAACAACAATTAACGATGATTGATGGAAAAGTTGCAAACGCTATAACAGATACATCTACATGAAAATGTAATATATGTGGAAAAATAAGTTCACAATTTCAGGATAATTCTTTAAAATTTGGAATATCACCACTCCACGCAAGGATAAGATTTTTGGAGTTCTGCTTACATCTTGCATATGATATGAAGTACAGAAATATTCCCGGGCAGGAAAATTCTACAGTAAAAAACAATTTGGAACTTCACGAATTACGAAAAGAGGAGAAGAAAAGAATTCAATTAGAATTCAAAGAACAACTCGGATTAATAATTGATAAACCTCAATAATTGATAAAGCTCAAATGATGGAAATACAGCAAGACGTTCCTTTGAAAATCCGGAACTCACATCTTCAATCACAGGCATTGACTTAAATATTTTGAAGCGTTTTAAGATTATATTGGCAGCCATTAATAGCAAAAAACAAATTAATGCTGACAAATTTAAAATTTTTGCTTACGAAACTAAAGAACTACTTAACATTACATACCCCTGGAAATCAATGACTCCAACAATTCACAAAGTATTGGTTCATGGTAAAGAAATAATAGAAAATAGTATTTTGCCATTGGGTGAGCTAACAGAGGAAGCACAGGAAGCCCGAAATAAAGATGTTAAACATTTCCGACTCTTCAATACCCGAAAATGTTCGAAAATAGCGCAAAATATGGACTTAATGGAATATTTATTAATATAATCAGATCCAGTTATATATATATATTCTATAAGAACACGATGGCTACCAAAAATCACTCTTGAAATAGAAAAAGACGATTCCGAAGCTAAGGAAGTTAAAAATTTGTTAACGTTTGATGTTTCTGATTATTTTCAAGAAAATCTCTAATAATATCTTCGATAATATATTCTTAATAAAATAAATATACGGGATATATGTATAATAAGTATGTAAATATGTAGAACAAATTAAATAAACATTACTCAAATAAAGAATTTACTACTTTATAATAACAAATATATACCTTCATAATACATTAGAAAACTAAAATGTTACGTATACACACATATGGAAATACGGAACAAAATAGGGGATTTTTGCAACTTTGACGTGACGGTAGTTTTGAGGCCATTTTATTACTATTATTAAATGACCTATATCAACATTTTATATATCGTTGAATTGGTAAATAAGTCTATTTTTATATTATTCTATATTTTTAAAGTATTTGCAAAATTAATGGAGTTGTATTAAAAAAATTAAATTTTTTTGGATTTTCAGCTATTTAAAAAAAAAAAAAAATATTTTTGAAAAATTACCAAAAATAGGTTATTGGAGCTATTTTATTGATTTTTTTAGGAATGAATGCTTGATTTGTGTTTTATACATTACATAACAAATAATATTAAAAATATTATGCTAATATGCTTTTAATATGCTTTTAAAAATAGTCGTTAAAAAAACTGACTTTTAACATAAAATCTCCACTCCTGCATTCGTTTTTGGCCGGGCGGGAAGCAGTTTAGCTCGCGTGACATTTTTTTTATTAATCGATAAAAATGAAACTATTTTTTAAAATTGACAATTTTCGGCCAATGCTGGATGTAGGGTGCAAACTTAAATCAATTCAAAATTTCTTTATTAACCATTTATGAAGCCTTATCTTTTGAAATTAATAAGGAAAAAATTTTTTATTAACGGAACTTTGAGAAAAAAGTGAATGAATTGTACTATATTTTTGTAAAAAAAATAGCCAATTTCAGAGTGCTGACTTTGAATATTTTGCACGTCTAGACGAATTGAGATAATCCAAAAATTCTTTCAGCATATTATTTTGAAATATGTAGCAAATTACAGAATATTTTTAGAAAATTTTTACCTCATATATCTCCGGACTTATTCCCGAAAAACGAAAGAAAGTCGAGACAAAAAATCAAAAATTCAAAATTCAAGCGTAAATATCTTTTTAACTGAAAGAGATAACTTAGATGAGTAAACTTATTTTTTTTTTTATCTTGCCAAGCACTTTCTAGAAATATAAAAATCTTTAAAATCGGACTTCATTTGTACAAGTTACGATTTATTTTAACTTTTACATACTCGAGGTAATCAACTTTGACACCCTGTAGCTTATCTCGTGTTATCACAGGGTGACTACAAGATGATTTTTCTGAAAGCTTAGGTCCTCCTCTACAACTCTTCTATACATTTCAATTTGATCCGACCAGTAGTTTAGGAGATTCAGATTTATTACTAAAAAATTTGCGTTTGACCCCACTGTGCTATTATAATTGATGACTAGTTGTATTTAACATTATATGCACTTATCCAATATTTGAATATTTGAAATCACACACTTTTTCGATTAATATGTTTACATGCCAGTCCTTATTAACATATAATATTATATTCCGGTTCTCGTAGAATTCGATGGAGTTGAAAATTGACAATATTCTTCTAATAGTATTTCAGATTCATCAATTCTGTTAGTCAAATGTGTATCAAATCGATCGTATCAAATTTACTATTCTTGTTACGTATGCATAAAAGAGATTTTTTGTATGAGTTGTATCTTTATTTATTTAGCAAAGAAAAAAATATAAATATGTATTACGTAGCGATTTTCCTGAGTTTTAAATATAGGTAGGTAGGTAGGTAGGTAAGGGTTGCCCAGCACTCATAAGAGTGCTTGTGCATCCACTCGGAGACCTAAAGGTCCATTGTGAGTCCCTTCATAAAGAATATAGAAAGAAACTAGAAAGAAACTACAGAGAGATGAGATATAGAAAAGAGCAGGAAGGAAAATGATAGAGAAAAAAAAAAGCTGAGACCAAGAAAAGTATAGAAGAGAATAGAAAGAATCAGAAAAGGAAAAGTACTACCGCCCCAGGTCGCTCGCTCTAAGCCAACGACCCCCTATTAGCCAGCCTATTCCCATGACGAATCCTATTAGTCTACCGAGCTCTATTGTCGATATACTGTCCAATTCGTCAAGGAATCGACTGCCTAACCATTTCTGCCTACTTAGTTGTAGACATGGACAGTGACATATGATATGTTCCACCGTCTCTAGCTCCTCATTATCTTCGCACATTCTGCAAAGACCGGAAGAACCTCTATCCCAATACCCTATCATTCCCCCTATGGGACAATGACCTGTCAGAATACCTATCATAGTCTTCAGGTTTTCCCTTTTCATGCCCAAAAGTAGATTTGTATCTGCTCTATCAAGTTTGGGCCATAGGCCCCTTGATAATCTGCAGTCCGTTCTACTTTCCCATGCATGATTGGTTCTATCCCGAATCCACTCCCTAATTAACCTGAAGTAAAAGCCTAGAGATGGTCTCACACCGCTTTCACTTACAGTCCTATCCAAAGCTGAGCCGTTTCTAGCTAATTCTTCAGCTACCTCATTGCCATTTATCTCGCAATGACCCGGTACCCAGCGGAGTCTGATATGGTAATCTCTCATCAATCTCCTAAGAGCCTTCTTACAGTCGCTAACTAGCCTAGACTTGACAAAGTGTCCTCTCAAGGCTTTCAGCGCTGCCTGGCTATCCACATACAGAGTTACCTCTGTATTCACTTCTATGTTCCCTGCAATCAATTCTGTGGTCCTAAGAATACCCAGAATTTCCGCCTGGAACACGCTACAACTATCCGGTAGTCTATACGTCTTCCTGATGTTTCCCTCAACTAGATACACACCTGCACCAGTGCCTGTATCCATTTTGGATCCATCAGTGAATACCGATACACCACCGAATAGTTTCTCCCTATCTGACCATTGGTTCCTACTCGGAATAATCAGTATAGGATTTTCCCCGAAATCGACCTCCGTGCACATATAGACCGTGTGGATCCAGAGGGAACCACGTCCACCGAGATTAACCTCGTTTAAAAGTTTGGAATGTCCTATTCTGATTGATCCTGTAAGTCCTAGTTCACTAAGTCTAAGCAGGCTCCTTGCAGCCATTCCCATCACGAACTCCTCAATGGGTAGGAGATGCAGAATGACGTCAGGTGCCGCCTGAGGTGTGCTTCTTACGGCACCTGTTATGCCAATCGAAGCACATCTCTGGGTTTTAGACAGAAGATTCCTACGACTTCCTATTCTCATTGCCTCCCACCATACCAGACATCCATACGTCAGAATTGGCCTCACCACCGAAGTGTAAATCCAATTTACTACCATCGGTTTGAGTTCCCAACTCTTACCTATGGAGTTCCTGCATGTGTAGTAGGCGTTGAAACCTCTCTTAAACCTCTCCTGAGAGTTCTCTTCCAAGATAATTTACTATCAAGGAACACACCAAGATATTTTGCCTCTTTTGCCAGTCTTAGTTCAGTCCCCCCTAGTACCGGTAGCCTAAACTGCTCAATCCTGTACCTTCTGGTGAAAAGAACTAGCTCTGTTTTCCCCGGGTTGACCCCTAAACCCTTACTAGTGGCCCATGGGGACAGTTCGTTAAGTTCATACTGCATGACGTCGCTGATCGTGGAAAGAAATTTACCTGCGATCAGTATAACCACGTCATCAGCATAGGCAACGATTTTCCGCCCTCTTGCGTCAAATTGTCTTAGAATGACATTGACGGCTAAGAGCCATAGCAAGGGCGAGAGAACTCCTCCTTGCGGAGTTCCTCTAGTCACTATCTTCCTTATGCATGCATCTCCCAAGTTCGAATTAATTATTCGGCTATTCAGCATCAAAATAATCCACTCGATTAGGAAGTTTTGAATGCATAATGATTCTAGTGATTCTCTAATAGCCTCAATCTTAATGTTATTGAAAGCTCCTTCTATATCAAGGAACGCTGCCAATGTATACTCCCTATACTGCAGGCCGCGTTCAATGTAACTCACCACATCATGTAGCGCGCTCTCAACAGATTTACTCTTTAGATAAGCGTGTTGAGCCCCACTGATGATATGGTTGTCAATTGTCAATTGTCAATCTCTCTAATGTCTTCAAAAGAAAAGACGATAGGCTGATCGGTCTAAAATCTTTAGGTTTCGAGTGGCTAGCCTTATCCGCCTTAGGTATGAAAATTACCTTAACCTCTCTCCACCTCCTTGGAATATATCTCCTAATCAGACATACACTAAAAAGCTCAGTGAGAAGTGTTAGTGGCGTGTCACTGATGTTCTGCAGCATGGCTGGAAAAACACCGTCTGGACCAGGTGACTTGTAAGGTTCAAAGGTGTTCACCGCCCAAGCTACCTTATCCATCGAGACTAAGTCACCGACTACTTCACTAAGTTCCCTATCAGATACACATTCTGAGAATCCCAAGATTCGTCCTGCCTGTGCATCTGCCTCTAAGTTCCTACAGCCCGGAAAATGAGTTTCCATAAGTATACTCAGAGACTTAGAGCAATACTCCGTCCATGAGTTATCCGCACGCTGAATATATCCTGGAGTACTAGGATCCTTGGATAAGATTCGCCTGAATCTGGATAACTCATTAACAGAGTCGATGGACTCACAGTAATTCCTCCATGAGTCCCTTTTTGCCCTCTTAATGTCTTCCTTATACCTATTAAAACTTTCCCTGTAGCTGTTCCAATCCTCACACTTGCGTGTCAGTTTCGCCCTATTGAACAACTTCCTGACGGTTGACCTTTGGTTCCTAAGTTCCTTGGTCCACCAATTAGGATGTTCCCTCTTTCCCGGAAATATTACCGGACAAGTTAGTTCATAACTTTTCCTAACTTTCCCCGTGAAGTCCTCCACTAAACTCTCAACTCCCTCTGATGACAATTGCCATCCCGGAGTGGCGTTTAGTTCCCTATCCATAATGGCCCTAAAGGAGTTCCAGTCGGTTCTCCTGGAGTTCCTATATGGTTCTCTCTTCGGCCTCGAGAAATTTAAACTAAAGGTTATCCTGTTATGATCCGAAAAGGAACATTCACTGTCTACCCTCCAGTTCGTAATGTATTCGCCCCTAAAGTTCGTCAGTGTTATATCTATAACTGCCTCTCTATCTTTAGTTCTGAATGTGGGCACATTACCCAAATAACAGATAAAAAGATTGTTAGTAGTTATAAAATTGAAAACTGACTCACCTCTTTCGTTGATATCAGCGCTGCCCCACTGGCAGTGATGTGCATTAGCATCGCAACAGAGTACCAAATATATGCCTCTTCTCTTTGCATACTCCGTTAGTTTGTACACCATATCACCCGGTGGGTTGGCCACATCGTAGGGCATATAAACGGAGGCGAATGCGAATTTCCTCCCGTCTCTATCCTCTCTTTTCACGACCGTTATGTTTCTGTTGCTAAAAGAATGAAAGTTTATAAAATTTAACTCATTCCTAGCTAGTATACACGTTCTTACCTTATTCTCAGTGGATGGTACAAAAAGTGTATATCCTTTGACACTTAATCCACATACTCTGGTGTTGTTGATCCAGGGCCACATCTGCTTTGGAGTCGATAAGGTTCATCGCTAGTTCGATAGAGGCTGCTTCACAGTGATGCAAATTAATTTGCACCACTTGCAGCCTTGTTGGTACTGTGAGATTTCGGATACCGGAACCTGATAGTGCCCAGACCGAAATTAGCGATTCCCCCCATAGACTCCAATTTCCTAAGAGACTCCTGGTCTATAGTAAACCTGAAGTCCCTTCCGAGGTTCTCTTTACAAGTCAAAGAAGCTAACAACTTCCACTGACTAGTATCCAGATCCTCGTTCTGGTTGACCAGTACTGTCAGTATAGTTTCCACAGGTTTTATGGGTGGTGGAATCCACACTGTCACTACTGGTCTCAGGGGCAACTCAGATGCGAGTATCACATTTCGCCTCTGGACAAAGGCTGCCACACTTGGCAATCGTGGCCTTGAGAAAGTCAAGTGATTTCTCATTACCACAATTAACAGTTTTGACACCCTTTGACCAGTCCGCGCCTTTGAAGGACACTTCATCCGGCTCCTTTGGTGATTGATTCACCAGAGCTGCCGGATGGTTTACGATCAGCCCCCTTTTTGGCAATGATAGCCAGCTTCTCAGTTTCAACCGATCGTTCCGAAGATGTGATCGGTTTATTTGGTCGGCTGCTATCATTGTCTTTATCCTTGGACTTCAGTGCGACGTCTGACACGTTTCCTATACTCTCCCGAGCATTTTCCGGAGCGGTGTCAAATATCGCATTCAGTCCCTCAGGATAAGACATTCCCAAGATAGCGGAGGTCGAGCCATAGATTTTTTTAAATCTAATCACACTCTTCCTATGCCTCTTGATAAGGTATTTATCCCTACCAATGACTGACGACAGCTCCCTCTTGGCCATCTTATTAAGAAAGATCAAGGAGGCTCTGACGCCATTCTTCGCTTTTTCTTGTTTTGTTGGGCTGTCGACGACGGCAGTTACACCTGGTTTCACCGCGTCTTGCCGAACTAATTTTGAACCCACCTGTCCATCATCCCGTGCGGATGACACCTCGGATGCTGGAGAACTCCGTTCCTGAGCGTGAGCTGAAACCATTGTTATTTCATGTTCCTCATCAGAATCAAGAGTAAGATCCTCCAACTTCTCCGTAGTGCCCGTCGCCCCGAGAGAGTCTCCAGGTGAGCCCAAGAGGTCGTCCGTTTCGGCCAGTTCACTCAATAATTGTCCCTCCTGAGCAATTATGTCCTCGTGAATTCTTAAAAGGTCAGAGTCAGTGTCCGAAACTCCTACTGAACCTGCCCCATTCCTCTTCTCCACATCCTTTGTCTTAAAATATTCTTGACTACTTATCTTGGTCCCACGAAAATGCACTTACTAAGTGGACCATCTCGCGCAGTGACGGCGTGTGCGGACTAGGCTTTAAAATTACAACCAATCCGTGCCATGGGCGTTGGAGGGGAGCTGTTAGCGATTAGTTTCTTTAAGCACAAACTAACCATACAGATCCTCGGCACTGCTACCTCTCACCTTGATCTTAAAAGTGCACTTAATTTATTTGGTCCGCGAGAACTTCTATGAGTTTCTAGGTTTAGATGTAATGCGTAGGACCCGACTATAGTCAGTACATGGAGATCTGTAACCAATGGTAAGTGATCTCCAGTTTATTGACTACAATCGGATCAGAAACCTTACATCCGAACCCCCCTATCCGCCACCTGGGGAGTAAATAAGTAAAGACTCCACACGGAAATGTAGCTTACTAAGTATGCAAAATACACAATAAACCAAATGATATAACGATATCGCAACGACATCATCACTAGTGATAATCGTTATCGAATCTAAAACGATAGTTTTTTCGGACTAAAGTGTACATTTCCTTATAATAATGTTTTTTCAGAAAATTATATAGTTTTCGGTATCGTAATTTTCAAAAATAAAGATAGTAAAATCTCTATGGCCTATATTTTGTTCTAAATGCTATTTAATACCACAAAAACTATGTTTTTTTTTGCGTTTAAATATATTAAACATAATACTAAAGAACTATAATCAGCTAAAATAAGAAAAAATCCTAAATAAATATAAAATATATACAAATCGTCATGGTAAGGTTAGGTTAAAAATGGCGGCGTCTTCACGCCTCCACCCAGAGATCATCCGGTCCATTGTGATCCGTTTATAAATACCAGAGAAAGCTAATAAAACGAAGAAATATAAGATCCCTAATAGAATAAAGCGCAAAAGTAGAAAGAAAGTAAGGGAAAGGAACATAAGAAAAGAAAAGTGTGGAACCCAAGACCATCAATCAACTCCGACTACCTCTAAACCACTTTATCCCTATTACGAACCCTATAAGGTTATCGAGTTCACTACCCGCAACCTCCTCCAGTTCGTGTAGAATATGGCTTCCAAACCACTTCAGTCTACTGCGCTGAAACCCTACACAATGACAGAGTATGTGTCTCTAGCTCCTCTACATCATCGCACGTCCTACAAAAGTCTGACGTGCCGGTGTCCCACTTACTGGTCATATTCCCTATTGCGAGGTGACCGGTAATCATATCAACAATGACCACGACTCATGCCCAAAAGATGCATCGAATCTGCTAGTTTAAGACTAGGCCATAACGCTCTAGATACCTTGCAGTCCATTCTACTCCTCCAAGCATGATTCGTTTTTCCTAGAGTTCATACCCTTATGGCCATGAAATATGACCCAATTGGAATCATAACCGGAATCCAACAGTATTATTCTGTAGGCATCTATTAGCCTTCTAAATCCCTTCCTACACTCAAGCACCAATCTGTCATTGCCATCAGTGCTGCCCGACTGTCCACATAGAAAGTCACCTCAGTGTCCCTCTCAACATTCTCCTCCAGTAATCCTAGGGCCTTGTAAATGCCTGGAATTTCTGCCTAGAAAACGCTGAAAGTATTAGGCAATCTAAAAGATCGTCTGATATCTGTTCTCATGAAGTAAACACCCGCCCCTATGCCTACTTCCATCTTCGAGCCATCTGTGTAGATAGCACACCCTCCATGGAGCTTTCCCGCTCCAGTCCAGAGGTCCCTACTAGGGATTTAAATAACGGGAGTAGCCTCGAAGTCAATTATAGTACCGACATAATCCGTTTGGGCTGCCGAAGGTAATGTTCGACTATTAATCCCAATTCCTTCAGTCTAAATAAGCTCTGCACAGCCATTCCTCTCACGAACTCCTCAATTGGAGGAAGGTGGAGAATGATATCCAGTGCTACCTGAAGTATACTTCTCACCCGTAATGCCAATTGAAGCATTATATATGTATATCGATATATTTTTGAGATAACGGTACTTTTGTAAAAAAAGTCAAAATAAAAAGTAATAAAATATCATATTGGGTTAATGATTTGGCACATTTTATATATCAATCGAGGACTTTCGATTGACATATTCATTATAGGAGGAAGGAGAAAATTGCATTTTTATATTATAACTTGAAGTACATATAACTCGTAAACTAAGAGCGAGCGGGAAAAATTTTTTACATTGCTGTAATCACGAATAAAAATGCTACTGAATCATTATCAAAATTATTTAAAAATCAAGTGTGCTGGTAATCTTGATTTATGCCCCGGCATCTAATATGATAATATCGTTTTCGCTTTTATATCGTTCTTAAAAAATTATTTAACAAAAATATTAAATTACAATTCGTAGAAATGTATTCAGTTCCCAGCCATTTTAATTTTAATAGTTAGTGAATTTTAGTTATCGATATCAGTGGTGACTATTAAATTAAGGATATATATTTATAATAAACAATAGCTCTGTTCCAGTACTTGTCAAATTTAAAAGTTTTTTTTATTAATTTACAGTAATATAAACATAAATGCAGTAATATAACGTTATTGTCAAAATATACAAAAAGGTACGGGAAGTACCTTGAAGTACCCTTTCTGGCTAATTCAGACTTAAACCTGTGAATCTGACAAGTACTGGAACAGCTAATTTATAGGTACATATCGCTCCTATTATAGAATACAACTAGAAGTTCATGTGAGAGACAAATACGTAATTCAATTGTGAAAAATCTAACAACAGCACGTAGTCAGATACATGTAGTCAATTACATTTTGTTTTTGTGTTTTGAAAAAAATTAGTATTTTTTTGAAAATTTAGTTTGAAGTGCCTCTCACATAAACTTCTAGTTGTATTCTATGACTCCTACATAGTCGTGATTTAGATATGCGCAATTACTTTTCTTTTTTACTTTGTCACACGTTGTTTTTTTAATACCGAAAATTATTGAAGTTTCTTATCCTGACAGTTTGAGAGCTTACACTATTATGAATGAGAATTAAAATGATACTCCATGGTAAATTATGAACCGATCCATCTGAAATTTCACAGCGTGATTTACACAAAAATGAAACTAATTTGCAGAAAATTTTATACGTGTTTAAAAGATTTTTGAGAGATAGCTTTAAATAGAAGCTAATGTCCCGGTCCTTTTGCAATTTAATATTAATTCATACTAAAAACTTATTTGAGGTAAATTATATATCCACTAATATTCATATGGAATATTTACTTATATGGAATTGATTTTCAATAGACTTCCTTATATGAGAGCTGCGGTCAGTTATAGAACGATACTTACGAAACTATTCAGTGGTGACAGTATGATTAACACTTAAAAGGAACTCATTAGTACTAAATCTTACATCAGTACATAAAAATGTGACATTAAATCATGTTTAAGTAGTCCTCTTGAATATTTATTATAGTATGCCCCCATTCGTATGAAATTTGGTAGAATGTTACAAGGTTAAAAAACAATTTATTTCTGTTCAATTCGATGTATAGTACCCGATTACATTTCGCTAACTAGGGAAGTGGGAACAAATCAAGATTACCAGCACTGTTGTTTCTGTGTAGCTTTCCTTTGGTCGGGCTCAAAGATTTTTTCCTTTATGTATGGTGAACACCGGCTTCGGTGAATAAATTTTTTTTGGAAATCAAAAAATTTTGTAAATGCCGGTATAACAATAAAAAAAAAAAAATAATGCAGTTTTTCCTCCCAATGATTTATTGAATATGGTCATGTTATATAACATTAGAAAGTAATAATATAATATATATAATATATTAATATAATTTAAATCGGGTATGTATTAATAAGGATAATCAGCAAAATGTTACAAAACTTTGGAGGCCCATATCTCGTAAACTAAGAGAAATCGGGCAAAAATTTTTACATTGCAGTAATCACAAATAAAAGTACTACTTTTGTAAAAGTTTAAGAATAAACCAAAAATTTAAATAACAAAATATTTATCCATATTAAATAGTATACATATTTGATGAAATCAATACCTTTGAAATAAAGTAATTATTTCTTTTTTTAATTTTTCCGGAATTAGACGTAGCACAGTGGTCCCAAAACGATTTTTTTAAAATAATTTTGTAATTTTAGAACTACTGGATGTGAAATAAAATTTCATATGGCTAATTCTGAGGTGTATTCCAATTTATTTGGAGGAGCTCAGGTTCTTAGCGGGCCTATTTTACAGGGGGTGGACCACCAAATTTGGTAACCCCGGGTATGAAATTTTTTAGAAAAATCGTCAAAATTTCATTTGATTTGATTGAAAAAAAATATACACCGAAGTAAAATTTTGAAAAATTTGTAGACATGTTTTCTTTTTTAATATTTCTAACTTGGCGGGCTCAATTTGAATCCTAAATTTTTTCTATAATATTCTCTGGATTCTGTACAAAATTTTAAATATTTTCGCGCAAGAATCATATACCTATTCATACTCCGATAAAAAGTTTATATTATTTTGAAGTAAAAATTTTATTTATTTATTATTCTTCAATAGCATAACAGGCTCAATGGGCCATATGGAGTTAACAAATTTATCACTTAACAAAAACTACAATAAAAAAATATAATACTAACGTTAAACAAATTTATAAAACTTATATGTACATGAAGAGAAGTAAGGAAAGAATATATAAAAAATAGAGGAAAAGAAATAAATCTCAAATTCAGTAAAAAAATTGTGATTTTTTGCGTATTTTTCTTTAAGATCAAATATTATTTTTTTAGAAAATAACACTAACAAACATTAACATTTTACTTCAACTTATAATCTTTCCAATGATACTCATTCGTTTAAAAACTAACAGAAACTTGGTCCCCCTCAGCAAAATTTGCACATTTTCCTTCATTTGTATGGTAAATGTGTGTGTGCTGCAGCATTCTATATACATGAGTGTACAGCCATTTTAGCATGTTTTTTTTTAGAATTTTGTGTAACTTTTGAACTGTTAAATATTTTTCAATCAAATTTCACATTATTGCTGAGGTACTGTTTTGGAGGAGCTCAAGTTTCTAACTTCTCGGGAACGGGAAGAATCTCCGAAATTGGTCGCTTCTTTTAATTATTTCTTATTTGACTTTATTTATTACCAAAAATAAATTAATATAATTACTGTTTATTATAAACTGAATGAAGTTGTGTTCAAATATTTAGTGTATTCCTGTCATTATACGAGGGCGGATCAATAAGTACGTGACTTTTCGAACTTCCCTCGTAGTTATATGAAATGCAACATTATTCCCATCAAGTACCACCTGTTAATAGACTACTATCAAATTTTGAGCAAGTGTCGTCATTTACTTTGCGTAAAAAATAGGGTTTTTCGAGGTCCTTAAAATAGGCATTCGTTTGTTCAATAATTTCATCGTTGGAGCCATTTCTTTAGGTTTGGAAATATGAAGTAGTCACTAGTGGCTAAATCCGGAGAATATGGCGGATGAGGTACCAATTCGTAGCCCAATGCATAGAGTTTTGACGTTGAGACTGCACTCGTGTGCATCCGTGCATTATCTTAATGAAAAAGAACTTTTTTCTTCCCCATATGGGGTCTTTTTATTTTTAAATCCTCATTAAATCGGTCTATAAGTTGGCTTAATATTCGCCGTTTATTGTTTTTCCCTTTTGAAGGTAATCGATGTGGATTATCCCGCGTGCATCCCAAAAAACTGTTGCCATCACCTTACTGGCCGACAAACTTGTCTTGGCCTTCTTCGGAGCGGGTTCACCCGGAGAAAACCATTGTTTAGACTACTGCTTGGTCTCCGAAGTACAGTAATGGATCCATGTTTCATCCACAGTTACAAAACGCCGCAAAAACTCATTCGCATTGCGGTTAAACAACTCCAAACAATCCTTTGAAGTTGTCACACATTTACGTTTATGGTCACTTGAGAGCAAATGCGGCACCCATCTTGCAGACAACTTTCTTAAACCCAGCTGATCATTTAAAATCGAAACCTCACTGCCATATGAAATGTCTATGGCATCAACAATATCACGCGCTTTTACTCTTCGGTCGGCCAACACCATACCGTGGATTTTTTTCGACATTTTCGGGTTTCCTGACTCAATTGGCTCAGAGCGTTCAGTTCAGTGTACTTGTGGAGCCACAACGAAAGTCAGTAAACCACTTTTTTACCATTGAAATCGATGGTGCAGAGTCCCCATAGTATTTATCGAGCTTTTCCTTGGTTTGATTGACGATTTTTTTTCCGCAAAAAATAATGTTTAATGAGCTCCCGAAATTCGCTTTTTTCCATTTTTATAATATTACACGAGGCTGTATGTTTTGAACAGCTGTTAAACGCAAAGTAAATACAATACAAATTTCGGTAATACAACAATCAGGGTATATCTATTTGATATTCCTTTCAACAGGTGAATTAAGTAAGTCAATTAATTACATATTTCTTTAGAACATGTTATATACCTGTGGAATCTTATAAAAATATTGCGTAGTTTTATAGTACCTAAAAACGTTCTTCAGTATATAAAAAAAAAACATTTTGTTTTATTTACATTTTTAATATTTTTACCATATAAAGCTTCGAGTTGCGTCCTTTGGGAAAAGCCTAAAAGGAAATGATCTGAATATATAACTACATTAACACATTTTATTGAAGCGCAAACGGATTCAATAATTTTTACTGGAAAATTTAAAAGTTGCGTGCGGAAGCCTCAATTTAAGTATGGCACTGGGTTGGAAAGCATGGAAATTAAAACCACTAATGCAGGACCATTACTTAAGCAGTATGATTATCTGGGCAGAAATTAAAAAGTAGACTGTCGGAAATACTGTCCACGCAATCCGAGTCTGAAGTAAAGATTCATTTAAAACTGTGTTACGAAACAACGGACTGAAGCAGCAAATACAGCGGATATCCTTCCTGAAGCATCCGGAAGTAGACTTGGGCGGATGAGTTTTCTGAAGATGAGGCGATAGCGGTTATGCTGGATTTAGGACTGAGCAAAAATATATAAAATGGAGAAAGTCTTTACTCGATAAAGGACACCCAATTCAGCCATGTTACAAAGAAACATGGCAGTATTCATTGTTTAATGAAATAGACAATGAAAGAGTATTTATTGACCTGTCGCAGTTACTTGAAAATACCTCTTCAATGCTTCTCTCAACATTTTCGACAAACGAGGCATTGTTACTGGATAAATCGGATCTTACATTAATATGCAAATGGCTAATTGATGGATTGTCAGCACTATCAGAATACAAACAAGCTTCATCAGGAAAAGCTTGTTTGTATTCTACAAAAGTGGTTTTATTACTGGTTCCACTATATATATATATATATATATATATATATATATATATAGAAAGTTATATATATTTATAAAGTATTTCATAAAAGTATTATATAAAAAGTAAATTATTACAACTAAAATCCACCATTCAATTAAAAAAAAGTAAAATTTTTATGTTTATTGTTATTTTGTTTAAAAAATCCATATAGATAAAGCTATCATTATGAAAGTTGTCCTTAAAACAAGATTCTCACTTTTTATTCCGAAATACCGAAAATCCTAGTTCGGGGAAAGCTTGTTTTAAAAATTTACTTTTTTCTGTAAAATTGTCATCTGTCGTTATCAGAGGCGTGGCTTATCAAATGTTTAGCGAACATATGTTGGAATGCAATCAAGGTGTTTTTTTAAATTTCAGCTTTGATATTTTTGAGCTCCACAAATAAATAAAAAAAATAATAATAATCTCAAAAAATCGCATTTTTTTTTTAATTTATACTTCAAATAATATAACTCTTTATCTGAACCACATAGATATATGCAGAATCCAGAGAATATTTTAGAAATATTTTAGTACTCAAATTGAGCCCGTCAAGTTTAAAAAAACCATGTCCAAAAGTGGGTTAAAATTTTATTTCGGTCTAAATATCTCTTAAAGTAAAGAGATATTCCATACATGTAAGCGTATTTTTGATTTATAAGAGCTATCTATGAGTATTTTTTTTTTTTTTTTCAATTAAACCATAAATGAAATTTTAGCGATTTTTTAAAAAATGTTCATACCCGAAGCTGATTAACTTCACTATCGCCCGCGAAGAACCTGTGCTCTGGATTGGTCATGCAAAATTTCTTTCAAATACGCCCAGTAGTTCTAAAGTTACAGAATTATTAAAAAAAAATCGTTTTGGGTCTACTGTGCGTCATAATTAAAATATTAACCTTTAACCATTTCACTCTTAAAATTTTGGTTCTATTTTACCCTTTCATAGTCTTAACGCGTTTCTGTAATTGTGTTATTTGAAAAAGTCATTTTAAAATTGTGTTGTCATTAGGAGTTCTTAGTGCTGGAAAAGAGTTGCAGAAGTTATTTTTTTAACCAATGGTTGTCATTGCTAGGATGTTCCTTTGAAGTTCTCTTAAAACTATTTACATATTTATGTTTATACATTTTTATAATAAAAATATTGTTTTAGCTTTGCTAAAAAATAATAAAAATTCTTTTAAATTTGTGCAATTTTAATTTCACAATTAATAACTTCCAAAAAAAGTAACAAATATGCACTTATTGGTGAATTTTCGATTTTTTAGTAAAATTTCAAATTTTTCTGGAAATTTCGAATTATGTGTGTAACTGAATTTTTGGTAAAATATTTATTTGTGAAATTTAAATTTTTTGTTAAATTTTCGATTTTTTCGATTTTGACATGTTTGTGTTATTGGTGAATTTTCGATTTTTTAGGCGAAACTTAAAATTTTTGGTTATCTTTTTTTAATTTTGGTGAAATTTACTTTTTTTTAACTGAATTTTTGGTAAAATATTTGATTTTTTTTGAAATTTAAAAATTTTTGGTGAAAAACATAACATAAATTTTTCTCCCAAAAAATATTTGAGTTTGCTAGTAATAAAGTGCAGCATTTTCAACACCAATTTAATTTGAGGTTAAAACAAATATGACATTGCTTAGATTTAAGGGTAACAGTATTAGTAAATGACATCTCTGACCCATTTACACTATTACATTTTTTTCGAAATAGAACACAAAAGAGGGTAAAGGGCAGAATAAAGGCGACAGAAAAGAAAAGCGATTAGTTTATCACTCACATCGTTAAAATTTTCTATAATAATTATTCGCTTTCGAAGAGTTATTTGAAAGTTTCTGAATAGAAATGTGTTAAAAATGTAACTATAGGCATTAACTTTTTTTGTCTGAATTATGTTCTTATTTGCCTTAAGAAAATTGTAAAAGAAATAGAATTTAGCCATTAAATTTAGCTATTTAAGACTTTATTCACAAAAAAATTAAAATTTATTATTAATTAAATTTTTGTGGGAAATATTGATAAATTTAACAAGTAAGAATGTTATATTCGGCTTGGTCGAACCTGTTATACCCACTATCTGGAACTTTCTATGCCACTCTAATTTGAAATTTCACCTTATATGGTGGTGGGTGGTAAAATGGACGTATCACGCACGTTTTTGATGTCCGAGTTTACATTGATATTTGAACTATTTGTACAAAATTTCATTGACGTACATTCTTGTGCTTAATAAACGTTTATTTATAAGCTTTAAGAGATATCAGCAGAAAAGTATGAACTTAATTTACAACGGACACCCTGTATTTCTAGTATTTGGCCCATAACTTTTTGTTTATTAACCGATTTTGCCAAATTTTCAATACCAGACAAATCTTTTGGGTCTTAAATGATTTTTTTCGACATGGTACACACGGAATGATAAACCCAATATACCCCCGTATTTTTTGATTGTGGGTATAAAAATGTTATCATAAATCGGGCAGTAAAAAAATCGATAAATTTAAAGAAATTTACAACTCTTCCTCTCCATCTCATTGTTGTTAAATGTGTTATTGCTATAAATTGCTATCACAATTAACCCATGCTATTGCATCAGTTTTTTATTTTGTTGGCATTTACTTATTCATATCTACATACAAACATACAACAAATACAACGTTCTATACAATCTGGCAAAAACACCAAAAAAAAAAAAAAAAAAAACCTAAAAACATTGTTTAGTTAGTCATCAATATTTTCTCAAATAGAACACTCATTTATTGCAAGAAAATTTCTCCAAGTTTTTATCTATAAGAAAATTATTACAAAAATTTTAAAATAGAACATTGTACGAAATGTTTTAACAAACAAAACCTTTTAAATAAATTACAAATAATAGACAATGAATTACTTTATAATTACTAATAAAAAATAAGACACGTTTATAAATACTGTTTGTATTGTTTTGATTTCGTTTTAATAAAAAAATGTTTTGTGCTTTAGTTTAATAACATTTTTTACTGCATTCATAAGTTAATAGGTACCTTTTAAATTTTAATTAATTATTAAAATTGTTTATTATTTATTGTTAAATTAAAATTAAACATGTTTATAATTTGTTTATATCTTTTCTTGTAAAAAAATAATTTTTCTATTTTCTTAACATTGATTTTATATTGCTTTATGCTTTTAGGCCAGTAAGATGAAGAAGGAAAAGCAAAAGAACGCACCAGCCGATGCCGGCAAAAAAGGTAATAGTATTTTTTTTTTGTTTTTGTAAAGTATGAGTCATAAAAATCTCGATTGAACCTATCCCAAGGCGATAGTATTTTTGCTTTGAAACAATACGTGTCTGGAGCTTTTTTTTAAAGTCTTTTGAGTGGGCTGCAATTGTTAAAAGATCTTCAATTGGATTTCTTTTTGCATTTCCTTACAGTCAAAGAATTAAACCCTTGGCCAGCGTATATTGAAGAACGTAATGCTTTGTGGGAGAAATGTAAAGCTGAATACCAAGCTGAGTTGGCGGCCAAGACACGTCAACCCATTAAAGTTACTCTGCCCGATGGTAAAGTAGTTGAGGGCACTTCATGGGAAACTACGCCTTACGACATTGCTAAAGGTATTAGCCAAGGTTTGGCAGACAATACGGTCATCTCGAAAGTTAATGGAGAAGTATGGGATTTGGACCGTGTATTAGAGGGTGATTGCACTTTGCATTTGCTGAAATTTGATGATCCCGAGGCACAAGCCGTCTTTTGGCACAGTTCTGCTCATATAATGGGAGAAGCTATGGAACGCATTTATGGTGGTCATTTATGTTATGGTCCTCCAATTGCTGATGGTTTCTACTATGATATGTACTTAGATGGAGAAGGTGTAAGTGTAGAAAATTGAAATTTACTCGCTTATCAGTAGTAGTATATTTTTGTGTACGATTTTAAGATTTCCACCAATGATTACCCCGTTATGGAGAGTTTGGTTAAGCAAATAGTTAAGGAAAAACAGCCCTTTGAACGTTTGGAAATGAAAAAATCAGATTTATTGGAAATGTTCAAATACAATCAGTTCAAATGTAGAATACTTAATGAAAAAGTTACAACTGATACTACCACTGTTTACAAATGCGGCCCTCTAATTGATTTGTGCCGTGGTCCACATGTTCGCCACACCGGCAAGGTTAAGGCCATGAAAATTACCAAGAATTCTGCGACCTACTGGGAGGGTAAATCAGATGCCGAAACCTTGCAAAGAGTCTATGGTATTTCATTCCCCGATGCTAAGCAATTGAAGGAATGGGAGAGAATCCAAGAAGAAGCCGCCAAACGTGATCATCGTAAAATTGGTAAAGAACAAGAATTGTTCTTTTTCCATGAATTATCGCCTGGGTCATGCTTTTTCCAACCCAAGGGAGCTCACATCTATAATACTCTAATGAATTTCATTAAATCTGAATATAGAAAGAGAGGTTTCCAAGAGGTTATTACTCCCAACGTTTATAATTCGAAATTATGGATGACTTCTGGTCATTGGCAGCATTATGCAGAAAATATGTTTTCGTTCGACGTGGAAAAGGAGACATATGCTTTAAAACCCATGAACTGTCCTGGTCACTGGTAAGTTTAGTTTAATTTCTAATATTTGTATTTATTAAATTTCCTTTTCCCATAAGTCTAATGTTCGATGTGCGAAACCGCTCTTGGCGGGAATTACCTTTGCGTATGGCTGATTTTGGTGTTTTACATCGTAACGAGTTGTCGGGCGCTTTGACTGGTCTTACTCGTGTGCGCCGTTTCCAACAAGATGATGCTCATATTTTCTGTGCCCCCGAACAAATCAAGAGTGAAATGAAGGGTTGTTTGGATTTCTTGCGTCATGTTTACACTATTTTTGGTTTCTCATTCAATTTGGTACTCTCTACACGTCCTGAAAAATATTTGGGTGAATTGGATCAATGGAATGCCGCAGAAAAGGCTTTGGCTGAATCTCTCGATGAGTTCGGTATGCCCTGGAAAGAGAATCCTGGTGATGGTGCTTTCTATGGTCCCAAAATCGATATTACTATTATGGATGCTCTTAAACGTGCCCATCAATGTGCCACCATACAATTGGACTTCCAATTGCCTATACGTTTTAATCTCAACTACGTAGCTGACGATGGTGAAAAGAAACGTCCCGTTATTATACATCGTGCTATTCTCGGCTCTGTAGAACGTATGATTGCTATTCTTACTGAAAATTATGCTGGCAAATGGCCTTTCTGGATTTCTCCACGTCAAGTTATGGTTGTGCCTGTTGGTCCACAATTTGATGAATACGCTAAATCTGTTAGTGATAAATTACATGCTGCTGGCTTTATGGCTGAAGCTGATACTGATGCCGGCGATACAATGAACAAAAAGATTCGTAATGCTCAATTGGCACAATTCAATTTCATTCTTGTTGTAGGCGAAAAGGAACGTTCTTCGAACACTGTTAATGTACGTACACGTGATAATAAAGTACATGGTGAGGTATCTGTAGATGATTTAATTACAAAACTACAAAAAATACGTGATGAATACATCACCAATGAAGATAGTTTCTAAAGAAATAGTTGCAGGATCATAAACTAAAAAAAAATTGCATACATTTTATTTATTACATTAAAAATTAAACATAGAAAAGGAAAGTAACAAACTTACACAATTTTTATAATGAGTTTAATTTAAAATTGAATTTCTATATTTTGCATTTTATCAGTCGGTACATTTTTCCCCCATTATTACAGTGATCACAAATCAGGTCGATACTTATTGGTATGCATGTTTAATAGCATACATTAAAGGTAGAAAATAAATAAATTAAAGGTAAAAATAAAAACAAGAATGAAATTGAACATTTAATGTGAATATATTTAATGCTTCCAGTCTTGATGTATTTTTTGTTAATTGAAATCGAACAATAAATATTTGTTCTCAATAAATTCTTAAATTATTTTGACAATTGAGTCGTTCAACTTACTCTATTGTTAAAATGTAGGAATTTTTTTATAATATACTTGATTATATGGGTGCATATCGTAATGTCTGTCATATAATGTCCATGGACGTAAAAAAGTGTTCATGGACATAATGACAATTTTGAAGGTGTTATAATGTCCAAGAGAAAAATTTCATAAAGTCCATTTGATGCAATTAGTCATGCTATTTATAAAAACTTTTATTTAGTGTTTCAAATACACCATAACACGATGGTAAGTTTAGGCTAAAAATGAAAATCTGATTTTTGATAAAATTTCTATTAAATTTGAAAGCCAACACTTCAGATAACATGATTCATAACTTTTTTCGCGGTTAAGGCATCTAGTTTAGTAGTTATAATGACGCGAACTTCATTAATTATTGTTAAAAAAAAATGTTATTTAAATTCTTATATACAAAAAAAGGTACATTTATGGACTGTAGAAAAGTTGGTTACTTTTATCATCACAAAAATTATAAACCCAAATTTTAAATGGATTTCAGAGGTTGAATCTAAACAGGATAGTATACTCGTAAGTGTCATGAGTTAGTATCAATAAAATTTAGCTGGTACTACCTGCTACCGCAGAATTTCTAGTAATCACTTAAAATGAGTATTCATATTTTTAAAGTTAAAAATTTTTAAAATATGAATTATGTAATATTATTGATGATATAATAAGTATAGGTTCGGCCAAAAAGTATATTTAAAGTGTTTCAATACATGAAATATTTATTTTAGAATGAATTCTTGGAAATTTGAAGCAATTTTTAATATGAAATTCATAAAATAAACTTTTATTAGGTGTAATTAACTTTTCCTCAAATTTTGGGCGTCTTAACTAGGTTGGACAACTCATTTATCGAAATTATATAATTAATTTATCTCAATAATTTAAAGTAAAAAAGTATATGCATGTATTTTATCTAACAATAGTGCGAAATAAACAATCATACAGAGGTTGACCACATTTGAAAGGATAACAGAGGACAAAACAAAACTGTCAATTTACCAATAAATTAACTATATCCTTAAATTTTTAGGGTTTATTTTGATAAATGCATTAAATGTTATTGTATTTTCGAAAATTTCTTAACAATACAAATTATTTCGATTGGATGCGTTATATGTAAGGTACATCCTACATAACCCCTTCTACTTAACCGATTTTTACGATGTATCATTGGAACGCTTATAACTATATCTTACGCTTAAACTAGTTAAATTATATTGATATTTATCAAATATGAATTTATCATAAATATTTGTCATCATTTATTCGGCCATTCCCTTTTGATATCCGTAAAAAATTTGGTATGTGAAGAAAGCATTATATTTTTTGTCCGTATATCAAATTTAAATTATTTACACAAAGAAATAACGGAGTTATTGACTTTTGGCCGGAATTTACCACCGTCCAGTCAGTGGTAGGGATAAATACCTTATCAAGAGGCATAGGAAGAGTGTGATTAGATTTGAAAAAATCTATGGCTCGACCTCAGCTATCTTGGGAATGTCTTATCCCGAAGGACTAAATGCGATATTTGACACCATTCCGGAAAATGCTCTGGAGAGCATAGGAAACGTGTCAGGGGTCGCACTGAAGTCCAAAGATAAAGGCAATGATAGCAGCCGACCAATTAAACCTATCACATCTTCGGAACGATCGGTGGAAACTGGAAGGCCGGCTATCATTGATAAAAAGGGGGCTGATCGTATACCATCCGGCAACTCTGGTGAATCAAGCACCAAAGGAGCAAGGTCTGGAGACGACCAACCCTCTACCAGTAAGAAATGTGCGGCAAACAACACTCCCAGCTCTCTTAAAGGTCTTCGAAAGAAGATGATAAAGAATGCTGGTAGTGGGGCTGGTCATAAGCCATTTGGCTCTCTTAAGGATCACCGTAAGGATCACCGTAAGCTAGGTCTGGCGATGACCAACCAGTCCCTACCGCAAAGAAGGCGAGTCACACACCGACTGGATCTCTTAAAGGCCCCCAAAAGGAGGTCATTAAGAGAGCTAGATCTGGTGACGACAAGCCTTCGACCTCGAAAAAGGCGAAGGAGTTGATGAAGCCGGAATATCTTCAGGCGGCTGTCATAGACCGTACTGACCCAGATGGGAGGATTAATACGGATCTATGGAGGTCAATTGAAGATAGGCTCATCGACGAGATCGCCTTAATGAAAGGAAGGCCGGATGAAGTGTCATTCAAAGGCGCGGACTGGTCAAAGGGTGTCAAAACTGTCAATTGTGGTAATGAGAAATCACTTGAATTTCTCAAGGCCACAATTGCCAAGTGTGGCAGCCTTTGTCCAGAGGCGAAACTGGATGTGATACCAGCATCTGAGTTGCCCCTGAGACCAATAGTGACAGTGTGGATTCCACCACTCATAAAACCGGTGGAAACTATACTGACAGTACTGGTCAACCAGAATGAGGGTCTGGATACAAGTCAGTGGAAGTTGTTAGCTTCTCTGGCTTGTAAAGAGAACCTCGGAAGAGACTTCAGGTTTGCTATAGACCAGGAGTCTCTCAGGAAATTGGAGTCTTTGGGGGGAATCGCTAATTTCGGTCTGGGCACTATCAGGTTCCGGTATCCGAAACCTGAAAGTACCAAAAAGGCTGCAAGTGGTGCAAATTAATTTGCATCACTGTGAAGCAGCCTCTATCGAATTAGCGATGAACCTTGTCGACTCCAAAGTGGATGTGGCCTTAATCCAAGAGCCCTGGATCAACAACACCAGGGTATGTGGATTAAGTGTCAAGGGGTATACACTTTTTGTACCATCCACTGGGGATAAGGTAAGAACGTGTATACTGGCTAGGAATGAGTTAAATTTTATAAACTTTCATTCTTTTAGCAATGGAGACCTAACGGTCGTGAATAGAGAGGATAGAGACGGGAGGAAACTCGCACTCGCCTCCGTTTATATGCCCTACGATGGGGCCAACCCACCGGGTGATATGGTGCGCAGACTAACAGAGTATGCAAAGAGAAGAGGCATATATTTGGTACTCGGTTGCGATGCTAACGCACATCACTGCCAGTGGGGTAGCGCCGATATTAACGAGAGAGGTGAGTTAGTTTTTAATTTTATAACTACTAACAATCTTTTTATCTGTAACTTGGGTAATGTGCCCACATTCAGAACTAAAGATAGAGAGGCAGTTATAGATATAACACTGACGAACTTTAGGCGCGAATACATTACGAACTGGAGGGTAGACAGTGAATGTTCCTTTTCGGATCATAACAGGATAACCTTTAGTTTAAATTTCGCGAGGCCGAAGAGAGAACCATATAGGAACTCCAGGAGAACCGATTGGGACTCCTTTAGGGCCATTATGGATAGGGAACTAAACGCCGGATGGCAATTGTCATCAGAGGGAGTTGAGAGTTTAGTGGAGGACTTCACAGGGAAAGTTAGGAGAAGCTATGAACTAACTTGTCCGGTAATTTTTCCGGGGAAGAGAGAACAGCCTAAATGGTGGACCAAGGAACTTAGGAACCAAAGGTCAACCGTTAGGAAGTTGTTCAATAGGGCGAAACTGACACGCAAGTGTGAGGATTGGAACAGCTATAGGGAAAGTTTTAATAGGTATAAGGCGGACATTAAGAGGGCAAAAAGGGACTCATGGAGAAATTACTGTGAGTCCATTGACTCCGTTAACGAGTTATCCAGATTCAGGCGAATTTTATCCAAGGATCCTAGTGCTCCTGGATATATTCAGCGTGCGGATAACACATGGACGGAGTCTTGCTCTGAGTCCCTGAGTTTACTTATGGAAACTCATTTTCCAGGCTGTAGGAATTTAGAGGTAGATGCACAGGCGGGACGGATATTGGGATTCTCGGAATGTGTATCTGATAGGGAACTTAGTGAAGTAGTTGGTGACATAGTCTCGATGGATAAGGTAGCATGGGCGGTGAACACCTTTGAACCTTACAAGTCACCGGGTCCAGACGGTGTTTTTCCAGCCATGCTGCAGAACATCAGTGACACGGCACTAAATCTTCTCACTGAGCTTTTTAGTGTGTGTCTTATTAGAAGATATATTCCAAGGAGGTGGAGAGAGGTTAGGGTAATTTTCATACCTAAGGCGGGTAAGTCTGGCCACTCGAAACCTAAGGATTTTAGACCGATCAGCCTATCGTCTTTTCTTTTGAAGACATTAGAGAGATTGATCGATCTTTATCTGAGGACGACAATGGACAACCATATCATCAGTGGGGCTCAACACGCTTATCTAAAGGGTAAATCTGTTGAGAGTGCGCTACATGATGTGGTGAGTTACATTGAACGCGGCCTGTAGTATAGGGAGTATATATTGGCAGCGTTCCTTGATATAGAAGGAGCTTTCAATAACATTAGGATTGAGGCTATTAGGGAATCACTAGAATCATTAGGCATTCAAAGCTTCCTAATCGAATGGATTATTTTGATGCTGAATAGCCGAATAATTAATTCGAACTTGGGAGATGCATGCGTAAGGAAGATAGTGACTAGAGGAACTCCGCAAGGAGGAGTTCTCTCGCCCTTACTATGGCTCTTAGCCGTCAATGTCATTATTCGACAATTTGACGCAAGAGGGCGGAAAATCGTTGCCTATGCTGATGACGTGGTTATACTGATCACGGGTAAATTTCTTTCCACGATCAGCGACGTCATGCAGTATGAACTTAACGAACTGTCCTCATGGGCCACTAGTAAGGGTTTAGGGGTCAACCCGGGGAAAACAGAGCTAGTTCTTTTCACCAGAAGGTACAGGATTGAGCAATTTAGGCTACCGGTACTAGGGGGGACTGAACTAGGATTGAAGAAGGAGGCAAAATATCTTGGTGTGTTCCTTGATAGTAAATTATCTTGGAAGAGGAACACTCAGGAGAGGCTTAGGAGAGGTCTCAACGCCTATACACATGCAGGAACTCCATAGGTAAGAGTTGGGGACTTGACGTCATTCTGCATCTCCTACCCATTGAGGAGTTCGTGATGGGAATGGCTGCAAGGAGCCTGCTTAGACTTAGTGAACTAGGACTTAAAGGATCAATCAGAATAGGACATTCTAAACTTTTAAACGAGGTCAATCTCGGTGGACATACCCTGGTTCCTTCTGGATCCACGGACTATATGTGCACGGAGGTCGATTTCGGGGAAAATCCTATACTGATTATTCCGAGTAGGAACCAATGGTCAGATAGGGAGAAACTATTCAGCGGGGCATCGGTGTTCACTGATGGATCCAAAATGGATACAGGCACTGGTGCAGGTGTGTATCTAGTTGAGGGAAACATCAGAAGGACGTATAGACTCCCGGATAGTTGTAGTGTGTTCCAGGCGGAAATTCTAGGTATTCTTAGGGCCACAGAATTGATTGCAGGGAACATTGAAGTGAATACAGAGGTAACTCTGTATGTGGATAGTCAGGCGGCGCTGAAGGCCTTGAAAGGACACTTTGTCAAGTCTAGGCTAGTTAGCGACTGTAAGAGGGCTCTTAGGAGATTGATGAGGGATTATCGTATCAGACTCTGCTGGGTACCGGGTCATTGCGAGATAAAGGGCAATGAGGTGGCTGACGAATTGGCTTTGAACGGCTCAGCTTTGGATAGGACTGCAAGTGAAAGCGGTGTGAGACCACCTCTGGGCTTTTACTTCAGGTTAGTTGGGGAATGGAATCGGGATAGAACCAATCATGCATGGAATTGTAGAACGGACTGCAGATTATCAAGGGTCCTATGGCCCAAACTTGATAAAGCAGATACAAATCTACTTTTAAGCATGAAAAGGGGAAACCTGAAGACTATGATAGGTGTTCTGACAGGTCATTGTCCCATAGGGGGAATGATAGGGAATTGGGATAGGGGCTCCTCCGGTCTTTGCAGAATGTGCGAAGATAATGAGGAGCTGGAGACGGTGGAACATATTATATGTCACTGTCCATGTCTACAGCTAAGTAGGCAGAAATGGTTAGGCAGTCGATTCCTTGACGAATTGGACAGTATATCGAGGTTGGATCTCGATAGACTGATAGGATTTGTCATGGGAATAGGCTGGCTGAGAGGGGGTCGTTGGCCTAGAGCGAGCGACACGGGGAGGTAGCACTTTTTCTTTTCATATTCTTTCTATTCTTTTCTATACTTCTCTTGGTCTCGGATCTTTCTCCATTATTTTCCTTCTTGCTCTTTTCTATGTCCTGTCTGTAGTCTATTTCTATTTTCTTCACGAAGGGACTCACAATGGACCTCATGGTCTCCGAGTGGATGCGCAAGTACTCGTATGAGTGCTGTGCAACCCTTCTTTACCTACCTACCTACCTACCTACCTACCACCGTCCATAGTTGAAAATCCGGAGTATAAAAAACATTTTGAATCCAGACTAGATCCTAGTCTAAAGTTAGAACCATTTTAATCATGAAAATGACTGATTTTGTTCAGAAATATTCATAGTGGCAATAGACATTATTACATTGGACGTTATGACATGCTCTCGATTTTATGCGAATAATATTCATTATAATTCAAAATCATTAAAACATTTCGCATATCTTTATTGTTATATTTTTTGTTGGCATAGTTGGAGAAAAAGCACTAAATAATAGGGTATCAAAATTGTTAGTTGTTATCCAAATTGTTTGTTAGAATAAATCGAATAAGGCATTTTGATTTACTTGAATTATTTAATCACGCATTAAAGATTATTCGAATTGTTTGAATAATTTAAAATATAAAATAAAAATGTTAAATTTTGGTTAAGTTTGCAAACATTTTATTGTAAAAGGGAAAAAAAAAACAAAAACAATATAAATGTTAATAACTAATTCTTTGTAAATATACACAAAAACAAAAAATAAAATTAAATTAACAATTCTTTTAATACAATAAATAGAGATGGACTTGTTTGAGTTAATACAAATATACATATCGTTCATCCCACGAGAGATTTATAAAAAATGCCAATTAAAAAAAAAAATTGTTCATATTTGGTACGCATGTAACTTATGGAGTAATTTAGTCTTTCTCATTATTACTTTTTCCAGTTTTCACGATTTAAATTTCTATAAATGTTAAAAAATTTGACAAAGTACGTAACTTTAAATGTTTATATCTCTTTACGATGTAGATGGATTTTAATGATTCAAGGCTCTAATGAAGGCCAACTAAAACCTCTTTAAAGGCAATAATGCAAAGGTTTAAAAATTCACTCGTAATGTAATTGCAGTTTTACAATGGATTTCCACAAATTTCTACCCCTTTAATTTTAATTTTCTTTTAATATGTTTAAATATCTTACTACAAAATGCACTGTTTTTAATATTTTTTTTTTTTTTAGAAAAATTACCACCAGTAATATATATATATATAATATAACAGCATTTGATTGAAATCGTCCCGCAACAATTTAACTGACTCATGTAATATATTGGCAATTGTTTCATGGTATTAATCAAAAACTCTTGTTTGCCCGCATTAACGTTGTGATTCAAAATTCGAATAATTACATTTACAATATATCGGCCGACAATGTCTGTGGTTTCATCCAAGCTAATTCATATAAATTTGTTTCTTAAAAATGAGTTTATTTCTTCAAGATGCATATTGTTTTTTAACATTATTTTTTCTAGCCGTATACATAGATTAATAAGTAGATATTTATGAAAAAATCTAGTTCATGCAACAACAAAGTACATGTAGTCACATATATTTTGTTTTTGTGTTTTGAAAATTTAGTTTACCTCTCACATAATCTTCTAGTTGTATTCTATGACCGCAGACTTAGATAGTTTATGTTAGTTTAGGTAGCGACTTCATTCATGCCTCCACTCAGGGCTATATAAAAATATGGTAAAGAAATAGATAAAGAGAAATCCATTAGATGAATCTATTGGAACATTGTTGAACCTACAATCTAACAATCATGAATGGTTGTCCCTAAGCCACCTTATCCCCATTTCGACTACTGTCGGATTACTAAGTCCTTTGCCGGTAACCTCCTCTTGTTCGTGCAATGTGTGGGTCCCAAATCACCTCAGCCTTCTGCGCACAAGTCCTACATAGTAACAAAGTATATGCTTCACTGTCTCTAGCTCCTCTACATCATCGCAAATTCTGCAGAAATCTGAGGTGATCATGTCCCACTTACTCGTTATATTTACTATTAAGAAATAACCAGATATCATACCCATAATGGCCCTTAGACTTCCCCGACTCATACCCAGGAGATGTTTCGAATATGCCATAGGCCTTAACGCTCTAGATACTCTGCAGTATGTTTCCTAATGGCCCTGAAATAGGATTATATTAAATCCTAACCGATACCTCCGCAAAAGACCTATCTAGCGCAAAGCTACTGCGAGCTTATCGGCCATTTCATGGCAAAGAATGTCACAGTGACCAGGAATCCAACGGAGTCTTATCCTATTGGTATCCATTAGCCTTCTCAATTTCTTCCTTCATTCAAGCACTAGCTTGGACGTGATAAATTGTTAATAGTGCCGCCTGTCTATCCCCATAAATAGTTACATCAGAATCCTTCTTAATAATCCTAAGGCACTGAATTTTCCAAGAATTTCCGCCTGAAAAATGCTGTAACTATCCGACAATCTATAAAACCATCTGATATCTATTCCTAAAAAGTAAACCACCGCCCCCTTTGCCTACTTCCATCTTCAAGACAGCCAACCTCCATGAAGCTTTTCCGTTCTAGTCCATAGGTCCCTGTTAGTGATTTCAATAACGGGAGTAGCTCCGAAATTAATTTTAATCCCGATAAAATCCGTAGGTGCGCCCATGGATAATGCCTGACCATTAAATTCAATTTCGTTAAGTACGGTAGCATGCCCCGTTCTGAAGTTCCCTATTAATCCCAATTCCTTCAGTCTAAATAAGCTGCGTGCAGCCATACCTCTCCCGATCTCTTCTATTGGAAGAAGGTGGAGAATGATGTCCAGTGCTACCTGAGGTGTGCATCTCATGCCACCTGTGATGCCAATCGAAGCTCATTTTTGATCTTTCTTTTCTTAATACCTCCCAGCTGACCGAACATCCATAAGTGAGGATAGGCCTGATTGCATAACCTCACTGATCGTGAGTAACAATTTACTCAAGACCAGTATTACTACGTCATCAGCGTAGGCTACGATTTTCCGTCCCATAGCATCGAAGTGCCTCAATATGACATTCACAGCTAGAAGCCACAATAATGGAAAGAACCGCATCCCCCTTGCGGTGTGCCCTTCGTCACAAATTTCCTCATACGAGTGTCTAGCATGCTTGAGTTGACAACCTTGCTGCCTAGCATCAGAGTTATCCCCTCAATTAGGAAGTCACTTATATTTAGTAAACAAGGGTCTTATTAATCGCCTCTATCCTAATATTATTAAAGACCATTTGTATTTCGAGAAAAGCTGCCATGGCGTATTACCTTTGCAGGAGGCCTCATCCTATGTAACTATGTAACTAACCGGAAAGATACAATCCGGGCCTAGTGATTTATATGGGTCAAATGAGTTGTCTCTAGTGATCATCTCATATATCGTTCTCGTTATAGGTTATCACTGACACTAACTGTCTGCCCATCAAATTATATATTATTACAGCTTGGGACATGAGTTTCCATCAGTAAGTTGAGGTACTCCGAACTAAACTCTGTCCGTGCGTTGTAGGAGTGCTACCCCTATTACATATATAAAGATCATAACTAGTTATAAAATCAAATGCTAACATACCTCTTTTGTTGATGTTCCTGCTTCCCCATTAGTAATGGTAAGCTTCCGCATCACATTCAAGAATAATGGTCGTGCCTCTCCGCCTAGTATGCTCCGCCAATTTTTGCAGAACGATACCCGATGGATAGGCCGCCTCATATGGCATGTACACTGATGCCAGTATAAGTCTATTGCCTCCAGTGGCCTATTATTGAACAATCGTAAGGTCCAAACTTCTAAAAGAATGAAAGAGATTAATATTCAGATAATTTTTATCCAGCATATATGTTCCTACGTTTTCCATTGTGGATGCTATGAATAGGTTATAACCCTTAATCCACATACCTTGGTGTTGCTAATCCAACGTTCTTGGATAAGCCCACGTCGGAATCAATAAGGAGCTTTGTGAATTCGGTTGAGGCTACTATAAAATTAAAAAATTAATTATAATTAAAATAATTAATTATAATTAATAATTTGCACATGTTTGGTTATACCACATTTAGTATATCTAAACCTGATAACACCAAACCCGAAATTGGAAAAAACCCCTTCTCCCTAGTGACTACAGCTTTTTCTGAGGCTCCTGATCCATTCCGAATCTGAAGTCACTCCCTTGGTTCTCGTTATAGGTTATATATAGAACGTTATGCGTTCTTGAGAAATTCAAAGGATTTCTCCATCCTGAAGTTGATAGTTTTGACCTCCTTCGACCAATCCGCACCTTTAAAGGATACCTCGTCCGGCCTTCCTCTTACGAAGGCGATTACTTCAATGAGCTTGTGCTCAATCTGTCGCCATTGCCCAACGCTGATCCTCCCATCTTTTAATAACCCCTTAGGGTTATTAAGTTAAGAGAACTGGAGGCAGACTTCTTGGCCATCGAAGTCTGCTGGATCCCTGGCACTCTTAACGACCCCCTTATGGGGACCCTTAAGAGAGCTATATAGGGTTTGACCAGCGTTCTTCGATGAAGAAGACCGCATGCCAGAAGTTTTTACAACCCTTGCGGGTTCCACCAATGGAGCTGGCAAGCTTTTGACATGCTGCCTTTTTGCTGGTAGATAGCTGATTATCTCCAAGCCTAGTACCAATGACATCCTTTTGTGAATTGCCAGATTTGCTAGATGGCTTATGATCAGCACCTCCGGTGGTAATTACTTACCAGTCGCTGCCTGCTGTTCCAAAAGGGCTGCAGGCTTGGCTGGTTTGCTTTTATCGCTATTGACTGCTCCGGCATGGATCGCTGAGGATTCTGTTTTTCCTCCTAATCTCAGAAGACACTTCTGGAGTGTTGTTAGTATCCTCGCACAAACCTTCATATAAGACTTTATCAGAGAGTCACAAGCAGGCACGAATCTTTTAACGTTCCTCTTGTGCTTCCTGCCAGTGAACTTATCCTCGCCTACAAGTGGCAAAGAGTCTATCATAGCTATCTTATGAATATAAATAAGAGAGGTTCTTGCGCCACTCCGAGGCATTTCATATTTAGTTCGGCATATATCGACGGTTGGCGCATTACCGCGTGTTGCCGAAATAAATCATTTCCAGACGTATGACAATCCCTCCGCTCCGAACCCGCCTCGACACTTCGGGTATTCTTCTCCTAAGTCTGAGCGTGAACTGAGATCAAAGTGATCTCATATTCATCTTCAGAGCCGAGAGTAAGATCCCCGAGTTTCACGGTGGCGCTAGTTCCAGAACCAGAAATTCGTTCTTATCTGATAGCTTGTCGAACAATTGACTCTCCTGTCGTTCATTAGAATGTCCGATATTGTCCTGTCGCTCTGCGACCATTCGTCATCTTCTATCTGGTTTAAATTTTTATTAAAACTGTTAATTTTGTCCCACGAGTATCCCAGTAAAGGAAATTACTATCTCGCGCAGTGAGAGTAAATAGTTACAACCAACTCGTGCTATGGGCATTGGAGGGGAGCTGTTAGTTTGTTTAGACACCAACTAACTATTCAGGCCCTCGCCACTGCTGCCTACCTGCATTTATTTGGTCCGCGAGAGTCTCTATGGAACTCTAGGATCAGAGATAATACACTTGGTCTGAACATTCATACTATGGGTCAGTACGTAGCATGCTGCACAATGTACAGATCATGTGCCTTACAAATAATCACCCCCATCTGCCACTTGGGGACGAGTCCGATGGGAGTAAATGAAACAAAGACTTCACACGGAGTATATAAATTGTTTTTATTTGTATAGGTTTCCAGGAAATTCGATAATCGAATTAAACAATTTTTCCAAAAAAAAAAAAAAAAAATGTCTGCGGATACAAAGGCTTTACTTTCGGCATTTTATTCTAAAGAATATTTATTCAGTAAACTGCTCTTAATAATTAAATATAATATTCTTATCAAATTTCAATAAGTAAAGATTTTCATAAAAAATAACTCTGGTTATTTTCAATTTAGGAAATTTTAATTAATAAAATAACTTTTTCTTCTGTTATTAAAACTTCTGTTCGTAAAATGTTATTTATAAAATCGCATTTTACCTCAAAATGAATAAATAAAAAATTATGCAAAAAAAAGACAATTTTGAAAAATATGTAATTTAATGTGCATTATTAAGAAAATATATGACAAAATATGCATTTTTCATTAAATATGCACTAACAAATCGATGATATTTTTCTGTAAAACGTGTGATTCGGATAGATAACTACATAAGAAAGTTTTTAAATATTTCAGAAAAAACATGCCTTTGCATGAAAATCCGCCTCTAGTAATAATATTCGAAATTTTAAAATAAATTTTTTATTTGTATTTCTTCATTCATATAATCGAGACCAAAAAAAAGTACTAATCTCTAAAAATGTATTTAAAAAAATATAAAATAAAAAATTATTGAAAAACGTATTTAAAAAATGCTATTTATACAAATAGTATCAATTTGCAATTTTCAGAAATGTAACAAATTTCAAAAAAAAAAACAGTATTAATTTTTAAAAAAAATGGACCAATGTTTTTAAGAAAAGTATTAACTAGTAGAAATGCAAATGGCTCAATTTCAAAAAAGGAAAAAACTATATTTTTCAAAAAAAAAAAAAAAAATGTTTAAAAGTGCAAGTTTTAAAAGTAACAATTTTCCAAAAAATAATAATTAAAAAAAGTACGATAACGGTCGCCATGGACGGTTACGTTCGCACCGGCATCATTTTTAAAGAAATATGGACCGATGATTCCACCGGCCCACAAACCACACCAAACCGTTGTTTTTTCTGGATGAAGTAGCAGTTCTTGAATCTCTTCAGGTTGTTCTTCGTCCCAAATGCAGCAATTTGTTTGTTTACATACCCATTGAGCCAGAAATGGGCCTCATCGCTGAACAAAATTTGCCTCGAAAATGTCGGATCTTCTTGGAACTTTTCAAGAGCCCATAGAGCGAAGCGATATCGCTTGGAAAGGTAAAGCGGCTTCAGTTGTTGCACAAGCTGTACTTTGTACGCTTTCAATTTAAGATCTCGACGTAAAATGCGTCAAGTCGTTCCATACGTCAGTCCGAGTTGCTGCGAGCGGCGCCGAATCGACACTCCACGGTCTTCGTGTGCACTCTTAGCTACGGCCGCTATATTTTCTTCACAGCGTGCTGGAGGTGGTATATTCGGTGTAATATTATCCAATAATGAATGCTGAGTCTCAAAATGGGTGATGGTGTTGCGAATAGTACGCTCAGTAGGCCGATTACACTATGCGACAGTCAAAATCGGAATGGGATGAAACCAACGGGAAATATTATATCGGTAAAAAAGAAGTTATACGTGTCCCGGCGTTTCGCTGGGTCAAGTCTAGGAATCGAGATATATCGATTTGAAGTTAGTAACTATTATATAGGGGAAATTGTGTCCTTTGGTGGTCTTTTTTTTGACATAACTCGAGAACCACCAGTCCGATTTTGCTGAAACAAATTTAGGAAAAATTAGGAATTACAATTCCTTTAATCTGTTCATACAACGTTTCGCTACATAAGCAACAGTTTCGCAGTTATAAATAAATGTATGAAAGAAAAACTATTTTTTGCCTAAAAAAATTGAATTTTTTTATTTTTAATTCATAAAAAATTCAAAACGGTAAAAAAAAGTGTCAAGTCCTATTTCTTTCACGTAAAGTCACATAACCTTTAAACAAAATGAGACATAGATCATGAAAATCGATGGACGCGTTTCGCTTTTATTCACAATTAAGTGAACGTATCTCATTTTGACAAGAATATTGATTTTATGTTTCGATGAATTTGGATAATATTTATTATATATTATTTATTATAATTATTAACACGTAAAATTAAAAATTATTACAGGTAATTATTAGGTTATTACATAGATACATAGGTTATAAAAATCGATGAACGCAAAACTTATTTTCGTTTGTTTGCGCCCTTTACTTTCTTGCGTGGTGGTTCGCCCACTTGTTCAGAGTCTGTATCGGATAAGGATCTGTCTTCATCTGGAAAAAATCAATTGTTTTTAATCAGTCAGTTAACTTCATTTTTGTGACTTACCCTCGAAGGAAACTCCCATTGTATATTCTTTTTCTTCATCTTCATTGTCGGGATCGTACGTCTTTTGCGACCACCAACAAATTTCAGCCACCAGCGAATCGATCCTTTTGCCTTTATCTCGCGTTTCCATTGGCATTGCCACTTGATGGAAGCGCTCGCCATGTTCATCTGACTGAGGCTAGCTTCTTGCTGAAGTATTCGAGATGGTGATGCAAGAAGTGAATTTTGAGGGACATATTCACTCCAATTTTCTGGAAGTAGTGCAACATCTTGGTCACAAGAGCGGGGTAATTGTGTGCTCGCGTACTTCCTAAAAAATATCGTATGACTTTCTTCACTGCCCTCCACGCAAAGTAATCATTACCGTCTAAAGCACCTTTAAATTCCTTTGATTTCATGAGCTTTCGTATATCCGGCCCATTCAGAACACCTTCCTTCAATTTTGCTTCGCTGATTCGTGGGAAAATATTTTCCAAACAATCAAGAATTTTCGGTTGCTTCACAATGGCCTTGATGAAATTTTTTACGATTCCCAGTTTGATATGGAGAGGGGGCATGAGGACGTTCTCCATTGGCACCATTGGATCATTTACGCAGTTGTGTCCTTTCTCCGTTGGATCTCGAGCAAGCCACTCATGCGTTTCGTATTGGTTTCCTTTAAATCGGGTATCCCAAAGACACAAGAAACACATGTTTTTCGTATAGCCTCATGTGATCCGCCACATGTGATCAGTGTAGCAAACTTTATCCAAAATTATTTTCATGGAATCGTATGTTTCGCTCATGTCTGTGCTGTAGCCAATGGGAATGCTTGGTTTTTTATTATATTTATGTAGCAAAACGACTTTCAGGCTTGATTTCGAAAAATCGATGAACATTCGCCAATCAGCTGCGACATAATTAATGGCCATCGCCTCCATCAGTCCCTTTATATTGTGGCAGTAAACAAATGTGTTCCCTTCGTTGTTGCCTTCTTTCAAAAGCTGGGCAAGTTTTTCTGCTTTACGTTGAGAAAGGTTTAATTCTGCAAAAATCTTGTCCATTCTTGCTTGTGATATTGGAATTATTTTGTTCGATGGGCCGGCTTCTGGTGTTGGTTTATAGGTGAAATTCGATTGATCCATTATTTCAATAGAAAAAGAAGTTTCTCTGTCAAGACTTGGAAGCGGTGGAATTGGTATTTCATCCGAATGCGGTAGAGGTATTTGTGCACTTTTAACAGATATCTAAAATCCTCGTTTAAGGCCTTTACGATTTACTCCACATATTTTGTTTGCGCAAGCGTAACAGTTGTCGGAATTGTGCTCTTCTGGATCAGTCCAAATCATTGGTACACCAAAACGAAGTGAACTGCGTTTCCCTTGGATCCACATGTTAAGACCATTGAAGCACGTTTTACAAATTTTATCTGGGACCCACGAAACGCCGCGAATTATTTCGCAATCAAAATAAAGTTTAAAAGCACGCTCCACTTGCTCAGTGAGTAATGCAGCATTTGTTGAAAAAACTCTTTTGCCACAAACGTAACAAAATAAATTGATATTTTCTGGACAATTTGCACTCATTTCGGTTTTATACTTTTATTACTTTTTTGTCACTTTAAAAAAGCCGTACTTTACGCGTTCGGAGACACTTGTTGAATGACAAAAATCGATCAGTGAACACCTATAAATACTACGTAAGTTTCAATATTTTACTGAGAGGTACTTATGAATTCGCGAATCTTTTAAGGGTGGCTATAAACCTGATTCGTGTGCGTTTTAAATTTTTCGAAACGTTCTAAAACATGACCACTCATAAATGTGGATGCAATTTGTGTAGAAAACTCATGCAGGTAGCCAACGGAAAAACCCAAATAATTAAAAAAGTGCACTTTCCTTTCCACGCACACCGTTTTTTAGTTTGTTACCGCTACCATAAAAATCAAATAACCTTTTGTTTATTACTTTTTTTTAAAATTCTGACAATCATAAAAAAAGTCATCAATGTTTTTTCCAAGGAATTTTGAGCATATCTCGAGCAAATTTTTGAAATTCATACCTTCACTTAATTGTGAATAAAAGCGAAACGCGTCCATCGATTTTCATGATCTATGTCTCATTTTGTTTAAAGGTTATGTGACTTTACGTGAAAGTAATAGGACTTGACACTTTTTTTTACCGTTTTGGATTTTTTATGAATTAAAAATAAAAAAAATTCAATTTTTTAGGCAAAAAAATAGTTTTTCTTTCATACATTTATTTATAACTGCGAAACTCTTGCTTATGTAGCGAAACGTTGTATGAACAGATTAAAGGAATTGTAATTCCTAATTTTTCCTAAATTTGTTTCAGCAAAATCGGACTGGTGGTTCTCGAGTTATGTCAAAAAAAAGACCACAAAGGTCACAATTTCCGCTATATGATAGTTACTAACTTCAAATCGATATATCTCGATTCCTAGACGTGACCCAGCGAAACGCCGGGACACGTATAACTTCTTTTTTACCGATATAACTTTCCCTGGTAGTTTGAACCCTTCCCGATCACTGACCCCTACCATTTGTCGCACAGTGAAATTTATCTCTTTAAAAAAATTTGGAAAACTATTTTCTGTGCACTGCATTTAGTAGTATATAAACTAAAGAAAGATTATTATTGTTGAAATACTGACAAATAAAATTTTTATTCTACATGTTGTTTAGGTTAACTAACCTACGGTGGCAATATACCCCTTTATAATGGTACTCTACTCTATTTTTTGGTGCTTTATAAGATACAAATCTATATTATTTTATTTTTATTATTTTTTTTTTATTTTTATTTTTAAGAAGTTCTTATAAAGTTTAAAAATATAATGAATGAATAACGAGCTAAAAGGTTGTTGAATATAAAATAATAAGGTTGCATTAATAAGAATCTTAAAGTCTTTGTTACGAACAAAATTATACTTTTAAATTAATAAACAAAAACTCTAATATAACGATAGGAAAAGGAAATCGATAAAAGTTGTAAGAAATTAATTGTAACCGTTTTTATTATTTTTAATTATGTATATTTTATTATTATTTTATTTTTTAAATTACTTGTGGGCTGATATTAAAAAAATACAACACTCAAATATATATATGATTTCATAACTGCTTTGACATTTTTAGAAAAACGATTTTTGAAACATTTTCCCGAAATATCTCTAGCAAATCTTAAATTTTTGCTTAAAAATGAATACGAGAAAGAAATATATAGTCAGTCAAGATCGACTATTTGGTACCCTACACCATTGTGTATGAGCATAAAAATTCGGGAAGGGCACTTATATTATACCTGTGGCCAATTTTACTAAATGTAAAATAAAATATACAAATATAGAATAATGCGTTGATACTAACATCTAGATAATTTTATGCACTTTAGGTTCTTGTGCACTTTAACGTGCATAAATCACATATACATGTTAGTATCAAGTTTATATTCCACACAAATAAGTTTTATGGAAGTATAAATCACAGTGACAAATTTTATGATGATCGCTCCATAATTTACCATAGTTACCACCATTTACCACTTCGGGAATCACCCTATAAAGTTCATAAATTCATATAAATGTTAGTATTAACGTAATATTTGGTACTCGTATGTTTTATTTTACACTTAGTAAAAGTGTGGACCAATACAATTGTCCATGTGTCTAATATAAGACCCCTCCACTAATAATAGACATTACAATGGTGTGGGGTATCATATGGTCGGGCTTGATCGACTGTATCTTTCTTACTTGTTTAAACTTATATTTATGTTTTATTTATTAAATTCCAAAAATCATTTTGGAATTAACCTATATTGCAGTCTGAAGATCGAAAGAGGTGTTTTTGAAGAAAGCCCATATTTTTCTGAGGACAATAAAATAGAGTGTTTGAAAAAAATCTTAAAATTTCAAAATAATTTCTTATTTTTCAATCTAAATATTAATAAAACGTCAATAACAACATTAGAAGACACATTGCTTTTTTGAGGTTCCTTTATTATCTTTCCTATATCGAAGACATGCAACTAAAAGTCCTTGCTAGGATATCATACCGTTATTATAAAAAAATATTGAAGTTTTCCTTACTAATTTAATTGGGTGGAATACTTCTGATATAATTGTTTTAAGTTTATTTAACAACCAGCTATGTCTACCCGGCATTGCTATCGTTGTTCGATATATATTAAAAAACATGAAAATAAAACCTAATTTAAGTTCATGTTACGACTTTTATCTATGATAATTATATTTCCGATTAGTGGTTATCCTTTAGAATCAGGGATAAACAATGAATATTCATTATTGTACTAAATTCAATAAAAATTTGTACTTTCTGGGCTGTAATTGTACTAAAATGGTAATAAATTCTTCTGCAAAAAACTTCAAAATACGTTTTGATCTAAATACAATATCTTTCGGAAATTTCTCTTGAGTTCTTAAACAAATTTTCAAACTAATAGATATCGTTTAAGTTGAACATAAAAAGTTTTAAAAAAAGATACTTTTGGCCATACCGCAAGCTCAAAAATCGATAAGAGTATTAAATGAAGACTTAAAAACAAAAAGAATACTTGTATTGGATTCTTAAAAAATACCTAATCCAAAGCAAATAATAATATTCAGTTTTATATGAGTTCGATTTAAAAGAAAGTTCTAAAAGTTTCACTAAAAATCGTGAAGTTAAAACCCAGTAAAAAATGAAGCTTCGTACGAAGCAAGTAGAGTAGAAAGTAAGAAAAGTAAAATATCGCTTCAACATTCCCTTACGAATTTTATATGGCGAGTTTCAGGTTGGAAGCAAATTTTTGACACGAAAGCTAAAAAAGAAGGAAATGTTTTAATTATAATAAACACAGATGCATATTATTTTTTCCATTACAATGCACAGTGGGGCAGAAACGAAATTTCTTGGAAATAAATCTGTAACTTCTGATCGGCTGGTTGGATTTTAATGAAATTTAGTATAGCCGTAGCAGAGGAGTGTAGAGTGTTAAGTTTGGAATGGGGGGGGGGGGCACAACAAACCCCTCAGGAGCGGAGCAGTAGGGGGCTCAAAGTTAGATAATCACTTGCCAAATTTTTATTTCTTGTCCGATGTCCGATATTTTTATATATTGTTGTAGGCCCTGATAAGACCTATAAAAACAAGCTTACGTGTCCTATTTATCTCATATAGTTTTCGAGTTATTTGCGTTTTAATTTTTAAGCATCATAATTTTGCATGTTCTTGGTCCAGTTTTTTTTATATATATCCTAGTATTTCCGACCGATTTTATTAGTTTTTTTCCTATCTAGTTAAAGAACAAAATTATCTATTGAATAAAAAAAATTTGAAGTCGATATCTTTACCGAGTCCAAAAATAAACGATTTTGAATTTGAAAATTGTAAAAAAACGATTTCTTGTGTTTTTTTTTAGCCGAAAAAGTATCTACACTCTTTTTATCTAAAATAAAATTTTCTTTAGCAACATATAATAATTTTGCACTTTTCTGAAAGGTAGCTTCACAGAGATGACTTTAAGATAAAAAGCAAGCAGAATAACTCAATACACACCCTCCCGAATTCGTCCCATTTTATATGAAAGTTTTGATTTTAGACCATATTTTCTCAAATCCCAAAGCACGAATCGACAACCGGAATATATTTTAAGAATCTTCAATATGTTGTTAAAAGTTTTAAAGCAAAATCAACTGACTCCAATATCATAATCCAATTTTACAGAGGAAGAAGCAATTGCTTTAATGCTTGAACTGGACCTCAGCCGAAACACATATTAAATTTTAAGAAAAACTTTGCTTGAAAAGGGACACTTAATTCTACACCCTGTAATATAAATTCTATCTAACATCCTTAAATAGACTTAAATCAATAATTTAGGAAGTATTCTCTCTCATTTAGTGTGTATCTCCGCTATGCTAGGGATGATCACAAAATTCCAAAAAATAATTATGTCCTTTCATACTATTATCACATTTTATTAATATTTAGTGTCAAAAATGGAAAATAATTTTTTAATTTTAAAATTTTTACGAACACCTATTTTATTGTCCACAGAAAAATATGGGTTTTCTTTATAAAATCTCTTCCGATTTCCAAACCTCAATATAGGTAAATTCCAAAAGCACTTTTTTATTCCTTAGATAGATATTTAATAAGATATTTAATAAATAAAGCATAAATATAAGTTTGAAAAATTTAAAAACACAAAAAACCCACCTCTTTTATTATCCATGTATGTAATATAATACATAAATACATGCATCTAATAAAGCATTTAATTTATAAACAAGTAAGAAAGATATAATCGTTCAAGCCCACCATATGATACCTTACACCATTGTGTATATGCACCAAAATTCGGCGAGGAATCTTTTTTTAGACCTGTGGCCAATTGTGCGCCAATATTTGTATTAGGAGTAAAATAAAACATGCGAATACAGAATATTACGTTGATACTAACATTTATATAAATTTATGGGTGATTCCCGAAATTGGGCCTTGTATGGGAGCTATGGTAAATTACGAACCGATCTTCATAAAATTTGGTACTCTCATTTATACTTATATAAAACTTATTTGTGTCGAATATTAACTTTATACTAACTTTTTTATGGGATTTATGCACGTTTAAGTGATTTTCGGAAGAGGGATTTATATGGGAGCTAAAATATTGCCATATTTAAAGGATTTATGATCGTTAATCTCTATTAAGGGAAGATATTTGTACGGGGGCTAGATGAAATAATGGACCGATCATAACCAACAATAGCCTTCGTCCTTTTGCTAAAATAATTATTCGTGCCAACTTTCAAAATTGCGACCTGTATATTGTTCACAAAATTTACATGGGCAGCCAGCCGACCAGCCAGCCACCCAGATAGACAGATAGACATCGTTAAATCGACTCAGAAAGTGATTTTGAGTCGATCGGTATACTTTAAGGTGGGTCGAATAAAATTTCATAATTTTTTAGTTATTAGTAAGATAGAATCAAATTTGAATTTTCGAATGAATAAATAATAAAATATTTTGTTCGAGTAATTAATTACAAGTTAAAAAAATTTATTTTTTTAAATCAAGTTTTGGTTTTATTAACACACAAAAAAAGTTTGTGCATAAATATAAGACTTTACTTTCATTAGCTTTTATTCATAATATTTAAGAATAAATAGTCATAATATTTAAGAATAAATATTCATAATATTTAAGAATAAATATTCATAATATTTAAGAATAAATATTCATAATATTTAAGAATAAATATTCATAATATTTAAGAATAAATATTCATAATATTTAAGAATAAATATTCATAATATTTAAGAATAATGTCTTTTTTGAAATGAATCAAAAGTTAAGAAATTTAATTTATTTTTTCAATTTGTAAAAAAATATTCAAAATTTTCTTCGGAAAATTTTTGCAAAATTACTAAAATTTTCATTACGAACAAATTAATAATATCTATGAACAAAATTTTATTTTTTATGAAAAAAGTTTGGGAAAAAAAAGTCATGTTCGATTCATAATATTTATGAAAAAAATTTTCAGATATATAAATTTTTTCTCAGTACATAAAATAAAACAAAAATAAGAATTCTTTAACATATAACAAAAAAAAAAAAAAAAAAAAAAAATACCCAAAAATTGAGACCATATTCAGAATGACAATTTGTATAATTAAATTAAATTTCCTTTAAACTTATCATTCATAAAGAACATAATTAAGGATATTGGCTAAAAAACGATTATTGTTTTTTCAATAAAAACACATGTGTGAAAAAAAATCCTTTCACTTACTATTGATGGTGGCAATACATAACGTTAAAAGCAAATCTAGTTTTTCTGTTCTTTTTAGATTTTTTTAAAGAAAGTCAGTGATCATTAATATTGCTAAAATCTATTTTTTAATTTTTGATATTATTTATTGATTCAGTTCAGTTAACAAACCTTCGGTTGTTTCCATATTACTTGAATCACTATAATAATTTTTTAAATAAATAATATATGAAAAATTCTCAAAAATGAAACATTTGCATATACTTTTATTCACTTTTTGTTGAATATTTAAAAGAATTAATATGCGCTAGAAAATTTCCAGAATTTGATAATTACTTATACACAGAGAAAAAAATACATACAAAAATTAAATTTTTTTATAAATATTATGAATCGAACATGACTTTTTTCCCAAACTTTTTACATAAAAAATAAAATTTTGTTCATAGATATCATTAAATCTTTGATTTAGTTTTATGATAGCAAATGGTAGTTGAAAATAGTTATACATGAAAATAATAACAAAAAACGCCTTAAAATGGCAAAATTCCAAGGGAAATCTGTAAAAAAAATAATGTTTAGAAATTTGCATAACTTCGTTCGCATTCTGCAGCACATCATTTTGATAAAAAACGCTTCTGTTCTGTTCCACAGTGTAGTTAAAAATCATTAAAAACTTAAAATTTTCCGAAGAAAATTTCAAACATTTTTACAAATTAAAAATATAAATGAAAATTTAAACAATTTTATCAGTCTTCTTGACTTTTGATTCATTTAAAAAAATATAAAAAAAAAGTTTTAATGCTTAAATATTATGAACTGAAATCAATGAAAGTAAATTTTTATATTTATGTACAAACTTTTTTTCTGTGTACGTCTCCCATTTATTCTAGTTTTAAGACATTTGGTTATATCTTTAGAAAAGCTGTTTTTTCCAAATAATGCTTAGACTTCAGTCAAAGGTTTTAACCCGAAATATATTAAAACGTGGTTTGCACATGTATATATCCAAACGAAAATTTCAATCACTTTCAATAGGGGTTTTCAAATAACAAAACTTTTTAACCTATAATTTCAAAAAGGCATAATAATTTAACAAAAACTCGTTTTGGAAAATTATTCGATTAATCGTTAAAAACTGATTGAATAATTTTTTATTCTAAATTTAAAAAAAAAATTGTTTAAAAAGAAAAAAAGAAATGTTCCCAGAATAATTTCTGTTCGAATGACAACCCTGTGCGTACAAACAAACCACCTATGTTGGTGTAGGGTATACATAGAAAGTAGAACAAGTTTTTTAAAGAAACGTTTAAACAATAATTTTAACGCCAACTACGATGACGAAATCATAAATGAACTTATTATTTGCGAACTTGTGGTTTTTCTGTTTAAAAAATTCGTTTTCTTTTTTTATATAAATAAAAATGTATTTTAATACAATTTGTTTGCAATAAAAATTAAATAAACACACATGTTTTTGTTATTTCATTTAAAAATATTTGAAAAGAAACTTGTTTATTGAAGTTTAATTTATTTGTAAAAATTTAAAGAATTTTTTTTTAGAAAATTTGTGTAATAAAGTGGAAAATTGTCTAGTGGTCACGTATTTTAAGAAATTATTCATATCTCTAACATCTAAAAAAAATATTATATTTATAAAATACATCCCACAATAATACACTGTTTAACTTTAATCAACTTTTAGAATCTTACGTAACCATCTTTTATTGCTGGTATGTCTGTTAGGAATGGATATCCTTTTTGTGAGTAGTTGTGGTAGTGCTTTAGCCTGTCTCTCCCGCTTATCGATCTAAATGCTATTCTTCCTCTTCAGGTCAAGGAAAAAGTTTGATGCGCCTTTACATGTATTCATATGATATATAATCAAGATCTTTACCTTCTTCTTTAGCAGTGTAATCTTGCATACATGTATGTGAGCTACATTTATCCTAAATATTATATCAAGGAAGATCGCGAACCTGAGGTGGTGCAGGCCATTTTTATAGCCTTTGTCGAAGCTTTGTGCACTGCCATAGAATGATCATCGGCAATAGTTGTAGAAGTTTCGTTAGGTTTTGCTTCCGTTTATAATTTATCGTTAGTTTTAGCCTTTGTCAAGGTTTTGAGTACTGCTGTAGAAGGATTATCGGCAATAGTTGTAGAAGTTTCATTAGTATTTGCTTCCATTTGTAATTTATCGTTAGTTTCAGTTGGAATATAATTTGTACACATTATTTTCTATTCATAAGAATGCACGAATGAAATAAACTTTAATCTCAACAATGAACTGAAAATTGTGTCACCAAAATGATAAACACATAAAATAATTTATTTTTTCAAAAGAATAAAAATAAATTGTTGAATATGGTAGCATGATTTCATACTAAAATTTCAAAGCCTATTTATTGCCAAATGTTAATGTTTTGAAAAAAAAAATAATAATAAATTGAAACTACCTCCTATTTTTTATATTACGATTTAGACATTGAATTAGGAAAAAAATATAATCAGTATATGTCATAGAATACAACTAGAAGTTTATGTGAGAAGCAGCTCAAACTAAATTTTCAAAAAATTTACTCTTTTTTTTCAAAATACAAAAACAAATTATATGTGACTATATGTATTTTGTTGTTACATGAATTAGATTTTTGACAACTGATATAGGTTATTGTCTCTCACATAAACTTCTAATTGTATTCTATAGTACATATATGTTATAGGCAAATGCATACATATTTTTAAACACATTTTAATGCAGTATCAAAGATGTAGGTATGAATTTAAATCAATCCTTATTGGATGTATGAAGCATATAAAGCAAGCCGTATTTGTCATTTGAAAAACAAAAAGAAAAAATATTTTTGAAATTAAATTTTTTATTATTTGAAAAGAAAATTCTAACAAAATAAATAAAGAAAATTCCTCAGTTTGTTTAGTTTTTACAATATTGATTTTACGTCTACATAAATACGGTCGTATGCTCCTACGATGCAATAGTGTTTCTAGCATTGAATTTTATGTACTTCACATGTATTATCATAGAACACAACTAGAACTTTATGTGAGAGACAGTTCAATCTAATTTTTCAAAAAATTTACTCATTGTTTTTCAATATAGAAAAACAAAATATATGTGACTACAGGTATTTTGTTGTTGTATGAATTAGGTTTTTGTCTCTCACATAAACTTCTAGTTGTATTCTATGTGTATTATATTAATTCTTTAGAGAATTAATTCCTTAACGAATTTACAATCAATTAAACAATCCAAGTTTAAAAATATGTATTTTATATCATGAATTTTTCTATTCAAATCAATTACGAATTAGCTCTAGAAAATATTTTTTAATTCTTTTTGTAAAAGGTTTAAAAATAAAATATTTTGTAAAAGATTTAGAAAGTTAAATGAAAGATAGAAATTTCATTCAATTTGCAAAAGATTTGAATTAAAAATTTTTGATGTAATTCTTTATGAATATTTGAAAATATTTAAATTTTGAAATAATAACTTTCTTTAAAAAATTATATGTTGTAGTTAGCCGATGAACCCTCCTATACGGGTGTACTTGGCGATTTTTCTACACATTTATCAATCAAAATTTTATTTTTTAATTTGCAAGGAATATTTGAATAACATTTATTTGTTTTTCTTTTCAATCATCAAATTTTTATCAATCAAAATTTTATTTTTTAATTTGCAAGGAATATTTGAATAACATTTATTTGTTTTTCTTTTTATTTAAACTTTCATAATTAAAAAAATAAGTTAAAATGCCTGCTGTATGAGTTAATTTTAAAATCAAAATGATTTTGATTTTTCATACTGCAATGTCTGTGTAAAGCACACATTCTCAAGCTCTTTCAATTTTACTAACTAACACACACTTATTGCAGGATCTTATACAGTATGTGTCTGTGGGGTGCTTAAAGCTTAATTGAACTCATACTGCAGAAAGTTTTTTCGAATGAATTAGATTATTTTTTCTATCATTTATGAGATTTTTTATGTCATTTCAAATTAAAATAAAAAATATAAAAATATTTGAAATTTTTTTGTTTTTAATAAAATTTTTTCACAAAAATAAAATGGTGATTGATGAATATGTAGCAAATTCACACACGTATGAGATTTCATCGACAGTATCTCTCGGCAGTATGTGTCTATGGGCGCCTATAGACTTAATTTTTATTTTCAAAATTGATACCACTGATCAAGGTCATAAACAATGTGTTTGACATAAAAAAATATATATATATATATATTTTTTTACAAATCTGAAGTATAATTCCTCGATATATTAAATTCAAACGAATTGAAAAGTTTAAACAAAAAATTTTTATTATTTTTATTTTTTTTTAATTAGGACTTTTTGAAATTGTGAACTTTTTTGTAAATTGGTACTCTTTTTAAATTAGTTTTCAATGAAATTTTGTTTGGAAATATTTTTTTGTAGTTCATACCAATTTCTTCTAACATGTTGGTATCGTTTTTTCAAGATTAGTACTTTTTTTTATTTCCTAAATACATATTTATTTATATGTATTTAAATAAATATATATTCTCCATTTTCTTAAAATTGGGGGGGTACAACTTTATTTTAATAAATTTTGAAATTCTGAAAATTGATACTTTTTAATTTTATGGCCTCATGAAAAAATACGGTTTTTGCATAAATTTATATCAATAATGTATCCACAAATTTTGATGGTTTTTATGTTGTGGAGACTTATGAGAGTACGTAAAAATATAATCAAAATAGATATTTACGTAAATACGTATCTAATCAACATGTATGTGTTGTATATGTAACAGATTGAGTCAGCTGACGCGTTCATACACGTTACTAACAGAGACTTTATCTGATGTATTTATGTATAAAAAATAAACCCCATTTACCCATTTAGTGTAAAGTTTATTTCAACTGGCAGGGCACTGTTAATTCGACTACATATAACGACTCCAGAATTTTACAAAAATTATAGAGAAATTAAATAATGATATTTATATTTTTTAAGAATGTTATTTTTTATTAAATTGTTTTTTTATAATTATTTATTACTTTATAAATAAACTTAATCATTAATAAAAAAGTGTGGTTTTTATTGTGTTTGAAGATGAATGTTAAGAGTCCGTGTTTAAGGGCATTTTGGGAGTGTGTGTGTGTGGCGTAAAGAAAAGAAAATGTAGAATTAGTAATATATAATCGGTAATTTAAGTTTTTTAAATTCCAAAATATTTGAAAAAAAATAACTACACACACACGCACGTAAACTGCAAGATGTTTTTCATTATTTTTATAAATTTTAAATTACTTTTTTGTTGGCTTTTTTTTTTTTTTTTTTTTTGTTGATACTTTACTAATGAAACTAACCATGAACAAAGTTTAAATAAAAACTTTGCTAAGACAGTGTTTTGTTGTTGATTGTTTGATTTGTTTGTTTAATTCCAAATTAATGCTGTCAGATGGTTGTTGTAGGTCAGAAAAAAAAAGAAATAAAAAATATTTTTCATTTTTTTTTGCGGGAATACAAAATATACTTAAATTCAGCAGGCACAGCCTCCTTCAGGATCTTTTGTCTCTTTTTGTGTGTCTAGGGTTATTTCCTGCATATCCTCGGAAGGTTTATTCTCTGTCGTTGAGTCCATGCCTGGCAGTGCGGCCGCTACACGTCTAAACAATTGCTTAACATTATAACCCGCTTTGGCACTTGTTTCGATGAACATAACATTCAATTCTTTTGCCTTGCGTTCACCCTCTTCTGTGGACACTTGCCGTTTGTCGGATAGATCAGTTTTGTTGCCAACTAACATGATAATGACATCACTACCACGTTCGGTACGCACGTCATCGATCCACTTGGATGTCTGATGGAATGAATTTGTATTGGTGATGTCGTACACGACCACAGCCACTGTGGAATCCCTTATGTAGGAGGGTATTAACGAACGGAAACGTTCTTGTCCAGCTGTATCCCACAATTGCAGACGTACCGTACGATCTTCTAAGTACATGGTTTTCGATAGAAAATCAATGCCAATAGTGGCCTGATACGTATTATCGAAACTGTCATACATGAAGCGTGTAATCAATGATGTTTTGCCTACACTCTGTTCGCCCAGGAAAACCAATTTGAATTTACGCAAGGGATTGCCAAAATCTCCCGATGACATGTTTACAAATTTGTAATAACTATGATGTTTGGATGTGTGTATATAAAAATATAATAAATGGCTATTTCTTTTGCTGCTGCTGCTTCTTTTCTTCAGCCCTTTTTTCTATGACCAATTGTTTTTTTTTTTTCTAAAATTTAATTATAATTTTCCACAAGTAATTACATAGAAAAGTTTGATGACCTCTTGTTTAGTAACTTTTTGTTGTTGTTATTGCTTTTTTATTACTATTTTTCTTCTTGTCTCTGCGGAATTGTTACAAAAAAGTTTGACGTTGCTTCAAGTTTTTTGCAGCTGGGCTGGGCTATTGTGTGTTGCAGTTCGTTCGATATTTTGCCTGCGTATGCTTTTTGGTGTATCACTGTGTTTGTTTTTTTGCTTTTTTTTCTTGGTCTTACTTGCAGTACAAAAATTCTTGTGGTTTTCTTTTCTGGCTTAATTTTTTATATGTAAATCCCTTTTTTTATGTTAAATTGCACTTAATCCTTTTTATGTAAATTCCTTTATCCAGCAATTTAATTTTTTTCTATAAAATTTTTTAGCTTTAAAATTGACATGGCAAAATACAAATTCTCACAAATTTCTCTCACTTTTCTTTTGCACTGCTTTCTAACTGAGTCACCAATAGATACCTGCGCCGAATAATTGTAACGACGGCGGCGGCTTTTGTAAAAATTGTTGGCGGCGGCTCAAAATCGGCTGTTAGCCGGCTAAAAAGTAAACAAAAATCTTTTATTTCCTTGTTTTCGCATCGTCTTATAGAACAACGGTTCTCAAAAAAGCGTCCACGTCCCCTTACATAGTGTCTATACTAGAAATTTTTTTTAACAAGACAAATGTCAAAATCAGTGCTAATCTATACAAGGTAATTTCTTTTTTTAGTTGTTAAAGCTGTCAAACTGCATATTTATATATTAAGGAATTCGCATTTTTGTTCTTTTTAGATAAAAAAAATTATCTATTATATATTTCATTTATAAGTACGATTATTGCAAATAAATAATTCACTTTTTATAAGCAAATTGCATAAAGAAATATATTTTCCTTTTTGTTGTGCCAGATAGGAAAAATACAACTATTGTCCAACGAATGATAGGGAAAGTTAATAATCGATTTTCGATTTTTCGATCAACCATTTTAATTTCGATTTTTATAGTCGATTAATCGAACTCCATAATCGATTTTTGAGTCGATTATTATTTGCAAAATTGGTAAAAAATTAATTAAAACTAAATTAGATTAAGTTTTAAAGAACCCTTACACGTTTAAATATGTATATATTGTATGAACTCTTTGAACCAAACATTTTGAGGGTGTAATACATTGAATACAATAGTCTTATGACTGTTCAAAGAAGATCAAAAGATAATAAAAAGAATCGATACATTTATTATCAACCTACTTCCGCAGATCGCTCTAATAACGTAAGTAAATGTCTTAAATTTAGCACCATAGAATTCAAATACATGTATTTTGTAAAAACATAGGAAGTAAATTAATCATTTCAACAAATATGCAGCGATATAAAATATTACATATAGAACTGACATTGGAACCGAGTCTGGAATATTTTTTGTAAGATAGGGCACTTGTTTCGGAAGATATAGACTATTGCCTTTAATTTTAATTGTAATGCCGCGATTAAGGCACGGAATTCGTAAGTTATGAAGTCGTAATGTCTACTCAACTGCACTCAATCACTATCTATACTTTTCAGCCTAGTCTTGGTAACTGAGTATTCATGAGATCGAAATGGCGAATGAATGCTAAAGAAATTGGCCGCCTTCGGATATAACAGAAACATAGACGGATAATCATATTCCTCTGGACGAATTGTCAAATAGGGGCTTGAGAAAAGGATGACTTGTTTTATTGAGGATTAGGAACATTCTTTATGTGAATGTCCGGCACTGCGGGATGGAATGTAGATTTTATATAACTAGTACTCAAAGTTCTTCCATTATAATTAACAATTATTTCTTGAATTGTATTTTTACTGACTTTTTTATCTTTTAAAAAATTGTCCCAACATTTATTTTTTAGAAAGTTTAAAATTTTGCAATATCTTGTAATTTATTTTTACAAAAAAGTACTTCACTGTGCAAGATTGATTTTTCGACTAATCGAAGCTTAAAAGTTGATTTCAGTATAAAGTTGGCTGATAAGAATCGACTACAAAATAGTCGTTTTTTGACAAAGAGAATCGATTTTCAATCATAATCGAAATCAATTTACCAGTCACTACTATTGTCATAGAAAATTCTATGAACTTAAAAGGAAGTGGCAACGCCGTACGTATTATTTGCAAATAGTTTCACTAATCACGATTAATTCTCGTTTTATTATTATTGAAACCTTTATAAAATAATGAATTACATCGTTATTAGAATTTACTTAAAAGTATTACAACAATTAACATCCAAATAATTAAATAAGGAAACTACACAAAAAAAAAACCTTGTACATACTTAAACGTTATAAAAAAAATTAAAAACAACCATCAATTATTACTCTTTAAGTAAAAAAAGAGTCTTAGTCTTAGTTTTAGCAAATTTCTTATTATTTAAATGACAACAGAATGCAAATGCAAATGAATTAAACATTTCATGCTTAAAGTTTCTATGCAGTAGATCAGTAGAATATCTCGGGTGTATGTTATGAATTATTTTCAGATTTTTATTTTGTATTATCTGTAATTTTCTTGCGTAAATTTTAGCAGCTTTATTAAACCAGACTTGGCATTCGTAGGTCATAATTGGTCGAATACACATTTTAAAATAAGGATATTGTTTTTTAAATTAAGTTTAGATCTTCTGTTAAGTAAGGGGTAAAGTGCACGACCACATTTGATTTCTGCAGAGGAATAAAAACACTCCTAGAATATAAATGTTTTGTAGGAATACGTTTCTGTGATATAATATATGGAAATATAATAGCTTGTGTTTTACTAACATTAACTTTTATCTTCCATTTATCAAAGTATTTATGGGTAATTTTAAACTATCTTACATTTTTTTGATTATTGCAAATAAAAGCACTGTCGTCAGCGTAAAAAGCTACTTCTTGATTCATACGAACAGTAAAATCGGAAATATATATTGAATTAAGAGTAGGAGATAATACCGATTATTACGGCAGACCGCAGCGATTTGCCTATCACTAGATAGCGTGTTATCTATAGATACAACAAATGAGCGATGATCTAAAAACACTTTATTATTTTTTGCAGGTACGTTTGATAATTGAAGGAATTTAGTTTAAAAACCAGGCTTTCATGCCATATTGAATCGAAAGCTTTTTCAATGTCAAGAAAAATAACTCCAGTGCTCTTACGATTTCTTTTTGTTTGATTCAATAAAATTAACGACTCCTTTTAATTGATGTACTGTAGAGTGCTCCTTGCGGAATCCAAACTGTTGAGGGTTAATAATATTATTTTGGTTGGAAAAGTCTAAAATTCTCTTATTAATTATTTTTTCAAATACTTTATCCAATAGGCTTAGGATGCTGATTGGTCTATAGCTAGACGGTAATTTAGGATCCTTTCCTGGCTTAGGAATAGGGATAACTTTTGCTTTCTTAAAAATCGTTGGAAAATAGCCCTCAATTAGACAAAAGTTTACATAGAGTTTCAAAAAAGCAATCGGGAATCTTTTTAAGGATAATGCTATTAATGCCATCTAAACCAGAGGTTTTATTATTTTTCAATAAAAGTATAAACGATTTAACTTCATCTAAATTGGTAAGCTCTACGTTAGTTCTGTCAAGAATTGTATCGTTAAGATCATGAATGAATCTTGAAACAGCTGTGTCCATAGGTGAATAATTATTTAAAGTAATGATGTGAAAATTACCAAATACGTCTGCTATTAAATTAGCCTTTTCATTGCCAGTTTTTAAAACTTCACCGTTTATATGAAGATCAGTAAAAGGCATTTTGTTTCCTTTGAGGGTTTTTTTTACTTTTCAAAATTTTTTAGAGCCCTAGGGCAAATTTGAAATAAATTTTGAACAGGATTCATTTCGGTCTTTATTAAGGTGAAAATTAATAACTTTATTTAATAGCTTTAGAATACTTTTCAATTGATTTTTATAATTAAAATCCCTACACCTTTGAAATTTACGTTTGTATTTATTTCCCTGACTAATTAACATTTGACTAATATCAGAGATTTAACTATAGATATTAATTTATTAAAATAAAAATCTAGATTACCTGAATTAGTAATAGGTTGATCAATGTTTATACACCTAATTTCAGTTTCCACCCAGTTTCTGATTGCTGATCAGTCTGCACTATAATACAAGGAAACTGAATATGTCATGTTTTTAACTTGTTCAGAAATAACGCAAGATATAGCTACATGGTCCGACTGTAAAACATTTGGATGTGTCTCAAGGTTTGAAAAATGGAGACACTAGTTAGATAAAAGAATGTCTACTGTAGACGGTTGAACGGGGTTGACATTTTGCCCAAAGCGAGTGTATTCATTTGGGTAGTATATGTAGTAACTGGATTGAAGGCAGTGATTGTAGAGCTCTTTCTCGGCCGAATTACTTGACATACAATTCCAATGTGTGCGTTGGGCATTCAGCATCGTCCGCAAATGAAGTTAGTTTATCCAAATCAGTCTTGAAATTGGAAGTGTGATCTGGATTATAAGCTGAAGTAAATATAACTGGTCTTCTATTAATAATAACTTGTATTGAAATATATACTCTCTGCAGTACTTGTTTTGATTTTCGGTAACAACAAATGCTTAATATTACCCTTTATTGCAATAAGGACTCCTTATAGCCACCAAGTTGAAATTTGTGGTACGGTTTCAAAAAAGTCTCATTTAAAAGGAGAATACCGATTTTTCTTTTCTGCAAAACATATTCCAGCTGGGCAACTGCTGACTCAGTTGTTATGCCTTGGGCATTCCAGTGCATAACATGAACATTGTGAATACAAGTTGAATTATATGGCATGTTGAAGCATCATACTCAAAACTCGTAGCTTGTCGTACTTGTTCTGACATCTCTGCAAAGCATTGACAGCATCAAAAAATATTTTCATAAGTTTTTCGTTTGAAATGTCATCGTTATTATCCCTTTCGTAGGTTTTATTTTAGCTACCATGAAGGCGGAAATTACGTGCATCATTTTGGGGTATTTGTCTTGGCAATTCAGGGAAATCATGATCGTCTTGGTTAAAATTCGAAACAGTTCTTTTGCTACCTCTAGATATTACCTGATGTCGGAACTCTAAATATTAATCACGATTTCTGGCGCAGACTGAACACACTACGATACAGTTAAAATTTTTAGCACGATGTCCATACATAGCACACTTGGAGCATTACACAGCACAGAAATATTACAAAAATATCAAACTCGATAAGATAGATTGCGTCATCTACACTGGATCCCTTTGTTACTAGTTCCTTAATGCTTACCGGGTTTATATAGAGCGAGTTAACAAATTCTTCGTCAATTATCTTTTTATCCAGTTTTAGCAGGCCAAGCAAAACCAATTTAAAAGTTTTTACATCCTTTAACTCATGCGTATAATACTGAATTTTTTTGTCTTTGAGATTATTCAGTTTCATTATACAGCGATAACGAGTTTGATACAATTTTCGTACCAATAGACATTTGTTTATAAGTATATTTATCCCCAATTAATCCGATCACATTTGGAAAACTGTGGGTAGAGTCTACAATTATTGGTGGAATCTTTTCTTTGACAGTAACTGCTTCATCTTCTTCGTCTTCAGATGGGAGTGGAAACCTGTTGGCACTAGTGCTGGGACCGTCTAAAGTTTTTGGCACCTTGAATTTATGGCTATTGCCCCAATGCTTTCTTCTTTTTTGAGCACATTGCAAAGCAAAAGAAATTTAAAGTAAATTTAAATAGTTTTTTTTTACTCTTTTTAATTTAAAAATTTAATTAATTTTTCTAGCAAAATATAACACGATGTTTTTATCTTGAGGCTGAGATGCGAGATGAGATTAATTTTCATGAGTTACCAACTTGCAAATAAAATATTAAAGTCACTGTTTATGCAGCAAAATTTTCATATCACAATATTTTTAATTGTGAGTCAGAGGTGCGTATAAACGTAATAATTGTCACTATGTAAAATAAAAATTCTTAAGCATTTTTCATTTCAAAAATAATTGCACACATTTTATATATTTAAAAATCATTTACACAGGTAAAAAAATCAATTATTTACGCTTAACAGTACCAAAGGTGGTTCAAATTCTTATTTTTAAAACTTTAATGAGTCGCAAAAATCAAAAAGATTAGCAAAAATTACAAAGAAAAAATTTTAGTGTCAAAATGAGATTTAAATGAAAATTTAAAATGGTACATCATCATTAAAATTTGTTATAGAGTATGGAAATGGTTAAAAAATCGTGCAGTTTTTAATAAAAATAATCCTTTATATATGAAAATAAAAACTTTTGAAAGAGAAATTAGTGAAAATCTCGCATAAAAATTTAATATTGTTTAAAATATTTGCAAAATTCTAGTCATGTTTTGCGAGAAAATATGATTTTTAGAAAGATTATGGTGTTAATATTATAAAGGTGTAATTCATTAGTACTATAATTGTTTTTCTCTAGCAAAACTAGCGATTTAAAAAAAATTAACTACAAAAATTTGATTTATTTTAATTACATGAAAAATTCAATACAAAAGTAAGATCCATATCAATATTATAAAATCAAGTGTGTATTTGTATGTTTATTTGATAAATATAGAATTTTAGGCTGGAAGAAACTATAGGATATAAATTAAAATTTAATTGATGAAAATAGCGAAAATATTGCAGTTTTTACACTTCAAACTTTTATTCATTTTTTGATAAAACTGGAAATTTTAATAGAAGAAGGATCGATATTTGAAAATAATTGAGCAAAGCTGTTTTTTACGTATCCTTTTTTTTATTAACCTTTTAGATCCTATGCAACGCAGGGGCATTCAGCTAGCTAATAATAATTTAGTCTGGTAATATTTAGAAATTGCATATTATATTACAGAAAAACGATTGCGGAAATATTGAATTACGTTTTCTATAATGCGAACATCATAACGATTCAAAGGATTATACATTCTCGCTGAGCATACCAATGATTGCAAAAAATTTTGCAAATATTTTAAGCGACGTTAAGATTTTGTGACAGATTTTTGCCTAATTTATCTTCAAATTGTTTTTATTTTTATATAACGATATCTTTTAACTAAGGATTATTAGTTCCTTAAACTATTCCCGATGTACCATGTTAAACTTTCATTTAAATCTCAATTTGTGTCTGAAAGGTTTTTCATCATTTTCCCAATATTCTTAGATTTTTGTGACTTATTAAAGTTAAGTTTTTATCACAAAATTTTATATTATCTTAAAGACAAGATTTTGGACCATGTTTGTTACTGTCAAGCGTAAATAATTGATTTTGAACTTTTATTATATATCATTCAAAAGCTATTTTAGCTTTTAAAAAGTATTAATGTAATTTAAATCACATGTGCATTAATAAAGATTTTCAGAAAAATATATCAAAATTTTAGCTATCTATAACTTGTAAACTAAGAGCGAGTGGGCAAAAAGAATTTTTCGTTCGTTTTATAAAAACAGGGGGTTACACTTTTTTATCCATAATCAAAACTATTTCACTTTCATAAGTATTTTCCACAAAAATTTTGTTTCACCAATACTGGTTGAATTGCAAACGAATTTCGAAGTAAAAGTTTAAACATCTTAAGTCACAAAATCAGATTTAAACAAGAAAAATTGCCGTGTGTGAACATTTCGTGAAATCATCAAGAATTTGAATAGTTCTTTAAATATACAATAATAAATATTTAAGTAAAATTTAAAATAAACTACCAAGTATAAAACGAACATAAAGTGTGTGCCAAACGGTAGCAAAGTATGTACGAAAGTAAATTTTTGACAGTTATAAGGTGAATAAAATTTCATTAGCATATAGGCAAAGTATATCGAGGGCGGATCAATAAGTCCGTGATTTTTTGAATGGAACACAGGTTTTTTTGCAAAACAAAAAATTATTTTTCAACATAATATCCTTTTAACTAAATACACTTAGTCCAACGTTTCTCCAGTTTTTGTATCCCTTCCAAAAAAAGGATTTTTCCTATTTTTCCTTAAAATAGGCATTTGTTTGGTCAATAATTTCATCGTTGGAGCTGAATCTCTTTCCAAACTAATAAGTGGCATAATATTCGCCGTTTATTGTTTTTCCCTTTTGAAGGTAATCGATGTGGATTATCCCGCATGCAAACTTACCTTGGCCTTCTTCGGAACAGGTTCACCCGGAGAAACCCATTGTTTAGACTGCTTCTTGGTCTCCGGAGTACAGTATTGGATCCACGTTTCATCCACAGTTACAAAAAGCGACTTTAGTCGCCAATTGCCCTTTTTTCAACCACCTGACCACTTTTTTGACCCTTTTTTTAAATGGATCTAAATGGCGACTTTAAAGACTATGTGCTAAATGACGAAAAACTTAGTTATTTGAAATATCTAGACCCATTATATAATAATTCCAACGAAGAAATTAATTATTTTGAGATTATTTCATAATATAGTGGTGTAAATCCCCGAAAAATTTATAAATGAACTTAAACTGTTAAAAACTAAAGCTAATGATAAATTATTATTATTATTATTATTATTATTATTATTATTATTATTATTATTATTATGAACAACTATTTAAAACATCAAATGACGAATTTCTTTGGACCGGATTGTGAAAATTAAAAAGTAAATTTGATGAATACTTATATCTTTTTCTATATATTCAAGTAAACAAATTTTGAAAAATTTTTTAGGTATTGAAGTAGTTGGATCCTTTTTTTTTTTGTGACTTTATTTTTTTAAATATCCTTTTTTGGAAACAAATAATTATTTTTTGAATTATGAATTTTCTAAAAGTTTTGTGAAGTTGTTAACTAATTTGTCAAAATTTATCATGGAAAAAAGTTTTCATTTGGCACAACAAAAGTATAAATTTTTTTTACCATAGGAAAGTTAAAATTTTCCACAGAACTTTGCTACCATTTGGCACACGCTCATTTACCTACCAACCCGTTTGGACCCATCATAAGCGATTGTGAGCATAAATTAAATATATGTATATAAGTATATATATAAGTATATATATATATATATATATATATATATATTTTTATCCACTGAAAGCATTTGTTAAACTTTGACTTTTTTTGATAAAATAAAGAGTAAATCAAAATAGAGAGAATTACATATATAATTAAAATGAAAAAAAATAGAAAAAAAGATCATACCTCACTTTGAAATTTTGAACAATAAGTGTAATATTTTAATATCAGTTGGATTTTTTATTTCATTTCAAATCAATTTCGACTTTTTATAAAGTATTATTCATTAATGACGGATTGTCTGATATTAACTTTTCTTCAGACGATTATGACGAATATCAGTAGTCTGTTATGTTTTGTACATAAAAGTGTTATTTATTAAATTCGGCGTAAATTTGGCTTTATATGAATCAGACATTAACATTTTTTATGACTGCACTATAATATGTTCCATTTAACCTATTCTATAAATCAGAATGTATTGAATTGCTGGGTTTTCTAATGATCTAATATCGAAATATATCTTGAGATATAGATACACGAAAATCAGAACACATATTCATTTTGTTTATACCACTATTTCATCTTCGTCAAATATGTTATGCAGATACCACCCAATAGTTGATTTGGTAAGATCTCAATATAATTTTTTAGCTACAGAAATTACAGACTACTCAACTGACGAATAAATCTCCGTGGGAATAAGAATCTGTTATTTTCCAACTTCTAATGATTTAGTTGTAAACTTGAAAGATTTTCAAGGATTTGGAATTTCTCCAACTAGTGTTCTAAGAATATTAAAGCTTTTTAATGGAAATTGTAGAGGTAATGACTAAATATCTCCAGCTACTGATGTAGAGTGAGAACCTTTGTAATCCGTCGAAACAAACTCCAGAAAATATTCGATTCGAAAGAAAATTTTTAAAACTTTTCATTATTTTTATTCTAAATTTAAGAAAATTAAAAACATTTTTCATCAGTGAAACAAAATGCTTTAAAAAGTTAAGACCATATTGCGGGTGGGAAAAGAATAATAACCGCTTTTTAATCCTAGGACCACGCCATAGGAGCGTTGGGTAAGCATATAGACCCCTGGGCCACGCCTCTGGCCGTATACAATTTTTGCGTGGGGGGTACTAGGATGACGATTGGGACGAGGCTTAAAACACGCCTCCTCATTGTCCCAAGTAATTTTTATTTTTAGATGGGGGGGTATAGTTGTCCCGGAGCCACCACTCTAGCCCAATCCCGTTGGGTTTCTAAAAAAAACCTAGCAGGGAGGGGCCTATTATGGTGGAGCCATATCTATGTCCCGGTGGATTTATTATTTTTTTAAAGTATGGAGAGGGGCTACACAACCAGTGGATACACACACAACCTCCTGCCCGAGTCTCCATGTGGTTTTCAAATAAAAAACGTTGGGGAGGCGCTAATTCGTTCGGAGCCACCAGTCCTGACCAAGTCCCGGTGGATTTCTATTTCGTTGTAGGAAAGGGCCTATAAGAAATGAAGCCACCGCTCCTGCCCAGTCCCAGTGGATTTTTCCTGAAAAAGAAGAAACAAAAATTTTATTAATTTATAAAAATAACAGTATCGGAACGATACATACAAACCCAAATATTAATCTTGTCAAGACCTGAAAGAAAAAATGTCATTATATGGAAACAAAATAGTTGAATGACAAATTACTTACCTTATTGCCTTTTTGTTTGGTATTCCTTGTAACTCAGACTTATCCCAAAAACCTGAAAAGAAAGTAAAGGAAAATGTATTAAACACCTACTAACCTATCATTTCATCCTTTAATGAAAAATTTTAGGAGCTCTGGATGGAAAAAGAAAATATTTTAATAAAACTAGTGTATTTTGTTTTTTTTTTGTGTTCAGGCACGCGTCAGACGAGAAGGGTTGGAACCACCTAAGAGTCAATGAGAAGCTAGTCGGAAACCTCGCTTGTTCAACCGGTCCCTAACAATCATGCGTTGTTAAGTTATGCTCAAAACGCACAATTTATAAACAATCGAGTTATTGGCAAATCTGTTTTTTTATTTATTTAATGTTTGCTTCTCTTATAGTTGTTGTTTTCATGGGTACAGAAATACAACAACAATAAAATAAGTCATATTTGATTTTTCCAACTTTTTGAAGCACCTATGTAAGCTAGAGACTTTATTCTTTCACAGGAAAATCTTACTATTTTTAAGTTATTGACCAAAACGCGTTATTAGATTTTTTGAAGTTGCTATATAAGTTATGGGCCTCATTCTTACTCAAATCCATCACAAATGTTTTTTTTTTCGAATTTCGGTTTTTTAAATCAGTCAAATCGGTCCACAATCCCTTTTTTAATTTAATATCTTTTTATAAAATAATTGTTCTGCATCATCCTTAAATATGTGCGAACTCTTGTAAAATTCCAAAGTATTATTTTGTTATTTACTAGCTTTTATCGGTGCGATTCGCTATACCATTTAATTACTTTATATAGGAGCTACTACTCAACCTGGAAATATGGTATGAAAATTACTTTTAAATTTTCTTAAGACTTTCACTGTAATAGTCATTTAGATGACAAAATTTGTATTTTCTTCGTATAGGCGCTACCTCTTCCCTAGACCTATCCAACCTATTTTTATTTTGTTAATACGATATGATGGGATAAAGGTTCCCACGAAATTTGGGGGCTCTCAATGTAATAGTTACTTAGATATGCCATAATGAATATTTGCTTTATATGGGGAGTGCTACACCTCCTGCTGCGATCTATTTTAATCTAATCGGTCCATCCGTTTGAGTTTCAAAAAATTGGGCGTAAAATATGGGCGTGGCATCCTACCAAGATCCAACATAGCCTACAACATTTTACCGTGCAAGGACTATCTGTGCGTCAAATTTCATGTAAACAGCTTCATTAATAACGTGTAAAATTGAAAAAATATATTTTTTAAAAATAGACGTAAAATGTGGGTGTAACGCCCAACCAAGATCTAACAGGCTTCTGGCACTAGTAATATCTGTGTGTTAAATTTCGTGAAAATCGGTTCAGCCGTTTAGATGTGATTCATACGCAAACAAACAAACTTACACCTTATTTTTATAATATATAAGGATATATGGATTTATACAATCTCGATTATATTTGAACTTTATATGAAAATGTAAATTATTAAAAGTTTTTTTTATTTACAGTATAGGTAAATATATTTGTAATTATACTCAATAAAACGTATATAATTTTCATATAACACATCACAACACGGTTGAAAGGTATGTAAGATTCGGCCAGCCGAATATAGCACTCTAACTTGTTTCTTTCGTATCAGTTTCTTAGGTTAAAAGTATTATCATTACTGAATATATTAAAAATATAGAAAGTGATTTCTTTATACCAAAAATTTTCCTATACTATATTAATCCGATTGCAAAGATTTAAGTATCAATAGAAAGCTCGTGAATGGACATTTATAAAAACACATTTCTCGGTTATAATAAATTTCTTTCTTAATAGACGGCCTTCGATGTGACGGAACGGTTTTTAACTGTGTGGTACGTAAAAAAGCCGCTTCACTAATATCATTTTTCCTTTTGCCGAATTTTTTAACAATAAAAAATTTTTGATATTAGTTGCTTAGGGAAATACGTTTTTCAAAAGCCTATAACTTCCAAACTATGTACAATTTTTACATCAATATATTCGCCGTTAAAAGAACTATCATTGATAAAAAAAATTAAAAAATCGGAAGTGAATCAGAAATTTCAAGTAATACCTAAAATTGAAAATAAACGATCAACAAAGTTTTCGGAAAATTACACATATTACTTTTCGTAGGCTCACCGATGAAAAATTATTTTATAGATAAAAGAAAATATTTTTTAATGCGGAAATTTTTCATGAAAAATTACTATTTAGATATTTACTGCAAAAGAGTTATTTTTTTTTAGCAACTTTTCTTACCAAATCGTTTTTAGCTTGGAAAAGCAGAACATTTCAAATATGACTGGAAAATAAAATATTTTAAGAGAGTATTTTTAAATTTAAGAGAATTTTTTCTGATATTAAAAATAGTTTTTTGTGCCCATAAAATTCTTTTTTAGAACATATTTTCAGACTATAGAATCGCAGAAAAAAAAACTAGTTTTAAAATAAAATCCATACATCTCCTTCAGATAATAAAAAAGAGGTAAGAAAGATATATAGTGGTCAAGCCTGACATATGACATCCTATACCATTTTGTGTGCATCAAAATTTTGGGACGGATATTATATAGGACCTGTGGCTAGTTGTGAACCCATACTTGTATTAAGTGGAATGCATATTTCCATAAAACATACATATGCCTTATATTAGGTTTATACTATTATGGAGGCTAGGTGAAATAATGGACAATTTATAGGCTTTGTCCCTGCATCAAAACAATTGTCTGTGCAGAATTCATCAAGTTATCTTTAAAATTACGGCCTGTACTTTTTTCACAAGGTTTACATGGACAGTCATCCAGCCGGACCAACGGACATTGTTAAATCGACTCAGAAAATGTTTCCGAGTCGAATGGTATACTAGGTGAAATAATAGACCATTCATAATTCCAACAGGCTTTGTCTTTGTATCAAAATAATTATCTTTGCCAAATTTCAACAAGATATCTTTCCAATTGCGACCTGTACTTTGTTCACAAGATTTACATCGACAGATAGCTATCCAGGCAAACGGACGGGCATATTTAAATTGACTCAGGAAGTGATTCTGAGTCGAACGGCATACTTTAGGGTGGGACATTTTTCTGTGCGTTACAAACATCGGCACAAACGTATAATACCCCAACCATCTATAGTGGTGTAGGGTATAAAAAGTTGACATAATTTAATCGCACTGTCTTATCGACACATCTATAGCAACTTAAAAATAATGGCAACTCTTTAAAGCAGAAATTACAATCTGGCATGTCTCTATATGGTAATCATGTGTTGCAATAAAAAACAAAACAAAAAAAATAGTGTAGGTTTAAACGAAGATTAATCTTATTTTCCGCAATTATTTTCATTATTAAAATTAACTTAAACTTTCAGTTATATTATTTAAATTTGAAAAATACCCGCTCAATATGCTGTCACAGAAAGCAAATTTGTTTGCAAATGTACAGGCAGAAAGAACAAAACGTAGCAGTAATTTTTCCTCCAAGGAAGTCAAATACTTGATACAACTGGTGGACAATAAAAAAGATATCATTGAGTCAAAGAAAACAGATCGTACAACATCGGAGGAGAAGGTTAAAGCTTGGGTGGAAATTGAGGAAGAATTTAATGCGGTCTTCGAAGACTATCGTTCATTTAAAGTTTTAAAAACAAAATATGAAAACCTAAAGAAAAATGTTAAACGAAAATTGCCAACAAACGTATCAAATTTGAACATTTTGAAGATAATACAATCAAGTGAAAATGCAGTGATGAATGAGCCATTATCAGATTATGAATGTGGTTTGTAAACAGCATACAACTTAGAAATCATATTTATAATATGCAATTTTCAGAAATATCAGAAGATGAAACTACTTTGCACACTAGTAATGCTTCGGATGTTGATATGAAACTTCATCCACCTCTCAATGTACAAGAATTGGATGCTGCAGGTTAGTGTGAAATATATTATTTGTTTCAAAAGGGAAAATAATTCTATTATACATACTTTAGCTGAAGAATATGTATTTGAAACTCTTTTATTCGGTGAGGCTCAAACTTCTTCCCCCTTGCAACAAAAGAGCATTTCAAAACCGCCTCCACTTCCTTCTGCTCAAGAGCAACCTAAAACGCAGCCCCAGCCAAAAGTGGAAAAGAAAAAACCTGCAGTGGATGTTTGGGAACAAGTTGCTTATAAAAAATTAAAAAAACTTGATTTAGAAATAAAAGTCATCGATGAGGAATGGAAATTAAGAAAAACTAAGTTAGAGTTAGAAGTAGAAAACATAAGAACAGAAAATAGATTTCGAGCAGAAAGACTTGAACTAGAATTAGAATTACTTAAACAAAAATTACAAAATAGCAATAATATTGCGAATGGTTCTTAAATATTTACATACGTTTTTTTTTCAACTAAAAGCAAAATTTTTAGAAAAGGTGAAGATAATCCTACGTTTGAATTGGGATTTCGATTGGATAAAATCGTTTACTATATTGTCACCTAAACTGCAAAAGACCCTAAAAACAATTTTTGGTTTTTTGCTTTAAAATTAAGCAATTAAGTAAAATTTGTTAATCGTTCACTAAAAGCAGAAATAAATAAAGCATAATATACTCTTCAAACAAAAATTTTTCTTAAATGAAATACATTTTTGACTTTTGTCAATATTGATGTAATTTTGAAGATATGAATATGAATTTTTTGTGTACGTGTAGATTGGTTCAGTACATTATAAACCAGTAAAAAACCAACATTAAATTTTTTAGTGGTTACGGCCTTTTGCATTTTAGGTGACTATATGAACTTTTAAGATTAAAGTAAATTTTAGCCTATAATGGAGATCTCATCGACAGTTTCAGACATAAATGACATTCAGATTCATATAACAGAAGATGAACTAAGATGGGCTCTGAACAGTTTTTTCCCTTTCAAATCCCCTGGCCCAGATGACATCATACTTGTAGACTTACAGTATAATGCGGATATTATAATTCCATTGCTGCTTCAGATATACTCGGCTTGTTTATCATGCTCTTATATCGCCGAGTCATGGATTAGATGTAAAGCAGACTTTTTCCCAAAAGGGGGTAAGTCTATCAGCATATTAGTATATCGTCCTTCCTTTTGAAATCATTGGAAATGCTCATTGATCTGCACCTTCGCAAACAATGTAGGGTATATAGAAAATGCTCTCGAACATAAGGAATATGCATTAGTGGCCTTTCTTGATATAGAAGGAGCCCTTAATAATGTGACCCCGGATGGTATTAAAATAGATCTGGAAAGACTAAACATAAATTATTCGATTATTGGCATCATATGGAGAGAAATATAAAAATATATAGAGTATCAAATAGATGCACTCCTCAGGGGGGGGGGGGGGAGGGATTTATCTTCACTTTGGAATATTCGATTATTGGTATCATATGGAGAGAGGCTAAAATATATAGAGTAGCAAGTAGAGGCACTCCTCAGGGGGAGTTTTATCTTCACTTTGGAGTATTGCCATTAATACAATGCTCTGGGAACTTGACTCCCTGAGGTTCAAAACCGTAGCGTAGGTAGACAATGTTGCGGTGACTGTACCTGGAAAATATTTATATACAATATCCCACCGCCTACAATCTGCGCTAGGCCTACTCAGTAAATGGTGTACAAATATTGGCCTTAGCGTGAATCCATTAAAAACGAAATAAGTTCTCTTTTCAAGGAGTTACACTCACTTTCCTAAATGAAGTTGAAATAAAGGTCTCGGACAGTGCGAAGTACCTAATCATAATACTGAACTCCAAACTGTCCTGGTTCCAGAACACCCAAGCTAGAGTGTGAAAGCAAACATTGCCCTTAATATGGAATTCGATAGGGAAATCTTGGGGATTAAATTCTAAGAATACAAAATGGCTCTTCGATATTATGATCAAGCATATACTTATGTATGGAACGATAGTATGGTGAAAGGTGATGGAAAAATCTACCTTCTGCGGAATCTTCGACAAGGTTCTGCGTAGTTCAGCGCTACTAATTAGAGGTGCGCTTCTTACAACAGCATTAAAGGTATTATTGATTCTGATGCACTGGATGCCAGTGGATATAATGACCAAACAAATTGCCATCATGTCGGCGACTAGACTCAGTACCATTTTGGAAATTTCGGATGACATCCTGGGCAATATTGTCCATTGTATACTCAAACCTTTTCAATTTTAGTCGCTCTCACTCTAAAATCTGGATCGATTGAGGTTTATACTGATGAATCCAAATCTTTTGAAAGGTTGGGGGAGGTGTCTCCATTCCCGCATATTGTAAGAACATCTCGTCCAAGGGAGAGTATTGGCTAATGAACTATAGGGTATTCGGAGTGGATATTCAAATTTGTACCGATAGTCAACCCGCGATTAAATCTCGGGTGTCAATTCGACATCCAATCTGGTACATGAATGCCGGACATCTCCAAATGAGATGACGAGCCATACAAACCTATAGTTGCTCTTTGTAAGGGGTAATTCAAGTACCATGAGAAATGTTATTGCGGATGAACTAGCCAGAACTGGTTCTCTTATTCAAAGTGAAGAAATGGACCAACTGGTTGGTGTACCGCTGTCATTTTGCAGATCTATGATATTGCAGTACTGGTCGGGAATAGCTCACCAAAGATGAACAAATGAGTTCACATATTCTATCTCGAGACAGATATGGCCCCAGTAGGATCAAAACGGTCGAACTTCATTCTGGAATTGCCAAGGCGTCAGCTACGGACACTCGTAGCCGTTATTACCGGGCGCTGAATTGAGGAGGCTAAGACTCCCTTATAACGACTATTGTAGAAGTTGCTTTAACGTGGAGGAAGAAACATTAGAACATCTTCTTTTTTTTCACTGTCCTGCTCTTGCGGATATTAGGACTACAGAATTTGCAAGTCCACATATGCATGATCTCTTTGCAATTGATGTCAGACAGATTTGATCTTTTATACGTGCGTCAGGTTGGTTCGATTCGAACCTATTTTCGGACATATAAAAACATATTCACATGGTTCCTCAGGATAACACAACGGGAACAATAGGACCCATCTAACCTAACCTTGGCTTATAGATAGAAATCTATAATTGATTGAAGCAAATTTGGGACTAAATATAGACCTACCATTGAAGATAGTTGAGACTATATAAACTCTTATGATTGAAACCAATATGGGCTTATATAATAAACTACAATTAAAGCCAATTTGTTTGGATTGAAGCATATTTGGAAATATATAAAGGCGTACGATTGAAACCAATTTTATATTATGATTTTTGATTAAAATTAAAAAAAGATTTGGTAACGACTCACTGCACAATAATAGCTGAACAATTTTAAACGACAATATCGTTAATCTTCAGATAAATCCAAGTAGAATTATTATTTAATAATAATAATTTTCTAATGAAATTGGTAGTTTTTTAACAAGTTATTTAATTAAAAGATCTTGTCAATTAATTATAGACACAGACATACTACATACATATGTACGAATGTCCCAATAAACATCGTTTCAATCCTAAAAATTTAATTTTTGTCGAAATGAAAAATAAAATATCATTTGTGATATTTATCACAAAAGTTGAAAATTATTATCAACTTTTTTCATCGGATGAAAAAATTTTAAGCAACAACAATTTTATTGAATAAAAAAATATTTAAAAAATATTCACACAATACATACAAAACTCAAATAAATAAAATAGTAGAAAATATTTCTTAAGTTTATAAAGTAACAATAATTTGAAAATTTTTCCACACTAATATTCATTTTTAAAGAGATTTATTTTTTTCATCATGATGGATATTTAAAAAAAAAATACAGATATTTATATTAAAAATAAAAATCTCTCACAACAAATGAAAAAACATTTTGAACACAAAAGATATATATATTGACTGAAAAATAAAAATAAAAAGTTTTCGGGTGCTTGGTTTTTATATATTTAGTTCCTTTTGCATATTTTTCATTGTTATTAAGAAAATATTAAAAAAACTCAATTTTTTCTAGTAAAAATATTTAAAATAAGATATTATACATATTGAAATAAAACATTATACAATTGTAGCACAATTAAATGGCCAAAAATTCTAAAAACTAATGGGTGAAAATGATGAATACATGCTAAAAATAATAAATGCATGTTTTCCTTTCAGCTAATGTAAAAAAAAATATATGACATTCCATTATTTAATTTAAATACATTTTAATATTTAAACAAAACGTTTTGAAAATACTTGGAAAATATTTGTTTGTTAAACAAACTTCCAACTCAGTTTTAAATTTTAAAACATTTCAAAAATACAATTGTTATATTAGAACCTTTTCATTGGAAAAAGTCATAGTTTTGAATTTGAAAATAATGGAAACTCAAGCCTATTATCACAGCTAATACTTGCAATTTTAAATAGTTTTCAAATGAATAAATATTAAATTTCAAAGATTTTTGCTTATTGGGGGTAGTTTTTAATTTTTTTTATAATTTTGTATAAGAAGGTGCGAATGTTTAGCATTTCTTATCAATTGTTTAATTCGTAATATTTGTTTTCTTGTTTATTTTTTAAATACATATATACTCTACTACTTGGTTAGAATAAAACGATAAAATTACTATCAACATTTAGTTCACAAACATTCACTATGGTCAACGTACCACGAACGTTAACTACGCTTTTCGTGTTAATTTTCGCATTTGCCAAATTGTCATGGGGTTTAACCACCACTTTGGAATCACTTATGAAAATGGGACGTGTGGTGGGTGGTGCTAACGCTGCAGTTAATAGTGCTCCTTTTATAGTGTCCTTTCAGCAGAACGGCATACATTATTGTGCTGGAAGCATTTTAAATAAAAATTGGGTTGTAACCGCTGCCCATTGCTTAAGTTCAAAAACTCAAGTGAAGAATACCATTTTGGTGGCGGGTAGTATTTATTTGGCTGGTACTGCCACAACAACACAACGACGTACGATTGATCATTATGTAATTAATGATTTATATTTGGGCGGAACATCACCCTATGATATTGGTTTGGTCTATACCAAGACACCTTTTAGCTGGTCAAATGTTGTAGCAGCTATTACACTTCCTGCTAGTGGTAGTACGGCCACCGGTAATGCTATACTTTATGGTTGGGGTAGTACTTCAAAAACGAATAATGCTCAATATCCTTTAACGTTACAAGTTGCTACTGTTCCCATTATACCTTTAAATATCTGTGAATCAGTTTTGGGTCACAAAGGCAGTGATGTGCATAATACAAATCTTTGTACTGGACCTCTGACTGGTGGTGTTGGTATTTGTACTTCGGATTCAGGTGGACCTTTGATTCAAAATCTTAAGGGCAAACCTACTTTGGTTGGTATCGTCTCATGGGGTAAATTGCCATGTGGTCAAGTTAATTCACCATCGGTATTTGTAAAAGTTTCATCCTTAGTAACGTGGATTGTAAAACACCAAGTGGTTCCAAAGTAAAAAATCATGTTGGAAAAACCTAAATTATAAATGATTTTAGTAATGCATATTTAATATTTTTACTTAAAACCGATTAAAATATGCAGTGACTTACAGTGAATTAATTGGTATTAAAAATATTTTTAAATTAAATTTATATTCTTTATAAACCAAATAAAAAGTAATCGATATTTCCTTTATTTATGTATTTTTGATTTTATTTTAGTGTAAAAATTTTAAAATGTATAAACAGCTTATTGAAACCTTTATAAAATAATTAATTAATTACATTTTTATGGGGATTTACTTAAAATTATTACAACAATTAACATCTAAATAATTAAATGAGGAAACTACTAATCTCACATGTACATACTTGTACATACTTAAACGTTAAAATAAATTTTAAAAACAACCACTAATTATTATTCTTTAAGTAAAAACGAGTTTTAGTAGTTTTTCGCATTTTTCATTAAATGACAGAGTCAGTTCCCTTACAAATGATTTTATGGTTAAAGTTTCTATGCAGTAGATCAGTAGAATATCTGGGGCGTAGGTTATGAATTATTCTCAGATTTTTATTTTGTGTTATCTGTAATTTTCTTGCGCAAGTTTTAGCAGCTTTATGAAACCAAAATTTTGTAAATAAGGATCTTATTTTTTAAAATAAGTTTAGATCTTCTGTTGAGTAAGGGGTAAATTGCACGGCGGCATATGATTGCTTTCTCTCAAATGTATTTGATAATTTGTTTAAATTATATTTTTTTTATCTGAGATAATTCCTAGATATTTGATTCCATCTTGCAGGGGAATAAAAAATTAACGACTATTTTTAGTTGATGTACTGTAGAGTGCTCCTTGCGGAATCCAAACTATTGAGGGTTAATAATATTATTTTGATTAGAAAAGTCTAAAATTCTCTTATTAATTATTTTTTCAAATACTTTATCCAATAGGCTTAGGATACTGATTGGTTTATAGCTAGGAATTGGGATATCTTTTACCTTCTTAAAAATCGTTGGAAAATTTCCTTCTATTAAACAAGAGCTGAAAAAGTTTACTTAAAGTTAAAAAAAAAAATGCTTTTATGCCATCTAAACCGGGGGCTTTATTATTTTTCAATAAAAGTACAAACGATTTAACTTCATCTAATTAGCTTTTTCAGTGCCAGTTTTTAAAAATTCACCATTGCTGTTTTTAAGGACTTTTGTTACTTTCCAAAAATTTTAACAACCCGGAGTCAAATTTGAGATAAATTTTGACCAGGATTCATTTCGGTTTTTATTAATAAAATACATTTTAATTGATTTTTATAGTTTAAATCCCTACATTTTTGAAATTTATGTATATATTTAATTCTCTGACTAATTAACATTTTCTCGAAGCGAACCACCTATGGTGCTGTAGGGTATAACTAATGTGTGTAAACATAATATTACTCTTTATCTTATTTAATAAACTTTATTTAATATTTTATTACTAATCCTGGTATTTGAAAATATGTTTTTCCAGAATAAAATATGTTTTGTAATTGAAATAGTTATAAGCGCGCACGAAAAACTAGTGCATAAAGTTCTGGTTATAAAAATTATACCAATATGTTGGTATGTTTTCTTGTGAAAGAAAGTTTTAAATTTTAAATAATTTTTCATTTGTTTTAATAAAACTTGTAAGATTTCCTGCAAAACTTTTACTATGTATTCGACAACTTTTTTGCTGTAATGTGTGTACTTCTAAGCTTTTAATATCGTTTAAATATTTGTTGAATAAGGCTCAATACATTTTAACTGATCGTAGTTTGAGGCAATTTGGTTGTTGGGGCTCATTTGGTACATATACAACCTCATGATTAATGATGATAAATATATTTCATTTCTAATGTAAAATATACATATAACAAACGTTATTTAAACGTTTAATTTTTTTTCGCACTGAATAGTTCGATTTATTTCAACTATTTAAAGAGATTTGTCAAATTAAATAAGCATTTAGCAATAAAAATGACAGATAGAGTTCTTTTTTGAACTCTTTCTAAGTAAAATTACATAAAAAGTTAAATAAAATGCTAAACTCTTGAATTTCTTGGTGTGGAAATGAAACTCAACGAAAAAAACTTTAAGGTATCAGAAAACTATTTTACGAATTATTGTCACGTTCCAGAAAAAGTATTATTTAAAAATTCGGTCCCAATAAAATGTTTTGACGTTTTAATTAAAAAATTGACTTTTGGCCGGCTTAATCATAAAAAGCGCACAATTGTGTATAGTTTCTGTATATATTATATAAAACTTAGTCTTATTTTTGATGATTATTCTCTTACTTTAATTAAAGATAATAAGATTTGTTGAGTTTTTAAGAAAAATATAGTCTTTTGATGGAAATGTTTACTTCTGTAAAAATCGGTTAACCGTTTTTTTTTCAAAATTTCAAAAACAGCAACCAACTATTCGTAAATCAGTTTCTCCAAAACTTCGAATAATCGATCACCCTGCATACCACAGAGCAGTATTTACTGAGATATATGCAATTAAAGTTAACTTATTTCTTCACAAAAATTTTAAATAAAAATAACTTTTTTAAAGTAGCAAGTAGCAAGTAGAAAATACATAATTCGCACTATAAACACTTTTCAACATTTGAAGTGTTTTTCCATAATATATTTCATGTTTAGCAGAAAATACGAAAAAAATTATTTGATTGCTAAGTTTTCATTTTCGTATTTTAGTCATTTTGATTTGGCTAATTGTGACACTGTGCAATGGTTAAGAATTCATTAAACTTTTTATATAACTACAAATTGTTTTCGGCTTGACAAATTACATTTGAACTTGTAACTTGACAACTTCTAAAATATCTTAACAATCAAGTTCATTCAAGGTCTGGCAACTATATTTTATAGGCTTTTTTAAAATTTTTATTTGTATAACTTTCGTACACAATTTCAAATATTTACATGGCAATTAAACTGAAAGTTTAATTGATCTCTATTTTTAGTCTATTATATTTTTGATCTATTTTCAAATATCCGAATTAGTTCTGGAGATATAAGGATTAATATGTAATTTTGCATGTCTTTTATAAATAAAATAGTTTTTTCGCTTTCCTGAAAAGTTTTTTCAAAAACATATAGAACTTTTCGTCAGCGCTTCTACGATCTCCATTTTCAGTCTATCATATTTTTGATTTATTTTCAAATATCCGAATTAGTTCTGGAAATATAAAAAGGATTAATAGGTAATGTTGCAAGTCTTTAATAAAAATAAAAAAGAAATAGTTTTTTCGTTATCCTGAAAAGTTTTTTCAAAAACATATAGGACTTTTCGTCAGCGCTTCTACGATAAAATATTTAATATCAAAGTTTTCTTGGAATATGACGCAATCATATAGTATAATATTCCCAAATATTAAACGTTTATGGAAATGTTGATTTTTAATCTTACAATTGATTATATTTTGCTAGTCACTGTAAAAAACGAAAGATTATGTATATCATTTACCCGGAGTTTCGCAAACACATTGCTATTCTTTTGAAATACGACTGATAAGTTTAATATTTAAAATTTTAATATAGAAGTTAACACCGTTGATAATCAATATTCAATGAACATTATCAATTAACTAAATAAAAATTACTGAATCAGCTATATTTTAAGTATTTTTTTTTTTTTTTGGTAACCTATTTAATAAAATAAAATTAATTAAAATTCGCTAATAAGCAATTAAATTATTATTGTGAAACCATTTCGAATTATGCAATGTCATCAATTACTTTATATTATTATTAAGTATATTATTGTTAAGTATAATGTTTAAGTAAAATTGTAATAACTTTCACTTTTGATTTTGACTTTGAATAAAGAACATCAAAAAAATAAAAAAGCAATTTTTTTTTTAAGAAATAAATAAAACTCCTTATCTGGCACCTGAGCAAACCAAAAAATCGTACAGAAAAAAATATTAAACTGGTTTATATTGTAAATAGAAACATAATGTGTATACTAAAGTTAAACGCGATAATAATAACACGGTTTGAAGTGATCTTTTATAATAATAAGTGAGAAAAACAATCCTGTGAATTTAAAATCAAAAAAGAAAGTTGTCAACACGTTTAAATTTTTATCCGGCAAGACGGACGGCCGTTGTCCTTCCAAAGAAGTTCTATAAAGTATAACAGGAATTACAAGCAGGATAAATACCCCCTAGTAGCTGGAAACAGAGGAACGGGAGTTGTAAAGCAACAGTCACTGCTTCACACATTATCATGATGGTTATAAGATTAATTATGTACCTTTAAATATTAATTATTTAAGAAAAAATTACTTTTGTTAAAAATAAAAGATATTAAAACTAAATTAATTGCATGAAAAAAATACAAAATATAATTCAGTGGTGAAAAATAAAATTATTGAGTTTAAGAAATTTTAGTAGTAGTGAAAAAAGTTTTAATGAAACATAAATCATGTTTATGAAAAATAATAAGGTTATATATAAACATTTTGTTTTAAAGTATAAAAAAAAGTTTTATAAAAAATATTAAAATTAAACTTATAATATAAAGACAATTCATTTTAAAGAAGCATAGTATTTCAATTTTGCGATTCCTACGGGACCTTCCAGTTTACAAAAAAAAAAGTAATATAAATAATATATATAGCAATTTTGTTATAAAAAAGTATTAATAAAAGTACTATAAAACTAAAAAAAAATCATGTCAAACCCTAGTAATGTTATTTGTCTCCCAATGTTAGTCGTCCCGACGGTAATGAACCACAGACATAGTGTATTTATTTTTGAATAATTCGACTTTCCGGTTTTTTCAATCGGTTAACCGTTTTTTAGAATTGTTCTTTTCCCATTTTTACATTTTTAAGGAACCTTATTTAGGACTTGATGCATTAAAACAATCAAATTGTTTGAAAATAAAATTTATATGAAAATTAACATTTTTTTAGTAGTTTTCAAACAAATTTTATTTTTTAACAATTTGATTGTTTTAATACATTAAGCCCATTATTATTTAAAAGTATTTCTCATTTACATTATGACCTAATAAAGCTTTAAGTTAAGTTTTTTCAATAAAAAAATAATTTGAGTAAATAGGAATATATATATAGTTTTTGTAAGAATTAATCAAAGATTAGCAATAAAAACTACCACTAGATATTAAAAGGAAATAGTAAAGCAGGACAATTCCACTACAGTGATCACAGAAACAAAATTAAAAATATAATAAAAAAAATAATAGCAATAATTGAAATTATAAGCTAACTGCATTCAAATCTTTTCAAAATTATCCTTTCAGACTCACTCTCCTCTATCTATCCTTTTCAAATGCTGAAATCCAAATCCTAAGCTATACCCTTTCCCATATAATAACCTTGAAAGAAGGAATTGCAAAGATTTAAGAAGATACATTCAATATTGTTCATGTATTTAATTTAAATGAAATCTAATAATTTCTTTATAAAACTGAAAAATCATCAAACATATTTTGTTAGATTCAATGCGCCCATCAGGCGAATCAAAGGAGAAAAGGGCAGTAAATATGTTGAGGACCGCATGTAAATACATCGCAATTACTCCTGACCACGATGAATCTATTAAATAAAAATAATAATAAATAAAAATAATAAATATTAATGACGATTTAATTTGATTAATAAACTTATAAAAAGTCATGATTCAGTTATTAGGTTAAGACTAGCTAAGGAAGAACAGAATATTGTTACGAAATTGTACTTGAATTCAAATATAACAGTTTTAATGGCTGATTTAAAATTAGATAATGTTTCTCAACCTTTCCGAATATTTTTCAATGCTTCTCCACATTTCTGTTTATGTTAACAGCAGTTAACATATCTGTAGAAATTATTAACATAGCTGCAAACATACAACATTGAATGAAAAGCTTTTACTATTGTAAGTATGGCAACACTAAATGCTGAAGCTGCTAATATTAACATAGAAAGCTCTAGAATTCGAATATACTAGTTTGTCCATTAAGAACATTGTAGAAGGAAATAGAACTTTCGAGAAGTATCTAGAAGGTAATATAGTGTATATAAATTAACCGTGAGAACACCATTGAGTGAGCCTAAATGGAAGCATCGTTAAGTAAAGACAAAATAACTGCCTTGGCTGTATATTCTTGTACATTATTAAAGTGTGCTGTAAAAAGTGTGTAATTTAAGTGTGTGTATTAGAACACATAGTGACTATTTAAACTGTTATTGTTGTACATTTTAAATAAAATAAAGAGTCGTTACAACTTTTAAACAACTGAAGTGCTTTTATTTGCAATCAAAGTACCGGTTTATTTAAAAGGAAATAAACTACTGTTTTTAAAAGGTAAAAACGTAACAATATTAAATACGCCATACAATGGAAAAAAAAAATAATATAATAAATTCAGTAAGATAAGGTCGAAATGTGTTGAAACTGATTTCATTCCTATACGATTTATTAAAACTATTTATCCTCATATCTCGCATTTTCTTGTGTATCACATTAATTTCATTTTGACATCGTTCACTTTCCCATCGATATGGAAAACTGCTCGTGTGGTTCCAATTCCGAAGTCAAAAGTTATCCATGGCTTTCAGGATTTGAGACCAATATCTATTCTTCCATCTTTATCGAAGATCCTTGAACATATAATGAAGGATCAGATGCTTACTTTCGTTCAAAACCGTATCTCTTCTCCCCAGTACGCATTTCGACGTGGTTATTGTACATCTTCATTATTGCTTAATTTAACTGATGACGTTCGTAATAATTTGAACAATGGAAATCTTGCTGTCATGCTTTCTTTAGATTTGACGAAGGCGTTTAATTCTGTAGATTTTTCCATCTTAATTGGCAAGTTAAGGGACTTGTTTTCATTCTCCAAATCTGCATGTAGGCTTATTTTCTCTTATTTATATGATAGGTTTCAATTTGTGGATATTGGTGGTATATATTCTAATATTCTACCTCTTAAATTGGGTGTTCCTCAGGGTTCGGTATTGGGCCTACTTCTGTTTATTTTATACATAAATGATCTTCCGAACCTTGTTGATACGAATGTCTGTAAGTCCTATTTATTTGCAGATGAAGTCATGCTATTATTTCGAACAGCTTTTGATAATGGTGATGTAATGCAATCTAATATTGAATATTCTATAGCTTGTTTCTTACAATGGTCTTTTGATAATCGTTTGACAGTTAATAGTTCTAAAACGAAGGCAATTGTATTTGGCAATGTTGATTTGACTTTGAGAATTGTTATTGATGGTTCTTCTGTTAATTTTGTAGATAAATTGGAATGTTTAGGTGTATATCTTGACAGGCGCTTGTTATTTGATTACCATATTGATCGAATTAGTTTTAAAGTTGTTGGTATTTTACGGAGACTTTATTCTCTTGCCATTTATTTGCCTTGCCGTACGAGGTATTTAGTTGCCCATGCACTTTTGATGACACATGTGTTGTATGGTCTGGAAGTAATATCCGGGACTACGTCTTATTACATTACAAGGCTCAATCGTATTATGAATATGATTGCTCGTTATGTATACAATGTTTCTCGTCGAACGCACATCTCGGAATATATTAAACAATTTTTGGGTTGTTCTTTTAAGAATTTTATTTCATATCGTAATATGATGATGTTTTTTAAAGTTATTAGAACCGGGTGTCCGTTACAGCTTCGGTCTGAGTTCACCTTTTCACATTCTTCTAGGAATCCTCAAATTATTATTCCTAGAATTAGAGCCTCTGTTTTTGAGCGATCATTTATCGTTAGGATTGCACGTTGTTGGAATTTTTTGCCACTTGAGCTTCGTTTATTTTCTCAATCGAATAATGCATTTCGTTTAAAACTAATGAGATATTTGGCAACTCTATAGCTTATTTTTATTATTATGGTAAGTGGTTCGAAATTGTGTGACTTTATTTTTGATGTTTATACTACTTCTGGGACTATGTAACTTTATGCTGTTTTATTGGTATATTATATATTCTGGCTGGGGAGCCATTTGAGTTGGAGTATTGAATATGAGTGTATTTAATTTTTATAGTTTTTATTTAATATATCCTTATTCAGGAATAAATCTTTGTAATATATATTTATTGGCCTAAGAGGGCTTTTTATATTACTGTGAATTGAAATAAATAAATAAAAATAAATAAAAAAGAAATAAAATTAGCTGTACAAACTCTACAAAATGAAAACTTGCCGTTCTCCTCAATTGAAGAAGCATTAGAATTTGCAAACGTTAAAGTATTATATAAAAAAATACTCGAGAAAAAGACCTCTAATAACATTTCAATAAGACGATAAAAAGTGTAACAAAATTGTGAACTTAGAATTTAAAGAAATATTAAAAAATAAAGAGGATATACTAACTATTAAGAACAATTGTACTATAATTATTAATATTACCCTTTGCAAAAAGAATGATTTAATTAACATAGTTAACTCTACTTGTATTCCCTCCCTCTTAAGTGGAGCTCACTCACATTTTAATACTTCCGATGCATTCCACGTTCCACTGATAAAACAATTGGAATCAGTTATAATTTTATTAAAATAGGACAAACAAGAAACTAAATTTAGGCCTTGATGAGAACCATATGACGACAGATAGAGAATGTCCAGTTTATAAAAATAAATTAAAATTAAAAAGAAGAAGAATCCAAGTAGTCAAGGAGCAGAATTTTATGAAGTATTTGAAGAAATCGTAGATAAAGTAAGTGAAAAATACAGATATATTTATTGCTGGTAATTTTAATATAGATTGGACAAAAGAAAGTACATATAAGAGGAAAATAGAATCCATAATCAATGATAATGGATTACAACAAGTGATGACTGACTAATTTTACAAGAGTTACCAAAAATTCAAGAACAATAATAGACTTTATTATAACAAATAGTGTGAATATTAGTGCAAACATAAGTAATAGAAATAAAATATCGGATCATGAAGTAATAAAAATTAAAATAGATAATATATATGAAATCGCGACGAAAAATGAAATTGAAATAAAAATCTTTAAATAAAAAAATACCGTTTTCAAAGGGAAATTAGTGCATTAATCACCTTCAATGAAAATCAAGACGTGAATTATAACGTAAATTATATTGATATAGCTAAAGAAAGAAAAATTGAAAATCTCTCAAAAAAAAAAAAAAGAAAAGAAAAAAATATTGTAAATAAATGGTTTAACCGGCACTTGCAATTTCTAAAAAGAGACAAAATATTAAAATATAATATAGCGAAAACAACAAATAACTATGCAAAATGGAATGATTATAAAAAAAGGCAGAAATTTATATATAAAAATACTTAAAAATGAAAAAATACATATATTAATAGAACAATAAGTAATACAAAAAGATCAAAAACAACAAGTATAGAATAAGGATAGTAATAAAATAGCGAATCAATTTAATAAATATTTTGTAAATATATAGAAATTATAGATAATATAGAATATGCACAATATATAAATCAAATAAATATGAAAACGGTAGATTTAAATTCCGAGAAATAACAAAAATATAACTTAAAAATATATGCAAGAACATGAACAACAAACCGGACTATAATAATGTTAATATAAATATGATATTAGAAAATTGGAAACCTTCAATGGTGACGCCAATTGAAAAGGTTAATAAAATAAATAAATGTGAAGAATTTAGGCCAATAGACTCACTAAAATTATGTGAAAAAATTCTTGAAAAAACCGTTAAACTACAACTTGAAAATTATCTAGAATCAAACAATATTTTATCGAAATATCAAAATGGATTTCGGAAAAAATTTTCATGTGAAACTGCAGTAAATAAATGGAAAAATAACGGCAGAAATAAAAAAATAATGACAATTTTTCTCCATTTTAAAAGAGCGTTTGAAACAATAGACAGAAAAATATTATTACAGAAATTATACTTCTACGAAATACAAAATATAGAATTAAATTGGTTTGGATCATATCTAACAAATAGAAAGCAAATAACTAAAGTGAATTATAAAAAATAAGAGACAATTAATAATGAATATGAAGTACTACAAGGATCAATTCTTGGAGCTTTACTATTTATATAATCTACATAAATGATATGACAACAGTAATATATTGAAATGAAATAGTACCTTATGCGGACGATACCCTAATAATTAATATAGCGAATACAGATGAACAGTGTCTGGAAAACTTAGTATACGATATGTGAAATATAAATAACTGGTTAAAAATGACTAAACTAAAACTGAATGAAAATAAGACAAAAATTATCGAAAAAAAAATATGAATAACAATACAGAATTTAAAATTAATAACAAAATAATAGAAAATGTAGACAAAATAAATTATTTAGGGTTCATAATCGACAAAAACATGAATTTTAATGATCATATAGAATACATATGTAAATAAAATCGGAAAAAGATAGGCTTTTTTAGAAGCATTGGAGACAAAATATCATAATCACTGCAATAAATATATATAATATAATAATTAAACTACATTTTGAATCCGGGTCAACCGTACTATACACGTGTTGCACAAAAATATACAATTAGAAATGTTACAAAAATTACAAAATAAAGCTATGCGATCGATTTTAAAGTGTTGTAGATACATTATATGCTTGACACATTGAAATGTATAAGTATCAGACAAAGACTCCAGCTTAACACATGTATTCTTATTTTCAAGATGGAATATGCGCCAGAATATTTAACTCAAGAACTAGCATATGTGAATGAAAGCCAGCCAAATAACTTGAGGAATGAAAATTGTTTTCGGAATACATAGAGTAGCAACTAACAAAATGAAGAGATGTTTGCTGTACAAAGGACTGAAATTATTTAACCAACTCTCAAATTATATTAAAAATGAAACAAATATTAATGCTTTTAAAAGAAATTGTGTAATACATATAAAAAATAATCTTTATCAGAGCATTTAAAAAATATAAAATTGTATAAGAAATTTAATATATTATAGTCGTAAGAAAGTATTTAAAATGCTACTAAATAAATAAATAAATAAATAAAATAATTTTCAAGGCTTATTAAATAATCAATCTATAACAGGAATATATTTACTCATTTTTCATAATGAATCAATATATATATATATTAATAATAAAATTTATAATAATATAGTTATGGTGACCGTAATCGAAGAGCAACATATTATGATTAGAACATATGACCACAGCGAAAAATATAAATTATTATAAGTAATAATCTTCAATTTATGATTTTAGTTTTACATATAATTGAACCACTATCATTGATGTTATTATATTTTTATTCTATCTTATATTATTATATCATATTATGATTCCATTTTGTAATATTATTATGCAATTTTTAGTTATTTCGAAGGTTTTTTAATTAGTAGTATTTTCGTTCGTCAAATTTAATATTTATTTACTTATCAGTTCTTAGCTTTTCTTTGTAAATTGAGCAATTTTTATTTTCAAGAAATATGTATAATTTTATAATAAATAAATAAATTATGTCATTCTTCATGTTATCATATGGCTATACAATCTTATCATATTATTATTTCATTTTGTCATATTATTCCATCTTATCATATATTAAAATAAAACGTATTAAAAAATTGTTGTTTTTATAATTTTTTTATCGAAAATAATAGAGAAAAGTGTTCAATATACAAAAAAAAAAAAAAAAAAACTATTTACATATTATTTGTTTATTAATTATATTCATTTGTACCACCATATGTGGTTCAAATGCAAAATAAATACTTTTTATATAAACCCTTTTATATTTTTCATATTAATAAAATTTTGTTTCTGGTAAAAATATTTAAAAATATTTTTGCAGTCAACCATATTAAAATTCTTATTGAGTGTAAACATTAATTGACAAAATTTAAACAAAAACATTGTTATTATGAACACAGAGTTATTAAAATTAAAAAAAATTAACAATGAGAACATAATATTGTACAAGCACCTATAGTGACAGTTTCTATCAAAATTGTTCAACAATCACTTCTCGAAAAACATTATATAAAATTACTTTCATTAGAATTGTTAAATCAACTTCACCTGAATAATACAAATAATAAATTATCTAGAGACCGATGTAATTATTAACTGTATTTAAATTTACATTCAAACCCAAAGAGAAAGTTATATTTTATGGTACTTCTTCAGACATTAAAGATTGCAATAATTCCAAGATTGAGCCGCTCCCTTCATTTGTAATACCAAAATTAAATAATCTTCCATATTTTTAATGTTTCAGGACAAACAATTTTAAGAGGAGAAAAGTTAACATCGTTAATAAGCAAAAGTCAATGAACATTACAAATTAACTAAATAGAAATTGCTGAATCATTAATACGGCATTTTGCGAATATTTTAAGTATTTTTTTGGTAACCTATTTAATAAAATAAAATTAATTTGCTAATAGGCAATTTAAATTGTTATTGTGAAACTATTTCGAAATATGTTAAATTATGTCAGCAATTACTTTTTATTATTGTTAAGTATATCCAACAAGCACACAAATATCAAAAATTCAAATCTTGGAAAATTTTGCTGAAATCCGACATGAATTCAAATATAAAAATATTTTAAACATGAAATATGGTTGAAAAACTTACAAATTTTCAAGTAAAATATATTTGCTTGAATTTAAATTTCCTTTTTATTGGTGAATGCTATTGAACTAAAGTGTAATACAAGTTTAATTCAATGCTTGAAAAGCATTTGGTTTCAACTTCAATTCCAGCAAAAATGCTAATTGGATAATGTTTAAATAACATTTTAATAACTTTCACTTTTGATTTTGACTTTGAATAAAGAACAAAAAAAAAACAGATTTTGTTAAGGAATAAATAAAATTCGTTAACTTAACATATTATACTTACATATAACTCCACCTAGGATTGTTTCTCTTTATATAAAAATATAGTGTGCAAAATATTACAGTGATCAGATGTCGCTAACACGTGCCACAGCCACTCTGACGTTTGTAGGGTACATTTATATGGGAAATTTTGAATTTTTCAGTTTTTTTTTTTTTTTTTTAATTTGCTATAATCAACTCTTTTTTGCAATTTAATGTAAAGGAAGATAATGTAGATTATAGAAAATACATTTCGAAAATTTTAACTCATTTCAACAAGACGGTCAAAGGTAAAATTTTGGAATATTTGAAGATTTTATCAGAAATATAATTCAAAATTATTTAATTTTATATGGATTTCTAAGCAATGATTTCTATAATAAATTTAGTTTCGTTAGAATAACTTTACATGGAAAAACGGATTAATTATATTTCCAAAAAATTTCAGTTTAATTTATGTTTTTGGATGTAGATATCATCTATAGTCTTTTCCCTGTATCTTTGTAAAGTTACATAGAAATCTAGCTAAAAATAAATAACTTTTAGTTACATTTTCGTAAAAATCTCAAATATTCCAAAATATGAGCTTTGACCTTATTGTTTCTATAATCTATTTTACCTTTACATAAGGTATTTGTAATACATTTTCAAATAAGGTATTAAAATTAAAAAGTATGAATTATGAAAAAAATCATAATTTAAAACTAAAAGTACTAATATTTAGCTAATAATTTAACTAATAACTAATAATTTAATATTATTTGACCTGGCAGAAAAATATATGAAACTCAATTTTTATTCAAGCTCAATATTGAATATTGAAATATTAGAATAGAATAGGCTAAATAATTATATTTTTTCTGATTTTGAGTTTAAGTAAAGAACGGAGTTTGTAAAATAGAAATTTTTCAAAAAAGTGTCAAGAAAAAAAATGTTGGATTATTAAGAAAAAGTATTAATTTTATAAGAAAGTTTCAATTAAAAAATCAAATTTTCAAGGTACAAATATTCCGTTTTACTCTCCTCTCCAAAAACCTGCTTGGTGAAATTCAGATTTTATATGCATAGATATAAGTTGCAAGTTATTTAATTATTTCCATGAAAAGCGTTTTATTTATTTGTTTAGTCCGAGTTCACACACAGCAATTTTTCTTTTTGAAAATTTTCTATTTTTTTTTTTTAACTTGCATTTTCGTTCACACACAAAATTTTACTTCAGCAATTCTTGCTTTAATTGCCTTGATTTGTTTTTGTTTTGAAGTACGAAGATGAAAAACAAAACAAATTTCGATGTACAGGCAAGTTTGTTCCTTTTAATATTGCCTCTCGCTCTCTCTAACAGGAAATCAGAATTTCAAAAAGAAAAATTGTGAACTCATACTTATTTACATATTTATTTACTTAATTATTTATTAATTTATTTATTTATTTCAAATCAAGTAATATACAGAAGCCATTCAAGGCCAATAAATATATATCATAAAAGCAAAACCCTGAATATTAAAATATCTTAAAATTATGTACATATTTATATAAAAATGAATAAAATCTGCAAATAAAATTTCTAAAAAATTATTACAATTTGGCCCCCCAGCCAGTGGGGAGTGAAAAGAAATTATTCCATAAAAACAAGTTTTTAAAGCTTTAATTTATTTCAAGAATTATTATTATTATTATTTTCTTCTTATCAATCAAACTTGATTTGCTGATATCCATGAAATAAATGATGAAACCTTAACATATACCGATGGCGAATTGGACTGACCGCAAGGTATTTTTCCCCAAGATACTATGCCAATTAACACATTCTGTCCATTCACAGTCTGTATTAAAGGACCACCAGAATCTGAAGTACAAATACCAACGCCACCAGTAATTGGTCCTGTACATAGATTAGTGTTATGTACATTTGCTCCTTGACTGCCTAACGCTGATTCACATGAACTTTGTGATATAATCGGAACAGTTGCCACTTGTAATGTGGTAGGATAATCGGCAGTATTTGTGGTAGAAATACTACCCCAGCCATATAATAAAGCATTGCCGGTAGGAATAGTATCGCTAGCTGGCAAAGCAATGGCTGCAACAGCATTTGACCATGTAAAAGAAGTTGACGTATAAACCAAACCGATGTCATATGGTGAAGTTCCACCCAAATATAAATCATTTACAACATAATTCTCTATTGAACGTTTTTGAGTAGTTGAAGCGGTACCAGCAATATTAATACTCCCAGCTACCAGGATTGTGCTTAAAACTTGAGCTTTTGAGGTCAAACAATGAGCTGCTGTAACTATCCAATTTGAATTTAGAATACTTCCGGCGCAATAGTGTACACCATTCTGTTGGAAGGACACTATAAAGGGAGCACTATTCGCTGCAGCATTTATTCCTCCAACCACTCGTGGCTCGTGTGTCGAACAGTAGGAAATGTGCGGCAATATTGATATAGCTGCGAATGCTAAAAATATGAATATCTGTCCGTTTGACATGACGAAAACTTTTCAACTGTTTAAGTTTCATAGTTAAATTTGTAAATTTAATTAAAACGATTTATCTAAACGTTTTTTTTTTTTTTATTTTTAACAAAAGAAATTAATTGAATCAATTGATAAGACACTTTATTTTAAAAAATGGAGAGGATCTATATTCAAAAGCCTCTATCTTAAAAATACACAAATTGATTACATTTGTTTTAAATAAGTCTGTTAGCCTATTTTTCTAGTAAGGATCACAATATTGAGCTTTTTAATGATCACAAAACTGAGTTTTTTAAATAATAGTTTTCAGATTTTAAATATTTTTGCGGAAGCAAAAATCTTTTAAAACATATTTTTTTTTTAAGATAGAGTATTTTCCTAATTCAGAAAAAAAATTTTATTTAAGATATAGGATTGAAATATTAGTTGAAAAGTTATTTTTTTCGAAGTTTTGGCATGAAAAACTAATTTTTGTGAAAATGGAAGATAGAGGATTTTGAATATATATTATTTTCTGCATTAAAAGCATATTTATCTGGAAAATATACTAACGTAGGTGCAATATATTAATTTTTTTATACCCTCTTCTCAAATTCTGATAAGAATTTCGTTTTTAATGACGAATTAAGATAACATCTGGGAAACTTTGAAGCATATAGTACAGTAAAGTCGTTAATAATAAAATTAAATTATTAATGTTTTATGCTAGGAATACAATTTCATCGTAGGAACGTATTAACAAAGTACTCGTATTTGTGCTGGTATTTGCGTTCATTTTAACCAATTTATTCGTAGAAATGTTACGAAAAAGAATTGAAGAGTAATAGAATTAAGTCGTTTGGAATGTGTTTCACGTATTAGACCACAACAGTAATAGATTTTAATAAAAGAGATTTCTCGATAAAAGATAAGTACATATCTTTAGAAGATGGTTTGTATAACTATCATTACAATTGTACCATATCGTTAGGAAATATAGCAGATACTAAAAAGCGTTAAATCGAACATTTGATGTGCTATAACTCCAAAACTATTAGTTCGGCAATTTATAAAATTTTTTGGGACCTTTAACTTTTAGCAGTATGTATAAGACGTGAAGACGAAGCTATACGCCAAAATTCGCTTCCCTCCAATTTGAGAAACGAAATTACATTGTGGCTACCACTGAATAAGTCTAACCGAACAATATAATAAAATACACAACCATTCATTAGGTAGCTATTGTGATATTAACTCAGAAACACGAATGTTTGATATCAAAATGAGAGTGATTTGAATTCAAGTCCTTTCTCAAATATCAAGCGTTTGAGAATTATTTAAAAATAATAGCTTTCTCAACTAAAAGGGGAATTATTTTTCAAATTGGGAAATGCTATTATAATCGAATCATTGTTAAATGTAATTCTTTTTCAAATAAATAAATAATTATATTTATTAATTTATTTATTTGTACATAATATTTCAAATATATATATATATATATATATATATATATATATAAAATATCTGTAAGAATGATTTCATAATAATATTTGATATCATTTTTCAAATTTTTGTTAACTTGCCTCTTTAGATTTATGGATGATTTGATAATAACATTTAATATAAAATTAAGAATATACGTACGATAACAAAAATGAATAAATTAATTTTGGGATGTTCAATTCGTTTCCAACTTATGTTCACTCCTTAACTAATAAATTTTTACAAATATTAAGAATAAACATTAATTATCCATTCATAAATCGGTTTTAAGTAAAGGTAGAAGAACATCAGGAAAACACCAAAGTTTTGGGGTATACACGTCATTAGCTCCAACACCACTTCTTTTACTCTTGGTTACTACCCGGCTTTCCTTTACATATTGTGCCCTTAATGTGTGTATTTTCTTTTTTATGTCCTCAGGGGTGATGTTTGCATTATATTTTTTTAATTCCTGACAAATGGAATATAATGCATTTGATCGCTTCACCCGGTCTAAATATGAAGGATTTCTTACATCATATAAATTTTCATGCTGCTGGTATTGTAATATTAAACTTTCAACAACTTCTCTGTTCCACATTTTAATTATTCACTCTTTTTAGTTATTAATTTTTAAACACAAATTCACTGATATATAAAGGCGCTAAAAATGTCAATATACACACAAACAAATTCTGAATAATTTTTCACACGAATGTTGTAAAAAATCCAAATACGGCACATACAGCAAAATAATAATATTTTTGTGTCAATTTAATAAAAAAAAAACAAATACTTTAATTTAATTAATTTAATTTATATTTATTTATATTTGTATTTTACTTTATATTTTTTATTTTCTTGTTTATAGCAATGCCACCAGTTCAAAAGAGAAACACGAATAAAACGTAATGAGAAAAATACAAATGAGTGTGAAGAGAAATAACAAAAAAAAAAAAATCATAAAAACAGAAAACGTGATTTTTTCTCAATCCCTCTTTCAACTCTACCCCGCTCGTTAACAAACAAAAAAAAATCATGTTTTTAAATCATCGTCTGAACGTAGCCTTAGTGGAATTGCTCTAAGAGTAGTGTTTTTTGTCGGACTTTTTTAATTCCCGGGAAAGCTAGAAAATAATAAATAATAAAATTATATATTGTTCTGTTCCAGCACTTGTCTAATTTATAGGCTTTGTCAGAATTAGTCAGAAATTGTCTGAAAAACAACAAAATACATTTAAATTCTTATAAACGAGAATGCTATATATATATATATATACTTGTGCATATTGCTACAAACGCATATCAATTTATGGGACTAAAAAATAACTAAGGTGCTGAGTAATTCGATTTTAAATTTAAAAATTTTGACCTCTGAAATTTTCTCTGTAACAAGAATACCGATAAGGCTTCCTACCAAAAAGTATAAAAAAATTAAAGGTGGACTTTTTTAGATACACTTCACTAAAGAAAATTCTTACAAAAAAAAAAAAAAAAATATATATATATATATATATATATATATATATATATAAATAAAAGAATTTTCAATGTTTTTACAAGGCATCTTAAAATACAAGCTTTGACAATTACACTGCAAAAAAAATATTTTGATATCTTTTATAAAACAAAAATTATGGGCATTTAAATAAATATGTTAATCATCTTCAAAGCTATAGACTTGCCACATTTCTCAAAATAAAAATGACAAAAATTCGTTTTACATGCCTCTGTATCCTCCTGTACACATGCACCAAATTTTATCTAAATGGGTAACCAAGTGTCAAAATTTTTCAAATTTAAAATGGAATTACTCTGCTACAAATTCATTTTTTAAATTATTTATTGACCTCTTAAAAAATTAATTAAAAAAAAAACTTTAAATGTATATTACATTTTTTTCATTTTAGTACTTTATTGTCATTTTTTATAGCATTTTCCTATATACGCACTTAAACTAATTAACCAATTTAGCATTATTAACAACGTGTTTATGAACCTTTATTTTGGATAACTTCAAAAATTCTGCCTGGCATTGATTCGACAAATTTTTTAAGAAAATCAGTGTCAATTTCTTCCCAGGCTTCCTTAATTTTTAGTTTTAACTCTGATTCTCCATTGGATTAAATGCGGACTGCAGGCCGGCCAGTGGAATACCACGATTTCGATTGGTTCGAGACATGGATTGCAGCGTTATCCTGTTGGAATATGCAATCTTCATCAATTCTTTCATCCATAAATGAGAGAAGAGCATCTTCCAACAGTTCATTATAAATTGCACTGTTTTTTTTTAGTTAGAACAAAACATTTTTTTGATTTTCCTGCAGCAGAAAAGGCTGCATTACACTGCCTCCACCGAAATTGCGTTTCGACATACGAATTTCGTTCGACCTCAAATCGTGCCAATAGAAATAATATGAATCGGGACCGTCCAAATTGAATTTCTTTTCATCAGTAAAGATTGCTTTATTCCTCTCATCTGAAAATTTTAAAAGATTTTCATTATGATGCTGTTTTAACATTGGCTTACATTTTTCGTTGACTTCCATTTTATGCTACCAAAATGTGTTCGTAAAATGTGTGCAACATGTTTGAAATTGACAAGAAGGTCAAGTTCGGTTTTTATTTGTGTAGCATTTAATTTATTGCGGGTGGCTTCTTCTTTTATTTTATTAATTTGCTTTTTTAATAATTTTTAATTACCTTTTGTTGGTTTTCGCACTACATATTTTTGCCCTTCCTTCGAATAACTCTTTCCGAACGGTTTCCAATTTCTCTGTTAGAACAGCCTTTAACAACCTTTAAACTGATGAAATTTCCCAATTAAAACAAAAATATTTCCAGTAAACAGAGATGTTGTAATCAGAAACTTACATTAAGTGAAACAAAAAAAACACTTGAATAAGGAATCACATTTTTTTAACTTTAATTAATTATATCTCCTAACCTAAAGTTCAGAAAAAAATAATTCTTTGCGCAACCAAATTTAAAAGTGTTGGCTTTAGTTTTCTGAAGAAATAAAAAAATATACATATTTTGTTATACTAAAATTATGCATTTATTTAAAGACATTTATTTCTGTGGTACATTTTCGTGTGTCACTTGAATAAGGAATATTTTAAAACTAAGCAAACTGTAATTTATTTTTAAATTTTAGGTTATAAAAATGAAAGTTATTATCTTCTAGCATTCAATTAGTAATGAGTACTGCCACAATTTTTAGAAATAACCTCAAAAATGCGATTTGGCATCGACTTGTATCCTTGCATCCTTTAAGGATTCTATCGTCTCAAATTGTTTTCCTTCTTCATAAACTTTTCTTGCAAGCCAACCCCAGACATTTTCCATTGGATTCAGGTCTGGTGAATATGGGGGCCAATCCAAAAGTTGAACACCTTGTTGATTAATCTATTGTTTTACTGCTCTGGCGTTATGAATCGGAGCGTTGTGGTGTTGGTACGTCCAAGGTATGGGTCCAAAGAAATGCTTCCTCCAGAATGTCTTTGTAAGTCGTTGCAGTCATTTTGTTGGATACAAAAACCAATTATATGGTACCATAATGCGAAATGGCACCCAGTACCATTATTCCGCCCTCTCGGCTGTGTCTGCGGCTCAAAAATAATTCCTCCTTATTTAGGTCATGGAAGTAATAGTTATACCCGACGGGACCATTAATCTTAAACTTTTTTTCATCGGAAAATACAACTTTAAACCATTTGTCGGACCATGTCATTATATTTTTGGCAAACTGTAGACGTTGTGATTTGCGTTTTTCATTAAGTGGTGTTTTTTTCAGTTTTCGTCGGACTATGTATGGGCACGACTTTAAAATACGGTGCTGATTCCACTTTTTTCACCTATTTTTGATACCGATATGGTAGAATTTGATGCAATAAAATATACGAATACAGAATATTACGTTAATACAAACATTTATATGAATTTATGCACTTTAGGGTGATTCCCGAAGGTAAGCTTATATGGGAGCTATGGTAAATTATAGAGCGATCCTCATAAAATTTCTCACTGTGGTTTTTGCTTATATAAAACTTATTTGTGTTGAATATAAACTTGATACTAACATGTGTATGTGATTTATGCACGATAAAGTGATTTTTGGAAGAGGGTTTTATATGGGAGATATGGTCCGATCTTCATGAAATTTAGCACAAAGATTAACACTTATACAAAACTTTCTTATAGCGAATCCCATTAAAATATTGCTATATTTGAGGCATTTATGATCGTTAAACCCCTATTCCGGGAGAATATTTATATGGGGGCTAGGTGAAATAATGGACTGATCATAACCAATTTCAATAGGCTTCGTTCCTGTGAAAGTCCTACATGCCAAATTTCATTGAATTATCTTCAAAATTGCAACCTGGACTTTGTGCAAAAGATTTACATGCACAGCCAGCCAGCCAGACGGACGGACGAACGTAAGATCGATTTAAAAAGTGATTCTGTGTCGATTGGTAAACTTTAAGGTGAGTGTTGGATAACTTTTTCTATGCGTTACAAACATCAGCACAAACGCATAATGCCCCAACCACCTATGGTGGCGTAGGGTATAATGAGAAACTCATTGAAAAATAAGTTAATATTTTTTGAAGCAAGTAGAAAACAAATAGACGTTTTTGTTTTTAACTTCCATCTATCTAGTTAATGTTTTGTAAAACTTTTTTAAGAAATGAAATATTTATTTTTTTGTGAAATATATATATATATATATATATATATACTGCCTGCCACTTGATTAAGGAATCACATTTTTTTAACTTTAATTAATTATATCTCCTAAACTAAAGTTCAGAAAAAAATAACTTTTTGCGCAACCAAATTTCAAAGTGTTGGCTTTAGTTTCCTGAAGAAATAAAAAATATACATATTTTGTTATACTAAAATTATGCATTTATTTAAAGACATTTATTTCTGTGGTACATTTTCGTGTGTCACTTGAATAAGGAATTCTTTTAATATTAATCAGGAAAGCTATGATTTGAATTTCTTTCAATATAAATAAATATATAGTCTTTATTCAAAATGGTACGTGGTAAGGCTATTAATAACTCTGAAAAAGAAAAAATTCTGATTTTGAAATCTCAGGGTCAGAATCCGGTCCAAATAGCCAAAGACATTAATAGGGGAAAGACAGTTGTATACAATTATTTAAATAACGTGGAAAGATATGGAAAAAACATGAAAGGGCGGAAGAAAATAGCAACAACTCCAAAAGAAAGACGAAAAATTCTTAGAATTGCATCAAATTCTACCATATCGGTATCAAAAATAGGTGAAAAAAGTGGAATCAGCACCGTATTTTAAAGTCGTGCCCATACATAGTCCGACGAAAACTGAAAAAAACACCACTTAATGAAAAACGCAAATCACAACGTCTACAGTTTGCCAAAAATATAATGACATGGTCCGACAAATGGTTTAAAGTTGTATTTTCCGATGAAAAAAAGTTTAAGATTAATGGTCCCGTCGGGTATAACTATTACTTCCATGACCTAAATAAGGAGGAATTATTTTTGAGCCGCAGACACAGCCGAGAGGGCGGAATAATGGTACTGGGTGCCATTTCGCATTATGGTACCATATAATTGGTTTTTGTATCCAACAAAATGACTGCAACGACTTACAAAGACATTCTGGAGGAAGCATTTCTTTGGACCCATACCTTGGACGTACCAACACCACAACGCTCCGATTCATAACGCCAGAGCAGTAAAACAATAGATTAATCAACAAGGTGTTCAACTTTTGGATTGGCCCCCATATTCACCAGACCTGAATCCAATGGAAAATGTCTGGGGTTGGCTTGCAAGAAAAGTTTATGAAGAAGGAAAACAATTTGAGACGATAGAATCCTTAAAGGATGCAAGGATACAAGTCGATGCCAAATCGCATTTTTGAGGTTATTTCTAAAAATGGTGGCAGTACTCATTACTAATTGAATGCTAGAAGATAATAACTTTCATTTTTATAACCTAAAATTTAAAAATAAATTACAGTTTGCTTAGTTTTAAAATATTCCTTATTCAAGTGACACACGAAAATGTACCACAGAAATAAATGTCTTTAAATAAATGCATAATTTTAGTATAACAAAATATGTATATTTTTTTATTTCTTCAGAAAACTAAAGCCAACACTTTTAAATTTGGTTGCGCAAAGAATTATTTTTTTCTGAACTTTAGGTTAGGAGATATAATTAATTAAAGTTAAAAAAATGTGATTCCTTATTCAAGTGTTTTTTTGTTTCACTTAATGTAAGTTTCTGATTACAACATCTCTGTTTACTGGAAATATTTTTGTTTTAATTGGGAAATTTCATCAGTTTAAAGGTTGTTAAAGGCTGTTCTAACAGAGAAATTGGAAACCGTTCGGAAAGAGTTATTCGAAGGAAGGGCAAAAATATGTAGTGCGAAAACCAACAAAAGGTAATTAAAAATTATTAAAAAAGCAAATTAATAAAATAAAAGAAGAAGCCACCCGCAATAAATTAAATGCTACACAAATAAAAACCGAACTTGACCTTCTTGTCAATTTCAAACATGTTGCACACATTTTACGAACACATTTTGGTAGCATAAAATGGAAGTCAACGAAAAATGTAAGCCAATGTTAAAACAGCATCATAATGAAAATCTTTTAAAATTTTCAGATGAGAGGAATAAAGCAATCTTTACTGATGAAAAGAAATTCAATTTGGACGGTCCCGATTCATATTATTTCTATTGGCACGATTTGAGGTCGAACGAAATTCGTATGTCGAAACGCAATTTCGGTGGAGGCAGTGTAATGCAGCCTTTTCTGCTGCAGGAAAATCAAAAAAATGTTTTGTTCTAACTAAAAAAAAACAGTGCAATTTATAATGAACTGTTGGAAGATGCTCTTCTCTCATTTATGGATGAAAGAATTGATGAAGATTGCATATTCCAACAGGATAACGCTGCAATCCATGTCTCGAACCAATCGAAATCGTGGTATTCCACTGGCCGGCCTGCAGTCCGCATTTAATCCAATGGAGAATCAGAGTTAAAACTAAAAATTAAGGAAGCCTGGGAAGAAATTGACACTGATTTTCTTAAAAAATTTGTCGAATCAATGCCAGGCAGAATTTTTGAAGTTATCCAAAACAAAGGTTCATAAACACGTTGTTAATAATGCTAAATTGGTTAATTAGTTTAAGTGCGTATATAGGAAAATGCTATAAAAAATGACAATAAAGTACTAAAATGAAAAAAATGTAATATACATTTAAAGTTTTTTTTTTAATTAATTTTTTAAGAGGTCAATAAATAATTTAAAAAATGAATTTGTAGCAGAGTAATTCCATTTTAAATTTGAAAAATTTTGACACTTGGTTACCCATTTAGATAAAATTTGGTGCATGTGTACAGGAGGATACAGAGGCATGTAAAACGAATTTTTGTCATTTTTATTTTGAGAAATGTGGCAAGTCTATAGCTTTGAAGATGATTAACATATTTATTTAAATGCCCATAATTTTTGTTTTATAAAAGATATCAAAATATTTTTTTTTGCAGTGTAATTGTCAAAGCTTGTATTTTAAGATGCCTTGTAAAAACATTGAAAATTCTTTTATTTATATATATATATATATATATATATATATATATATTTTTTTTTTTTTTGTAAGAATTTTCTTTAGTGAAGTGTATCTAAAAAAGTCCACCTTTAATTTTTTTATACTTTTTGGTAGGAAGCCTTATCGGTATTCTTGTTACAGAGGTCAAAATTTTTAAATTTAAAATCGAATTACTCAGCACCTTAGTTATTTTTTAGTCCCATAAATTGATATGCGTTTGTAGCAATATGCACAAGTATATATATATATATATATATATACTAGCTGACCCGAGCCGCGTTGCTGGCCCTAAGCAAACATTAGTGTTGTATTACTGAACGATTTAAATTGATATTTTAACGAAATTTACGACCTTTAAATAAAAATCTAAGGAATACCTATTATAAAGTGTTTTTTACAGAAGAATTTAAATATGATGTAGATGTGGGCTCAATCAAAAAATATACGCATGTATTTAAGGCAAATTTGAATTTATATTTATTTATTACTTCATCTTAAGGTTAGCGGATAGACAATGTCTTTTTTTTTGAACGGAATGATGAGAGCTGTAGTCGAAATTGCAGTTGTAATGGAACGCTGCTTGATTCAAATCAGAACTTGAAGCAATTCTTCTTATGCGTTGATTAAAAATTTTAAAGTTGTTGAATTGCTACATTTGCTCGACGATTTCTCATTGCTAACCGAGCCGTTTCATTTCTCGCCTGCCTTTCTTCCTGCGTTTGTGATGTACGAAGTCGGGCCAAACTAATACGGGGTTGTTCTCGTGCGATTTCTCGTTCATATATATTCAATTGATTGACGATATTACGATAAGTACTTGCATTACGTGTTCGACGCGAAATATTAGATCTCCGGGGTCGCGGCATTGTGAATAACACTTAATAACGAATGCCAAAAATACAACAAATGGTTTTAAATATCACAACCTCACTAAATGATGAGCTTTACTTGGAACTTACCGTTTGGAAATAGAATTCTACACCACCACCAGAAAACAAATTGCACAAAAAAGTAAGCGTTTCGATAGAAACAGAAACAGTAATTGTTATAATTTGTATTAAAAAAAATATTTTTAATGATTATTAAGGCAAAGAAATTATGACAAAAAAGAGTTTTTTTTTTATCGCGGATTTTTCGCGAATTTTTTTTCGTATTATCCTTTTCTGGCCGGTGACCGGTCCGAATTGGTGAGAATCATCAAAATCGGTCTAGTCGTTCTTGAGTTATAACAATAGTAACTAACATCACTTTCTTTTATATATATAGATAGAAGATATATATAGCATTCTCGTTTATAAGAATTTAAATGTATTTTGTTGTTTTTCAGACAATTTCTGACTAATTCTGACAAAGCCTATAAATTAGACAAGTGCTGGAACAGAACAATATATAATTTTATTATTTATTATTTTCTAGCTTTCCCGGGAATTAAAAAAGTCCGACAAAAAACACTACTCTTAGAGCAATTCCACTAAGGCTACGTTCAGACGATGATTTAAAAACATGATTTTTTTTGTTTGTTAACGAGCGGGGTAGAGTTGAAAGAGGGATTGAGAAAAAATCACGTTTTCTGTTTTTATGATTTTTTTTTTTTTTTTTTTTTGTTATTTCTCTTCACACTCATTTGTATTTTTCTCATTACGTTTTATTCGTGTTTCTCTTTTGAACTGGTGGCATTGCTATAAACAAGAAAATAAAAAATATAAATAAATATAAATTAAATTAATTAAATTAAAGTATTTGTTTTTTTTTTATTAAATTGACACAAAAATATTATTATTTTGCTGTATGTGCCGTATTTGGATTTTTTACAACATTCGTGTGAAAAATTATTCAGAATTTGTTTGTGTGTATATTGACATTTTTAGCGCCTTTATATATCAGTGAATTTGTGTTTAAAAATTAATAACTAAAAAGAGTGAATAATTAAAATGTGGAACAGAGAAGTTGTTGAAAGTTTAATATTACAATACCAGCAGCATGAAAATTTATATGATGTAAGAAATCCTTCATATTTAGACCGGGTGAAGCGATCAAATGCATTATATTCCATTTGTCAGGAATTAAAAAAATATAATGCAAACATCACCCCTGAGGACATAAAAAAGAAAATACACACATTAAGGGCACAATATGTAAAGGAAAGCCGGGAAGTAACCAAGAGTAAAAGAAGTGGTGTTGGAGCTAATGACGTGTATACCCCAAAACTTTGGTGTTTTCCTCAGCTAGAGTTTCTGAAGTCGCATTGTACATCAAGAGAGTCTACGTCAAACATTTCCGAGGTAAGTACATATCGCAGGCGTTTTATTATTTAGAAAAATTTTATATCTATATGCACTCCTTATTTTCAGGCTTTTGAAAGTAATAGTAGCTTCGAGATAGACAGTGAATCAGATGACTTAAATAATACTGAAGACAGAGTGAAGACCTCTTGTAGCAAAAGGGTAAGTTTTCTTTTTTTATTATAAATTTAAAGTTAAAGGTAAATGTCTACTTAGTCACTGCATGTGAGGCTTTCTTTTGGATTTGAGCTAAGAAAGTGCAGTTTAGTTTTAAAAATCAAATGAAAAAGCTGCATAATTTAAAATGTTGTTTTTAATTTTATTAAATTTTCATTTGTTATAATTTGTTTTCTTGCCAAGATAATTTTCCTTCGTTATTGAAGTAGTCCTCAAATCCTTGACGAACATTTTGTGCTGCTCCCTTTCCGTAACTGCTTTCAGTATTCGTAATATTTGCTGTTTGTTCAGTTTGGGTTCCAGAAGTTGATGGCTCATTTAAATAATTTTCATTTTTGTGACTCAATAAATTGTGCAACACACATCAAGTTTTGGTTACGAGTTCCACCTTTTCAAGAGACAAATGCATTTTCGTATGGAATATTCTAAAGCGGCTCAACATAATTCCAAATGCAGGCTCAACCACTTGCCTAGCTTGAGAAAGGCGAATATTATATATTTGCCTCTCTTTTTTGTTGGTGTTGTGCGAGTAGGGCTTCATTATATGTTTTTGAAGTGGAAATGCATCGTCACCTACTATAACATATGGAAGTTTTCTTCCATTTCCAATAATTTTATCTTCTGGGAAGTGGAATCTGACATTATCTGTTATTGTTTTTAATCTGCTTTGTAGCAACACTCCCGCATCATGGGTACGCCCGTCGCATCCGACGTCTATATATATAAAGCGACAATCTGCATCTACTAAAGCTAGCAAAACTATGCTGTTAGACCCCTTATAATTATAAAAAAAATGAGCCATCTGACCGACGAGATTTGAAAGCGATGTGCTTGCCATCCAGTGCACCAAGACAATGCGGAAACTGCCACTTAATTGTGAAATTATCAGCTATAGTTTCCCATTCACTTTTTGTTGTCGGAAACTGCAAAGTAATAGAATAGAATAGAATTAAATTTCTTATTATATGAAAAAAATATATTAGTTGATATAAAATAGATTTTATTTCTTTATTATTTTTAGAAAAAAACATTCAATCTGGAGGAAAGGATGAACAACGTTAAAAAATTAATTCTTGACAAGGCTGCCGAAAAAAGTTGCTATGATTGGCTTGGTAAGCAGGTGGTATTTGAAATAAGCAGACTTAAAAACGAACGGATCCAGCGAGATGCTGTGTGGAGTATTCAACAAATACTCCGAAAATCATCAGTTGAAGATGCACAAGCTGAAGCCCAACCATCCTGCTCCTTTTTTACACCACCGCCAGAATCATCATTCACACCATTACACCCATGTAGAACATCATCGTCAGCATCGTCTGAATTCTGTCCTTCTCCCGAATGTAACAGCCAATCATCATCAATATTGTCAACTAATACCGATATTTTGCAACAATCGCTGACTGGTGTGCTGGATGATGAAGATTTTTAAAAAAATTATCAGGTATGTGCTGAAAGTCGAAAACGAAAGCGCAACAATTTTGAAAATCCTTTTTAATACACTTTTAATCCAATTTTTTTATTTTTTTTTTTTTATAAAATTTTGTTTTATAGATGTATGCAGCCAGAGGCAGGATGAATCAAAAATCTTATGTTTATTTTTAAAATCAAACTATTTGTCAAACTATCTTATGTTTATTTTTAAAATCAAACTATTTATAAATTACTTTATTTAAAAAAAAAATGTTAAACTATTATACCTATTTATGAATTACTTTATTTAAAAAAAAATATTGTTATTCACTGAATTAAAAGAAAATATTTTGTTTGCTTTAATAAAAACTATACGTACCTTTAAAAATTCGTCTTTAAAATGTTTCCAAATTGCCTCGCACACTTCGGGAATTGCATTGCAAAGGAATGCACTTGATAGTCTTGTTTGGTAATTGGTACTTTTAAGAGATTCACCTGTAGCCAAATACCGGAGTGTGGCAGCTAATTTCTCTGCAGGATTTATGGAACTTCATATTACAGAGTCTTGTCTGGTTATATCCTTTTGAATTTTGGAAAGAATGAAGTTAAATGTTTCAGGTTTCATTCTTATGTAATTTAAAAATGATGATGTGTCATCCATAAGGTCGTTCATGAGAAACGAAAATTTACCCCGTTCCACGCGATCTGTACGCCATTTTTTTACCCACTCCTTCCTTTCTTTTGGTAAATAATGAGCATATTCGCAGCATTCCAACAAACTTAAAACAATTTCCTCATCATCACTGTTATTTTTTTTTTTTTCTTATTTTTTGTTTGACTTGTTAATTTTTATTTATAATTGGATTTTAATTATTTATAATTTGGATTTTAATTTTGTTATAAACACGAATTTGAATATAAAGAAGATAACCCGATTAAAAATTTAAAAAATCAACCCTGAGTATAAGGAAAAAGAGAAAATATAAAAAAAAAATCATGAAACAAAAAAATCATCATGTGAACACAAATGATTTTTGGTAGCAACTTCAAAAGAGAATAAAAATAAAACGACGTCTTAAAAATCATCGTCTGAACGTAGCCCAAGTTCCACTGAATTGATAAAGTTTACTCTGAGTGATTTCGCGACAATTATTACAATGAAATAATTCAGTAATATCCCAGTAAAAAGTGGAGTTTCGCACGAAACAAGTTTGTAACGGAAAAGAAAATTAAAGTAGTGCTTCCAAATTTCTTTACGAATGGCATGAATTTTGTATGGAGAGTTCCCGGTTGAAATCAATATATTTTTGATACAAAAAGCGCTCATATTTTCAATGCTAAAAAATAAGCAAATGTTTAAATTAGAGTAATCGTGAATATTGGCTTCGCGTATATAGTATATGTTTTACCTTGTTGCGGATGGGAAGAATAAACCCCTTTTTTATTTCTAGGACCACGCCACTGAAACGGGGGGGTAAGCATATAAACCCCTGGGCCACGCCTCTGGCCATAAAAAAATTTTTGCGTGGGAGGCCCTAGGAAAACGTCTGGGACGAGGCCTAAAAACTTCTCGTGTCCCACTTTTTAATAATTTTCAGGGGGGGGGGGGCTACTTGGGTAGGAGCCACCACTCCAGCCCGATCCCGGTGGTTTTCAAAAAAAAAATTTGCGGGGAGGGGCCTATTACGCCGGAGCCACCACTCCTGCCCACGTCCCGGTGGATTTATTTGTTTTTTTTTTTTTGAAGTAAGGAGAGGGGCTTGCGACCAGTGGAGACACAACCTCCTGCCCGAGTCTCCAGGTGTCTTTTAAATAAAAACGTTGGGGAGGGGCTAATTAGTTCGGAGCCACCACTCCAGCCCAAGTCCCGGTGGATTTCTATGTCGTTGTAGGAAAGGGCCTTTAAGAAATGGAGCCACCACTCCTGCCCAATCCCAGTGGATTTTGCCTGAAAAAGAAGAAATAGAAATTTTTATTATTTGTTTTAAAACATCAGTATCGGAACGATGCATACAAACCGATTAATATTCTTGTCAAGACCTGAAAGAATAAATGTCATTATATAGAAATGAAATAGATAAATGACAAATTACTAACCTTATTGCCTGTTTGTTTGGTGTTTTTCCAGTTTCATCCCAAAAACCTGAAAAGAAAGTAAAGGAAAATGTATTAAACATCTACTAACCTGTCATTTCATCCCTTAACAAAAATTTTTAGAAGACCTGAAAAGAAAAAAATAAGTTATTATAATGAAAAAGTAATAGATGAGTGATAAATTACTTACCCTACTGTACATAGATTGCTCCTTTCCAGTTGTTTTTTTTTTTTGTCGAGAAACCTGAAAATAAAAGAAAATAAAATTTATTAAATAAATACTTACCAACCACTCGTGCAATAATTGTGTAGTGAACAGCTCTGCATGTATGTGGATGTGTAAAAGCTATGTTTAGTGATCATAGTAGATAGTACTAAAAAGGCATAGGGTTGTATTTTCATTGATAAGAAAATATTGAAATTTTTAAAATCAAATATAATAGCAACAATGAATGAAATAAAATTATGTTGCTGAAATTGCAATAATGAAAGTCCGCCAAAATTTAAATTTTGTTTATATATTATGAAATAATTATGTAGAAGTTATTTAAATTTGTCATGACCATATATGGTAATAATTTGAGGAATACCCGACGACATGATGTCTGCAAAATCCCATATATATGAAAATCGAGCGGGAAAACAAATTTACATATGTACATATGTGTAGGTGATAAATGGGTTCGCAGCGGGAAAATTAGTACATTATATGAATGAGGAAACTTAGGCGGGAAATTTAGCCGGCGAAAATCATTTGGGGTATATAGTGAGTAATATAAAAGGAGACAAAGTTGAGATGAGAAACATAAACATAGTTTATTTGGTGCTGTGAAGAAGTGTAAAATAAAACTTAGTTGTGAAAATTTGAAAAAAAAGTTGTGAAAATTGAAAAAAAGAAAGAATTGGAGGGAAAAGAAAAATCAGTTTTTTTTAAATCTATAATTTTTCTCATTTATTAATTGAAATAAAACAGACTGAAATAGAAACGTAAGTTACCGTTTTGAAATAAAAATAGAAATAGTGCAACTAGTAGTAATCATGGTTAAAAAATTATTAATGTTTGACAATTCAAAGTTCTTAAGAAACTTGAATTTTTTTGTTAACGTTAATAATTTATAACTATTGATTGGAAAAGCTTAAAGTTTAATAGCGTAATTAATAGAGTTGTGGTTTTGTCGATTTTTTTTTGTGCTTTTGCTATAGCTGGCTATTGTCTTGTCCAACAAGGAGAAAAATCCTAAGAAACAAAATCTGGATAGGAAGAACAGAAAAAAGAGGAAAACAAGGAGGCATAGCCAGGTAACACTTTTTTGTTATATTTATAATAAATTCCCTAACCAAAAAGGAGCGAAGCAAAATTCAGCTAATAGTCAGCATATACAAACCAAACACAAGTGCTTATATAAAGAGGAAGAAAGGCAATTAAAAATTATAAATGTATTAAAGATTTAAAATAAAAAAAAAATATAATACATAATTTTGTTAAGGCTATTTGCCGAGATTGAATTACTATTAATAATTTAATTACAAAAAAAAGGAGAATAATCAGAAATAACAATAATAAGAATAGTGAATTAAAAGTAAAAAAAAAATATATATATATATATTTAAGATAGATTTAAGATTAGTGTTGTGGATTTGTGGAAAAAATTGTGTCCTACGTGATTGTGTGTGTTAGTTTTTAATAAGAAAAAAAAAAAAACAGCCTGGAAAAAGAGGGACAATTTCAGTAATTTGTATATATATAAGATAAAAGATATTGAGATACTTACAAATTTAGTGCTCAAATTAGGCGCGAAATATCGTTAGAAGAAGAAAATATTAGCGTATAGTCAGCTTCAGGGAGCTCCTTTAAGTGTGGAAATTTTAAGCGGGTATCCTAAATTGGAAACTAGAGTGGTAATTTGAGCTCTGAAAGGGGAAAGAAAATATTTTAAAAAAACCAGTGTGTTTCGATAGCAAGATATACATATATACAAATTCAAATAAATAGGAAAAAATTTATGAATAATAAAAAAATATAAAAAAGTAACGGCTGTGAAAAAAAAATAATAAAAAAAAAACAATATAAGATTAAGAAAAGAAGTAGATTAAGGAATTGCTAGAAAAAAAAATATTATTGGTTAACATTATTTTTAGTATTATTAATTTTAGTATTGTTATTATTATTCTTACCTTATTATTTAGTTTTTTTTTTAGTTTAAATAAATTATGAAGTATAGTTGAATTGTTACATAAAAAAAATGTTGGCTTAATTATTTAAGGTAAATGGTGATGATAGACCGGTAAGTGAAGGAAAGGTCAGGTGGTATTTGGGGTCGCTAAAGAAAATTTGATCGGACATTTTCGCGACTAGGTTGGGAGGGCAGCTAATGAGACCAACATCAGTCTCATACCATCGGTTCTTATGCTTTGCTAGGTGATTTTGATATTTAAGTTTCCGTTTTTTTTTTGTTGTGTTTTGTTTTTTTTTTTGTGTTCGGGCACGCGTCAGGCGAGAAGGGTTGGAACCACCTGAGAGTCAATGAGAAGCTAGTCGGAAACCTCGCTTGTTCAACCGGTCCGTAATAACCTATACACATATATGTAATTTTTTTTCTTTATATTTATATTTATAATTGCGAATTTATTCGCTTACCCTAGCGCATCGTAGTAAGGCTTATTTCGAAGTGCATAGCAGTTTGCTTTCCTTGCAAAATGTCACGTTTGTGTTTCCAAAAACATGAAAATTTTTTAATGGGATATTGTAATACCTACCACAATATAACAACAAGAACAAAATATTAAAGTGCAAAAGATTTCATTATAAGACCTTTTTTTATTTTTGTTTGATTACTATAAGATTTTATACTTTCTTTGACTACTAATTTGGTTTAATTCTCTAAAAACTACAATAGGAACTTTTGAACTCGTTATGAGACATTCTCGATCGCAATTTGGCACTAAAAAACATTTTGAAATCTCATCATTGTTCCAAACTGGCCAATACAACCAATTCAGTTCGGAAATTTTGTTAAAGGCGAGCTTAAGTTTTTCAACAAAAACTCGACAAAGTCGTTTTGTTTTAAGAGCATTCTCTTGGAAAGAATCGCCTCCCTGACACCAAAAGTAATATACTATACAGACGGTTCATCTCGGGATAATTTGATGTCTTATTCTATCGTTAGACAAATAACAAATACTAAGTTTGAAACATTATGTGAAAATTTCTTGCCGGACAATACTGCAATCTTTAAGCTGAAATGGCAGCAATTAAAACGGAGTTAAGCCGTTCTATTGAACACGGTGCGCAGTGGAGCCAAACTCAAAAATTTTAAAAGATTTTTATATTTCTGTAAAGTGCTTGGCGAGAAGTTATCCCTTACTGTTACGCTTGAATTTTCAATTTTTAATTTTTTGCCTCGACTTTATTTTGTTTTTCGACAATAAGGCCTGAAGTATATGAAGGGAAAAAATTTTTTAATATTCTATAATTTCTAATATATTTCAAAATAATATGTAAATTTGTAAAGTCAGCACTCTGGAATCAGCATGAAAAATGGCATTTTTATCAAAAATAATAGTAGAATTCTTTCACTTTCAGTTTTTTTAAAAAAATTTTTTTCTTTGTATATTTCAAAATACAATACTTCATAAATGGTTAATAAAGAAATTTTAAATCGATTTAGATTTTCATCCTACATCAAAAACGGTGAATTTTAGGAAAAAAATATGTTTATCGATTAATAAAAAATTGACGGTGTGACAAAAAATATTTAGAACAATTTGGCACTAAACTGCTTATTATATTATATTTTTTAAGCAAAACTCCGTCTACTTTTAAAAAACTTATTATGAAATATTAAAAGAATAGACTTATTTACCAATTCACTGATATATAATATGTCTATATAGGTCATTTTAAAAATATGTATTTTCATATATGCGTATACGTTATACACAATTATACTGGCACGTGTTGTTAAATTTATTATATTTTTCAAAAATTTCCAAAAACAAAAAAACGAGAGCATAAAAATTCGGGAAAGCGGCTTATATTACACCTGTGGCTAATTTTAGTAAATGTAAAATAAAATATACCTGTATTTGTATACTAATTCGTTGATACTAACGTCTAGATGAATTTATGCATCTTAGGGCGCTTCCAAGAAGTGGGTTTATATGGAAGCTATGTTAAATTATGGACTGATTCTCATAAAACTTGGAAATGTTGTTTTTACTCACATAAAACTTATTTGTGTAGAATATTAACTTGATACTAACATTTATGCACGTTAAAGTGATTTTCGGAAGAGGTTTTATATGGGAGCTATGGTCAATTATGGACCGATCTCCACAAAATTTTGCACTAAGATTGATACTTATACAAAAACTTCCTTACACCGAATTTCATTAAAATATTGCTATATTTAAGGCATTTATGATCGTTAAACCCTAGGCTAGGTGAAATAATGGATCGATCATAACGAATTTCAATAGGCTTCGTCATCGTATCATTAAAGTCCCACGTGCCAAATTTCATTGAATTTTCTTTAAAATCGCGAACCGTACTTTGTGCACAATGTTTACTTGACAGCCAGCCAGACGAACGGACATCGTTAGATCGATTAAAAAGTGATTCTGAGTCGATTGGTATACCACCTATGGTAGTGTAGGGTATAAAAATGTTATTAGAGCTTTTCAAATGATTTTTGTAGGAATGAAATAATATTGATATTTATTTCATACAACACATAAGAAATAGTAGTAAAAATATAATGCTAAATTGATTTTTTATGCACTTTAAAAAAAGTCTTTTGAAAAGTTTACTTTTTCATAAAATCTAAACTCCTGCTTTCATTTCAGGAGGAAAGCAGTTTAGAGCAAAAATAATCTAGGTATATTTTATTAAATAAACAGCGTGACATTTCTTTTATTAATCGATAAACATAATGTTTTCCTAAAATTCACCATTTTCAACCAATGGATGTAGGATGCAAATATAAATCGATTTAATATTTCTTTATTAACCATATTTTTATAACTTTTGAAATTTGTAAAGAAAAAAATTTTTATTAAAAAAACTTTGAGAAAAAAGTGAAAGAGTTGTACCATATTTTTGGCAAAAAATGTAATTTTTCATATTAATTTCAGAATGCTGACTTTGAACACGGCTAGACGAATTGAGATAATTTTTTTTTTTCATATTATTATTGAAATGTATTAGAAGTTATAGAATATTTTAAACAAATTTTTCCTACATATCGAGGCAAAAAAAACAAAATTAAAAATTCAAGCGTAAATATCTTTTTAGCTGTAAGAGATAACTTAGATGAGTAAGCATGTTTTTTTATCTCACCAAACTCTTTACAGAAATATAAAAATCTTTGAAATCGGACTTGATCTGTGCAACTTACTATTTTTTAAAACTTTTACATACTCAAGGTGGTCAACTTTGGCACCTTGCAGCTAAACTCGTATTACCACAGGGTGACTACAAAATGCTTTTTTCTGAAAGCTTAAGTCCTTCTCTTTCTTAAGTGCTAATTAACAATCAAAATTGAGCTTATGATGTTATTCTGTGTTTGGGGGGTAATTACGATGGAGCGACTACTCCAACCCAAAACCCCAGTGGATTTTTATCTGAAAATAATTGCAAGGGGGGCCTATTGAGTTGGAGTCCCAGTGGATTTTAATTCATTTCTAGTACACCGTTTTTAGATGCATTTCAAAACTTACCATTTATATTTAAGAAAATATAACTTAAAAAATATCTGTTTGAATTTAAGATTTCAGATATTTTTAACTGTATTTCAGAAATTTTTTAAATATTAATAGAAATTTTTAAAATAAATTTAGAATGTTCTGAAAAATAATTAGATGTTTAGGAAATATAAATTGAAAAATATCTGAAATATATTAAAACATTTTGAAATACAACTGGAAATAATATAAAAAACCTGAGAAAAGAAAAATACATTATTATGTGAAAAATATAATTGTTCTATAACGATACCTCTTACCTCATCTTTAAGAATTCATATGGTTGTCCACAGTTCTGAAAAGTAGTATTTTTATTAGTTCAAAATTTTTCAAGTTGCATTTAACGTATTTCCATTTATATAAAAAATTAAAATAAAACATTTTGAAACTAGTTAAAGAAATTTTCAAAATATTTTTTTACTTGAATTATTCGACTAATCGACATAATTTACTAGAACAAATTTTTACTCGAAATTGTGAATTTTAATTTAATCGAATAAAAGAATAATTTACCCATTGGTAAATCAAAGTTTACAACAATTGTAACCTATTCGACATCGATACATTTAAATGAAATTATTACTTTTATAAAAGATAATTTGTATCAAATTTCAAAGATCCTGACAGCACATTAGATGTTATCAGTAATTTTTCCAATCTTATCCTAAAACGATGAAGTACAGCTAACCTTTGTTCTAGAGTTAGATCACTAGAAAGAACCGATATTGTTTGATTTTTTGTTTTTTTTTTATTAAAAAATATATGAAAAATATAAAATTTGTTGTTTTAATAATTTATTTAGGCACGATTGACTCTTTTTAGTCTTTAGATAGCTTTCTTCCATTTTCCATAGTTCTGATCTATTGGCACTGACTTTCCCAAGACATGACTTCTATGGGCAAGATGGAGGAACATATTTTTCAATAATTATGGTTTAAATTTAATTAAAAATAGCATTTCATTTACACGTGGCGATTTTTTGGATATTTTTAGAAATTTTATTAAAGAGGCATTTCGTCATAAGATTGGGAGCACTTTATATTTATTTGTAAATTGCACCACGAAATTTACACGTTTTTCTTTATAAAAATTAACAAATTTTTAATTTTAATTTAATTTTTTATCTTCATATTTTTTCATTTCTTGTCATTTTTATATTCATCATTGTATTTTTGTTCATAAATTGGGAGCATTTTTATCGACGTTAAAATTAAAACGTATAATTCTACACGTTAACTCCCAACATATACAAATTTAAATTTTGTATGAAATTGCATATAAATGTTAGCACAAAGCACAGTTTATATCATTTATTAAAAATTAACAAAATGAAGACAGATTTTGTTTGTACCGCATATCCTACACCAAACCACAAAAAAATATATATGTTCTTTCAAGTGGATCAAAAAGTTATATTTCTTTTAATTAATATAAAATAGAAAAATGCTCCTAAAAGATGACAGTCGGAGCCATATGAGAACCTCAATTTACAAAAATGGCGTTTAATATATAAAATTCTACTTGTTTAAAGTAGAATTTTGTGAAGTTTATATATATATATTTATATAAAAGTCCAAAGGTCAAAATTGGACTTATAACAATCCAACCATTATATCTCAAAAACGGTATTTTCAAAATTCTTAAAAAAGTATTGACATGGAATCACCCTATTTTAAGTTATAATTTTATTTTTTATTCAAACCCTGTTAACTACTGCAATTATCATCGGCTTTGTTGAAGATGAATTTGCATTTACAAATTTTAATTACATTTTTTCTTTGAAGAACGATATAAAATTTAAATTTGGAGATTTTTGGCAATTTCTGATTAAGCCCAGGTCTGCAACTGAGATTAACTCTGATATAATATGTGAGATAACGCCGGCAGAAGAGAGTAACTATTTTGTTTATATTATGTTAAGTCTTAAATGAGGAGTATATGTGTTCTAATAAATCCTGTAAGATATCGTTATTTTCAATTAGTGACAGAGGTAACATATCCTTTTTATTTAAGAAATTCGCACTTTTTTAGCAGAATTTTTAAAATGTAAAGCAATCATTAAAAGGAAACAATTTTATAAAAGAAAACATTGTTTTTTTAGTCATTTCCAAAATACACATGCACACACAAACAAAGTTTCGTATATGTATATTTTTTGGACAGACAAACAGACAGTTGTGTAGAGAAATCTCATCACAACAGTCTCATAATGTTTCTTATAATACAGATATCGAATTTAACACTCTCTGACAGAAAAATCTTACATATTCTGATGGACTGTAACGTAGTGTCTACATTAGGCAAATTTATATCAAAACAAACGTCAAAATCAGTGAGAATATATACAAGGTAACCGTAGTTAAACAGTTGATTATTATTTTGGTTGTTACAGTTATCAACCTGCATATATAAAAACAATAATGAATACGCACTATTGTAGTTTTTGTGCAACTGTTGCCACCTTCCACAAATTCGCGTTAAGTTTGACATTTGTCTTGATAAAAAAAAATCTCTAATGTAGACACTATGTAACTCTCTAATGTAGACACTATGTCAAATTTTTATGAAAACAAACTTCAAAATCAGTGAGAATATATACAAGGTAACCTTAATTAAACAGCTGATTATTATTTTGGTTATTACAGTTGTCAAACTGCATATATAAAAAACAATAAATAATACGCAATATTCTTGACGTTTGTTTTGATAAAAAATTGTCTAATGTAGACACTATGTATCGATCTCGCGACAGAGGCTCAAAATAATCTGACAACTCTGACACAAAGGAAGATTAATCAGGTAACACTTAAACAGCTGAGAATTTTTTTCTTAAATGGTAGTATCAAATTGTTGTTTATGTTTACAATCTTTGTTTACTTTTGTGTTATTGCGTGTTATTACTTTTTTTATTACGTGAAATGTTAAATGTGTTTTTTGATTTTTGTAAACAAACATGTGAAATGGCAAAATTAAAGTTGGCATAAGAGATATCAATGCAAAAACAAAATACATGGAGTTTTCAGTTGTGTAGAGTTCGTTACCTTACTTATTGTACCACGATACACCCCACCTTTGTTAACGGTGAAAACGGTTAATCGCCTTTTCTGATGGTTTTTCCGCCTGCAGACAGCAGATTTTGCGCCCCGCCGATTAATTTTACAAAAGCCGCCGCCACCGTTAAAATTCTACGGCGCAGGTCTCTGTATGTGAATTGGAAAAATTGCAATTTTAATATTTTTTGTGTGCCTGTTAACAATTGATAAATTTGGTGAAAAAAATAATATAAACAATTGCTTTTCATATATACCAATATTAAAAAAGAAAAAAAAATTAACAAAATCTTAACATGTCTATGGAAACTGTCGATGATATGCAACGTGAGTTTGCTGATGTAGATATAAATAACGGAGACTCGAATAATGAAGATGATGAACAGGATGAGGAGGAGGAAGTACCATCGCCGGCGGTGGGCAATAACAATGGATTAAATCAAAACGTCAAACATGTAAGTGGGCAAGTAACAAGTTGATTTTCATTCCATAATGCAAATCAAAGAAAATTAAATTTGTTTTCAGTAAATAAAGAACATTTTTTCCACCCAAGTTCTTTAACAGCTTGCGTGTCACTTTCCAAAAAATCATTATTGAATTTTGATTGTTATTATCGTCAAAATAGTATATTATAACAATTTGTTTCACAAAATAATAATGGGCGGTGTCTGCAAAATGTAAAATATATACTAATATTTTTGCTTGCGGTTGTTTGAGGTTTTATCTTTAATTTCTGTTTATATTCAAATTGCTTTGTTAATTTATTGCAGTACATACATCTATATATAAAAATATTTTTGTTTTGCGTCTTTTTATTGTTTATATGTTTAATACTTTTTAATAAGTTGTATATATTAGATATTTATTTTTTTATTTTGATATTTAAATAATGGCCAATTGTCGCTGCTTATCAGTGAAGCTTGGCTAGTATATTATTATTTATATCAATCGATCATAAAAAATATTGCTCATACGCATATTAGACTACATAATAACTACTCAGCAAACAATATATGTATAATGCATTCCGGATTTTCCCTTCCCGATATTCCCTAGAAATTGCTATTTATTTTCTTAGTATTTTAGAAAATTTAGCTAAAAACACAGCTGAGAACTATATCTTAACAGCAATTTCAATAGTAGAAAATTTATGTGATATGAAACTATGACATGAATTCAATTAAACATCTATAATTAATTGAAAGTATATTGTATACATTTTATTTTTTTATTATTATTTATTTATTTTTTATTTATTTGAATAATATTCCGTAACGTAGCCATAATCTGTCATAAATTTCTACTTAACAGATAGTGTGTTTGTTTATTTATTTGTTTGTTTGTGACGCAATCACGTCTAAACCACTGAATAGATTTTAATGAAATTTTGAAATGTGGATGTTTTTTTAAGGTGGAAGGTACTATAGGCTATAAATAAATTCCATATGGCGCAAAATATTGCAATTTTTTTTGCACTTTATTTTTTTTAAATATTTCGATAAAAATTAAGTTTTAATAGAAAAACATTACGAGAAACATTGTTTTTTAAAAATAATTTAACAATGCCGCATTTTTACGTTTTCTTACATTTTTTTATTAAACTTTGAAATTCTATGCAACGCAGGGGCATTCAGCTAGTATAAAATAAAAGGAAAAAAATTACATGTAACAACTTATCAGATTTAAGACACCGGATTTTAATACTAAAAAATAACTTTATATTTCTTTCAATCAAAAAACAATCTTCGGAATTCAAAAAATAATAAGATTAATCATAATGTTTTTATTTTCATCAATAGTTTTATTTATTCAACGGATGCAAACAAATTTCATTGAATAAAAATACTTATGATGCATTCACACAATACACACACATGCAAAATTCAAGTAATAAAATAGTAGAAAATATTTTTGGAAACAAAAACAAAAGCATGAATCATAACATAATCCCTATAAATATTTGGAAGATATCTTCTTGAAAAAAAATTACGCAATATTTTCTTTTTATTATTTGGATGAAAATTATCAAAACAATATTTTTCTAGTATAGCATTTTTATCTGTTAAAAAAAATAGGCAATAAACAAAAAATATATAAAATTTAATTTTTTTTATTATTTTTATCCTCAAAATATCGTCCTTTTTCAGTAAGGTGATTATTAAATTGATTAAATGGATGAGATCATCTGGAAGAAATTAATGCAATACTTTTATTTTTCAGTTGTCGAAAAATTGTTCGAAAATGAAAAAAAAAAAAAATTGAAAAAATTTGTTTGTCTTTTAGCCAAAAATGGATATTTAATGAGAGCGTTTCAAATTTTGTGCTTTATGATGTTAAGATTTATATGTATGAATGTTTTACAAGATGTAAAAGATTTCTTCATTATATTATATCAAGATTTATTTAGTGATAATTTTTCCTATATAATTATTACATCTTGCAGAAGATTATCTGACGGTATCGTCTTTTTTCACCTAGAGGATTATATAGCAATATTGCATACTTTTCATCCAGGCGTATTGATTTCTTATTGCTAAGATTTATAGCCTATGACGCACAATTTCTCCCGATGAGGGAAACTTCCGCAATACGAATATGATTATTGCGGCAATAATCTAAGCAATACGTTGTTTTAATGATCCCATTAAACATAGAACATTATTTGGGTGCCGTGGTATCGATTTTCCTGTTTGGTCGGGCTTTCGATTATTATAGTGGTTCCCCTTTTCATCGTCCGTAACAATTCGATGTTTTTGGATAAGTTCAAGTGCTTTTAAAACCGAGAAATTGTTGCTTTATCTACTCCTAATTATAATGTAAGCATTTCTTGTATTTGGCATGAATCATGATCTAAACCACGCACGAAATGTTTCAAATAAAGCACCAAAATACGATCGATGGCTTTACGCATCGCTTATCTTAAAAACAAAATAATAATAAAGTAAACTTCTCAATCAGGTGTCTTTATTCGACATTTTAATAGCTCAATTGGTTTTTTGATCGGTTTCGATCTCCTATTCGCCTTCTTATTCCGACAAAAATGCAAAAGAATTTATTCTCTATTTTAGACTTCTTCAGGTACAACAACTTGCTACGGACGCAGAGGGTCCGCAGATCCCCATTTGGGAATCTGTTTACTAAAAATTACAAAATATTTAAAAAAGTTGCCTTAATGTAACTTTTATAATTTTTTTTATTTCATTTTTATAGATGCACCATAATATTTACGATTTTAGGTGATTAGGGAGTTCAATGAGTACCAAGATATTTATTATAATTGAAAAATAAAATTTGAAAATTTTCGGGTGTTTGTCAGATATGTTAAAAGTATTTAACAGTTCAATTGCACAAGTTAACCCAACAAAGCCTTATCCAATAAAATGAAAAAAAAAAAAATAATAAAATAAAAAAATGTTAGAAAACAGAAGTCATCCATCTAATTAGATGAGCAAAAGCTTGGAAAAAAAATACAATTTACTTCACAAGTGGTATATACCCAACATAAACTTATGACATTAATGCTCAACTCGCAGAAAAATTTATAAGCCTTTCAGACTCCAAAGTGCAATAAACGTAAAGTAACACACACAAAGCTCAACCAGAAAGTTACTTAGTATCTAAAAGTCAACCCAAATCAAGGAAATACATGAACAGACTACGCAAACTTCCCAATCATAACCTTAACTCATCAATGAAGAACCCATTTAAACCAATAATTACCCAATACCATCACAAGAAGCAACTTAAAAAAATAAACTTAAACCAGATAGACACCTAAAAACAAGAAATATTTGTAGAGGAAATCACATAAAATTCACAATTCTATGTACCAAAATGCAGATTTTTTTGGTCAAACACATACCACTAAGTTCGCAAAAAGAACCACCACTAAAATACCCTAAAGTAAGCAACAGTCCTCCATTATCATACAAAACGTACAAATTCATAAACAGTAAGACTACAGTACATGTAACAATTTCTCCTCCAAAACTATAACATAAGAACCAAACACAAACAACATTCCTTAAGTTATAATATACAGAAACGATTAATGATAAAAATAATAATAATAATAAGCCTTAGAACTTACATCCAACTATTCTCAAAAAAGGAAATAACAGTAACTAATAGCATGGGCTAATAAATCCTAGATTAACACCATGTTCAAACATTAAATATTGATGAAAAATAAAGAATATCAAATAAAAAAAAAAATAGATAAGTCTAATTATCAGAAAATGCAGGAATGCAAAGGGACGCATTCAAAGAATAAAACAAGTGATAAATTCAGCATAAACCCAACAAGAACAGAAAGCAGTAGATAACACAAACAAGCTCAAAATATAACCAGAAAAATTTCCTTCATTCCAACAGACCAATTTATGTTCAGAAACATTGATGAAAAGATTTTTCTTTTTCATTCACAAATATTTGAATGACGTCCGCAGAATTCACATAATAAAGAAACAGCTACTAGAAATGAGGATTTTAACCTGAGCTCATTAAAATATTAAACAAGAGATACTAAACCATATACTACAATTTGCAAACACAATAAAAAACTTACCAACCATTAGATTGCAATATAAGACACCAGAAACCATTCCAACAAGAACAACATTCAATGATAAAAAAAACTCAAACTAAATGAATATTTCAAAGCAAATAACATACCACAATCACCAGTCTGCAATCACATGCAACTGTAATACATTTTTAATATATGCTATACCGCTCATTTACTTCAAAAACGTCATAACTTAAAAAACTAGTTTTGCAGAAATCTAATTCAACGTTTTCAAAACTATTTGCCTTAATAAAAATAAAAAAGCGCCAAATTCTCTACTCAAATGGTGGTCATAAAAGATAGGTACACGATACTTTTACAGAAGATAAAGCTTGATACAACGCGTATTTATACATCATTAACCAAAACATCTTAAGCACCATAAAATTTAAAACCGTTTAAACAATCTTTTAAATCACCCAGGAGGTTTTCGGAAAAAGCGATTACCAGCCACTAGTTTTATTTTTTTTCCGTTATATAGTAATACAGACAAAAAGCATATTACATAGAATATTAAACCTAATCCAGGAAAAATTTTAGAATTTTTTCTAAAATCATTAGTTCTAGAACTGGTATAATCAGAACCACTTCAGATTCTTTAATAACTTCCTTAGAACAAGTGGTTTCGCAATCAATTCTGAAAATCATGAAGTAGAATACTATTGTGATTCTAAATTGGTTTTAAGGAATGTTTTTGAGAACTGGTGTTTAAGAACTAATTCAGTATGATTTCTTCATCACTTCTCTGAAAAAATTACTGGTTACTAAATGAAAAAAAAAACTTGAAAAAATTCCAAAAATTAAAAAAGAAGGGAAATTTAAAGTGGTTTAAAAATAACATTTAGGAAATGGATCATTAGAATAAAAAATCAATAAAAAAAACTGGGTCTGAAGTACTTATTCTAAATGTGACAATTTCGAACAATATCATTGATTAAAAAACTAGTTTTAGAACCGTTCCATAGAATGGGTACTGGCTAGATTACACTTCCACAGAACTGGTTCTGGAGGTAACAATTTCAAACAAACATCATTGGTCGTATAGTAGAGGCTAATTTCATGCATCCTGTAACTACTCTTAGAAAAAATTAATAGTTAATTGATAATATAATATTTAATATTCAATATTTAGCCCCCAGCCGTAACGTATTCGCAGTACAGAAATACAATTATTTATCTTTAAAGTTTTTAGTGAATTTTTAATAAATTTAATTTTTAAGTACACAGAGAAAAAATTCATATATTTTAACATTTTTTTCATAAATATTATGAATCGAACATGACTTTCCCAAACTTTTTTCATAAAAAATAAAATTTTGTTCACAGATATTATTAAATTGTTCATAATAACAATTTTAGTAATTTTGCAAAAATTTTTTTAAATCATTGATTTAGTTTTATTATATTTGATTGCAAATGGTAAATGAAAATAGTTATAAATGAAAATAATAACAACAAACCCCTTAGAATGGCAAAATTCCAAGGAAAATTTGTAAAACATAATGTTTAGAAATTTGCATAATTTCGCTCGCATTCTGGAGCACATCATTTTGATTTGTAGCTAAAAATTATTAAAAAACTAAAATTTTCCGAAGAAAATTTCAAAAATTTTTTTACAAATTAAAAATATAAATGAAAATTTAAACAATTTATTCTAAGCCTTCTTGACTTGATTCATTTCAAAAATTTTAAAAATGTAAGTAAATTTTTATATTTATTTATGCACAAACTTTTTTCTTTGTAGATTTGAAAAACTTGCTTGAAAAATGTTTGAATAATCTGAATGTCTTAAATACTTTACAATTACTAGGGATTTAATTGTTCTTAACTAAGTTTGCACTTAAGTATACATTAAGGGAACAGTGTAAAACCGGGCCTAAATAATTTCTTATTAAAAATTTAAAAATAACATTTTCATCTCTTAAAATTGCTTTTACTAATTTTTAAAAATTTAACCAGGTTTTTAACACTTAAGGAAAACTATTTTTTATAAATATATGGTCCAAAAAGGGAAAAATATCTTTGTAAAGGTCTAGCACATTTGCAAGAACTTCTAATAGTAATTTTTTCTTTTATGAATAATATTACTTTCTTTGCATATTTTTGTTTTCTGTATTATTTTTTCTGAAAAAAATTTCAAGCAATTTTTAAGGGTTATAGATTCTACTAAAATATCTTAATACTTGAGACAAACCTACCAAATTTCTACCAACGCTGATCATACCTCATACTGTGTCATTTATTTAAATAGTTTTTAACATTGTTTACTGGGTAATTTAGCTTTGTGCTGCATATTATCTTATTATTATTGTCAAAATTACACAAATTTATTTGATGAGTTATCAATACTTCTAAAAAAATATTAAATATTAATAACAATAATTATTAATATTAATTAATTTAAATAAAATAAAATAATAAATAACCAAAACTAAAAGCTTTATAATTATGTATATTTAAAATATCAAAAGAATTTTATATATATCTTATATATATATATATTAAAAAACATTGCAATTGTGTATTAAATTTCAGCGTCGTATATCATCCACTAATATGCAAGATGTTCTCTCCGACAGTGGAGATTATTATATAGAAATAACAATATCGGAACCTCAAAAAGTTGGTGATGGCATGGGTTCTTATTTGACTTACAAGTAAGAAAATATTTGAAAATATACCTAAAGTTTTATATTAATTTCAACTATTTTTTTAACACTAGAGTGACAACAAAAACCAACATTCCAAAATATAAGCGTTCAGAATTTAGTACCTTAAGACGTTTTAGTGATTTCTTAGGCATTCACTCTTTATTGGCCAGTAAATATATAAAATTGGGAAAAATTGTGCCACCAGCTCCCTCTAAAAATATATTTGGTAAGTTTTTATGAAATTAATTAAGAAAAATTAAATAAAAATTATAATAAAATTCTATTTAAGGGTCAACAAAAGTTAAAATGAGTCCCCAACAAAGTGAACCTGGCAATGGCACTAATTTGGAGTGGGTAGAACAACGTAGAGCTGCTTTAGAACGTTATATGAATCGTACAGCACAACATCCAGTTTTAAGAGTTGATTTAGATTTTATTAATTTCTTAGAAAGTGATCAGGTAAATGTGCTGGTATTAATTATTTTCTAACAAATATTGAAATATTTAAATTTAATTTCAAAAGGAATTACCTCGAGCAGTAAATACAGCAGCCCTTAGTGGTGCAGCTGTAGTGCGTTTGTTTAATAAAGTTGGTGAGACTGTTAATAAAATTACCTATAAAATGGATGAAAATGATCCTGTAAGTTGAAAGAAAGATACAAATTTTTATATAAAATAAGTTTCTTATTTCTATTTGTTTCCAATTTTCTAAAGTGGTTTGATGAAAAAATCACCGAAGTTGAAAATCTAGATGGTCATTTACAAAAGTTACATTCCGCTTTAAAATCTTTGGTAACAACTCGCAAAGAGCTGGCAAATCTCACTGGCTTGGTGGCAAAATCTGCGGCCATGCTTAGTACCTGTGAGGAGCATACTGGGCTTTCGAGAGCTCTTTCAAATTTGGCCGATGTTGAGGAGAAAATCGAAATTTTACGTTCGGAACAATCAAATTCGGATTATTATATTTTATCGGAATTTATTAAGGATTACTTGGGTTTGTTTACGGCCATAAAGTCAGTGTTTCATGAACGTGTTAAAGTTTTCCAGAATTGGCAACATGCCCAAATGCAATTGTCAAAAAGACGTGAAAATCGTGGTCGTTATGAATTAAATAATCGTACGGATAAATTGGAGCAAGCACAACTGGAAGTAGAAGAAGTGAGTTGAAAACATAGAAAACTGCTAGAAGTCCAAAATTTTTAATTCGCTCTGTCAAAAAAATACTCTCTTACAATGTAAATTAGTTCTGACGAAAATTCTAATACAAGTAAATAAAGAGTTATATTTTTTGACAGCTGAGTTAGGTTTTTTTAGAGCAAGTTGGATTTCTAGTTCTTTTCTACGGTTGAAAAGTTGATGAAGAAATTTTAAAAATTGTTGATTCTTTCGCCAAAAAAGGTCTCTGTTATTTAGCTAAAATATTTTTCACTATTTTTTTGTTTCAAACTTTATATATTTTTTTCTTTTTTTTCATTCCAGTGGCAAGTTAAAGTACAACGTTGTCAACAACAATTTGAAGAGATTTCCGAGGAAATTAAAAAAGAAATGGAACGTTTTGAAATGCATCGAATAAAAGACTTCAAGGTCAATATGATTAGATATATTGAAGATCAAATGGCCCATCAGCAACAGGTGAGTCTGTTTTGAAATTTCAATAAATAAAAAAAGAAAAAACTTTTACTAATTTACATCACATTTTTATTTTATAGATTATTACTTATTGGGAATCATTTGTGCCCAGTGCTCGTGAAATTGTTTAAGATCCAATAAAGTCAAACAATACGCATTTCTTTCCTTCCTTAATACAATTTCATGAACTTTTTTATTTTTTAATTTTGTGCACCCAAAAAGCTTGTCATAATAATATTATTTCTATTAAAACTGGGACCAAATGCGTTTAAACTAACAAATTAAAGAACAAAATAAATTATAAATGAATTTTGTTAACTCCTGCAGTTGCGAACTATTTTTATGGATAAAAATGGAGTTAAAAATAATAATAATAAAATTATATTTCATAAATTTGATTCTCTTCTCAAAAATCGAAGAAATTTTTTTAACTGTCGCTGTTAAGTTTACCTCAAGATATTTTTATTAAATTTAAAAAATTACAATTTATATATTCAACGTTCCATTATTATTATTATTTTTTTTTCTGTATTTACAAATTATATTATTATATTATTTCCCATAAATGGTATTTAACTTTTTGTTTCTTTAGTCTATACGTTGTTTTTATATTATTATTTTTAGCAAAATACTTTGAGAGTGTGTAATTGTTAATATATATATATATACATATATAAAAAATAAATAAATATTGGTATTAATGAAACAAATAATTTGCCTTCACATCGTATATAAATATTATAAAGACGCGTTTGAATTAGTATAATTAAATATGAAATAAATAGAAAGAAAAACAAATTTTTTTAATAATTCATCTTTATAATACAAACGTAAGAATAATATGAAAACATACATATATTTATTTGACTTTATTTGATTATATAAAAGAATAGACATAAAAAATCTTGTATTATTTTCGAAAATTAAGAAGTAAAATATGTATTTGAAATATGAAAAGATTAAATTTGTATACAAAATAAAATACAAAATAAAATGTAAATAATGTTAAACAAAATAAATATATTTTATCTGTTTATTGGAATAAAAAGTCGGTAAGATACTGCCTAAAAGAAGATTTAAACAAAACGGAAAAGATTTCGGGAGCAATCGATTTCGTTTCTATTTTATATTCATATATATTTTATTTATATCATAATCCAATAAAAAACCTTCATTTTTTGACGACATGTATATTCTGGATGCTTATTTTTAGAGAAGTCGATATAGAGAAGTCTGTCTGTTGAAATCAGTTTTTAGAAAGCCCCAGGCATCGGATATCATTTATAGGGTATTGTAATCAGAATTATGCTATTTAAAATCAGCAAAATCGGTCGTTAAGTGGCCGAGAAATTCCCAAAAAACAAATATGCCTTCAAAAAAGATGTTTGTTTTCAAATGTGAAGCGCCTATTTTTTTTATTTTGTTAAATAGAGAAATAATAAAATACAATTATATTATGCACACAAATTAAACAAATCGCGTTTATTATTTATTTGTTTTAAGGCGAACTGAATAGATAAACTCGTGGCTGCAAATTATAAGAATCCACTTTCTAATTTTTTATATTCCAGTATTATTTTTTTATAAAATGTTTACAAAAATCAAATAATATTAGAATTGCTGAACGGACGAGTTCATCGTTCAGTTCGCTTCAATTTGTGTGCATAATACAAAAAAATTTTCACATTATTCCAAAATATTTAAAATTATTTATATATATTTTTTTCACAATCATAATTTTTGAATTTTTTTTACTCACTTTTTTAATATGGATATATATATGTTGATGCTGGTCGCTTGGATGCAAATATCCTGTAAAAAAAGAAAACAACTATAAGTTTTATATATTAAAAATATATATACATATATATGTGAATATATAATAATAAAAAAAATTTGAAAAAATGTATTTTTGTCAAATAGAGAAATACTAAAATACAATTATATTATGCACACAAATTAAACAAATCGCGTTTATTATTTATTTGTTTTAAGGCGAACTGAATAGATAAACTCGTGGCTGAAAATTGTAGGAATCCAAATTTTCAGTTTTTAAAATAAAAAATATTTGAATTTGCTAAATGGACGAATTCACCATTCAGTTCGCCTTATTTTGTATGCATAATACATTAATATTTTCACTATTTTCACATAATTTCAAATTAATTTTATTTTTATTTTTCACAATTAAATTTTTTCACATTTATTCACTCACTTTTTAAATATTTGACTGAAGTTTTGTTTTGATTTTCTTTTATTGTGATTTATAACAGGGATTGAAAATAACAGTTATAAACAGGGAACTGATATAAATTTGAAATGGTAATTACATAACGGTCTGAATAAATTATAATGCATGCAAAACGTAGATACATGGTCTAAAATGAGTGACAATCCACAAGAGGGAACTTGGTGGTACTTTTTTGTTTTTCAAATGGTACTTTTTGAATTTTATGTAATAATTAACTTAGAAACATGAAATTAAAGATAAAAGTTCTTCAGTGAGTGAGAATCCGCAAGAGGGAACTTTACTTTGTGGTACTTTTTCGTTCTTAGAATGGTACTTATTGAATTTTTTGTAATAATTAACTTAGAAATATGAAATTGAAGATACTTGGTATTAAGCCAGTGCGAATATACAAGAGAGAACTTTGTGGTACTTTCTTGTTTTTCAAATGGTACTTTTTGAATTTTTTGTAATAATTAAATTAGAAATATAAAAATGTAGATACATGGTCTTAAGTGAGTGAGAATCCACAAGAGGGAACTTTATGGTACTTTTTCGTTCTTAGAATGGTACTTTTTGAATTTTTTGTAATAATCAACTTAGGAATATGAAATTGAAGATACATGGTCTTAAGTCAGTGAGAATCCACAAAATGGAACTTTGTAGTACTTTTTTGTTTCTCAAATGGTACTTTTTGAATTTTTAGTAATAATTTACTTAGATATATGAAATTAACCCAGATACATGGCCCTAAGTGAGTGAGAATTTACAAAAGGGATTTTGTGGTACTTTTTTGTTTTTCAAATGGTACTTTTTGAATTTTATGTTATAAGTAACTCAGAAACATGAAATTAAAGATACAAGTTCCTAAGTCAGTGAGAATCCACAAGAGGGAACTTTGTGGTACTTTCTTGTTTTTCAAATGGTACTTTTTGAATTTTATGTAATAATTAACTTAGAAACATGGAATTATAGATAAAAGTTCCTAAGTGAGTGAGAATCCACATGAATAGACTATGTGGTACTTTTTCGTTCTTAAAATAGTACCTTTTGAATTTTTTGTAATAATTAAATTAGAAATAGGAAGTTGTAGACACATGGTTTAAAATGAGTGAGAATCCACAAGAGGAGCCTTTGAGGTACTTTTTCGTTCTTAGAATGGTACTCTTTGAATTTTTTGTAATAATTAAATTAGAAATATTAAGTTGAAGATACATGGTCTTAAATGAGTGAAAAACCACAAGAGGGAACTTTTTGTTCGAAAATAGTTGAAAAAAATTTAAAATAGTCAGAAAAAGTCTCAATGTTGGAAAAAATCGAAATCTTAATGTCGGAAATTGTCAGATAAATTCGAAAATAGTCGAAAAAATTTAATTTATTTAAAAGGAACAGTTTCTTACCAGTTTTTATTTAAACTATATCATCTAACTGTTGAAAAAAATAGTAACACAAAAACATATTCTTGTGTGTAACCATCAGTTTCATTGCATTGTCTGTTAATTAATCAATATATATGATTGCATTGTATGTATTTTATATTTTTTTAAGACGAATAATAAAAAATAGTCAAAGAAGTCGAAAAATCTCGATAATATCATATAAAGTCGAAAAGTCGTAAAGTAGTCAATAGAAATGTAATGTAAAGGTTTTTTGAAAAACAAGTCATTTTCTCAAAAAACACAAATAAATTGATCTGTTTTTTCATATATTTCAAAGCCAAAAAACATCTTAAACATCTTAACACACAGAAAACACACGAAATTTCCATACAGGGAAGAAATTTTTAGTATTTTTCGTACATAGAAATTTGTTGGAAAAAGAGTTTGAAAAATTGTCAATCAGTTTAAAAACAAAAAATCAAAAATTATGACTGAAATTTATATTTGTTCATAAATTTTATTTGTTTAAAAATTTTATTTTTTGAATTTGAAAGTGTGTTGTGAAATTTTTATATAAATCAAAAATTTTTGAAAATATGATACATGAACAGTGATGATTGCGTTTTTCAAAAAACTAGTCAAAAACTAATTTGTGTGAACATAACATAAGCAAACTGTGATTTTTTGATTTGTATTAAAAATTATTTTTTTTTTCTAAAAATCTAAATTATTACAACAAATCAAAAAATTTACAAAAAATCAAAATTTTTACAAAAAACCAACGTTTTTACTAAAAATAAAAATTTTTTCCAAAAAATCAAAATTTTTGCAAGATATATTTTTTTTTTTTTTTTTAGAAAATATCAAATTTTTGAATTTTTGTAAAAGAATCAAATTTTTACTAAACTATGATTTAAAAATTTAAATTTTTGAAAAAATTTCAGGTTAGTGAAAAATCGTATCCTTAGTAAAAAAAATCTGATTTTTAAAATAAGGAATTTTTTGAAAGATTTGATTTTTTTTAATTGTGAAAATTATGATGTTTTGTAAAAATTGGATTTTTGTTAAATGGTTACATCATAGATTAATAAGTAGATAATATAAAAGCCTAATTCAATTATCGAAAACTTAATTTATATAACAACAAAATGCATGTAGTCACATATATTTTGTTTTTGTGTTTTGAAAAAAAGAGTAATATTTTTGAAAATTTAGTTTGAGGTGTCTCTCACGTATCCTAGTTGTTTTCTTTGGCTTATGTTATCGACTAATGAATTGACGATTTCAGTACAATTAAACAATAGTACTTATAATTTTTGTCATTGTCATTATTTTTAATAATGGTAATGCTTTTTAATGATATATTTTCATTAAAAATTATTTAAAAAAATAAAATTATCAAATTATAAAAATTCATTATCAGCATTTAGCGAAATTTTTCGTACAATTCAAACTTTTTTTTCACTATATGTAATTTGAGTGCTAATTTACTCTTCTATTCGGTACATATATTTTTCCATAATTTTTAAAAATATTACATTTTATATTCCTCAAAACTAGTTGTAATGGAGACTTCTATTTAAATGATTTAAAAATCTTTAATGAAACGATATTAAACTAATACTAATAATTTAATATTATATTAAAGCATATTTAAAAAAATTGTTTTTTATACAAACATTGCTTTTCTCAGTAATTAAGTTTTTTTTTTTGGAATTTTGTTATTTTTAGTTGAAAAATTATTAAAAATAGCGATTTTTTTAATAGTAATTAAAATTTTTTACATTATCATTATTTTCAAATAATGGTTATGAAAATTCAATGCTCAATGAAAAATTTCAATGTATGATATTATCTAATACTTTAAATTTTTTCTAATTTTACAATTTGAATTCAAATTAGAAATCATTTGAATTTTATAAAAAAAGTTTTTGATTTTTATATTTCTCCATAAAGTATACATATTTTCTTTTTTATATAAAGCGAATAAAACTTCTCTTGAAATGTGTTTCTTTTCCCAAAATCATAATTTTGTGCAATTAAAAATAAAAGTTATTCGGTATTAACTTTGGGTAAAGAATTTTTCTACAACCAGTTGGAGTTACCACTGCAAGAGGCCTATAAACAGGGTACAAAGGTAATAAAATACATAAATATTACAAAAAAGTTAATATTTTTAAATAATAAATTGTTAAGGTTTATAATAACGATTGTTAAGGTTTAAAAAGACATCAATAATAATCGATTGTAAATTTTACTATTACACTTTTTACTATTAAAAGAATTGAGAAAAGTTTTTACAATGCTGTTTGAAACTTTATATATGTATATTATATTTATTTTTTGAAAGATAGACTTATCTAACTGGTTATGGTTGTAATGCATTTATGTTTTTCCGTTTCACTTAAATAAATTATTTGGCATAATTATGAATAATACATTTTAATTTGAAAAATAATGAAACAAGAATACAATTTATCAAATAAATGATCTTTGAGTACCAAGTTTAAAACATTCTATAAGAAAGAAAAGCTTATTTTGACGACAAGCATATTCCCAAGATTCAGGAGAGATTGTGCGTCTAAGGCGATACTTCCAATCAATAACAAAGAAATAGGCAATAGAAAATGGGAATGAAAATAGGCATCATCTGAATGAAGAAAGATGACATTCCCATAAGATAAATTACATTGAATTAAGTTTATTACAAATAATAAAAAAATACCTTTATGGAAGATATCTTCCAAATGTTTGTACGGATTAATTTGATAACGGTCAAATCAGTGTTGTAAATATTTTGGAACTTCTTTGACAGAAAATACAGAGTTGTTATTCATTTATTTATATGATTTTTTATATATTTCTAATTATAGCATAATCAGATGTTTTTGTGTTCAATAAATATTAACAACTCACCACTTGTTGACAACATATTAACAAAATTTTCGCTGGAATAGTGTTCAAGGTTATAACAAATTTAAATAAGGTAAACTATAAAATATATTGTAAAGCTAATTGTTAATTGTTAAAGTAGTTTTTTTACATTTACTTTAGCTTAAAGATACCAACAAACTTTTCAAATCTCACTTACATGTTTCCAGTACCAGAGCTTCCCCACAATTCATTAACGTTACACAATCTAATGGCGTACGAGAAATCTGTTTAAATTAACCAAAGACACGTAATTCTCTGTCAATGGGTATGATGAATTCTATTTTTGAGGCTCTAACAAATGATTGCCAAAATAAGAACTTACGTCGTATTGTTATGAGTGCCAAGGGACCGATATGGTCGGCTGGTCATAATCTAAAAGAACTTATAACAGAAAGTGAAAGGAAGGAAGTATTCCAAAAGTTGAGTGACATAATATTAAATATATATAAAGATCCAGTACCATTAATAGCAAAAGTAAATGGTTTGGCGGCAGCAGCTGGTTGCCAATTGGTGGCCTCATATAGCATCGGATAAGAGTACATTTTCTACACCAGGGTATAAATATTTCATTAATATAATTTTCTATTTTTTGCTTAATAGTATTATTTCTTTGTATCTTACTCTAGAGCTAACTTTGGTGTATTTTGTTCTACACCCGGCATTGCTATATTTCGTGTTATGGCCAGACCCCAATCAGTGTATATATTAATGACTGGTTTACCTATAACAGCACAAGAAGCTTTTATAGCCGGTATTATTTATAATTTATATATACCATAAATTTATATAGAAATTTGTTTTAAATTAATTTTCAGGTCTAGTTAGTCGTGTTGTACCAGAAACAGAATTGGAAGCGGAAATGCACAGAGTCACAGATGCTATTAAACACAAAAATCGTACCTGTTATTGCTTTGGGCAAAGAATTCTATTACAAACAATTGAATTTATCCAATAAAGAGGCTTATAAGTTAGGAACTGAGGTAATCCTAATATAATAATACATTCTTTTGTTTATTAATTTTAAAATATTTTTATTAATAACAGAAAATGTTAGAAAATCTTGCATTAAATGATTGTAACGAATGCCTTAGAAGTTTTGAGGAAAAACGTAAAGCCCAGTGGAATCATGAATATAAGGTAATATAAATATCATTTAAATACATTTATTGGACAATAATGATTTTTTTTTTAATACAAACATCTGTAGTTATATTTGTATTTTATTTTATACGTTACATAATTAAGAAAATAATACATTCATACATACATTTATCATTTTCTAAATGTTTTTTTAACTATTAAAAAAATGGAGATATTATTGATAAAATTTATACATGATTTTAAGTAATTCGCATATTTTCACAAAACAAAATATTTAATACGATCTCGGCCATATACATATAATTTTGATAATTTTTAATAATTTTCTCAATATACCTGAACATAAAAAAGTAAACAAAAAAATTCGTTTTTTTTTTTTATTTGTACGGAAGCACGATTTGAGAGAATAAAATTAGTGTTGGATTAAACGTCAGATACTAATCATAGCGACAAAATGAGAAAGCGGCGCTACCTTATTATTTTTATATCATGCCATAAAGTTAATAGAAATTATTTAATTAAAACGATAACACTAAAATTAGTATTTTATATACATCTATTTTTCACTCTTCCTCAACTAAATACATATTTTGTTTAAATTTTCTCAATTTATTCGTTTTTTCTCTTCAAATTGTAATTAGAATTTTATAGTATAACAAAAAGTCGACTTTTTGACAGTCTTTCCATTTTGGAATAATCGTCTATCGACTTTCCTATTATTCTCGACTTATTCTAACTTTTTGATTTTTTATTTCGACTATTCTGGGTTTTAAAAAAATTAATTTCAAAGGAAGGTATTTCCTTAGAGGTATGTATATTAAAAGTAAATAGTTCATAATCTCTTTACGTTTAATATACATATACAAATTTAAAATAAATTACCATCTATAACAACTAATAAAAAAACATATTTATTTTTTGTATTTTTTATTTACAAAATTAAAAACAACAAAAATATTTACAATAAGAATTAAAAAAAATTAAATTACAAATAAATAATAAAAAAAAAACATTATATATTATATTATAAAAATAAAAAAACATTAAAAACATATATTAATACATTTTATTTAAAAATGTACTTTTCTGTGTTTAAAAATAAATTAAATTTAACTTTCTTTTTCCTTTTTTGTGGATCTCGTCTCCAATTTGAATAGGCACTTTGACTCCTCAGGCAACCTAAAATAGAATATATGGAATAATTTTAATATTTCTTACAAAATCTTTTATATGTATATATAAATTACTTTTTAAGTTTACATTACTCGTTGTAATTGCTAGATCTTTCTCCGAGTTTCTTGTAGGACCTTTAACAAAAAAATTTAAAAAATTAAAATGAAAATATATATATAAATACGTCTGTGTTAATAGTGTCAACATATTTTTCCTTATTTTACCTCTGTCTTGTTGTCGCCAACTATAATTTACATTATGGGCTCTTTCACGCCACAGACAACCTAAAATAGTATATGTAGATTTATTTTATTAATTTTATTTCTTACTAATTTTTTATATTCATATATTGCCTTTTAAGTTTACATCGTTCCTTATAACCGGTGGAATCTCTTCTGCTTTTTTTGTAGATCCTTAAAAAAAAGAATGTTTTTTGTTTTTCTTAAAAAAAATAAATTAATTAATTAAAACAATTTTTTATTTACCTGTAGTGGATGAAATATTTCCAATAGGAGTTGTTTGCAATGCTCTTGTCGTTTTTAGTTGGTCTGTTTGAGTATGTACGTCAACAGTTGTTTCAGTATGTATGTCAACAGTTGTTTGAGTATGTACGTCAGCACTTGTTTGAGTATGTATGTCAACAGTTGTTTGAGTTTTTGTTGAATTGGAATGTATTATGTTAGTTTGTGTGTTAGGAATGAAGTTATTTTGTAGCTGAATGTATGGAACTTGTGTAATTGTGGGTAATATAATATATCCGTGGTAGAATGTATTATAATAGTATGGACTTGTGTAGTGTGTTGTAAAAGGTGTAGTGTATGTATTGTAAAAGAACATATTTGCGTTGTCTTGTCCCGTAACGTTCCAGAACATTTCACAATCATTCTGAAAGCTGTTATTTTCCATTATTATTTATTGTTGAAGGAGTTGCCAATAATATATCACAGAAAATAATAAAAAAAAATAAAGAAACATATTAGTTTCATTTCAAATTTTAAATTAACTTAAAATCATTTTATTTAAATATCGTTAGCTTAATATATAGAAAAGGCATTTTTCTGTATATTTTCTGGCATTTTTCTTTCAAATACACATACTTAAAAAAATTAAGTAATCTATGACGACAAATACCAAACTTATAACAATCATTTTAGTACACTATATAATTTAGTATTATCAATAATTAGCTTATTTAATGAAAAGAATAATACATTTGAAAATTTGAATTCTGCCTTTTCTATATTAAGCTATAGATACATTAAAAAAATAAAAATTAAAACAAAATCTTTTAAAACTTACAATTGCATTTCATTCCTTTGTTGCATTATTTTATTTTTCTCTTTTATGAAATATATATAAATATGTATTTTATAAGTCGCTCGGATGTAAATATCCTGCAAAAAAGAAAACAATTTTATAAATATGTAAATATATAACAAAAAAAAAAAAAAAAAATTGAAAAAATTTATTTTTTTTAATTTCAAATGGAGAAAAACTAAAATACAATTATATTATGCACACAAATTAAACAAATCGCATTTATTATTTATTTGTTTTAAGGCGAACTGAATAGATAAACTCGTGGCTGCAAATTATAAGAATCCACTTTCTAATTTTTTATATTCCAGTATTATTTTTTTAAAAATTGTTTACAAAAATCATAAATAATATTAGAATTGCTGAACGGACGAGTTCATCGTTCAGTTCGCTTCAATTTGTGTGCATAATACAAAAAAATTTTCACATTATTCCAAAATATTGAAAATTATTTATATATTTTTTTCACAATCATAATTTTTGAATTTTTTTACTCACTTTTTTAATATGGATATATATATGTTGATGCTGGTCGCTTGGATGTAAATATCCTGTAAAAAAAGAAAACAACTTTATAAGTTTTATATATTAAAAATATATATACATATATATGTGAATATATAATAATAAAAAAAATTTTAAAAAATGTATTTTTGTCAAATAGAGAAATACTAAAATACAATTATATTATGCACACAAATTAAACAAATCGCGTTTATTATTTATTTGTTTTAAGGCGAACTGAATAGATAAACTCGTGGCTGAAAATTATAGGAATCCAAATTTTCAGTTTTTAAAATAAAAAATATTTGAATTTGCTAAATGGACGAATTCACCATTCAGTTCGCCTTATTTTGTATGCATAATACATTAATATTTTCACTATTTTCACATAATTTCAAATTAATTTTATTTTTATTTTTCACAATTAAATTTTTTCACATTTATTCACTCACTTTTTAAATATTTGACTGAAGTTTTGTTTTGATTTTCTTTTATTGTGATTTATAACAGGGATTGAAAATAACAGTTATAAACAGGGAACTGATATAAATTTGAAATGGTAATTACATAACGGTCTGAATAAATTATAATGCATGCAAAACGAAGATACATGGTCTTAAAAGAGTGAGAATCCACAAGATGGGACTTTGTGGTACTCTTTCATTCTTCAAATGGTACTTTTGGAAATTTTTGTAATAATTAAATTAAAAATATGATATTGTAGATACATGGTCTAAAATGAGTGAAAATCTACATGAGGAGACTTTGTGGTACTTTTTTGTTTCTCAAATGGTACTTTTTGAATTTTATGTAATAATTAACTTAGAAACATGAAATTAAAGATAAAAGTTCTTAAGTGAGTGAGAATCCACAAGAGGGAACTTTGTGGTACTTTTTCGTTCTTAGAATTTTACTTATTGAATTTTTTGTAATAATTAACTTAGAAATATGAAATTAACCCAGATACATGACCCTAAGTGAGTGAGAATTTACAAAAGGGATTTTGTGGTACTTTTTTGTTTTTCAAATGGTACCTTTTGAATGTTATGTTATAAATAACTCAGAAACATGAAATTAAAGATACAAGTTCTTAAGTCAGTGAGAATCTACAAGAGGGAACTTTGTGGTACTTTCTTGTTTTTCAAATGGTACTTTTTGAATTTTATGTAATAATTAACTTAGAAACATGAATTAAAGATAAAAGTTCTTAAGTGAGTGAGAATCCACAAGAGGGAACTTTACTTTGTGGTACTTTTTCGTTCTTAGAATGGTACTTATTGAATTTTTTGTAATAATTAACTTAGAAATATGAAATTGAAGATACTTGGTCTTAAGCCAGTGCGAATCCACAAGAGATAACTTTGTGGTACTTTCTTGTTTTTCAAATGGTACTTTTTGAATTTTTTGTAATAATTAAATTAGAAATATAAAATTGTAGATACATGGTCTTAAGTGAGTGAGAATCCACAAGAGGGAACTTTATGGTACTTTTTCGTTCTTAGAATGGTACTTTTTGAATTTTTTGTAATAATTAATTTAGGAATATGAAATTGAAGATACATGGTCTTAAGTCAGTGAGAATCCACAAAATGGAACTTTGTAGTACTTTTTTGTTTTTCAAATGGTACTTTTTGAATTTTTAGTAATAATTTACTTAGATATATGAAATTAACCCAGATACATGACCCTAAGTGAGTGAGAATTTACAAAAGGGATTTTGTGGTACTTTTTTGTTTTTCAAATGGTACTTTTTGAATTTTATGTTATAAGTAACTCAGAAACATGAAATTAAAGATACAAGTTCCTAAGTCAGTGAGAATCCACAAGAAGGAACTTTGTACTTTGTACTTTCTTGTTTTTCAAATGGTACTTTTTGAATTTTATGTAATAATTAACTTAGAAACATGGAATTATAGATAAAAGTTCCTAAGTGAGTGAGAATCCACATGAATAGACTATGTGGTACTTTTTCGTTCTTAAAATAGTACCTTTTGAATTTTTTGTAATAATTAAATTAGAAATAGGAAATTGTAGACACATGGTTTAAAATGAGTGAAAATCCACAAGAGGAGCCTTTGAGGTACTTTTTCGTTCTTAGAATGGTACTCTTTGAATTTTTTGTAATAATTAAATTAGAAATATTAAGTTGAAGATACATGGTCTTAAATGAGTGAAAAACCACAAGAGGGAACTTTTTGTTCGAAAATAGTTGAAAAAAATTGAAAATAGTCAGAAAAAGTCTCAATGTTGGAAAAAATCGAAATCTTAATGTCGGAAATTGTCAGATAAATTCAAAAATAGTCGAAAAAATTTAATTTATTTAAAAGGAACAGATTCTTACCAGTTTTTATTTAAACTATATCATCTAACTGTTGAAAAAAATAGTAACACAAAAACATATTCTTGTGTGTAACCATCAGTTTCATTGCATTGTCTGTTAATTAATCAATATATATGATTGCATTGTATGTATTTTATATTTTTTTAAGACGAATAATACAAAATAGTCAAAGAAGTCGAAAAATCTCGATAATATCATATAAAGTCGAAAAGTCGTAAAGTAGTCAATAGAAATGTAATGTAAAGGTTTTTTGAAAAACAAGTCATTTTCTCAAAAAACACAAACGAAATTTCCATACAGGGAAGAAATTTTTAGTATTTTTCGTACATAGAAATTTGTTGGAAAAAGAGTTTGAAAAATTGTCAATCAGTTTAAAAACAAAAAATCAAAAATTATGACTGAAATTTATATTTGTTCATAAATTTTATTTGTTTAAAAATTTTATTTTTTGAATTTGAAAGTGTGTTGTGAAATTTTTATATAAATCCAAAATTTTTGAAAATATGATACATGAACAGTGATGATTGCGTTTTTCAAAAAACTAGTCAAAAACTAATTTGTGTGAACATAATATAAGCAAACTGTGATTTTTTGATTTGTATTAAAAATTATTTTTTTTTTTTTCTAAAAATCTAAATTATTACAACAAATCAAAAAATTTACAAAAAATCAAAATTTTTACAAAAAACCAACGTTTTTACTAAAAATAAAAATTTTTTCCAAAAAATCAAAATTTTTGCAAGATATATTTTTTTTTTTTTAGAAAATATCAAATTTTTGAATTTTTGTAAAAGAATCAAATTTTTACTAAACTATGATTTAAAAATTTAAATTTTTGAAAAAATTTCAGGTTAGTGAAAAATCGTATCCTTAGTAAAAAAATCTGATTTTTAAAATAAGGAATTTTTTGAAAGATTTGATTTTTTTTAATTGTGAAAATTATGATGTTTTGTAAAAATTGGATTTTTGTTAAATGGTTACATCATAGATTAATAAGTAGATAATATAAAAGCCTAATTCAATTATCGAAAACTTAATTTATATAACAACAAAATGCATGTAGTCACATATATTTTGTTTTTGTGTTTTGAAAAAAAGAGTAATATTTTTGAAAATTTAGTTTGAGGTGTCTCTCACGTATCCTAGTTGTTTTCTTTGGCTTATGTTATCGACTAATGAATTGACGATTTCAGTACAATTAAACAATAGTACTTATAATTTTTGTCATTGTCATTATTTTTAATAATGGTAATGCTTTTTAATGATATATTTTCATTAAAAATTATTTAAAAAAATAAAATTATCAAATTTTAAAAATTCATTATCAGCATTAAGCGAAATTTTTCGTACAATTCAAACTTTTTTTTCACTATATGTAATTTGAGTGCTACTTTACTCTTCTATTCGGTACATATATTTTTCCATAATTTTTAAAAATATTACATTTTATATTCCTCAAAACTAGTTGTAATGGAGACTTCTATTTAAATGATTTAAAAATCTTTAATGAAACGATATTAAACTAATACTAATAATTTAATATTATATTAAAGCATATTTAAAAAAATTGTTTTTTATACAAACATTGCTTTTCTCAGTAATTAAGCTTTTTTTTTGGAATTTTGTTATTTTTAGTTAAAAAATTATTAAAAATAGCGATTTTTTAATAATAATTAAAATTTTTTACATTATCATTATTTTCAAATAATGGTTATGAAAATTCAATGCTCAATGAAAAATTTCAATGTATGATATTATCTAATACTTTAAATTTTTTCTAATTTTACAATTTGAATTCAAATTAGAAATCATTTGAATTTTATAAAAAAAAGTTTTTGATTTTTATATTTCTCCATAAAGTATACATATTTTCTATTTTTATATAAAGCGAATAAAACTTCTCTTGAAATGTGTTTCTTTTCCCAAAATCATAATTTTGTGCAATTAAAAATAAAAGTCATTCGGTATTAGCTTTTGGTAAAGAATTTTTCTACAACCAGTTGGAGTTACCACTGCAAGAGGCCTATAAACAGGGTACAAAGGTAATAAAATACATAAATATTACAAAAAAGTTAATATTTTTAAATAATAAATTGTTAAGGTTTATAATAACGATTGTTAAGGTTTAAAAAGACATCAATAATAATCGATTGTAAATTTTACTATTACACTTTTTACTATTAAAAGAATTGAGAAAAGTTTTTACAATGCTGTTTGAAACTTTATATATGTATAATTTTTTGAAAGATAGACTTATCTAACTGGTTATGGTTGTAATGCATTTATGTTTTTCCGTTTCACTTAAATAAATTATTTGGCATAATTATGAATAATACATTTTAATTTGAAAAATAATGAAACAAGAATACAATTTATCAAATAAATGATCTTTGAGTACCAAGTTTAAAACATTCTATAAGAAAGAAAAGCTTATTTTGACGACAAGCATATTCCCAAGATTCAGGAGAGATTGTGCGTCTAAGGCGATACTTCCAATCAATAACAAAGAAATAGGCAATAGAAAATGGGAATGAAAATAGGCATCATCTGAATGAAGAAAGATGACATTCCCATAAGATAAATTACATTGAATTAAGTTTATTACAAATAATAAAAAAATACCTTTATGGAAGATATCTTCCAAATGTTTGTACGGATTAATTTGATAACGGTCAAATCAGTGTTGTAAATATTTTGGAACTTCTTTGACAGAAAATACAGAGTTGTTATTCATTTATTTATATGATTTTTTATATATTTCTAATTATAGCATAATCAGATGTTTTTGTGTTCAATAAATATTAACAACTCACCACTTGTTGACAACATATTAACAAAATTTTCGCTGGAATAGTGTTCAAGGTTATAACAAATTTAAATAAGGTAAACTATAAAATATATTGTAAAGCTAATTGTTAATTGTTAAAGTAGTTTTTTTACATTTACTTTAGCTTAAAGATACCAACAAACTTTTCAAATCTCACTTACATGTTTCCAGTACCAGAGCTTCCCCACAATTCATTAACGTTACACAATCTAATGGCGTACGAGAAATCTGTTTAAATTAACCAAAGACACGTAATTCTCTGTCAATGGGTATGATGAATTCTATTTTTGAGGCTCTAACAAATGATTGGCAAAATAAGAACTTACGTCGTATTGTTATGAGTGCCAAGGGACCGATATGGTCGGCTGGTCATAATCTAAAAGAACTTACACCAGAAAGTGAAAGGAAGGAAGTATTCCAAAAGTTGAGTGACATAATATTAAATATATATAAAGATCCAGTACCATTAATAGCAAAAGTAAATGGTTTGGCGGCAGCAGCTGGTTGCCAATTGGTGGCCTCATATAGCATCGGATAAGAGTACATTTTCTACACCAGGGTATAAATATTTCATTAATATAATTTTCTATTTTTTGCTTAATAGTATTATTTCTTTGTATCTTACTCTAGAGCTAACTTTGGTGTATTTTGTTCTACACCCGGCATTGCTATATTTCGTGTTATGGCCAGACCCCAATCAGTGTATATATTAATGACTGGTTTACCTATAACAGCACAAGAAGCTTTTATAGCCGGTATTATTTATAATTTATATATACCATAAATTTATATAGGAATTTGTTTTAAATTAATTTTCAGGTCTAGTTAGTCGTGTTGTACCAGAAACAGAATTGGAAGCGGAAATGCACAGAGTCACAGATGCTATTAAACACAAAAGTCGTACCTGTTATTGCTTTGGGCAAAGAATTCTATTACAAACAATTGAATTTATCCATTAAAGAGGCTTTTAAGTTAGGAACTGAGGTAATCCTAATATAATAATACATTCTTTTGTTTATTAATTTTAAAATATTTTTATTAATAACAGAAAATGTTAGAAAATCTTGCATTAAATGATTGTAACGAATGCCTTAGAAGTTTTGAGGAAAAACGTAAAGCCCAGTGGAATCATGAATATAAGGTAATATAAATATCAGTTTAAATACATTTATTGGACAATAATGATTTTTTTTTAATACAAACATCTGTAGTTATATTTGTATTTTATTTTATACGTTACATAATTAAGAAAATAATACATTCATACATACATTTATCATTTTCTAAATGTTTTTTTAACTACTAAAAAAATGGAGATATTATTGATAAAATTTATACATGATTTTAAGTAATTCGCATATTTTCACAAAACAAAATATTTAATACGATCTCGGCCATATACATATAATTTTGATAATTTTTAATAATTTTCTCAATATACCTGAACATAAAAAAGTAAACAAACAAATTCGTTTTTTTTTTTATTTGTACGGAAGCACGATTTGAGAGAATAAAATTAGTGTTGGATTAAACGTCAGATACTAATTATAGCGACAAAATGAGAAAGCGGCGCTACCTTATTATTTTTATATCATGCCATAAAGTTAATAGAAATTATTTAATTAAAACGATAACACTAAAATTAGTATTTTATATACATCTATTTTTCACTCTTCCTCAACTAAATACATATTTTGTTTAAATTTTCTCAATTTATTCGTTTTTTCTCTTCAAATTGTAATTAGAATTTTATAGTATTACAAAAAGTCGACTTTTTGACAGTCTTTCCATTTTGGAATAATCGTCTATCGACTTTCCTATTATTCTCGACTTATTCCAACTTTTTGATTTTTTATTTCGACTATTCTGGGTTTTAAAAAAATTAATTTCAAAGGAAGGTATTTCCTTAGAGGTATGTATATTAAAAGTAAATAGTTCATAATCTCTTTACGTTTAATATACATATACAAATTTAAAATAAATTACCATCTATAACAACTAATAAAAAAACATATTTATTTTTTGTATTTTTTATTTACAAAATTAAAAACAACAAAAATATTTACAATAAGAATTAAAAAAAATTAAATTACAAATAAATAATAAAAAAAAAACATTATATATTATATTATAAAAATAAAAAAACATTAAAAACATATATTAATACATTTTATTTAAAAATGTACTTTTCTGTGTTTAAAAATAAATTAAATTTAACTTTCTTTTTCCTTTTTTGTGGATCTCGTCTCCAATTTGAATAGGCACTTTGACTCCTCAGGCAACCTAAAATAGAATATATGGAATAATTTTAATATTTCTTACAAAATCTTTTATATGTATATATAAATTACTTTTTAAGTTTACATTACTCGTTGTAATTGCTAGATCTTTCTCCGAGTTTCTTGTAGGACCTTTAACAAAAAAATTTAAAAAATTAAAATGAAAATATATATATAAATACGTCTGTGTTAATAGTGTCAACATATTTTTCCTTATTTTACCTCTGTCTTGTTGTCGCCAACTATAATTTACATTATGGGCTCTTTCACGCCACAGACAACCTAAAATAGTATATGTAGATTTATTTTATTAATTTTATTTCTTACTAATTTTTTATATTCATATATTACCTTTTAAGTTTACATCGTTCCTTATAACCGGTGGAATCTCTTCTGCTTTTTTTGTAGATCCTTAAAAAAAAGAATGTTTTTTGTTTTTCTTAAAAAAAATAAATTAATTAATTAAAACAATTTTTTATTTACCTGTAGTGGATGAAATATTTCCAATAGGAGTTGTTTGCAATGCTCTTGTCGTTTTTAGTTGGTCTGTTTGAGTATGTACGTCAACAGTTGTTTCAGTATGTATGTCAACAGTTGTTTGAGTATGTACGTCAGCACTTGTTTGAGTATGTATGTCAACAGTTGTTTGAGTTTTTGTTGAATTGGAATGTATTATGTTAGTTTGTGTGTTAGGAATGAAGTTATTTTGTAGCTGAATGTATGGAACTTGTGTAATTGTGGGTAATATAATATATCCGTGGTAGAATGTATTATAATAGTATGGACTTGTGTAGTGTGTTGTAAAAGGTGTAGTGTATGTATTGTAAAAGAACATATTTGCGTTGTCTTGTCCCGTAACGTTCCAGAACATTTCACAATCATTCTGAAAGCTGTTATTTTCCATTATTATTTATTGTTGAAGGAGTTGCTAATAATATATCACAGAAAATAATAAAAAAAATAAAGAAACATATTAGTTTCATTTCAAATTTTAAATTAACTTAAAATCATTTTATTTAAATATCGTTAGCTTAATATATAGAAAAGGCATTTTTCTGTATATTTTCTGGCATTTTTCTTTCAAATACACCTACTTAAAAAAATTACCAAACTTATAACAATCATTTTAGTACACTATATAATTTAGTATTATCAATAATTAGCTTATTTAATGAAAAGAATAATACATTTGAAAATTTGAATTCTGCCTTTTCTATATTAAGCTATAGATACATTAAAAAAATAAAAATTAAAACAAAATCTTTTAAAACTTACAATTGCATTTCATTCCTTTGTTGCATTATTTTATTTTTCTCTTTTATGAAATATATATAAATATGTATTTTATAAGTCGCTCGGATGTAAATATCCTGCAAAAAAGAAAACAATTTTATAAATATGTAAATATATAACAAAAAAAAAAAAAAATTGAAAAAATTTATTTTTTTTAATTTCAAATGGAGAAAAACTAAAATACAATTATATTATGCACACAAATTAAACAAATCGCATTTATTATTTATTTGTTTTAAGGCGAACTGAATAGATAAACTCGTGGCTGCAAATTATAAGAATCCACTTTCTAATTTTTTATATTCCAGTATTATTTTTTTAAAAATTGTTTACAAAAATCATAAATAATATTAGAATTGCTGAACGGACGAGTTCATCGTTCAGTTCGCTTCAATTTGTGTGCATAATACAAAAAAATTTTCACATTATTCCAAAATATTGAAAATTATTTATATATTTTTTTCACAATCATAATTTTTTTTTTACTCACTTTTTTAATATGGATATATATATGTTGATGCTGGTCGCTTGGATGTAAATATCCTGTAAAAAAAGAAAACAACTTTATAAGTTTTATATATTAAAAATATATATACATATATATGTGAATATATAATAATAAAAAAAATTTGAAAAAATGTATTTTTGTCAAATAGAGAAATACTAAAATACAATTATATTATGCACACAAATTAAACAAATCGCATTTATTATTTATTTGTTTTAAGGCGAACTGAATAGATAAACTCGTGGCTGCAAATTATAAGAATCCACTTTCTAATTTTTTATATTCCAGTATTATTTTTTTAAAAATTGTTTACAAAAATCATAAATAATATTAGAATTGCTGAACGGACGAGTTCATCGTTCAGTTCGCTTCAATTTGTGTGCATAATACAAAAAAATTTTCACATTATTCCAAAATATTGAAAATTATTTATATATTTTTTTCACAATCATAATTTTTGAATTTTTTTACTCACTTTTTTAATATGGATATATATATGTTGATGCTGGTCGCTTGGATGTAAATATCCTGTAAAAAAAGAAAACAACTTTATAAGTTTTATATATTAAAAATATATATACATATATATGTGAATATATAATAATAAAAAAAATTTGAAAAAATTTATTTTTGTCAAATAGAGAAATACTAAAATACAATTATATTATGCACACAAATTAAACAAATCGCGTTTATTATTTATTTGTTTTAAGGCGAACTGAATAGATAAACTCGTGGCTGAAAATTGTAGGAATCCAAATTTTCAGTTTTTAAAATAAAAAATATTTGAATTTGCTAAATGGACGAATTCACCATTCAGTTCGCCTTATTTTGTATGCATAATACATTAATATTTTCACTATTTTCACATAATTTCAAATTAATTTTATTTTTATTTTTCACAATTAAATTTTTTCACATTTATTCACTCACTTTTTAAATATTTGACTGAAGTTTTGTTTTGATTTTCTTTTATTGTGATTTATAACAGGGATTGAAAATAACAGTTATAAACAGGGAACTGATATAAATTTGAAATGGTAATTACATAACGGTCTGAATAAATTATAATGCATGCAAAACGAAGATACATGGTCTTAAAAGAGTGAGAATCCACAAGATGGGACTTTGTGGTACTCTTTCATTCTTCAAATGGTACTTTTGGAAATTTTTGTAATAATTAAATTAAAAATATGATATTGTAGATCCATGGTCTAAAATGAGTGAAAATCTACATGAGGAGACTTTGTGGTACTTTTTTGTTTCTCAAATGGTACTTTTTGAATTTTATGTAATAATTAACTTAGAAACATGAAATTAAAGATAAAAGTTCTTAAGTGAGCGAGAATCCACAAGAGGGAACTTTGTGGTACTTTTTCGTTCTTAGAATTTTACTTATTGAATTTTTTGTAATAATTAACTTAGAAATATGAAATTAACCCAGATACATGACCCTAAGTGAGTGAGAATTTACAAAAGGGATTTTGTGGTACTTTTTTGTTTTTCAAATGGTACCTTTTGAATGTTATGTTATAAATAACTCAGAAACATGAAATTAAAGATACAAGTTCTTAAGTCAGTGAGAATCCACAAGAGGGAACTTTGTGGTACTTTCTTGTTTTTCAAATGGTACTTTTTGAATTTTATGTAATAATTAACTTAGAAACATGAATTAAAGATAAAAGTTCTTAAGTGAGTGAGAATCCACAAGAGGGAACTTTACTTTGTGGTACTTTTTCGTTCTTAGAATGGTACTTATTGAATTTTTTGTAATAATTAACTTAGAAATATGAAATTGAAGATACTTGGTCTTAAGTCAGTGAGAATCCACAAGAGATAACTTTGTGGTACTTTCTTGTTTTTCAAATGGTACTTTTTGAATTTTTTGTAATAATTAAATTAGAAATATAAAATTGTAGATACATGGTCTTAAGTGAGTGAGAATCCACAAGAGGGAACTTTATGGTACTTTTTCGTTCTTGGAATGGTACTTTTTGAATTTTTTGTAATAATTAATTTAGGAATATGAAATTGAAGATACATGGTCTTAAGTCAGTGAGAATCCACAAAATGGAACTTTGTAGTACTTTTTTGTTTTTCAAATGGTACTTTTTGAATTTTTAGTAATAATTTACTTAGATATATGAAATTAACCCAGATACATGACCCTAAGTGAGTGAGAATTTACAAAAGGGATTTTGTGGTACTTTTTTGTTTTTCAAATGGTACTTTTTGAATTTTATGTTATAAGTAACTCAGAAACATGAAATTAAAGATACAAGTTCCTAAGTCAGTGAGAATCCACAAGAAGGAACTTTGTACTTTGTACTTTCTTGTTTTTCAAATGGTACTTTTTGAATTTTATGTAATAATTAACTTAGAAACATGGAATTATAGATAAAAGTTCCTAAGTGAGTGAGAATCCACATGAATAGACTATGTGGTACTTTTTCGTTCTTAAAATAGTACCTTTTGAATTTTTTGTAATAATTAAATTAGAAATAGGAAATTGTAGACACATGGTTTAAAATGAGTGAAAATCCACAAGAGGAGCCTTTGAGGTACTTTTTCGTTCTTAGAATGGTACTCTTTGAATTTTTTGTAATAATTAAATTAGAAATATTAAGTTGAAGATACATGGTCTTAAATGAGTGAAAAACCACAAGAGGGAACTTTTTGTTCGAAAATAGTTGAAAAAAATTGAAAATAGTCAGAAAAAGTCTCAATGTTGGAAAAAATCGAAATCTTAATGTCGGAAATTGTCAGATAAATTCAAAAATAGTCGAAAAAATTTAATTTATTTAAAAGGAACAGATTCTTACCAGTTTTTATTTAAACTATATCATCTAACTGTTGAAAAAAATAGTAACACAAAAACATATTCTTGTGTGTAACCATCAGTTTCATTGCATTGTCTGTTAATTAATCAATATATATGATTGCATTGTATGTATTTTATATTTTTTTAAGACGAATAATAAAAAATAGTCAAAGAAGTCGAAAAATCTCGATAATATCATGTAAAGGTTTTTTGAAAAACAAGTCATTTTCTCAAAAAACACAAATAAATTGATCTGTTTTTTCATATATTTCAAAGCCAAAAAACATCTTAAACATCTTAACACACAGAAAACACACGAAATTTCCATACATGGAAGAAATTTTTAGTATTTTTCGTACATAGAAATTTGTTGGAAAAAGAGTTTGAAAAATTGTCAATCAGTTTAAAAACAAAAAATCAAAAATTATGACTGAAATTTATATTTGTTCATAAATTTTATTTGTTTAAAAATTTTATTTTTTGAATTTGAAAGTGTGTTGTGAAATTTTTATATAAATCCAAAATTTTTGAAAATATGATACATGAACAGTGATGATTGCGTTTTTCAAAAAACTAGTCAAAAACTAATTTGTGTGAACATAATATAAGCAAACTGTGATTTTTTGATTTGTATTAAAAATTATTTTTTTTTTTTCTAAAAATCTAAATTATTACAACAAATCAAAAAATTTACAAAAAATCAAAATTTTTACAAAAAACCAACGTTTTTACTAAAAATAAAAATTTTTTCCAAAAAATCAAAATTTTTGCAAGATATATTTTTTTTTTTTTTAGAAAATATCAAATTTTTGAATTTTTGTAAAAGAATCAAATTTTTACTAAACTATGATTTAAAAATTTAAATTTTTGAAAAAATTTCAGGTTAGTGAAAAATCGTATCCTTAGTAAAAAAAATCTGATTTTTAAAATAAGGAATTTTTTGAAAGATTTGATTTTTTTTAATTGTGAAAATTATGATGTTTTGTAAAAATTGGATTTTTGTTAAATGGTTACATCATAGATTAATAAGTAGATAATATAAAAGCCTAATTCAATTATCGAAAACTTAATTTATATAACAACAAAATGCATGTAGTCACATATATTTTGTTTTTGTGTTTTGAAAAAAAGAGTAATATTTTTGAAAATTTAGTTTGAGGTGTCTCTCACGTATCCTAGTTGTTTTCTTTGGCTTATGTTATCGACTAATGAATTGACGATTTCAGTACAATTAAACAATAGTACTTATAATTTTTGTCATTGTCATTATTTTTAATAATGGTAATGCTTTTTAATGATATATTTTCATTAAAAATTATTTAAAAAAATAAAATTATCAAATTTTAAAAATTCATTATCAGCATTAAGCGAAATTTTTCGTACAATTCAAACTTTTTTTTCACTATATGTAATTTGAGTGCTACTTTACTCTTCTATTCGGTACATATATTTTTCCATAATTTTTAAAAATATTACATTTTATATTCCTCAAAACTAGTTGTAATGGAGACTTCTATTTAAATGATTTAAAAATCTTTAATGAAACGATATTAAACTAATACTAATAATTTAATATTATATTAAAGCATATTTAAAAAAATTGTTTTTTATACAAACATTGCTTTTCTCAGTAATTAAGCTTTTTTTTGGAATTTTGTTATTTTTAGTTAAAAAATTATTAAAAATAGCGATTTTTTAATAATAATTAAAATTTTTTACATTATCATTATTTTCAAATAATGGTTATGAAAATTCAATGCTCAATGAAAAATTTCAATGTATGATATTATCTAATACTTTAAATTTTTTCTAATTTTACAATTTGAATTCAAATTAGAAATCATTTGAATTTTATAAAAAAAAGTTTTTGATTTTTATATTTCTCCATAAAGTATACATATTTTCTATTTTTATATAAAGCGAATAAAACTTCTCTTGAAATGTGTTTCTTTTCCCAAAATCATAATTTTGTGCAATTAAAAATAAAAGTCATTCGGTATTAGCTTTTGGTAAAGAATTTTTCTACAACCAGTTGGAGTTACCACTGCAAGAGGCCTATAAACAGGGTACAAAGGTAATAAAATACATAAATATTACAAAAAAGTTAATATTTTTAAATAATAAATTGTTAAGGTTTATAATAACGATTGTTAAGGTTTAAAAAGACATCAATAATAATCGATTGTAAATTTTACTATTACACTTTTTACTATTAAAAGAATTGAGAAAAGTTTTTACAATGCTGTTTAAAACTTTATATATGTATAATTTTTTGAAAGATAGACTTATCTAACTGGTTATGGTTGTAATGCATTTATGTTTTTCCGTTTCACTTAAATAAATTATTTGGCATAATTATGAATAATACATTTTAATTTGAAAAATAATGAAACAAGAATACAATTTATCAAATAAATGATCTTTGAGTACCAAGTTTAAAACATTCTATAAGAAAGAAAAGCTTATTTTGACGACAAGCATATTCCCAAGATTCAGGAGAGATTGTGCGTCTAAGGCGATACTTCCAATCAATAACAAAGAAATAGGCAATAGAAAATGGGAATGAAAATAGGCATCATCTGAATGAAGAAAGATGACATTCCCATAAGATAAATTACATTGAATTAAGTTTATTACAAATAATAAAAAAATACCTTTATGGAAGATATCTTCCAAATGTTTGTACGGATTAATTTGATAACAGTCAAATCAGTGTTGTAAATATTTTGGAACTTCTTTGACAGAAAATACAGAGTTGTTATTCATTTATTTATATGATTTTTTATATATTTCTAATTATAGCATAATCAGATGTTTTTGTGTTCAATAAATATTAACAACTCACCACTTGTTGACAACATATTAACAAAATTTTCGCTGGAATAGTGTTCAAGGTTATAACAAATTTAAATAAGGTAAACTATAAAATATATTGTAAAGCTAATTGTTAATTGTTAAAGTAGTTTTTTTACATTTACTTTAGCTTAAAGATACCAACAAACTTTTCAAATCTCACTTACATGTTTCCAGTACCAGAGCTTCCCCACAATTCATTAACGTTACACAATCTAATGGCGTACGAGAAATCTGTTTAAATTAACCAAAGATACGTAATTCTCTGTCAATGGGTATGATGAATTCTATTTTTGAGGCTCTAACAAATGATTGGCAAAATAAGAACTTACGTCGTATTGTTATGAGTGCAAAGGGACCGATATGGTCGGCTGGTCATAATCTAAAAGAACTTATAACAGAAAGTGAAAGGAAGGAAGTATTCCAAAAGTTGAGTGACATAATATTAAATATATATAAAGATCCAGTACCATTAATAGCAAAAGTAAATGGTTTGGCGGCAGCAGCTAGTTGCCAATTGGTGGCCTCATATAGCATCGGATAAGAGTACATTTTCTACACCAGGGTATAAATATTTCATTAATATAATTTTCTATTTTTTGCTTAATAGTATTATTTCTTTGTATCTTACTCTAGAGCTAACTTTGGTGTATTTTGTTCTACACCCGGCATTGTTATATTTCGTGTTATGGCCAGACCCCAATCAGTGTATATATTAATGACTGGTTTACCTATAACAGCACAAGAAGCTTTTATAGCCGGTATTATTTATAATTTATATATACCATAAATTTATATAGAAATTTGTTTTAAATTAATTTTCAGGTCTAGTTAGTCGTGTTGTACCAGAAACAGAATTGGAAGCGGAAATGCACAGAGTCACAGATGCTATTAAACACAAAAATCGTACCTGTTATTGCTTTGGGCAAAGAATTCTATTACAAACAATTGAATTTATCCAATAAAGAGGCTTATAAGTTAGGAACTGAGGTAATCCTAATATAATAATACATTCTTTTGTTTATTAATTTTAAAATATTTTTATTAATAACAGAAAATGTTAGAAAATCTTGCATTAAATGATTGTAACGAATGCCTTAGAAGTTTTGAGGAAAAACGTAAAGCCCAGTGGAATCATGAATATAAGGTAATATAAATATCAGTTTAAATACATTTATTGGACAATAATGATTTTTTTTTTTTTTAATACAAACATCTGTAGTTATATTTGTATTTTATTTTATACGTTACATAATTAAGAAAATAATACATTCATACATACATTTATCATTTTCTAAATGTTTTTTTAACTACTAAAAAAATGGAGATATTATTGATAAAATTTATACATGATTTTAAGTAATTCGCATATTTTCACAAAACAAAATATTTAATACGATCTCGGCCATATACATATAATTTTGATAATTTTTAATAATTTTCTCAATATACCTGAACATAAAAAAGTAAACAAAAAAATTCGTTTTTTTTTTTTTATTTGTACGGAAGCACGATTTGAGAGAATAAAATTAGTGTTGGATTAAACGTCAGATACTAATTATAGCGACAAAATGAGAAAGCGGCGCTACCTTATTATTTTTATATCATGCCATAAAGTTAATAGAAATTATTTAATTAAAACGATAACACTAAAATTAGTATTTTATATACATCTATTTTTCACTCTTCCTCAACTAAATACATATTTTGTTTAAATTTTCTCAATTTATTCGTTTTTTCTCTTCAAATTGTAATTAGAATTTTATAGTATTACAAAAAGTCGACTTTTTGACAGTCTTTCCATTTTGGAATAATCGTCTATCGACTTTCCTATTATTCTCGACTTATTCCAACTTTTCGATTTTTTATTTCGACTATTCTGGGTTTTAAAAAAATTAATTTCAAAGGAAGGTATTTCCTTAGAGGTATGTATATTAAAAGTAAATAGTTCATAATCTCTTTACGTTTAATATACATATACAAATTTAAAATAAATTACCATCTATAACAACTAATAAAAAAACATATTTATTTTTTGTATTTTTTATTTACAAAATTAAAAACAACAAAAATATTTACAATAAGAATTAAAAAAAATTAAATTACAAATAAATAATAAAAAAAAAACATTATATATTATATTATAAAAATAAAAAAACATTAAAAACATATATTAATACATTTTATTTAAAAATGTACTTTTCTGTGTTTAAAAATAAATTAAATTTAACTTTCTTTTTCCTTTTTTGTGGATCTCGTCTCCAATTTGAATAGGCACTTTGACTCCTCAGACAACCTAAAATAGAATATGTGGAATAATTTTAATATTTCTTACAAAATTTTTTATATGTATATATAAATTACTTTTTAAGTTTACATTACTCGTTGTAATTGCTAGATCTTTCTCCGGGTTTCTTGTAGGACCTTTAAAAAAAAATTTAAAAAATTAAAATGAAAATATATATATAAATACGTCTGTGTTAATAGTGTCAACATATTTTTCCTTATTTTACCTCTGTCTTGTTGTCGCCAACTATAATTTACATTATGGGCTCTTTCACGCCACAGACAACCTAAAATAGTATATGTAGATTTATTTTATTAATTTTATTTCTTACTAATTTTTTATATTCATATATTACCTTTTAAGTTTACATCGTTCCTTATAACCGGTGGAATCTCTTCTGCTTTTTTTGTAGATCCTTAAAAAAAAGAATGTTTTTTGTTTTTCTTAAAAAAAATAAATTAATTAATTAAAACAATTTTTTATTTACCTGTAGTGGATGAAATATTTCCAATAGGAGTTGTTTGCAATGCTCTTGTCGTTTTTAGTTGGTCTGTTTGAGTATGTACGTCAACAGTTGTTTCAGTATGTATGTCAACAGTTGTTTGAGTATGTACGTCAGCACTTGTTTGAGTATGTATGTCAACAGTTGTTTGAGTTTTTGTTGAATTGGAATGTATTATGTTAGTTTGTGTGTTAGGAATGAAGTTATTTTGTAGCTGAATGTATGGAACTTGTGTAATTGTGGGTAATATAATATATCCGTGGTAGAATGTATTATAATAGTATGGACTTGTGTAGTGTGTTGTAAAAGGTGTAGTGTATGTATTGTAAAAGAACATATTTGCGTTGTCTTGTCCCGTAACGTTCCAGAACATTGCACAATCATTCTGAAAGCTGTTATTTTCCATTATTATTTATTGTTGAAGGAGTTGCCAATAATATATCACAGAAAATAATAAAAAAAATAAAGAAACATATTAGTTTCATTTCAAATTTTAAATTAACTTAAAATCATTTTATTTAAATATCGTTAGCTTAATATATAGAAAAGGCATTTTTCTGTATATTTTCTGGCATTTTTCTTTCAAATACACCTACTTAAAAAAATTAAGTAATCTATGACGACAAATACCAAACTTATAACAATCATTTTAGTACACTATATAATTTAGTATTATCAATAATTAGCTTATTTAATGAAAAGAATAATACATTTGAAAATTTGAATTCTGCCTTTTCTATATTAAGCTATAGATACATTAAAAAAATAAAAATTAAAACAAAATCTTTTAAAACTTACAATTGCATTTCATTCCTTTGTTGCATTATTTTATTTTTCTCTTTTATGAAATATATATAAATATGTATTTTATAAGTCGCTCGGATGTAAATATCCTGCGAAAAAGAAAACAATTTTATAAATATGTAAATATATAACAAAAAAAAAAAAAAATTGAAAAAATTTATTTTTTTTAATTTCAAATGGAGAAAAACTAAAATACAATTATATTATGCACACAAATTAAACAAATCGCATTTATTATTTATTTGTTTTAAGGCGAACTGAATAGATAAACTCGTGGCTGCAAATTATAAGAATCCACTTTCTAATTTTTTATATTCCAGTATTATTTTTTTAAAAATTGTTTACAAAAATCATAAATAATATTAGAATTGCTGAACGGACGAGTTCATCGTTCAGTTCGCTTCAATTTGTGTGCATAATACAAAAAAATTTTCACATTATTCCAAAATATTGAAAATTATTTATATATTTTTTTCACAATCATAATTTTTGAATTTTTTTACTCACTTTTTTAATATGGATATATATATGTTGATGCTGGTCGCTTGGATGCAAATATCCTGTAAAAAAAGAAAACAACTTTATAAGTTTTATATATTAAAAATATATATACATATATATGTGAATATATAATAATAAAAAAAATTTGAAAAAATGTATTTTTGTCAAATAGAGAAATACTAAAATACAATTATATTATGCACACAAATTAAACAAATCGCATTTATTATTTATTTGTTTTAAGGCGAACTGAATAGATAAACTCGTGGCTGCAAATTATAAGAATCCACTTTCTAATTTTTTATATTCCAGTATTATTTTTTTAAAAATTGTTTACAAAAATCATAAATAATATTAGAATTGCTGAACGGACGAGTTCATCGTTCAGTTCGCTTCAATTTGTGTGCATAATACAAAAAAATTTTCACATTATTCCAAAATATTGAAAATTATTTATATATTTTTTTCACAATCATAATTTTTGAATTTTTTTACTCACTTTTTTAATATGGATATATATATGTTGATGCTGGTCGCTTGGATGTAAATATCCTGTAAAAAAAGAAAACAACTTTATAAGTTTTATATATTAAAAATATATATACATATATATGTGAATATATAATAATAAAAAAAATTTGAAAAAATTTATTTTTGTCAAATAGAGAAATACTAAAATACAATTATATTATGCACACAAATTAAACAAATCGCGTTTATTATTTATTTGTTTTAAGGCGAACTGAATAGATAAACTCGTGGCTGAAAATTGTAGGAATCCAAATTTTCAGTTTTTAAAATAAAAAATATTTGAATTTGCTAAATGGACGAATTCACCATTCAGTTCGCCTTATTTTGTATGCATAATACATTAATATTTTCACTATTTTCACATAATTTCAAATTAATTTTATTTTTATTTTTCACAATTAAATTTTTTCACATTTATTCACTCACTTTTTAAATATTTGACTGAAGTTTTGTTTTGATTTTCTTTTATTGTGATTTATAACAGGGATTGAAAATAACAGTTATAAACAGGGAACTGATATAAATTTGAAATGGTAATTACATAACGGTCTGAATAAATTATAATGCATGCAAAACGAAGATACATGGTCTTAAAAGAGTGAGAATCCACAAGATGGGACTTTGTGGTACTCTTTCATTCTTCAAATGGTACTTTTGGAAATTTTTGTAATAATTAAATTAAAAATATGATATTGTAGATACATGGTCTAAAATGAGTGAAAATCTACATGAGGAGACTTTGTGGTACTTTTTTGTTTCTCAAATGGTACTTTTTGAATTTTATGTAATAATTAACTTAGAAACATGAAATTAAAGATAAAAGTTCTTAAGTGAGTGAGAATCCACAAGAGGGAACTTTGTGGTACTTTTTCGTTCTTAGAATTTTACTTATTGAATTTTTTGTAATAATTAACTTAGAAATATGAAATTAACCCAGATACATGACCCTAAGTGAGTGAGAATTTACAAAAGGGATTTTGTGGTACTTTTTTGTTTTTCAAATGGTACCTTTTGAATGTTATGTTATAAATAACTCAGAAACATGAAATTAAAGATACAAGTTCTTAAGTCAGTGAGAATCTACAAGAGGGAACTTTGTGGTACTTTCTTGTTTTTCAAATGGTACTTTTTGAATTTTATGTAATAATTAACTTAGAAACATGAATTAAAGATAAAAGTTCTTAAGTGAGTGAGAATCCACAAGAGGGAACTTTACTTTGTGGTACTTTTTCGTTCTTAGAATGGTACTTATTGAATTTTTTGTAATAATTAACTTAGAAATATGAAATTGAAGATACTTGGTCTTAAGCCAGTGCGAATCCACAAGAGATAACTTTGTGGTACTTTCTTGTTTTTCAAATGGTACTTTTTGAATTTTTTGTAATAATTAAATTAGAAATATAAAATTGTAGATACATGGTCTTAAGTGAGTGAGAATCCACAAGAGGGAACTTTATGGTACTTTTTCGTTCTTAGAATGGTACTTTTTGAATTTTTTGTAATAATTAATTTAGGAATATGAAATTGAAGATACATGGTCTTAAGTCAGTGAGAATCCACAAAATGGAACTTTGTAGTACTTTTTTGTTTTTCAAATGGTACTTTTTGAATTTTTAGTAATAATTTACTTAGATATATGAAATTAACCCAGATACATGACCCTAAGTGAGTGAGAATTTACAAAAGGGATTTTGTGGTACTTTTTTGTTTTTCAAATGGTACTTTTTGAATTTTATGTTATAAGTAACTCAGAAACATGAAATTAAAGATACAAGTTCCTAAGTCAGTGAGAATCCACAAGAAGGAACTTTGTACTTTGTACTTTCTTGTTTTTCAAATGGTACTTTTTGAATTTTATGTAATAATTAACTTAGAAACATGGAATTATAGATAAAAGTTCCTAAGTGAGTGAGAATCCACATGAATAGACTATGTGGTACTTTTTCGTTCTTAAAATAGTACCTTTTGAATTTTTTGTAATAATTAAATTAGAAATAGGAAATTGTAGACACATGGTTTAAAATGAGTGAAAATCCACAAGAGGAGCCTTTGAGGTACTTTTTCGTTCTTAGAATGGTACTCTTTGAATTTTTTGTAATAATTAAATTAGAAATATTAAGTTGAAGATACATGGTCTTAAATGAGTGAAAAACCACAAGAGGGAACTTTTTGTTCGAAAATAGTTGAAAAAAATTGAAAATAGTCAGAAAAAGTCTCAATGTTGGAAATAATCGAAATCTTAATGTCGGAAATTGTCAGATAAATTCAAAAATAGTCGAAAAAATTTAATTTATTTAAAAGGAACAGATTCTTACCAGTTTTTATTTAAACTATATCATCTAACTGTTGAAAAAAATAGTAACACAAAAACATATTCTTGTGTGTAACCATCAGTTTCATTGCATTGTCTGTTAATTAATCAATATATATGATTGCATTGTATGTATTTTATATTTTTTTAAGACGAATAATAAAAAATAGTCAAAGAAGTCGAAAAATCTCGATAATATCATGTAAAGGTTTTTTGAAAAACAAGTCATTTTCTCAAAAAACACAAACAAATTGATCTGTTTTTTCATATATTTCAAAGCCAAAAAACATCTTAAACATCTTAACACACAGAAAACACACGAAATTTCCATACATGGAAGAAATTTTTAGTATTTTTCGTACATAGAAATTTGTTGGAAAAAGAGTTTGAAAAATTGTCAATCAGTTTAAAAACAAAAAATCAAAAATTATGACTGAAATTTATATTTGTTCATAAATTTTATTTGTTTAAAAATTTTATTTTTTGAATTTGAAAGTGTGTTGTGAAATTTTTATATAAATCCAAAATTTTTGAAAATATGATACATGAACAGTGATGATTGCGTTTTTCAAAAAACTAGTCAAAAACTAATTTGTGTGAACATAATATAAGCAAACTGTGATTTTTTGATTTGTATTAAAAATTATTTTTTTTTTTTCTAAAAATCTAAATTATTACAACAAATCAAAAAATTTACAAAAAATCAAAATTTTTACAAAAAACCAACGTTTTTACTAAAAATAAAAATTTTTTCCAAAAAATCAAAATTTTTGCAAGATATATTTTTTTTTTTTTTTAGAAAATATCAAATTTTTGAATTTTTGTAAAAGAATCAAATTTTTACTAAACTATGATTTAAAAATTTAAATTTTTGAAAAAATTTCAGGTTAGTGAAAAATCGTATCCTTAGTAAAAAAATCTGATTTTTAAAATAAGGAATTTTTTGAAAGATTTGATTTTTTTTTATTGTGAAAATTATGATGTTTTGTAAAAATTGGATTTTTGTTAAATGGTTACATCATAGATTAATAAGTAGATAATATAAAAGCCTAATTCAATTATCGAAAACTTAATTTATATAACAACAAAATGCATGTAGTCACATATATTTTGTTTTTGTGTTTTGAAAAAAAGAGTAATATTTTTGAAAATTTAGTTTGAGGTGTCTCTCACGTATCCTAGTTGTTTTCTTTGGCTTATGTTATCGACTAATGAATTGACGATTTCAGTACAATTAAACAATAGTACTTATAATTTTTGTCATTGTCATTATTTTTAATAATGGTAATGCTTTTTAATGATATATTTTCATTAAAAATTATTTAAAAAAATAAAATTATCAAATTTTAAAAATTCATTATCAGCATTAAGCGAAATTTTTCGTACAATTCAAACTTTTTTTTCACTATATGTAATTTGAGTGCTACTTTACTCTTCTATTCGGTACATATATTTTTCCATAATTTTTAAAAATATTACATTTTATATTCCTCAAAACTAGTTGTAATGGAGACTTCTATTTAAATGATTTAAAAATCTTTAATGAAACGATATTAAACTAATACTAATAATTTAATATTATATTAAAGCATATTTAAAAAAATTGTTTTTTATACAAACATTGCTTTTCTCAGTAATTAAGCTTTTTTTTTGGAATTTTGTTATTTTTAGTTAAAAAATTATTAAAAATAGCGATTTTTTAATAATAATTAAAATTTTTTACATTATCATTATTTTCAAATAATGGTTATGAAAATTCAATGCTCAATGAAAAATTTCAATGTATGATATTATCTAATACTTTAAATTTTTTCTAATTTTACAATTTGAATTCAAATTAGAAATCATTTGAATTTTATAAAAAAAAGTTTTTGATTTTTATATTTCTCCATAAAGTATACATATTTTCTATTTTTATATAAAGCGAATAAAACTTCTCTTGAAATGTGTTTCTTTTCCCAAAATCATAATTTTGTGCAATTAAAAATAAAAGTCATTCGGTATTAGCTTTTGGTAAAGAATTTTTCTACAACCAGTTGGAGTTACCACTGCAAGAGGCCTATAAACAGGGTACAAAGGTAATAAAATACATAAATATTACAAAAAAGTTAATATTTTTAAATAATAAATTGTTAAGGTTTATAATAACGATTGTTAAGGTTTAAAAAGACATCAATAATAATCGATTGTAAATTTTACTATTACACTTTTTACTATTAAAAGAATTGAGAAAAGTTTTTACAATGCTGTTTGAAACTTTATATATGTATAATTTTTTGAAAGATAGACTTATCTAACTGGTTATGGTTGTAATGCATTTATGTTTTTCCGTTTCACTTAAATAAATTATTTGGCATAATTATGAATAATACATTTTAATTTGAAAAATAATGAAACAAGAATACAATTTATCAAATAAATGATCTTTGAGTACCAAGTTTAAAACATTCTATAAGAAAGAAAAGCTTATTTTGACGACAAGCATATTCCCAAGATTCAGGAGAGATTGTGCGTCTAAGGCGATACTTCCAATCAATAACAAAGAAATAGGCAATAGAAAATGGGAATGAAAATAGGCATCATCTGAATGAAGAAAAATGACATTCCCATAAGATAAATTACATTGAATTAAGTTTATTACAAATAATAAAAAAATACCTTTATGGAAGATATCTTCCAAATGTTTGTACGGATTAATTTGATAACAGTCAAATCAGTGTTGTAAATATTTTGGAACTTCTTTGACAGAAAATACAGAGTTGTTATTCATTTATTTATATGATTTTTTATATATTTCTAATTATAGCATAATCAGATGTTTTTGTGTTCAATAAATATTAACAACTCACCACTTGTTGACAACATATTAACAAAATTTTCGCTGGAATAGTGTTCAAGGTTATAACAAATTTAAATAAGGTAAACTATAAAATATATTGTAAAGCTAATTGTTAATTGTTAAAGTAGTTTTTTTACATTTACTTTAGCTTAAAGATACCAACAAACTTTTCAAATCTCACTTACATGTTTCCAGTACCAGAGCTTCCCCACAATTCATTAACGTTACACAATCTAATGGCGTACGAGAAATCTGTTTAAATTAACCAAAGATACGTAATTCTCTGTCAATGGGTATGATGAATTCTATTTTTGAGGCTCTAACAAATGATTGGCAAAATAAGAACTTACGTCGTATTGTTATGAGTGCAAAGGGACCGATATGGTCGGCTGGTCATAATCTAAAAGAACTTATAACAGAAAGTGAAAGGAAGGAAGTATTCCAAAAGTTGAGTGACATAATATTAAATATATATAAAGATCCAGTACCATTAATAGCAAAAGTAAATGGTTTGGCGGCAGCAGCTGGTTGCCAATTGGTGGCCTCATATAGCATCGGATAAGAGTACATTTTCTACACCAGGGTATAAATATTTCATTAATATAATTTTCTATTTTTTGCTTAATAGTATTATTTCTTTGTATCTTACTCTAGAGCTAACTTTGGTGTATTTTGTTCTACACCCGGCATTGCTATATTTCGTGTTATGGCCAGACCCCAATCAGTGTATATATTAATGACTGGTTTACCTATAACAGCACAAGAAGCTTTTATAGCCGGTATTATTTATAATTTATATATACCATAAATTTATATAGAAATTTGTTTTAAATTAATTTTCAGGTCTAGTTAGTCGTGTTGTACCAGAAACAGAATTGGAAGCGGAAATGCACAGAGTCACAGATGCTATTAAACACAAAAGTCGTACCTGTTATTGCTTTGGGCAAAGAATTCTATTACAAACAATTGAATTTATCCATTAAAGAGGCTTTTAAGTTAGGAACTGAGGTAATCCTAATATAATAATACATTCTTTTGTTTATTAATTTTAAAATATTTTTATTAATAACAGAAAATGTTAGAAAATCTTGCATTAAATGATTGTAACGAATGCCTTAGAAGTTTTGAGGAAAAACGTAAAGCCCAGTGGAATCATGAATATAAGGTAATATAAATATCAGTTTAAATACATTTATTGGACAATAATGATTTTTTTTTTTAATACAAACATCTGTAGTTATATTTGTATTTTATTTTATACGTTACATAATTAAGAAAATAATACATTCATACATACATTTATCATTTTCTAAATGTTTTTTTAACTACTAAAAAAATGGAGATATTATTGATAAAATTTATACATGATTTTAAGTAATTCGCATATTTTCACAAAACAAAATATTTAATACGATCTCGGCCATATACATATAATTTTGATAATTTTTAATAATTTTCTCAATATACCTGAACATAAAAAAGTAAACAAACAAATTCGTTTTTTTTTTTTATTTGTACGGAAGCACGATTTGAGAGAATAAAATTAGTGTTGGATTAAACGTCAGATACTAATTATAGCGACAAAATGAGAAAGCGGCGCTACCTTATTATTTTTATATCATGCCATAAAGTTAATAGAAATTATTTAATTAAAACGATAACACTAAAATTAGTATTTTATATACATCTATTTTTCACTCTTCCTCAACTAAATACATATTTTGTTTAAATTTTCTCAATTTATTCGTTTTTTCTCTTCAAATTGTAATTAGAATTTTATAGTATTACAAAAAGTCGACTTTTTGACAGTCTTTCCATTTTGGAATAATCGTCTATCGACTTTCCTATTATTCTCGACTTATTCCAACTTTTTGATTTTTTATTTCGATTATTCTGGGTTTTAAAAAAATTAATTTCAAAGGAAGGTATTTCCTTAGAGGTATGTATATTAAAAGTAAATAGTTCATAATCTCTTTACGTTTAATATACATATACAAATTTAAAATAAATTACCATCTATAACAACTAATAAAAAAACATATTTATTTTTTGTATTTTTTATTTACAAAATTAAAAACAACAAAAATATTTACAATAAGAATTAAAAAAAATTAAATTACAAATAAATAATAAAAAAAAAACATTATATATTATATTATATTATAAAAATAAAAAAAACATTAAAAACATATATTAATACATTTTATTTAAAAATGTACTTTTCTGTGTTTAAAAATAAATTAAATTTAACTTTCTTTTTCCTTTTTTGTGGATCTCGTCTCCAATTTGAATAGGCACTTTGACTCCTCAGGCAACCTAAAATAGAATATATGGAATAATTTTAATATTTCTTACAAAATCTTTTATATGTATATATAAATTACTTTTTAAGTTTACATTACTCGTTGTAATTGCTAGATCTTTCTCCGAGTTTCTTGTAGGACCTTTAACAAAAAAATTTAAAAAATTAAAATGAAAATATATATATAAATACGTCTGTGTTAATAGTGTCAACATATTTTTCCTTATTTTACCTCTGTCTTGTTGTCGCCAACTATAATTTACATTATGGGCTCTTTCACGCCACAGACAACCTAAAATAGTATATGTAGATTTATTTTATTAATTTTATTTCTTACTAATTTTTTATATTCATATATTACCTTTTAAGTTTACATCGTTCCTTATAACCGGTGGAATCTCTTCTGCTTTTTTTGTAGATCCTTAAAAAAAAGAATGTTTTTTGTTTTTCTTAAAAAAAATAAATTAATTAATTAAAACAATTTTTTATTTACCTGTAGTGGATGAAATATTTCCAATAGGAGTTGTTTGCAATGCTCTTGTCGTTTTTAGTTGGTCTGTTTGAGTATGTACGTCAACAGTTGTTTCAGTATGTATGTCAACAGTTGTTTGAGTATGTACGTCAGCACTTGTTTGAGTATGTATGTCAACAGTTGTTTGAGTTTTTGTTGAATTGGAATGTATTATGTTAGTTTGTGTGTTAGGAATGAAGTTATTTTGTAGCTGAATGTATGGAACTTGTGTAATTGTGGGTAATATAATATATCCGTGGTAGAATGTATTATAATAGTATGGACTTGTGTAGTGTGTTGTAAAAGGTGTAGTGTATGTATTGTAAAAGAACATATTTGCGTTGTCTTATCCCGTAACGTTCCAGAACATTTCACAATCATTCTGAAAGCTGTTATTTTCCATTATTATTTATTGTTGAAGGAGTTGCCAATAATATATCACAGAAAATAATAAAAAAAATAAAGAAACATATTAGTTTCATTTCAAATTTTAAATTAACTTAAAATCATTTTATTTAAATATCGTTAGCTTAATATATAGAAAAGGCATTTTTCTGTATATTTTCTGGCATTTTTCTTTCAAATACACCTACTTAAAAAAATTAAGTAATCTATGACGACAAATACCAAACTTATAACAATCATTTTAGTACACTATATAATTTAGTATTATCAATAATTAGCTTATTTAATGAAAAGAATAATACATTTGAAAATTTCAATTCTGCCTTTTCTATATTAAGCTATAGATACATTAAAAAAATAAAAATTAAAACAAAATCTTTTAAAACTTACAATTGCATTTCATTCCTTTGTTGCATTATTTTATTTTTCTCTTTTATGAAATATATATAAATATGTATTTTATAAGTCGCTCGGATGTAAATATCCTGCAAAAAAGAAAACAATTTTATAAATATGTAAATATATAACAAAAAAAAAAAAAAAATTGAAAAAATTTATTTTTTTTAATTTCAAATGGAGAAAAACTAAAATACAATTATATTATGCACACAAATTAAACAAATCGCATTTATTATTTATTTGTTTTAAGGCGAACTGAATAGATAAACTCGTGGCTGCAAATTATAAGAATCCACTTTCTAATTTTTTATATTCCAGTATTATTTTTTTAAAAATTGTTTACAAAAATCATAAATAATATTAGAATTGCTGAACGGACGAGTTCATCGTTCAGTTCGCTTCAATTTGTGTGCATAATACAAAAAAATTTTCACATTATTCCAAAATATTGAAAATTATTTATATATTTTTTTCACAATCATAATTTTTGAATTTTTTTACTCACTTTTTTAATATGGATATATATATGTTGATGCTGGTCGCTTGGATGTAAATATCCTGTAAAAAAAGAAAACAACTTTATAAGTTTTATATATTAAAAATATATATACATATATATGTGAATATATAATAATAAAAAAAATTTGAAAAAATGTATTTTTGTCAAATAGAGAAATACTAAAATACAATTATATTATGCACACAAATTAAACAAATCGCGTTTATTATTTATTTGTTTTAAGGCGAACTGAATAGATAAACTCGTGGCTGAAAATTATAGGAATCCAAATTTTCAGTTTTTAAAATAAAAAATATTTGAATTTGCTAAATGGACGAATTCACCATTCAGTTCGCCTTATTTTGTATGCATAATACATTAATATTTTCACTATTTTCACATAATTTCAAATTAATTTTATTTTTATTTTTCACAATTAAATTTTTTCACATTTATTCACTCACTTTTTAAATATTTGACTGAAGTTTTGTTTTGATTTTCTTTTATTGTGATTTATAACAGGGATTGAAAATAACAGTTATAAACAGGGAACTGATATAAATTTGAAATGGTAATTACATAACGGTCTGAATAAATTATAATGCATGCAAAACGAAGATACATGGTCTTAAAAGAGTGAGAATCCACAAGATGGGACTTTGTGGTACTCTTTCATTCTTCAAATGGTACTTTTGGAAATTTTTGTAATAATTAAATTAAAAATATGATATTGTAGATACATGGTCTAAAATGAGTGAAAATCTACATGAGGAGACTTTGTGGTACTTTTTTGTTTCTCAAATGGTACTTTTTGAATTTTATGTAATAATTAACTTAGAAACATGAAATTAAAGATAAAAGTTCTTAAGTGAGTGAGAATCCACAAGAGGGAACTTTGTGGTACTTTTTCGTTCTTAGAATTTTACTTATTGAATTTTTTGTAATAATTAACTTAGAAATATGAAATTAACCCAGATACATGACCCTAAGTGAGTGAGAATTTACAAAAGGGATTTTGTGGTACTTTTTTGTTTTTCAAATGGTACCTTTTGAATGTTATGTTATAAATAACTCAGAAACATGAAATTAAAGATACAAGTTCTTAAGTCAGTGAGAATCTACAAGAGGGAACTTTGTGGTACTTTCTTGTTTTTCAAATGGTACTTTTTGAATTTTATGTAATAATTAACTTAGAAACATGAATTAAAGATAAAAGTTCTTAAGTGAGTGAGAATCCACAAGAGGGAACTTTACTTTGTGGTACTTTTTCGTTCTTAGAATGGTACTTATTGAATTTTTTGTAATAATTAACTTAGAAATATGAAATTGAAGATACTTGGTCTTAAGCCAGTGCGAATCCACAAGAGATAACTTTGTGGTACTTTCTTGTTTTTCAAATGGTACTTTTTGAATTTTTTGTAATAATTAAATTAGAAATATAAAATTGTAGATACATGGTCTTAAGTGAGTGAGAATCCACAAGAGGGAACTTTATGGTACTTTTTCGTTCTTAGAATGGTACTTTTTGAATTTTTTGTAATAATTAATTTAGGAATATGAAATTGAAGATACATGGTCTTAAGTCAGTGAGAATCCACAAAATGGAACTTTGTAGTACTTTTTTGTTTTTCAAATGGTACTTTTTGAATTTTTAGTAATAATTTACTTAGATATATGAAATTAACCCAGATACATGACCCTAAGTGAGTGAGAATTTACAAAAGGGATTTTGTGGTACTTTTTTGTTTTTCAAATGGTACTTTTTGAATTTTATGTTATAAGTAACTCAGAAACATGAAATTAAAGATACAAGTTCCTAAGTCAGTGAGAATCCACAAGAAGGAACTTTGTACTTTGTACTTTCTTGTTTTTCAAATGGTACTTTTTGAATTTTATGTAATAATTAACTTAGAAACATGGAATTATAGATAAAAGTTCCTAAGTGAGTGAGAATCCACATGAATAGACTATGTGGTACTTTTTCGTTCTTAAAATAGTACCTTTTGAATTTTTTGTAATAATTAAATTAGAAATAGGAAATTGTAGACACATGGTTTAAAATGAGTGAAAATCCACAAGAGGAGCCTTTGAGGTACTTTTTCGTTCTTAGAATGGTACTCTTTGAATTTTTTGTAATAATTAAATTAGAAATATTAAGTTGAAGATACATGGTCTTAAATGAGTGAAAAACCACAAGAGGGAACTTTTTGTTCGAAAATAGTTGAAAAAAATTGAAAATAGTCAGAAAAAGTCTCAATGTTGGAAAAAATCGAAATCTTAATGTCGGAAATTGTCAGATAAATTCAAAAATAGTCGAAAAAATTTAATTTATTTAAAAGGAACAGATTCTTACCAGTTTTTATTTAAACTATATCATCTAACTGTTGAAAAAAATAGTAACACAAAAACATATTCTTGTGTGTAACCATCAGTTTCATTGCATTGTCTGTTAATTAATCAATATATATGATTGCATTGTATGTATTTTATATTTTTTTAAGACGAATAATAAAAAATAGTCAAAGAAGTCGAAAAATCTCGATAATATCATGTAAAGGTTTTTTGAAAAACAAGTCATTTTCTCAAAAAACACAAATAAATTGATCTGTTTTTTCATATATTTCAAAGCCAAAAAACATCTTAAACATCTTAACACACAGAAAACACACGAAATTTCCATACATGGAAGAAATTTTTAGTATTTTTCGTACATAGAAATTTGTTGGAAAAAGAGTTTGAAAAATTGTCAATCAGTTTAAAAACAAAAAATCAAAAATTATGACTGAAATTTATATTTGTTCATAAATTTTATTTGTTTAAAAATTTTATTTTTTGAATTTGAAAGTGTGTTGTGAAATTTTTATATAAATCCAAAATTTTTGAAAATATGATACATGAACAGTGATGATTGCGTTTTTCAAAAAACTAGTCAAAAACTAATTTGTGTGAACATAATATAAGCAAACTGTGATTTTTTGATTTGTATTAAAAATTATTTTTTTTTTTTCTAAAAATCTAAATTATTACAACAAATCAAAAAATTTACAAAAAATCAAAATTTTTACAAAAAACCAACGTTTTTACTAAAAATAAAAATTTTTTCCAAAAAATCAAAATTTTTGCAAGATATATTTTTTTTTTTTTTTTTAGAAAATATCAAATTTTTGAATTTTTGTAAAAGAATCAAATTTTTACTAAACTATGATTTAAAAATTTAAATTTTTGAAAAAATTTCAGGTTAGTGAAAAATCGTATCCTTAGTAAAAAAATCTGATTTTTAAAATAAGGAATTTTTTGAAAGATTTGATTTTTTTTTATTGTGAAAATTATGATGTTTTGTAAAAATTGGATTTTTGTTAAATGGTTACATCATAGATTAATAAGTAGATAATATAAAAGCCTAATTCAATTATCGAAAACTTAATTTATATAACAACAAAATGCATGTAGTCACATATATTTTGTTTTTGTGTTTTGAAAAAAAGAGTAATATTTTTGAAAATTTAGTTTGAGGTGTCTCTCACGTATCCTAGTTGTTTTCTTTGGCTTATGTTATCGACTAATGAATTGACGATTTCAGTACAATTAAACAATAGTACTTATAATTTTTGTCATTGTCATTATTTTTAATAATGGTAATGCTTTTTAATGATATATTTTCATTAAAAATTATTTAAAAAAATAAAATTATCAAATTTTAAAAATTCATTATCAGCATTAAGCGAAATTTTTCGTACAATTCAAACTTTTTTTTCACTATATGTAATTTGAGTGCTACTTTACTCTTCTATTCGGTACATATATTTTTCCATAATTTTTAAAAATATTACATTTTATATTCCTCAAAACTAGTTGTAATGGAGACTTCTATTTAAATGATTTAAAAATCTTTAATGAAACGATATTAAACTAATACTAATAATTTAATATTATATTAAAGCATATTTAAAAAAATTGTTTTTTATACAAACATTGCTTTTCTCAGTAATTAAGCTTTTTTTTTGGAATTTTGTTATTTTTAGTTAAAAAATTATTAAAAATAGCGATTTTTTAATAATAATTAAAATTTTTTACATTATCATTATTTTCAAATAATGGTTATGAAAATTCAATGCTCAATGAAAAATTTCAATGTATGATATTATCTAATACTTTAAATTTTTTCTAATTTTACAATTTGAATTCAAATTAGAAATCATTTGAATTTTATAAAAAAAAGTTTTTGATTTTTATATTTCTCCATAAAGTATACATATTTTCTATTTTTATATAAAGCGAATAAAACTTCTCTTGAAATGTGTTTCTTTTCCCAAAATCATAATTTTGTGCAATTAAAAATAAAAGTCATTCGGTATTAGCTTTTGGTAAAGAATTTTTCTACAACCAGTTGGAGTTACCACTGCAAGAGGCCTATAAACAGGGTACAAAGGTAATAAAATACATAAATATTACAAAAAAGTTAATATTTTTAAATAATAAATTGTTAAGGTTTATAATAACGATTGTTAAGGTTTAAAAAGACATCAATAATAATCGATTGTAAATTTTACTATTACACTTTTTACTATTAAAAGAATTGAGAAAAGTTTTTACAATGCTGTTTGAAACTTTATATATGTATAATTTTTTGAAAGATAGACTTATCTAACTGGTTATGGTTGGAATGCATTTATGTTTTTCCGTTTCACTTAAATAAATTATTTGGCATAATTATGAATAATACATTTTAATTTGAAAAATAATGAAACAAGAATACAATTTATCAAATAAATGATCTTTGAGTACCAAGTTTAAAACATTCTATAAGAAAGAAAAGCTTATTTTGACGACAAGCATATTCCCAAGATTCAGGAGAGATTGTGCGTCTAAGGCGATACTTCCAATCAATAACAAAGAAATAGGCAATAGAAAATGGGAATGAAAATAGGCATCATCTGAATGAAGAAAGATGACATTCCCATAAGATAAATTACATTGAATTAAGTTTATTACAAATAATAAAAAAATACCTTTATGGAAGATATCTTCCAAATGTTTGTACGGATTAATTTGATAACGGTCAAATCAGTGTTGTAAATATTTTGGAACTTCTTTGACAGAAAATACAGAGTTGTTATTCATTTATTTATATGATTTTTTATATATTTCTAATTATAGCATAATCAGATGTTTTTGTGTTCAATAAATATTAACAACTCACCACTTGTTGACAACATATTAACAAAATTTTCGCTGGAATAGTGTTCAAGGTTATAACAAATTTAAATAAGGTAAACTATAAAATATATTGTAAAGCTAATTGTTAATTGTTAAAGTAGTTTTTTTACATTTACTTTAGCTTAAAGATACCAACAAACTTTTCAAATCTCACTTACATGATTCACTTACACAATTCATTAACGTTACACAATCTAATGGCGTACGAGAAATCTGTTTAAATTAACCAAAGACACGTAATTCTCTGTCAATGGGTATGATGAATTCTATTTTTGAGGCTCTAACAAATGATTGGCAAAATAAGAACTTACGTCGTATTGTTATGAGTGCCAAGGGACCGATATGGTCGGCTGGTCATAATCTAAAAGAACTTATAACAGAAAGTGAAAGGAAGGAAGTATTCCAAAAGTTGAGTGACATAATATTAAATATATATAAAGATCCAGTACCATTAATAGCAAAAGTAAATGGTTTGGCGGCAGCAGCTGGTTGCCAATTGGTGGCCTCATATAGCATCGGATAAGAGTACATTTTCTACACCAGGGTATAAATATTTCATTAATATAATTTTCTATTTTTTGCTTAATAGTATTATTTCTTTGTATCTTACTCTAGAGCTAACTTTGGTGTATTTTGTTCTACACCCGGCATTGCTATATTTCGTGTTATGGCCAGACCCCAATCAGTGTATATATTAATGACTGGTTTACCTATAACAGCACAAGAAGCTTTTATAGCCGGTATTATTTATAATTTATATATACCATAAATTTATATAGAAATTTGTTTTAAATTAATTTTCAGTTCTAGTTAGTCGTGTTGTACCAGAAACAGAATTGGAAGCGGAAATGCACAGAGTCACAGATCCTATTAAACACAAAAATCGTACCTGTTATTGCTTTGGGCAAAGAATTCTATTACAAACAATTGAATTTATCCAATAAAGAGGCTTATAAGTTAGGAACTGAGGTAATCCTAATATAATAATACATTCTTTTGTTTATTAATTTTAAAATATTTTTATTAATAACAGAAAATGTTAGAAAATCTTGCATTAAATGATTGTAACGAATGCCTTAGAAGTTTTGAGGAAAAACGTAAAGCCCAGTGGAATCATGAATATAAGGTAATATAAATATCAGTTTAAATACATTTATTGGACAATAATGATTTTTTTTTAATACAAACATCTGTAGTTATATTTGTATTTTATTTTATACGTTACATAATTAAGAAAATAATACATTCATACATACATTTATCATTTTCTAAATGTTTTTTTAACTACTAAAAAAATGGAGATATTGATAAAATTTATACATGATTTTAAGTAATTCGCATATTTTCACAAAACAAAATATTTAATACGATATCGGCCATATACATATAATTTTGATAATTTTTAATAATTTTCTCAATATACCTGAACATAAAAAAGTAAACAAAAAAATTCGTTTTTTTTTTTTTTATTTGTACGGAAGCACGATTTGAGAGAATAAAATTAGTGTTGGATTAAACGTCAGATACTAATCATAGCGACAAAATGAGAAAGCGGCGCTACCTTATTATTTTTATATCATGCCATAAAGTTAATAGAAATTATTTAATTAAAACGATAACACTAAAATTAGTATTTTATATACATCTATTTTTCACTCTTCCTCAACTAAATACATATTTTGTTTAAATTTTCTCAATTTATTCGTTTTTTCTCTTCAAATTGTAATTAGAATTTTATAGTATAACAAAAAGTCGACTTTTTGACAGTCTTTCCATTTTGGAATAATCGTCTATCGACTTTCCTATTATTCTCGACTTATTCTAACTTTTTGATTTTTTATTTCGACTATTCTGGGTTTTAAAAAAATTAATTTCAAAGGAAGGTATTTCCTTAGAGGTATGTATATTAAAAGTAAATAGTTCATAATCTCTTTATGTTTAATATACATATACAAATTTAAAATAAATTACCATCTATAACAACTAATAAAAAAACATATTTATTTTTTGTATTTTTTATTTACAAAATTAAAAACAACAAAAATATTTACAATAAGAATTAAAAAAAATTAAATTACAAATAAATAATAAAAAAAAAAAACATTATATATTATATTATAAAAATAAAAAAACATTAAAAACATATATTAATACATTTTATTTAAAAATGTACTTTTCTGTGTTTAAAAATAAATTAAATTTAACTTTCTTTTTCCTTTTTTGTGGATCTCGTCTCCAATTTGAATAGGCACTTTGACTCCTCAGGCAACCTAAAATAGAATATATGGAATAATTTTAATATTTCTTACAAAATTTTTTATATGTATATATAAATTACTTTTTAAGTTTGCATTACTCGTTGTAATTGCCAGATCTTTCTCCTGGTTTCTTGTAGGACCTTTAAAAAAAAATTTAAAAAATTAAAATGAAAATATATATATAAATACGTCTGTGTTAATAGTGTCAACATATTTTTCCTTATTTTACCTCTGTCTTGTTGTCGCCAACTATAATTTACATTATGGGCTCTTTCACGCCACAGACAACCTAAAATAGTATATGTAGATTTATTTTATTAATTTTATTTCTTACTAATTTTTTATATTCATATATTACCTTTTAAGTTTACATCGTTCCTTATAACCGGTGGAATCTCTTCTGCTTTTTTTGTAGATCCTTAAAAAAAAGAATGTTTTTTGTTTTTCTTAAAAAAAATAAATTAATTAATTAAAACAATTTTTTATTTACCTATAGTGGATGAAATATTTCCAATAGGAGTTGTTTGCAATGCTCTTGTCGTTTTTAGTTGGTCTGTTTGAGTATGTACGTCAACAGTTGTTTCAGTATGTATGTCAACAGTTGTTTGAGTATGTACGTCAGCACTTGTTTGAGTATGTATGTCAACAGTTGTTTGAGTTTTTGTTGAATTGGAATGTATTATGTTAGTTTGTGTGTTATTTTGTAGCTGAATGTATGGAACTTGTGTAATTGTGGGTAATATAATATATCCGTGGTAGAATGTATTATAATAGTATGGACTTGTGTAGTGTGTTGTAAAAGGTGTAGTGTATGTATTGTAAAAGAACATATTTGCGTTGTCTTGTCCCGTAACGTTCCAGAACATTTCACAATCATTCTGAAAGCTGTTATTTTCCATTATTATTTATTGTTGAAGGAGTTGCCAATAATATATCACAGAAAATAATAAAAAAAATAAAGAAACATATTAGTTTCATTTCAAATTTTAAATTAACTTCAAATCATTTTATTTAAATATCGTTAGGCATTTTTGTCTATATTTTCTGGCATTTTTCTTTCAAATACACCTACTTAAAAAAATTAAGTAATCTATGACGACAAATACCAAACTTATAACAATCATTTTAGTACACTATATAATTTAGTATTATCAATAATTAGCTTATTTAATGAAAAGAATAATACATTTGAAAATTTGAATTCTGCCTTTTCTATATTAAGCTATAGATACATTAAAAAAATAAAAATTAAAACAAAATCTTTTAAAACTTACAATTGCATTTCATTCCTTTGTTGCATTATTTTATTTTTCTCTTTTATGAAATATATATAAATATGTATTTTATAAGTCGCTCGGATGTAAATATCCTGCAAAAAAGAAAACAATTTTATAAATATGTAAATATATAACAAAAAAAAAAAAAAAAATTGAAAAAATTTATTTTTTTTAATTTCAAATGGAGAAAAACTAAAATACAATTATATTATGCACACAAATTAAACAAATCGCATTTATTATTTATTTGTTTTAAGGCGAACTGAATAGATAAACTCGTGGCTGCAAATTATAAGAATCCACTTTCTAATTTTTTATATTCCAGTATTATTTTTTTAAAAATTGTTTACAAAAATCATAAATAATATTAGAATTGCTGAACGGACGAGTTCATCGTTCAGTTCGCTTCAATTTGTGTGCATAATACAAAAAAATTTTCACATTATTCCAAAATATTGAAAATTATTTATATATTTTTTTCACAATCATAATTTTTTTTTTACTCACTTTTTTAATATGGATATATATATGTTGATGCTGGTCGCTTGGATGTAAATATCCTGTAAAAAAAGAAAACAACTTTATAAGTTTTATATATTAAAAATATATATACATATATATGTGAATATATAATAATAAAAAAAATTTGAAAAAATGTATTTTTGTCAAATAGAGAAATACTAAAATACAATTATATTATGCACACAAATTAAACAAATCGCGTTTATTATTTATTTGTTTTAAGGCGAACTGAATAGATAAACTCGTGGCTGCAAATTATAAGAATCCACTTTCTAATTTTTTATATTCCAGTATTATTTTTTTAAAAATTGTTTACAAAAATCATAAATAATATTAGAATTGCTGAACGGACGAGTTCATCGTTCAGTTCGCTTCAATTTGTGTGCATAATACAAAAAAATTTTCACATTATTCCAAAATATTGAAAATTATTTATATATTTTTTTCACAATCATAATTTTTGAATTTTTTTACTCACTTTTTTAATATGGATATATATATGTTGATGCTGGTCGCTTGGATGTAAATATCCTGTAAAAAAAGAAAACAACTTTATAAGTTTTATATATTAAAAATATATATACATATATATGTGAATATATAATAATAAAAAAAATTTGAAAAAATGTATTTTTGTCAAATAGAGAAATACTAAAATACAATTATATTATGCACACAAATTAAACAAATCGCGTTTATTATTTATTTGTTTTAAGGCGAACTGAATAGATAAACTCGTGGCTGAAAATTATAGGAATCCAAATTTTCAGTTTTTAAAATAAAAAATATTTGAATTTGCTAAATGGACGAATTCACCATTCAGTTCGCCTTATTTTGTATGCATAATACATTAATATTTTCACTATTTTCACATAATTTCAAATTAATTTTATTTTTATTTTTCACAATTAAATTTTTTCACATTTATTCACTCACTTTTTAAATATTTGACTGAAGTTTTGTTTTGATTTTCTTTTATTGTGATTTATAACAGGGATTGAAAATAACAGTTATAAACAGGGAACTGATATAAATTTGAAATGGTAATTACATAACGGTCTGAATAAATTATAATGCATGCAAAACGAAGATACATGGTCTTAAAAGAGTGAGAATCCACAAGATGGGACTTTGTGGTACTCTTTCATTCTTCAAATGGTACTTTTGGAAATTTTTGTAATAATTAAATTAAAAATATGATATTGTAGATACATGGTCTAAAATGAGTGAAAATCTACATGAGGAGACTTTGTGGTACTTTTTTGTTTCTCAAATGGTACTTTTTGAATTTTATGTAATAATTAACTTAGAAACATGAAATTAAAGATACAAGTTCCTAAGTCAGTGAGAATCCACAAGAGGGAACTTTGTGGTACTTTTTCGTTCTTAGAATTTTACTTATTGAATTTTTTGTAATAATTAACTTAGAAATATGAAATTAACCCAGATACATGACCCTAAGTGAGTGAGAATTTACAATGGGGATTTTGTGGTACTTTTTTGTTTCTCAAATGGTACTTTTTGAATTTTATGTAATAATTAACTTAGAAACATGAAATTAAAGATACAAGTTCCTAAGTCAGTGAGAATCCACAAGAGGGAACTTGGTGGTACTTTCTTGTTTTTCAAATGGTACTTTTTGAATTTTATGTAATAATTAACTTAGAAACATGAATTAAAGATAAAAGTTCTTAAGTGAGTGAGAATCCACAAGAGGGAACTTTACTTTGTGGTACTTTTTCGTTCTTAGAATGGTACTTATTGAATTTTTTGTAATAATTAACTTAGAAATATGAAATTGAAGATACTTGGTCTTAAGCCAGTGCGAATCCACAAGAGATAACTTTGTGGTACTTTCTTGTTTTTCAAATGGTACTTTTTGAATTTTTTGTAATAATTAAATTAGAAATATAAAATTGTAGATACATGGTCTTAAGTGAGTGAGAATCCACAAGAGGGAACTTTATGGTACCTTTTCGTTCTTAGAATGGTACTTTTTGAATTTTTTGTAATAATTAATTTAGGAATATGAAATTGAAGATACATGGTCTTAAGTCAGTGAAAATCCACAAAATGGAACTTTGTAGTACTTTTTTGTTTTTCAAATGGTACTTTTTGAATTTTTAGTAATAATTTACTTAGATATATGAAATTAACCCAGATACATGACCCTAAGTGAGTGAGAATTTACAAAAGGGATTTTGTGGTACTTTTTTGTTTTTCAAATGGTACTTTTTGAATTTTATGTTATAAGTAACTCAGAAACATGAAATTAAAGATACAAGTTCCTAAGTCAGTGAGAATCCACAAGAAGGAACTTTGTACTTTGTACTTTCTTGTTTTTCAAATGGTACTTTTTGAATTTTATGTAATAATTAACTTAGAAACATGGAATTATAGATAAAAGTTCCTAAGTGAGTGAGAATCCACATGAATAGACTATGTGGTACTTTTTCGTTCTTAAAATAGTACCTTTTGAATTTTTTGTAATAATTAAATTAGAAATAGGAAATTGTAGACACATGGTTTAAAATGAGTGAAAATCCACAAGAGGAGCCTTTGAGGTACTTTTTCGTTCTTAGAATGGTACTCTTTGAATTTTTTGTAATAATTAAATTAGAAATATTAAGTTGAAGATACATGGTCTTAAATGAGTGAAAAACCACAAGAGGGAACTTTTTGTTCGAAAATAGTTGAAAAAAATTTAAAATAGTCAGAAAAAGTCTCAATGTTGGAAAAAATCGAAATCTTAATGTCGGAAATTGTCAGATAAATTCAAAAATAGTCGAAAAAATTTAATTTATTTAAAAGGAACAGATTCTTACCAGTTTTTATTTAAACTATATCATCTAACTGTTGAAAAAAATAGTAACACAAAAACATATTCTTGTGTGTAACCATCAGTTTCATTGCATTGTCTGTTAATTAATCAATATATATGATTGCATTGTATGTATTTTATATTTTTTTAAGACGAATAATAAAAAATAGTCAAAGAAGTCGAAAAATCTCGATAATATCATATAAAGTCGAAAAGTCGTAAAGTAGTCAATAGAAATGTAATGTAAAGGTTTTTTGAAAAACAAGTCATTTTCTCAAAAAACACAAATAAATTGATCTGTTTTTTCATATATTTCAAAGCCAAAAAACATCTTAAACATCTTAACACACAGAAAACACACGAAATTTCCATACAGGGAAGAAATTTTTAGTATTTTTCGTACATAGAAATTTGTTGGAAAAAGAGATTGAAAAATTGTCAATCAGTTTAAAAACAAAAAATCAAAAATTATGACTGAAATTTATATTTGTTCATAAATTTTATTTGTTTAAAAATTTTATTTTTTGAATTTGAAAGTGTGTTGTGAAATTTTTATATAAATCAAAAATTTTTGAAAATATGATACATGAACAGTGATGATGGCGTTTTTCAAAAAACTAGTCAAAAACTAATTTGTGTGAACATAATATAAGCAAACTGTGATTTTTTGATTTGTATTAAAAATTATTTTTTTTTTCTAAAAATCTAAATTATTACAACAAATCAAAAAATTTACAAAAAATCAAAATTTTTACAAAAAACCAACGTTTTTACTAAAAATAAAAATTTTTTCCAAAAAATCAAAATTTTTGCAAGATATATTTTTTTTTTTTTTTAGAAAATATCAAATTTTTGAATTTTTGTAAAAGAATCAAATTTTTACTAAACTATGATTTAAAAATTTAAATTTTTGAAAAAATTTCAGGTTAGTGAAAAATCGTATCCTTAGTAAAAAAATCTGATTTTTAAAATAAGGAATTTTTTGAAAGATTTGATTTTTTTTAATTGTGAAAATTATGATGTTTTGTAAAAATTGGATTTTTGTTAAATGGTTACATCATAGATTAATAAGTAGATAATATAAAAGCCTAATTCAATTATCGAAAACTTAATTTATATAACAACAAAATGCATGTAGTCACATATATTTTGTTTTTGTGTTTTGAAAAAAAGAGTAATATTTTTGAAAATTTAGTTTGAGGTGTCTCTCACGGTATCCTAGTTGTTTTCTTTGGCTTATGTTATCGACTAATGAATTGACGATTTCAGTACAATTAAACAATAGTACTTATAATTTTTGTCATTGTCATTATTTTTAATAATGGTAATGCTTTTTAATGATATATTTTCATTAAAAATTATTTAAAAAAATAAAATTATCAAATTTTAAAAATTCATTATCAGCATTAAGCGAAATTTTTCGTACAATTCAAACTTTTTTTTCACTATATGTAATTTGAGTGCTACTTTACTCTTCTATTCGGTACATATATTTTTCCATAATTTTTAAAAATATTACATTTTATATTCCTCAAAACTAGTTGTAATGGAGACTTCTATTTAAATGATTTAAAAATCTTTAATGAAACGATATTAAACTAATACTAATAATTTAATATTATATTAAAGCATATTTAAAAAAAATTGTTTTTTATACAAACATTGCTTTTCTCAGTAATTAAGCTTTTTTTTGGAATTTTGTTATTTTTAGTTAAAAAATTATTAAAAATAGCGATTTTTTTAATAATAATTAAAATTTTTTACATTATCATTATTTTCAAATAATGGTTATGAAAATTCAATGCTCAATGAAAAATTTCAATGTATGATATTATCTAATACTTTAAATTTTTTCTAATTTTACAATTTGAATTCAAATTAGAAATCATTTGAATTTTATAAAAAAAAGTTTTTGATTTTTATATTTCTCCATAAAGTATACATATTTTCTATTTTTATATAAAGCGAATAAAACTTCTCTTGAAATGTGTTTCTTTTCCCAAAATCATAATTTTGTGCAATTAAAAATAAAAGTCATTCGGTATTAGCTTTTGGTAAAGAATTTTTCTACAACCAGTTGGAGTTACCACTGCAAGAGGCCTATAAACAGGGTACAAAAGTAATAAAATACATAAATATTACAAAAAAGTTAATATTTTTAAATAATAAATTGTTAAGGTTTATAATAACGATTGTTAAGGTTTAAAAAGACATCAATAATAATCGATTGTAAATTTTACTATTACACTTTTTACTATTAAAAGAATTGAGAAAAGTTTTTACAATGCTGTTTGAAACTTTATATATGTATAATTTTTTGAAAGATAGACTTATCTAACTGGTTATGGTTGTAATGCATTTATGTTTTTCCGTTTCACTTAAATAAATTATTTGGCATAATTATGAATAATACATTTTAATTTGAAAAATAATGAAACAAGAATACAATTTATCAAATAAATGATCTTTGAGTACCAAGTTTAAAACATTCTATAAGAAAGAAAAGCTTATTTTGACGACAAGCATATTCCCAAGATTCAGGAGAGATTGTGCGTCTAAGGCGATACTTCCAATCAATAACAAAGAAATAGGCAATAGAAAATGGGAATGAAAATAGGCATCATCTGAATGAAGAAAAATGACATTCCCATAAGATAAATTACATTGAATTAAGTTTATTACAAATAATAAAAAAATACCTTTATGGAAGATATCTTCCAAATGTTTGTACGGATTAATTTGATAACGGTCAAATCAGTGTTGTAAATATTTTGGAACTTCTTTGACAGAAAATACAGAGTTGTTATTCATTTATTTATATGATTTTTTATATATTTCTAATTATAGCATAATCAGATGTTTTTGTGTTCAATAAATATTAACAACTCACCCCAATCAGTGTATATATTAATGACTGGTTTACCTATAACAGCACAAGAAGCTTTTATAGCCGGTATTATTTATAATTTATATATACCATAAATTTATATAGAAATTTGTTTTAAATTAATTTTCAGGTCTAGTTAGTCGTGTTGTACCAGAAACAGAATTGGAAGCGGAAATGCACAGAGTCACAGATCCTATTAAACACAAAAATCGTACCTGTTATTGCTTTGGGCAAAGAATTCTATTACAAACAATTGAATTTATCCATTAAAGAGGCTTTTAAGTTAGGAACTGAGGTAATCCTAATATAATAATACATTCTTTTGTTTATTAATTTTAAAATATTTTTATTAATAACAGAAAATGTTAGAAAATCTTGCATTAAATGATTGTAACGAATGCCTTAGAAGTTTTGAGGAAAAACGTAAAGCCCAGTGGAATCATGAATATAAGGTAATATAAATATCAGTTTAAATACATTTATTGGACAATAATGATTTTTTTTTTAATACAAACATCTGTAGTTATATTTGTATTTTATTTTATACGTTACATAATTAAGAAAATAATACATTCATACATACATTTATCATTTTCTAAATGTTTTTTTAACTACTAAAAAAATGGAGATATTATTGATAAAATTTATACATGATTTTAAGTAATTCGCATATTTTCACAAAACAAAATATGCGAAAAAACAAAAATACGATCTCGGCCATATACATATAATTTTGATAATTTTTAATAATTTTCTCAATATACCTGAACATAAAAAAGTAAACAAAAAAATTCGTTTTTTTTTTATTTGTACGGAAGCACGATTTGAGAGAATAAAATTAGTGTTGGATTAAACGTCAGATACTAATCATAGCGACAAAATGAGAAAGCGGCGCTACCTTATTATTTTTATATCATGCCATAAAGTTAATAGAAATTATTTATTTAAAACGATAACACTAAAATTAGTATTTTATATACATCTATTTTTCACTCTTCCTCAACTAAATACATATTTTGTTTAAATTTTCTCAATTTATTCGTTTTTTCTCTTCAAATTGTAATTAGAATTTTATAGTATAACAAAAAGTCGACTTTTTGACAGTCTTTCCATTTTGGAATAATCGTCTATCGACTTTCCCATTATTCACGACTTATTCCAACTTTTCGATTTTTTATTTCGACTATTCTGGGTTTTAAAAAAATTAATTTCAAAGGAAGGTATTTCCTTAGAGGTATGTATATTAAAAGTAAATAGTTCATAATCTCTTTACGTTTAATATACATATACAAATTTAAAATAAATTACCATCTATAACAACTAATAAAAAAACATATTTATTTTTTGTATTTTTTATTTACAAAATTAAAAACAACAAAAATATTTACAATAAGAATTAAAAAAAATTAAATTACAAATAAATAATAAAAAAAAAACATTATATATTATATTATAAAAATAAAAAAACATTAAAAACATATATTAATACATTTTATTTAAAAATGTACTTTTCTGTGTTTAAAAATAAATTAAATTTAACTTTCTTTTTCCTTTTTTGTGGATCTCGTCTCCAATTTGAATAGGCACTTTGACTCCTCAGGCAACCTAAAATAGAATATATGGAATAATTTTAATATTTCTTACAAAATTTTTTATATGTATATATAAATTACTTTTTAAGTTTGCATTACTCGTTGTAATTGCCAGATCTTTCTCCTGGTTTCTTGTAGGACCTTTAAAAAAAAATTTAAAAAATTAAAATGAAAATATATATATAAATACGTCTGTGTTAATAGTGTCAACATATTTTTCCTTATTTTACCTCTGTCTTGTTGTCGCCAACTATAATTTACATTATGGGCTCTTTCACGCCACAGACAACCTAAAATAGTATATGTAGATTTATTTTATTAATTTTATTTCTTACTAATTTTTTATATTCATATATTACCTTTTAAGTTTACATCGTTCCTTATAACCGGTGGAATCTCTTCTGCTTTTTTTGTAGATCCTTAAAAAAAAGAATGTTTTTTGTTTTTCTTAAAAAAAATAAATTAATTAATTAAAACAATTTTTTATTTACCTATAGTGGATGAAATATTTCCAATAGGAGTTGTTTGCAATGCTCTTGTCGTTTTTAGTTGGTCTGTTTGAGTATGTACGTCAACAGTTGTTTCAGTATGTATGTCAACAGTTGTTTGAGTATGTACGTCAGCACTTGTTTGAGTATGTATGTCAACAGTTGTTTGAGTTTTTGTTGAATTGGAATGTATTATGTTAGTTTGTGTGTTATTTTGTAGCTGAATGTATGGAACTTGTGTAATTGTGGGTAATATAATATATCCGTGGTAGAATGTATTATAATAGTATGGACTTGTGTAGTGTGTTGTAAAAGGTGTAGTGTATGTATTGTAAAAGAACATATTTGCGTTGTCTTGTCCCGTACCGTTCCAGAACATTTCACAATCATTCTGAAAGCTGTTATTTTCCATTATTATTTATTGTTGAAGGAGTTGCCAATAATATATCACAGAAAATAATAAAAAAAATAAAGAAACATATTAGTTTCATTTCAAATTTTAAATTAACTTAAAATCATTTTATTTAAATATCGTTAGCTTAATATATAGAAAAGGCATTTTTCTGTATATTTTCTGGCATTTTTCTTTCAAATACACCTACTTAAAAAAATTAAGTAATCTATGACGACAAATACCAAACTTATAACAATCATTTTAGTACACTATATAATTTAGTATTATCAATAATTAGCTTATTTAATGAAAAGAATAATACATTTGAAAATTTGAATTCTGCCTTTTCTATATTAAGCTATAGATACATTAAAAAAATAAAAATTAAAACAAAATCTTTTAAAACTTACAATTGCATTTCATTCCTTTGTTGCATTATTTTATTTTTCTCTTTTATGAAATATATATAAATATGTATTTTATAAATCGCTCGGATGTAAATATCCTGCAAAAAAGAAAACAATTTTATAAATATGTAAATATATAACAAAAAAAAAAAATTGAAAAAATTTATTTTTTTTAATTTCAAATGGAGAAAAACTAAAATACAATTATATTATGCACACAAATTAAACAAATCGCATTTATTATTTATTTGTTTTAAGGCGAACTGAATAGATAAACTCGTGGCTGCAAATTATAAGAATCCACTTTCTAATTTTTTATATTCCAGTATTATTTTTTTAAAAATTGTTTACAAAAATCATAAATAATATTAGAATTGCTGAACGGACGAGTTCATCGTTCAGTTCGCTTCAATTTGTGTGCATAATACAAAAAAATTTTCACATTATTCCAAAATATTGAAAATTATTTATATATTTTTTTCACAATCATAATTTTTGAATTTTTTTACTCACTTTTTTAATATGGATATATATATGTTGATGCTGGTCGCTTGGATGTAAATATCCTGTAAAAAAAGAAAACAACTTTATAAGTTTTATATATTAAAAATATATATACATATATATGTGAATATATAATAATAAAAAAAATTTGAAAAAATGTATTTTTGTCAAATAGAGAAATACTAAAATACAATTATATTATGCACACAAATTAAACAAATCGCGTTTATTATTTATTTGTTTTAAGGCGAACTGAATAGATAAACTCGTGGCTGAAAATTATAGGAATCCAAATTTTCAGTTTTTAAAATAAAAAATATTTGAATTTGCTAAATGGACGAATTCACCATTCAGTTCGCCTTATTTTGTATGCATAATACATTAATATTTTCACTATTTTCATATAATTTCAAATTAATTTTATTTTTATTTTTCACAATTAAATTTTTTCACATTTATTCACTCACTTTTTAAATATTTGACTGAAGTTTTGTTTTGATTTTCTTTTATTGTGATTTATAACAGGGATTGAAAATAACAGTTATAAACAGGGAACTGATATAAATTTGAAATGGTAATTACATAACGGTCTGAATAAATTATAATGCATGCAAAACGAAGATACATGGTCTTAAAAGAGTGAGAATCCACAAGATGGGACTTTGTGGTACTCTTTCATTCTTCAAATGGTACTTTTGGAAATTTTTGTAATAATTAAATTAAAAATATGATATTGTAGATACATGGTCTAAAATGAGTGAAAATCTACATGAGGAGACTTTGTGGTACTTTTTTGTTTCTCAAATGGTACTTTTTGAATTTTATGTAATAATTAACTTTGAAACATGAAATTAAAGATAAAAGTTCTTAAGTGAGCGAGAATACACAAGAGGGAACTTTGTGGTACTTTTTCGTTCTTAGAATGTTACTTATTGAATTTTTTGTAATAATTAACTTAGAAATATGAAATTAACCCAGATACATGACCCTAAGTGAGTGAGAATTTACAATGGGGATTTTGTGGTACTTTTTTGTTTCTCAAATGGTACTTTTTGAATTTTATGTAATAATTAACTTAGAAACATGAAATTAAAGATAAAAGTTCTTAAGTGAGTGAGAATCCACAAGAGGGAACTTTGTGGTACTTTTTCGTTTTTAGAATGGTACTTATTGAATTTTTTGTAATAATTAACTTAGAAATATGAAATTGAAGATACATGGTCTTAAGTCAGTGAGAATCCACAAGAGGGAACTTTGTAGTACTTTTTCGTTTTTCAAATGGTACTTTTTGAATTTTTAGTAATAATTAACTTAGAAATATGAAATTAACCCAGATACATGACCCTAAGTGAGTGAGAATTTACAATGGGGATTTTGTGGTACTTTTTTGTTTTTCAAATGGTACCTTTTGAATGTTATGTTATAAATAACTCAGAAACATGAAATTAAAGATACAAGTTCCTAAGTCAGTGAGAATCCACAAGAGGGAACTTTGTGGTACTTTCTTGTTTTTCAAATGGTACTTTTTGAATTTTATGTAATAATTAACTTAGAAACATGAATTAAAGATAAAAGTTCTTAAGTGAGTGAGAATCCACAAGAGGGAACTTTACTTTGTGGTACTTTTTCGTTCTTAGAATGGTACTTATTGAATTTTTTGTAATAATTAACTTAGAAATATGAAATTGAAGATACTTGGTCTTAAGCCAGTGCGAATCCACAAGAGATAACTTTGTGGTACTTTCTTGTTTTTCAAATGGTACTTTTTGAATTTTTTGTAATAATTAAATTAGAAATATAAAATTGTAGATACATGGTCTTAAGTGAGTGAGAATCCACAAGAGGGAACTTTATGGTACTTTTTCGTTCTTAGAATGGTACTTTTTGAATTTTTTGTAATAATTAATTTAGGAATATGAAATTGAAGATACATGGTCTTAAGTCAGTGAGAATCCACAAAATGGAACTTTGTAGTACTTTTTTGTTTTTCAAATGGTACTTTTTGAATTTTTAGTAATAATTTACTTAGATATATGAAATTAACCCAGATACATGACCCTAAGTGAGTGAGAATTTACAAAAGGGATTTTGTGGTACTTTTTTGTTTTTCAAATGGTACTTTTTGAATTTTATGTTATAAGTAACTCAGAAACATGAAATTAAAGATACAAGTTCCTAAGTCAGTGAGAATCCACAAGAAGGAACTTTGTACTTTGTACTTTCTTGTTTTTCAAATGGTACTTTTTGAATTTTATGTAATAATTAACTTAGAAACATGGAATTATAGATAAAAGTTCCTAAGTAAGTGAGAATCCACATGAATAGACTATGTGGTACTTTTTCGTTCTTAAAATAGTACCTTTTGAATTTTTTGTAATAATTAAATTAGAAATAGGAAATTGTAGACACATGGTTTAAAATGAGTGAAAATCCACAAGAGGAGCCTTTGAGGTACTTTTTCGTTCTTAGAATGGTACTCTTTGAATTTTTTGTAATAATTAAATTAGAAATGTTAAGTTGAAGATACATGGTCTTAAATGAGTGAAAAACCACAAGAGGGAACTTTTTGTTCGAAAATAGTTGAAAAAATTGAAAATAGTCAGAAAAAGTCTCAATGTTGGAAAAAATCGAAATCTTAATGTCGGAAATTGTCAGATAAATTCAAAAATAGTCGAAAAAATTTAATTTATTTAAAAGGAACAGATTCTTACCAGTTTTTATTTAAACTATATCATCTAACTGTTGAAAAAAATAGTAACACAAAAACATATTCTTGTGTGTAACCATCAGTTTCATTGCATTATCTGTTAATTAATCAATATATATGATTGCATTGTATGTATTTTATATTTTTTTAAGACGAATAATAAAAAATAGTCAAAGAAGTCGAAAAATCTCGATAATATCATATAAAGTCGAAAAGTCGTAAAGTAGTCAATAGAAATGTAATGTAAAGGTTTTTTGAAAAACAAGTCATTTTCTCAAAAAACACAAACAAATTGATCTGTTTTTTCATATATTTCAAAGCCAAAAAACATCTTAAACATCTTAACACACAGAAAACACACGAAATTTCCATACATGGAAGAAATTTTTAGTATTTTTCGTACATAGAAATTTGTTGGAAAAAGAGTTTGAAAAATTGTCAATCAGTTTAAAAACAAAAAATCAAAAATTATGACTGAAATTTATATTTGTTCATAAATTTTATTTGTTTAAAAATTTTATTTTTTGAATTTGAAAGTGTGTTGTGAAATTTTTATATAAATCAAAAATTTTTGAAAATATGATACATGAACAGTGATGATTGCGTTTTTCAAAAAACTAGTCAAAAACTAATTTGTGTGAACATAATATAAGCAAACTGTGATTTTTTGATTTGTATTAAAAATTATTTTTTTTTTTTCTAAAAATCTAAATTATTACAACAAATCAAAAAATTTACAAAAAATCAAAATTTTTACAAAAAACCAACGTTTTTACTAAAAATAAAAATTTTTTCCAAAAAATCAAAATTTTTGCAAGATATATTTTTTTTTTTTTTAGAAAATATCAAATTTTTGAATTTTTGTAAAAGAATCAAATTTTTACTAAACTATGATTTAAAAATTTAAATTTTTGAAAAAATTTCAGGTTAGTGAAAAATCGTATCCTTAGTAAAAAAAATCTGATTTTTAAAATAAGGAATTTTTTGAAAGATTTGATTTTTTTTAATTGTGAAAATTATGATGTTTTGTAAAAATTGGATTTTTGTTAAATGGTTACATCATAGATTAATAAGTAGATAATATAAAAGCCTAATTCAATTATCGAAAACTTAATTTATATAACAACAAAATGCATGTAGTCACATATATTTTGTTTTTGTGTTTTGAAAAAAAGAGTAATATTTTTGAAAATTTAGTTTGAGGTGTCTCTCACGTATCCTAGTTGTTTTCTTTGGCTTATGTTATCGACTAATGAATTGACGATTTCAGTACAATTAAACAATAGTACTTATAATTTTTGTCATTGTCATTATTTTTAATAATGGTAATGCTTTTTAATGATATATTTTCATTAAAAATTATTTAAAAAAATAAAATTATCAAATTTTAAAAATTCATTATCAGCATTAAGCGAAATTTTTCGTACAATTCAAACTTTTTTTTCACTATATGTAATTTGAGTGCTACTTTACTCTTCTATTCGGTACATATATTTTTCCATAATTTTTAAAAATATTACATTTTATATTCCTCAAAACTAGTTGTAATGGAGACTTCTATTTAAATGATTTAAAAATCTTTAATGAAACGATATTAAACTAATACTAATAATTTAATATTATATTAAAGCATATTTAAAAAAATTGTTTTTTATACAAACATTGCTTTTCTCAGTAATTAAGCTTTTTTTTTGGAATTTTGTTATTTTTAGTTAAAAAATTATTAAAAATAGCGATTTTTTAATAATAATTAAAATTTTTTACATTATCATTATTTTCAAATAATGGTTATGAAAATTCAATGCTCAATGAAAAATTTCAATGTATGATATTATCTAATACTTTAAATTTTTTCTAATTTTACAATTTGAATTCAAATTAGAAATCATTTGAATTTTATAAAAAAAAGTTTTTGATTTTTATATTTCTCCATAAAGTATACATATTTTCTATTTTTATATAAAGCGAATAAAACTTCTCTTGAAATGTGTTTCTTTTCCCAAAATCATAATTTTGTGCAATTAAAAATAAAAGTCATTCGGTATTAGCTTTTGGTAAAGAATTTTTCTACAACCAGTTGGAGTTACCACTGCAAGAGGCCTATAAACAGGGTACAAAGGTAATAAAATACATAAATATTACAAAAAAGTTAATATTTTTAAATAATAAATTGTTAAGGTTTATAATAACGATTGTTAAGGTTTAAAAAGACATCAATAATAATCGATTGTAAATTTTACTATTACACTTTTTACTATTAAAAGAATTGAGAAAAGTTTTTACAATGCTGTTTGAAACTTTATATATGTATAATTTTTTGAAAGATAGACTTATCTAACTGGTTATGGTTGTAATGCATTTATGTTTTTCCGTTTCACTTAAATAAATTATTTGGCATAATTATGAATAATACATTTTAATTTGAAAAATAATGAAACAAGAATACAATTTATCAAATAAATGATCTTTGAGTACCAAGTTTAAAACATTCTATAAGAAAGAAAAGCTTATTTTGACGACAAGCATATTCCCAAGATTCAGGAGAGATTGTGCGTCTAAGGCGATACTTCCAATCAATAACAAAGAAATAGGCAATAGAAAATGGGAATGAAAATAGGCATCATCTGAATGAAGAAAAATGACATTCCCATAAGATAAATTACATTGAATTAAGTTTATTACAAATAATAAAAAAATACCTTTATGGAAGATATCTTCCAAATGTTTGTACGGATTAATTTGATAACGGTCAAATCAGTGTTGTAAATATTTTGGAACTTCTTTGACAGAAAATACAGAGTTGTTATTCATTTATTTATATGATTTTTTATATATTTCTAATTATAGCATAATCAGATGTTTTTGTGTTCAATAAATATTAACAACTCACCCCAATCAGTGTATATATTAATGACTGGTTTACCTATAACAGCACAAGAAGCTTTTATAGCCGGTATTATTTATAATTTATATATACCATAAATTTATATAGAAATTTGTTTTAAATTAATTTTCAGGTCTAGTTAGTCGTGTTGTACCAGAAACAGAATTGGAAGCGGAAATGCACAGAGTCACAGATCCTATTAAACACAAAAATCGTACCTGTTATTGCTTTGGGCAAAGAATTCTATTACAAACAATTGAATTTATCCATTAAAGAGGCTTTTAAGTTAGGAACTGAGGTAATCCTAATATAATAATACATTCTTTTGTTTATTAATTTTAAAATATTTTTATTAATAACAGAAAATGTTAGAAAATCTTGCATTAAATGATTGTAACGAATGCCTTAGAAGTTTTGAGGAAAAACGTAAAGCCCAGTGGAATCATGAATATAAGGTAATATAAATATCAGTTTAAATACATTTATTGGACAATAATGATTTTTTTTTTAATACAAACATCTGTAGTTATATTTGTATTTTATTTTATACGTTACATAATTAAGAAAATAATACATTCATACATACATTTATCATTTTCTAAATGTTTTTTTAACTACTAAAAAAATGGAGATATTATTGATAAAATTTATACATGATTTTAAGTAATTCGCATATTTTCACAAAACAAAATATGCGAAAAAACAAAAATACGATCTCGGCCATATACATATAATTTTGATAATTTTTAATAATTTTCTCAATATACCTGAACATAAAAAAGTAAACAAAAAAATTCGTTTTTTTTTTATTTGTACGGAAGCACGATTTGAGAGAATAAAATTAGTGTTGGATTAAACGTCAGATACTAATCATAGCGACAAAATGAGAAAGCGGCGCTACCTTATTATTTTTATATCATGCCATAAAGTTAATAGAAATTATTTATTTAAAACGATAACACTAAAATTAGTATTTTATATACATCTATTTTTCACTCTTCCTCAACTAAATACATATTTTGTTTAAATTTTCTCAATTTATTCGTTTTTTCTCTTCAAATTGTAATTAGAATTTTATAGTATAACAAAAAGTCGACTTTTTGACAGTCTTTCCATTTTGGAATAATCGTCTATCGACTTTCCTATTATTCTCGACTTATTCTAACTTTTTGATTTTTTATTTCGACTATTCTGGGTTTTAAAAAAATTAATTTCAAAGGAAGGTATTTCCTTAGAGGTATGTATATTAAAAGTAAATAGTTCATAATCTCTTTACGTTTAATATACATATACAAATTTAAAATAAATTTCCATCTATAACAACTAATAAAAAAACATATTTATTTTTTGTATTTTTTATTTACAAAATTAAAAACAACAAAAATATTTACAATAAGAATTAAAAAAAATTAAATTACAAATAAATAATAAAAAAAAAACATTATATATTATATTATAAAAATAAAAAAACATTAAAAACATATATTAATACATTTTATTTAAAAATGTACTTTTCTGTGTTTAAAAATAAATTAAATTTAACTTTCTTTTTCCTTTTTTGTGGATCTCGTCTCCAATTTGAATAGGCACTTTGACTCCTCAGGCAACCTAAAATAGAATATATGGAATAATTTTAATATTTCTTACAAAATTTTTTATATGTATATATAAATTACTTTTTAAGTTTGCATTACTCGTTGTAATTGCCAGATCTTTCTCCTGGTTTCTTGTAGGACCTTTAAAAAAAAATTTTAAAAATTAAAATGAAAATATATATATAAATACGTCTGTGTTAATAGTGTCAACATATTTTTCCTTATTTTACCTCTGTCTTGTTGTCGCCAACTATAATTTACATTATGGGCTCTTTCACGCCACAGACAACCTAAAATAGTATATGTAGATTTATTTTATTAATTTTATTTCTTACTAATTTTTTATATTCATATATTACCTTTTAAGTTTACATCGTTCCTTATAACCGGTGGAATCTCTTCTGCTTTTTTTGTAGATCCTTAAAAAAAAGAATGTTTTTTGTTTTTCTTAAAAAAAATAAATTAATTAATTAAAACAATTTTTTATTTACCTATAGTGGATGAAATATTTCCAATAGGAGTTGTTTGCAATGCTCTTGTCGTTTTTAGTTGGTCTGTTTGAGTATGTACGTCAACAGTTGTTTCAGTATGTATGTCAACAGTTGTTTGAGTATGTACGTCAGCACTTGTTTGAGTATGTATGTCAACAGTTGTTTGAGTTTTTGTTGAATTGGAATGTATTATGTTAGTTTGTGTGTTATTTTGTAGCTGAATGTATGGAACTTGTGTAATTGTGGGTAATATAATATATCCGTGGTAGAATGTATTATAATAGTATGGACTTGTGTAGTGTGTTGTAAAAGGTGTAGTGTATGTATTGTAAAAGAACATATTTGCGTAGTCTTGTCCCGTACCGTTCCAGAACATTGCACAATCAGTCTGAAAGCTGTTATTTTCCATTATTATTTATTGTTGAAGGAGTTGCCAATAATATATCACAGAAAATAATAAAAAAAATAAAGAAACATATTAGTTTCATTTCAAATTTTAAATTAACTTAAAATCATTTTATTTAAATATCGTTAGCTTAATATATAGAAAAGGCATTTTTGTGTATATTTTCTGGCATTTTTCTTTCAAATACACCTACTTAAAAAAATTAAGTAATCTATGACGACAAATACCAAACTTATAACAATCATTTTAGTACACTATATAATTTAGTATTATCAATAATTAGCTTATTTAATGAAAAGAATAATACATTTGAAAATTTGAATTCTGCCTTTTCTATATTAAGCTATAGATACATTAAAAAAATAAAAATTAAAACAAAATCTTTTAAAACTTACAATTGCATTTCATTCCTTTGTTGCATTATTTTATTTTTCTCTTTTATGAAATATATATAAATATGTATTTTATAAATCGCTCGGATGTAAATATCCTGCAAAAAAGAAAACAATTTTATAAATATGTAAATATATAACAAAAAAAAAAAAAAAATTGAAAAAATTTATTTTTTTTAATTTCAAATGGAGAAAAACTAAAATACAATTATATTATGCACACAAATTAAACAAATCGCATTTATTATTTATTTGTTTTAAGGCGAACTGAATAGATAAACTCGTGGCTGCAAATTATAAGAATCCACTTTCTAATTTTTTATATTCCAGTATTATTTTTTTAAAAATTGTTTACAAAAATCATAAATAATATTAGAATTGCTGAACGGACGAGTTCATCGTTCAGTTCGCTTCAATTTGTGTGCATAATACAAAAAAATTTTCACATTATTCCAAAATATTGAAAATTATTTATATATTTTTTTCACAATCATAATTTTTGAATTTTTTTACTCACTTTTTTAATATGGATATATATATGTTGATGCTGGTCGCTTGGATGTAAATATCCTGTAAAAAAAGAAAACAACTTTATAAGTTTTATATATTAAAAATATATATACATATATATGTGAATATATAATAATAAAAAAAATTTGAAAAAATGTATTTTTGTCAAATAGAGAAATACTAAAATACAATTATATTATGCACACAAATTAAACAAATCGCGTTTATTATTTATTTGTTTTAAGGCGAACTGAATAGATAAACTCGTGGCTGAAAATTATAGGAATCCAAATTTTCAGTTTTTAAAATAAAAAATATTTGAATTTGCTAAATGGACGAATTCACCATTCAGTTCGCCTTATTTTGTATGCATAATACATTAATATTTTCACTATTTTCATATAATTTCAAATTAATTTTATTTTTATTTTTCACAATTAAATTTTTTCACATTTATTCACTCACTTTTTAAATATTTGACTGAAGTTTTGTTTTGATTTTCTTTTATTGTGATTTATAACAGGGATTGAAAATAACAGTTATAAACAGGGAACTGATATAAATTTGAAATGGTAATTACATAACGGTCTGAATAAATTATAATGCATGCAAAACGAAGATACATGGTCTTAAAAGAGTGAGAATCCACAAGATGGGACTTTGTGGTACTCTTTCATTCTTCAAATGGTACTTTTGGAAATTTTTGTAATAATTAAATTAAAAATATGATATTGTAGATACATGGTCTAAAATGAGTGAAAATCTACATGAGGAGACTTTGTGGTACTTTTTTGTTTCTCAAATGGTACTTTTTGAATTTTATGTAATAATTAACTTTGAAACATGAAATTAAAGATAAAAGTTCTTAAGTGAGCGAGAATACACAAGAGGGAACTTTGTGGTACTTTTTCGTTCTTAGAATTTTACTTATTGAATTTTTTGTAATAATTAACTTAGAAATATGAAATTAACCCAGATACATGACCCTAAGTGAGTGAGAATTTACAATGGGAATTTTGTGGTACTTTTTTGTTTCTCAAATGGTACTTTTTGAATTTTATGTAATAATTAACTTAGAAACATGAAATTAAAGATAAAAGTTCTTAAGTGAGTGAGAATCCACAAGAGGGAACTTTGTGGTACTTTTTCGTTTTTAGAATGGTACTTATTGAATTTTTTGTAATAATTAACTTAGAAATATGAAATTGAAGATACATGGTCTTAAGTCAGTGAGAATCCACAAGAGGGAACTTTGTAGTACTTTTTCGTTTTTCAAATGGTACTTTTTGAATTTTTAGTAATAATTAACTTAGAAATATGAAATTAACCCAGATACATGACCCTAAGTGAGTGAGAATTTACAATGGGGATTTTGTGGTACTTTTTTGTTTTTCAAATGGTACCTTTTGAATGTTATGTTATAAATAACTCAGAAACATGAAATTAAAGATACAAGTTCCTAAGTCAGTGAGAATCCACAAGAGGGAACTTTGTGGTACTTTCTTGTTTTTCAAATGGTACTTTTTGAATTTTATGTAATAATTAACTTAGAAACATGAATTAAAGATAAAAGTTCTTAAGTGAGTGAGAATCCACAAGAGGGAACTTTACTTTGTGGTACTTTTTCGTTCTTAGAATGGTACTTATTGAATTTTTTGTAATAATTAACTTAGAAATATGAAATTGAAGATACTTGGTCTTAAGCCAGTGCGAATCCACAAGAGATAACTTTGTGGTACTTTCTTGTTTTTCAAATGGTACTTTTTGAATTTTTTGTAATAATTAAATTAGAAATATAAAATTGTAGATACATGGTCTTAAGTGAGTGAGAATCCACAAGAGGGAACTTTATGGTACTTTTTCGTTCTTAGAATGGTACTTTTTGAATTTTTTGTAATAATTAATTTAGGAATATGAAATTGAAGATACATGGTCTTAAGTCAGTGAGAATCCACAAAATGGAACTTTGTAGTACTTTTTTGTTTTTCAAATGGTACTTTTTGAATTTTTAGTAATAATTTACTTAGATATATGAAATTAACCCAGATACATGACCCTAAGTGAGTGAGAATTTACAAAAGGGATTTTGTGGTACTTTTTTGTTTTTCAAATGGTACTTTTTGAATTTTATGTTATAAGTAACTCAGAAACATGAAATTAAAGATACAAGTTCCTAAGTCAGTGAGAATCCACAAGAAGGAACTTTGTACTTTGTACTTTCTTGTTTTTCAAATGGTACTTTTTGAATTTTATGTAATAATTAACTTAGAAACATGGAATTATAGATAAAAGTTCCTAAGTAAGTGAGAATCCACATGAATAGACTATGTGGTACTTTTTCGTTCTTAAAATAGTACCTTTTGAATTTTTTGTAATAATTAAATTAGAAATAGGAAATTGTAGACACATGGTTTAAAATGAGTGAAAATCCACAAGAGGAGCCTTTGAGGTACTTTTTCGTTCTTAGAATGGTACTCTTTGAATTTTTTGTAATAATTAAATTAGAAATGTTAAGTTGAAGATACATGGTCTTAAATGAGTGAAAAACCACAAGAGGGAACTTTTTGTTCGAAAATAGTTGAAAAAATTGAAAATAGTCAGAAAAAGTCTCAATGTTGGAAAAAATCGAAATCTTAATGTCGGAAATTGTCAGATAAATTCAAAAATAGTCGAAAAAATTTAATTTATTTAAAAGGAACAGATTCTTACCAGTTTTTATTTAAACTATATCATCTAACTGTTGAAAAAAATAGTAACACAAAAACATATTCTTGTGTGTAACCATCAGTTTCATTGCATTATCTGTTAATTAATCAATATATATGATTGCATTGTATGTATTTTATATTTTTTTAAGACGAATAATAAAAAATAGTCAAAGAAGTCGAAAAATCTCGATAATATCATATAAAGTCGAAAAGTCGTAAAGTAGTCAATAGAAATGTAATGTAAAGGTTTTTTGAAAAACAAGTCATTTTCTCAAAAAACACAAACAAATTGATCTGTTTTTTCATATATTTCAAAGCCAAAAAACATCTTAAACATCTTAACACACAGAAAACACACGAAATTTCCATACATGGAAGAAATTTTTAGTATTTTTCGTACATAGAAATTTGTTGGAAAAAGAGTTTGAAAAATTGTCAATCAGTTTAAAAACAAAAAATCAAAAATTATGACTGAAATTTATATTTGTTCATAAATTTTATTTGTTTAAAAATTTTATTTTTTGAATTTGAAAGTGTGTTGTGAAATTTTTATATAAATCAAAAATTTTTGAAAATATGATACATGAACAGTGATGATTGCGTTTTCCAAAAAACTAGTCAAAAACTAATTTGTGTGAACATAATATAAGCAAACTGTGATTTTTTGATTTGTATTAAAAATTATTTTTTTTTTTTTCTAAAAATCTAAATTATTACAACAAATCAAAAAATTTACAAAAAATCAAAATTTTTACAAAAAACCAACGTTTTTACTAAAAATAAAAATTTTTTCCAAAAAATCAAAATTTTTGCAAGATATATTTTTTTTTTTTTTAGAAAATATCAAATTTTTGAATTTTTGTAAAAGAATCAAATTTTTACTAAACTATGATTTAAAAATTTAAATTTTTGAAAAAATTTCAGGTTAGTGAAAAATCGTATCCTTAGTAAAAAAAATCTGATTTTTAAAATAAGGAATTTTTTGAAAGATTTGATTTTTTTTAATTGTGAAAATTATGATGTTTTGTAAAAATTGGATTTTTGTTAAATGGTTACATCATAGATTAATAAGTAGATAATATAAAAGCCTAATTCAATTATCGAAAACTTAATTTATATAACAACAAAATGCATGTAGTCACATATATTTTGTTTTTGTGTTTTGAAAAAAAGAGTAATATTTTTGAAAATTTAGTTTGAGGTGTCTCTCACGTATCCTAGTTGTTTTCTTTGGCTTATGTTATCGACTAATGAATTGACGATTTCAGTACAATTAAACAATAGTACTTATAATTTTTGTCATTGTCATTATTTTTAATAATGGTAATGCTTTTTAATGATATATTTTCATTAAAAATTATTTAAAAAAATAAAATTATCAAATTTTAAAAATTCATTATCAGCATTAAGCGAAATTTTTCGTACAATTCAAACTTTTTTTTCACTATATGTAATTTGAGTGCTACTTTACTCTTCTATTCGGTACATATATTTTTCCATAATTTTTAAAAATATTACATTTTATATTCCTCAAAACTAGTTGTAATGGAGACTTCTATTTAAATGATTTAAAAATCTTTAATGAAACGATATTAAACTAATACTAATAATTTAATATTATATTAAAGCATATTTAAAAAAATTGTTTTTTATACAAACATTGCTTTTCTCAGTAATTAAGCTTTTTTTTTTGGAATTTTGTTATTTTTAGTTAAAAAATTATTAAAAATAGCGATTTTTTTAATAATAATTAAAATTTTTTACATTATTATTTTCAAATAATGGTTATGAAAATTCAATGCTCAATGAAAAATTTCAATGTATGATATTATCTAATACTTTAAATTTTTTATAATTTTACAATTTGAATTCAAATTAGAAATCATTTGAATTTTATAAAAAAAAGTTTTTGATTTTTATATTTCTCCATAAAGTATACATATTTTCTATTTTTATATAAAGCGAATAAAACTTCTCTTGAAATGTGTTTCTTTTCCCAAAATCATAATTTTGTGCAATTAAAAATAAAAGTCATTCGGTATTAGCTTTTGGTAAAGAATTTTTCTACAACCAGTTGGAGTTACCACTGCAAGAGGCCTATAAACAGGGTACAAAGGTAATAAAATACATAAATATTACAAAAAAGTTAATATTTTTAAATAATAAATTGTTAAGGTTTATAATAACGATTGTTAAGGTTTAAAAAGACATCAGTAATAATCGATTGTAAATTTTACTATTACACTTTTTACTATTAAAAGAATTGAGAAAAGTTTTTACAATGCTGTTTGAAACTTTATATATGTATAATTTTTTGAAAGATAGACTTATCTAACTGGTTATGGTTGTAATGCATTTATGTTTTTCCGTTTCACTTAAATAAATTATTTGGCATAATTATGAATAATACATTTTAATTTGAAAAATAATGAAACAAGAATACAATTTATCAAATAAATGATCTTTGAGTACCAAGTTTAAAACATTCTATAAGAAAGAAAAGCTTATTTTGACGACAAGCATATTCCCAAGATTCAGGAGAGATTGTGCGTCTAAGGCGATACTTCCAATCAATAACAAAGAAATAGGCAATAGAAAATGGGAATGAAAATAGGCATCATCTGAATGAAGAAAGATGACATTCCCATAAGATAAATTACATTGAATTAAGTTTATTACAAATAATAAAAAAATACCTTTATGGAAGATATCTTCCAAATGTTTGTACGGATTAATTTGATAACAGTCAAATCAGTGTTGTAAATATTTTGGAACTTCTTTGACAGAAAATACAGAGTTGTTATTCATTTATTTATATGATTTTTTATATATTTCTAATTATAGCATAATCAGATGTTTTTGTGTTCAATAAATATTAACAACTCACCACTTGTTGACAACATATTAACAAAATTTTCGCTGGAATAGTGTTCAAGGTTATAACAAATTTAAATAAGGTAAACTATAAAATATATTGTAAAGCTAATTGTTAATTGTTAAAGTAGTTTTTTTACATTTACTTTAGCTTAAAGATACCAACAAACTTTTCAAATCTCACTTACATGTTTCCAGTACCAGAGCTTGCCCAAAATTCATTAACGTTACACAATCTAATGGCGTACGAGAAATCTGTTTAAATTAACCAAAGACACGTAATTCTCTGTCAATGGGTATGATGAATTCTATTTTTGAGGCTCTAACAAATGATTGGCAAAATAAGAACTTACGTCGTATTGTTATGAGTGCCAAGGGACCGACATGGTCGGCTGGTCATAATCTAAAAGAACTTATAACAGAAAGTGAAAGGAAGGAAGTATTCCAAAAGTTGAGTGACATAATATTAAATATATATAAAGATCCAGTACCATTAATAGCAAAAGTAAATGGTTTGGTGGCAGCAGCTGGTTGCCAATTGGTGGCCTCATATAGCATCGGATAAGAGTACATTTTCTACACCAGGGTATAAATATTTCATTAATATAATTTTCTATTTTTTGCTTAATAGTATTATTTCTTTGTATCTTACTCTAGAGGTAACTTTGGTGTATTTTGTTCTACACCCGGCATTGCTATATTTCGTGTTATGGCCAGACCCCAATCAGTGTATATATTAATGACTGGTTTACCTATAACAGCACAAGAAGCTTTTATAGCCGGTATTATTTATAATTTATATATACCATAAATTTATATAGAAATTTGTTTTAAATTAATTTTCAGGTCTAGTTAGTCGTGTTGTACCAGAAACAGAATTGGAAGCGGAAATGCACAGAGTCACAGATCCTATTAAACACAAAAGTCGTACCTGTTATTGCTTTGGGCAAAGAATTCTATTACAAACAATTGAATTTATCCATTAAAGAGGCTTATAAGTTAGGAACTGAGGTAATCCTAATATAATAATACATTCTTTTGTTTATTAATTTTAAAATATTTTTATTAATAACAGAAAATGTTAGAAAATCTTGCATTAAATGATTGTAACGAATGCCTTAGAAGTTTTGAGGAAAAACGTAAAGCCCAGTGGAATCATGAATATAAGGTAATATAAATATCAGTTTAAATACATTTATTGGACAATAATGATTTTTTTTTAATACAAACATCTGTAGTTATATTTGTATTTTATTTTATACGTTACATAATTAAGAAAATAATACATTCATACATACATTTATCATTTTCTAAATGTTTTTTTAACTACTAAAAAAATGGAGATATTATTGATAAAATTTATACATGATTTTAAGTAATTCGCATATTTTCACAAAACAAAATATGCGAAAAAACAAAAATACGATCTCGGCCATATACATATAATTTTGATAATTTTGAATAATTTTCTCAATATACCTGAACATAAAAAAGTAAACAAAAAAATTCGTTTTTTTTTTTATTTGTACGGAAGCACGATTTGAGAGAATAAAATTAGTGTTGGATTAAACGTCAGATACTAATCATAGCGACAAAATGAGAAAGCGGCGCTACCTTATTATTTTTATATCATGCCATAAAGTTAATAGAAATTATTTATTTAAAACGATAACACTAAAATTAGTATTTTATATACATCTATTTTTCACTCTTCCTCAACTAAATACATATTTTGTTTAAATTTTCTCAATTTATTCGTTTTTTCTCTTCAAATTGTAATTAGAATTTTATAGTATAACAAAAAGTCGACTTTTTGACAGTCTTTCCATTTTGGAATAATCGTCTATCGACTTTCCTATTATTCTCGACTTATTCTAACTTTTTGATTTTTTATTTCGACTATTCTGGGTTTTAAAAAAATTAATTTCAAAGGAAGGTATTTCCTTAGAGGTATGTATATTAAAAGTAAATAGTTCATAATCTCTTTACGTTTAATATACATATACAAATTTAAAATAAATTACCATCTATAACAACTAATAAAAAAACATATTTATTTTTTGTATTTTTTATTTACAAAATTAAAAACAACAAAAATATTTACAATAAGAATTAAAAAAAATTAAATTACAAATAAATAATAAAAAAAAAACATTATATATTATATTATAAAAATAAAAAAACATTAAAAACATATATTAATACATTTTATTTAAAAATGTACTTTTCTGTGTTTAAAAATAAATTAAATTTAACTTTCTTTTTCCTTTTTTGTGGATCTCGTCTCCAATTTGAATAGGCACTTTGACTCCTCAGGCAACCTAAAATAGAATATATGGAATAATTTTAATATTTCTTACAAAATTTTTTATATGTATATATAAATTACTTTTTAAGTTTGCATTACTCGTTGTAATTGCCAGATCTTTCTCCTGGTTTCTTGTAGGACCTTTAAAAAAAAATTTAAAAAATTAAAATGAAAATATATATATAAATACGTCTGTGTTAATAGTGTCAACATATTTTTCCTTATTTTACCTCTGTCTTGTTGTCGCCAACTATAATTTACATTATGGGCTCTTTCACGCCACAGACAACCTAAAATAGTATATGTAGATTTATTTTATTAATTTTATTTCTTACTAATTTTTTATATTCATATATTACCTTTTAAGTTTACATCGTTCCTTATAACCGGTGGAATCTCTTCTGCTTTTTTTGTAGATCCTTAAAAAAAAGAATGTTTTTTATTTTTCTTAAAAAAAATAAATTAATTAATTAAAACAATTTTTTATTTACCTATAGTGGATGAAATATTTCCAATAGGAGTTGTTTGCAATGCTCTTGTCGTTTTTAGTTGGTCTGTTTGAGTATGTACGTCAACAGTTGTTTCAGTATGTATGTCAACAGTTGTTTGAGTATGTACGTCAGCACTTGTTTGAGTATGTATGTCAACAGTTGTTTGAGTTTTTGTTGAATTGGAATGTATTATGTTAGTTTGTGTGTTATTTTGTAGCTGAATGTATGGAACTTGTGTAATTGTGGGTAATATAATATATCCGTGGTAGAATGTATTATAATAGTATGGACTTGTGTAGTGTGTTGTAAAAGGTGTAGTGTATGTATTGTAAAAGAACATATTTGCGTAGTCTTGTCCCGTACCGTTCCAGAACATTGCACAATCAGTCTGAAAGCTGTTATTTTCCATTATTATTTATTGTTGAAGGAGTTGCCAATAATATATCACAGAAAATAATAAAAAAAATAAAGAAACATATTAGTTTCATTTCAAATTTTAAATTAACTTAAAATCATTTTATTTAAATATCGTTAGCTTAATATATAGAAAAGGCATTTTTCTGTATATTTTCTGGCATTTTTCTTTCAAATACACCTACTTAAAAAAATTAAGTAATCTATGACGACAAATACCAAACTTATAACAATCATTTTAGTACACTATATAATTTAGTATTATCAATAATTAGCTTATTTAATGAAAAAAATAATACATTTGAAAATTTGAATTCTGCCTTTTCTATATTAAGCTATAGATACATTAAAAAAATAAAAATTAAAACAAAATCTTTTAAAACTTACAATTGCATTTCATTCCTTTGTTGCATTATTTTATTTTTCTCTTTTATGAAATATATATAAATATGTATTTTATAAATCGCTCGGATGTAAATATCCTGCAAAAAAGAAAACAATTTTATAAATATGTAAATATATAACAAAAAAAAAAAAAAATTGAAAAAATTTATTTTTTTTAATTTCAAATGGAGAAAAACTAAAATACAATTATATTATGCACACAAATTAAACAAATCGCATTTATTATTTATTTGTTTTAAGGCGAACTGAATAGATAAACTCGTGGCTGCAAATTATAAGAATCCACTTTCTAATTTTTTATATTCCAGTATTATTTTTTTAAAAATTGTTTACAAAAATCATAAATAATATTAGAATTGCTGAACGGACGAGTTCATCGTTCAGTTCGCTTCAATTTGTGTGCATAATACAAAAAAATTTTCACATTATTCCAAAATATTTAAAATTATTTATATATTTTTTTCCCAATCATAATTTTTGAATTTTTTTACTCACTTTTTTAATATGGATATATATATGTTGATGCTGGTCGCTTGGATGTAAATATCCTGTAAAAAAAGAAAACAACTTTATAAGTTTTATATATTAAAAATATATATACATATATATGTGAATATATAATAATAAAAAAAATTTGAAAAAATGTATTTTTGTCAAATAGAGAAATACTAAAATACAATTATATTATGCACACAAATTAAACAAATCGCGTTTATTATTTATTTGTTTTAAGGCGAACTGAATAGATAAACTCGTGGCTGAAAATTATAGGAATCCAAATTTTCAGTTTTTAAAATAAAAAATATTTGAATTTGCTAAATGGACGAATTCACCATTCAGTTCGCCTTATTTTGTATGCATAATACATTAATATTTTCACTATTTTCATATAATTTCAAATTAATTTTATTTTTATTTTTCACAATTAAATTTTTTCACATTTATTCACTCACTTTTTAAATATTTGACTGAAGTTTTGTTTTGATTTTCTTTTATTGTGATTTATAACAGGGATTGAAAATAACAGTTATAAACAGGGAACTGATATAAATTTGAAATGGTAATTACATAACGGTCTGAATAAATTATAATGCATGCAAAACGAAGATACATGGTCTTAAAAGAGTGAGAATCCACAAGATGGGACTTTGTGGTACTCTTTCATTCTTCAAATGGTACTTTTGGAAATTTTTGTAATAATTAAATTAAAAATATGATATTGTAGATACATGGTCTAAAATGAGTGAAAATCTACATGAGGAGACTTTGTGGTACTTTTTTGTTTCTCAAATGGTACTTTTTGAATTTTATGTAATAATTAACTTAGAAACATGAAATTAAAGATAAAAGTTCTTAAGTGAGCGAGAATCCACAAGAGGGAACTTTGTGGTACTTTTTCGTTCTTAGAATTTTACTTATTGAATTTTTTGTAATAATTAACTTAGAAATATGAAATTAACCCAGATACATGACCCTAAGTGAGTGAGAATTTACAATGGGGATTTTGTGGTACTTTTTTGTTTCTCAAATGGTACTTTTTGAATTTTATGTAATAATTAACTTAGAAACATGAAATTAAAGATAAAAGTTCTTAAGTGAGTGAGAATCCACAAGAGGGAACTTTATGGTACTTTTTCGTTTTTAGAATGGTACTTATTGAATTTTTTGTAATAATTAACTTAGAAATATGAAATTGAAGATACATGGTCTTAAGTCAGTGAGAATCCACAAGAGGGAACTTTGTAGTACTTTTTCGTTTTTCAAATGGTACTTTTTGAATTTTTAGTAATAATTAACTTAGAAATATGAAATTAACCCAGATACATGACCCTAAGTGAGTGAGAATTTACAATGGGGATTTTGTGGTACTTTTTTGTTTTTCAAATGGTACCTTTTGAATGTTATGTTATAAATAACTCAGAAACATGAAATTAAAGATACAAGTTCCTAAGTCAGTGAGAATCCACAAGAGGGAACTTGGTGGTACTTTCTTGTTTTTCAAATGGTACTTTTTGAATTTTATGTAATAATTAACTTAGAAACATGAATTAAAGATAAAAGTTCTTAAGTGAGTGAGAATCCACAAGAGGGAACTTTACTTTGTGGTACTTTTTCGTTCTTAGAATGGTACTTATTGAATTTTTTGTAATAATTAACTTAGAAATATGAAATTGAAGATACTTGGTCTTAAGCCAGTGCGAATCCACAAGAGATAACTTTGTGGTACTTTCTTGTTTTCCAAATGGTACTTTTTGAATTTTTTGTAATAATTAAATTAGAAATATAAAATTGTAGATACATGGTCTTAAGTGAGTGAGAATCCACAAGAGGGAACTTTATGGTACTTTTTCGTTCTTAGAATGGTACTTTCTGAATTTTTTGTAATAATTAATTTAGGAATATGAAATTGAAGATACATGGTCTTAAGTCAGTGAGAATCCACAAAATGGAACTTTGTAGTACTTTTTTGTTTTTCAAATGGTACTTTTTGAATTTTTAGTAATAATTTACTTAGATATATGAAATTAACCCAGATACATGACCCTAAGTGAGTGAGAATTTACAAAAGGGATTTTGTGGTACTTTTTTGTTTTTCAAATGGTACTTTTTGAATTTTATGTTATAAGTAACTCAGAAACATGAAATTAAAGATACAAGTTCCTAAGTCAGTGAGAATCCACAAGAAGGAACTTTGTACTTTGTACTTTCTTGTTTTTCAAATGGTACTTTTTGAATTTTATGTAATAATTAACTTAGAAACATGGAATTATAGATAAAAGTTCCTAAGTAAGTGAGAATCCACATGAATAGACTATGTGGTACTTTTTCGTTCTTAAAATAGTACCTTTTGAATTTTTTGTAATAATTAAATTAGAAATAGGAAATTGTAGACACATGGTTTAAAATGAGTGAAAATCCACAAGAGGAGCCTTTGAGGTACTTTTTCGTTCTTAGAATGGTACTCTTTGAATTTTTTGTAATAATTAAATTAGAAATGTTAAGTTGAAGATACATGGTCTTAAATGAGTGAAAAACCACAAGAGGGAACTTTTTGTTCGAAAATAGTTGAAAAAATTGAAAATAGTCAGAAAAAGTCTCAATGTTGGAAAAAATCGAAATCTTAATGTCGGAAATTGTCAGATAAATTCAAAAATAGTCGAAAAAATTTAATTTATTTAAAAGGAACAGATTCTTACCAGTTTTTATTTAAACTATATCATCTAACTGTTGAAAAAAATAGTAACACAAAAACATATTCTTGTGTGTAACCATCAGTTTCATTGCATTATCTGTTAATTAATCAATATATATGATTGCATTGTATGTATTTTATATTTTTTTAAGACGAATAATAAAAAATAGTCAAAGAAGTCGAAAAATCTCGATAATATCATATAAAGTCGAAAAGTCGTAAAGTAGTCAATAGAAATGTAATGTAAAGGTTTTTTGAAAAACAAGTCATTTTCTCAAAAAACACAAACAAATTGATCTGTTTTTTCATATATTTCAAAGCCAAAAAACATCTTAAACATCTTAACACACAGAAAACACACGAAATTTCCATACATGGAAGAAATTTTTAGTATTTTTCGTACATAGAAATTTGTTGGAAAAAGAGTTTGAAAAATTGTCAATCAGTTTAAAAACAAAAAATCAAAAATTATGACTGAAATTTATATTTGTTCATAAATTTTATTTGTTTAAAAATTTTATTTTTTGAATTTGAAAGTGTGTTGTGAAATTTTTATATAAATCAAAAATTTTTGAAAATATGATACATGAACAGTGATGATGGCGTTTTTCAAAAAACTAGTCAAAAACTAATTTGTGTGAACATAATATAAGCAAACTGTGATTTTTTGATTTGTATTAAAAATTATTATTTTTTTTTTCTAAAAATCTAAATTATTACAACAAATCAAAAAATTTACAAAAAATCAAAATTTTTACAAAAAACCAACGTTTTTACTAAAAATAAAAATTTTTTCCAAAAAATCAAAATTTTTGCAAGATATATTTTTTTTTTTTTAGAAAATATCAAATTTTTGAATTTTTGTAAAAGAATCAAATTTTTACTAAACTATGATTTAAAAATTTAAATTTTTGAAAAAATTTCAGGTTAGTGAAAAATCGTATCCTTAGTAAAAAAAATCTGATTTTTAAAATAAGGAATTTTTTGAAAGATTTGATTTTTTTTAATTGTGAAAATTATGATGTTTTGTAAAAATTGGATTTTTGTTAAATGGTTACATCATAGATTAATAAGTAGATAATATAAAAGCCTAATTCAATTATCGAAAACTTAATTTATATAACAACAAAATGCATGTAGTCACATATATTTTGTTTTTGTGTTTTGAAAAAAAGAGTAATATTTTTGAAAATTTAGTTTGAGGTGTCTCTCACGTATCCTAGTTGTTTTCTTTGGCTTATGTTATCGACTAATGAATTGACGATTTCAGTACAATTAAACAATAGTACTTATAATTTTTGTCATTGTCATTATTTTTAATAATGGTAATGCTTTTTAATGATATATTTTCATTAAAAATTATTTAAAAAAATAAAATTATCAAATTTTAAAAATTCATTATCAGCATTAAGCGAAATTTTTCGTACAATTCAAACTTTTTTTTCACTATATGTAATTTGAGTGCTACTTTACTCTTCTATTCGGTACATATATTTTTCCATAATTTTTAAAAATATTACATTTTATATTCCTCAAAACTAGTTGTAATGGAGACTTCTATTTAAATGATTTAAAAATCTTTAATGAAACGATATTAAACTAATAATAATAATTTAATATTATATTAAAGCATATTTAAAAAAAATTGTTTTTTATACAAACATTGCTTTTCTCAGTAATTAAGCTTTTTTTTTGGAATTTTGTTATTTTTAGTTAAAAAATTATTAAAAATAGCGATTTTTTTAATAATAATTAAAATTTTTTACATTATCATTATTTTCAAATAATGGTTATGAAAATTCAATGCTCAATGAAAAATTTCAATGTATGATATTATCTAATACTTTACATTTTTTCTAATTTTACAATTTGAATTCAAATTAGAAATCATTTGAATTTTATAAAAAAAAAGTTTTTGATTTTTATATTTCTCCATAAAGTATACATATTTTCTTTTTTATATAAAGCGAATAAAACTTCTCTTGAAATGTGTTTCTTTTCCCAAAATCATAATTTTGTGCAATTAAAAATAAAAGTCATTCGGTATTAGCTTTTGGTAAAGAATTTTTCTACAACCAGTTGGAGTTACCACTGCAAGAGGCCTATAAACAGGGTACAAAGGTAATAAAATACATAAATATTACAAAAAAGTTAATATTTTTAAATAATAAATTGTTAAGGTTTATAATAACGATTGTTAAGGTTAAAAAGACATCAATAATAATCGATTGTAAATTTTACTATTACACTTTTTACTATTAAAAGAATTGAGAAAAGTTTTTACAATGCTGTTTGAAACTTTATATATGTATATTATATTTATTTTTTGAAAGATAGACTTATCTAACTGGTTATGGTTGTAATGCATTTATGTTTTTCCGTTTCACTTAAATAAATTATTTGGCATAATTATGAATAATACATTTTAATTTGAAAAATAATGAAACAAGAATACAATTTATCAAATAAATGATCTTTGAGTACCAAGTTTAAAACATTCTATAAGAAAGAAAAGCTTATTTTGACGACAAGCATATTCCCAAGATTCAGGAGAGATTGTGCGTCTAAGGCGATACTTCCAATCAATAACAAAGAAATAGGCAATAGAAAATGGGAATGAAAATAGGCATCATCTGAATGAAGAAAGATGACATTCCCATAAGATAAATTACATTGAATTAAGTTTATTACAAATAATAAAAAAATACCTTTATGGAAGATATCTTCCAAATGTTTGTACGGATTAATTTGATAACGGTCAAATCAGTGTTGTAAATATTTTGGAACTTCTTTGACAGAAAATACAGAGTTGTTATTCATTTATTTATATGATTTTTTATATATTTCTAATTATAGCATAATCAGATGTTTTTGTGTTCAATAAATATTAACAACTCACCACTTGTTGACAACATATTAACAAAATTTTCGCTGGAATAGTGTTCAAGGTTATAACAAATTTAAATAAGGTAAACTATAAAATATATTGTAAAGCTAATTGTTAATTGTTAAAGTAGTTTTTTTACATTTACTTTAGCTTAAAGATACCAACAAACTTTTCAAATCTCACTTACATGTTTCCAGTACCAGAGCTTCCCCACAATTCATTAACGTTACACAATCTAATGGCGTACGAGAAATCTGTTTAAATTAACCAAAGACACGTAATTCTCTGTCAATGGGTATGATGAATTCTATTTTTGAGGCTCTAACAAATGATTGGCAAAATAAGAACTTACGTCGTATTGTTATGAGTGCCAAGGGACCGATATGGTCGGCTGGTCATAATCTAAAAGAACTTATAACAGAAAGTGAAAGGAAGGAAGTATTCCAAAAGTTGAGTGACATAATATTAAATATATATAAAGATCCAGTACCATTAATAGCAAAAGTAAATGGTTTGGCGGCAGCAGCTGGTTGCCAATTGGTGGCCTCATATAGCATCGGATAAGAGTACATTTTCTACACCAGGGTATAAATATTTCATTAATATAATTTTCTATTTTTTGCTTAATAGTATTATTTCTTTGTATCTTACTCTAGAGCTAACTTTGGTGTATTTTGTTCTACACCCGGCATTGCTATATTTCGTGTTATGGCCAGACCCCAATCAGTGTATATATTAATGACTGGTTTACCTATAACAGCACAAGAAGCTTTTATAGCCGGTATTATTTATAATTTATATATACCATAAATTTATATAGAAATTTGTTTTAAATTAATTTTCAGGTCTAGTTAGTCGTGTTGTACCAGAAACAGAATTGGAAGCGGAAATGCACAGAGTCACAGATGCTATTAAACACAAAAATCGTACCTGTTATTGCTTTGGGCAAAGAATTCTATTACAAACAATTGAATTTATCCAATAAAGAGGCTTATAAGTTAGGAACTGAGGTAATCCTAATATAATAATACATTCTTTTGTTTATTAATTTTAAAATATTTTTATTAATAACAGAAAATGTTAGAAAATCTTGCATTAAATGATTGTAACGAATGCCTTAGAAGTTTTGAGGAAAAACGTAAAGCCCAGTGGAATCATGAATATAAGGTAATATAAATATCAGTTTAAATACATTTATTGGACAATAATGTTTTTTTTTTTAATACAAACATCTGTAGTTATATTTGTATTTTATTTTATACGTTACATAATTAAGAAAATAATACATTCATACATACATTTATCATTTTCTAAATGTTTTTTTAACTACTAAAAAAATGGAGATATTATTGATAAAATTTATACATGATTTTAAGTAATTCGCATATTTTCACAAAACAAAATATGCGAAAAAACAAAAATACGATCTCGGCCATATACATATAATTTTGATAATTTTTAATAATTTTCTCAATATACCTGAACATAAAAAAGTAAACAAAAAAATTCGTTTTTTTTTTTATTTGTACGGAAGCACGATTTGAGAGAATAAAATTAGTGTTGGATTAAACGTCAGATACTAATCATAGCGACAAAATGAGAAAGCGGCGCTACCTTATTATTTTTATATCATGCCATAAAGTTAATAGAAATTATTTAATTAAAACGATAACACTAAAATTAGTATTTTATATACATCTATTTTTCACTCTTCCTCAACTAAATACATATTTTGTTTAAATTTTCTCAATTTATTCGTTTTTTCTCTTCAAATTGTAATTAGAATTTTATAGTATAACAAAAAGTCGACTTTTTGACAGTCTTTCCATTTTGGAATAATCGTCTATCGACTTTCCTATTATTCTCGACTTATTCTAACTTTTTGATTTTTTATTTCGACTATTCTGGGTTTTAAAAAAATTTATTTCAAAGGAAGGTATTTCCTTAGAGGTATGTATATTAAAAGTAAATAGTTCATAATCTCTTTACGTTTAATATACATATACAAATTTAAAATAAATTACCATCTATAACAACTAATAAAAAAACATATTTATTTTTTGTATTTTTTATTTACAAAATTAAAAACAACAAAAATATTTACAATAAGAATTAAAAAAAATTAAATTACAAATAAATAATAAAAAAAAAACATTATATATTATATTATAAAAATAAAAAAACATTAAAAACATATATTAATACATTTTATTTAAAAATGTACTTTTCTGTGTTTAAAAATAAATTAAATTTAACTTTCTTTTTCCTTTTTTGTGGATCTCGTCTCCAATTTGAATAGGCACTTTGACTCCTCAGGCAACCTAAAATAGAATATATGGAATAATTTTAATATTTCTTACAAAATTTTTTATATGTATATATAAATTACTTTTTAAGTTTGCATTACTCGTTGTAATTGCCAGATCTTTCTCCTGGTTTCTTGTAGGACCTTTAAAAAAAAATTTTAAAAATTAAAATGAAAATATATATATAAATACGTCTGTGTTAATAGTGTCAACATATTTTTCCTTATTTTACCTCTGTCTTGTTGTCGCCAACTATAATTTACATTATGGACTCTTTCACGCCACAGACAACCTAAAATAGTATATGTAGATTTATTTTATTAATTTTATTTCTTACTAATTTTTTATATTCATATATTACCTTTTAAGTTTACATCGTTCCTTATAACCGGTGGAATCTCTTCTGCTTTTTTTGTAGATCCTTAAAAAAAAGAATGTTTTTTGTTTTTCTTAAAAAAAATAAATTAATTAATTAAAACAATTTTTTATTTACCTATAGTGGATGAAATATTTCCAATAGGAGTTGTTTGCAATGCTCTTGTCGTTTTTAGTTGGTCTGTTTGAGTATGTACGTCAACAGTTGTTTCAGTATGTATGTCAACAGTTGTTTGAGTATGTACGTCAGCACTTGTTTGAGTATGTATGTCAACAGTTGTTTGAGTTTTTGTTGAATTGGAATGTATTATGTTAGTTTGTGTGTTATTTTGTAGCTGAATGTATGGAACTTGTGTAATTGTGGGTAATATAATATATCCGTGGTAGAATGTATTATAATAGTATGGACTTGTGTAGTGTGTTGTAAAAGGTGTAGTGTATGTATTGTAAAAGAACATATTTGCGTTGTCTTGTCCCGTACCGTTCCAGAACATTTCACAATCATTCTGAAAGCTGTTATTTTCCATTATTATTTATTGTTGAAGGAGTTGCCAATAATATATCACAGAAAATAATAAAAAAAATAAAGAAACATATTAGTTTCATTTCAAATTTTAAATTAACTTAAAATCATTTTATTTAAATATCGTTAGCTTAATATATAGAAAAGGCATTTTTCTGTATATTTTCTGGCATTTTTCTTTCAAATACACCTACTTAAAAAAATTAAGTAATCTATGACGACAAATACCAAACTTATAACAATCATTTTAGTACACTATATAATTTAGTATTATCAATAATTAGCTTATTTAATGAAAAGAATAATACATTTGAAAATTTGAATTCTGCCTTTTCTATATTAAGCTATAGATACATTAAAAAAATAAAAATTAAAACAAAATCTTTTAAAACTTACAATTGCATTTCATTCCTTTGTTGCATTATTTTATTTTTCTCTTTTATGAAATATATATAAATATGTATTTTATAAGTCGCTCGGATGTAAATATCCTGCAAAAAAGAAAACAATTTTATAAATTTTATATATTAAAAAAATATATATGCAAATATATAACAATAAAAAAAATTGAACAAATTTATTTTTTTTAATTTCAAATGGAGAAAAACTAAAATACAATTATATTATGCACACAAATTAAACAAATCGCATTTATTATTTATTTGTTTTAAGGCGAACTGAATAGATAAACTCGTGGCTGCAAATTATAAGAATCCACTTTCTAATTTTTTATATTCCAGTATTATTTTTTTAAAAATTGTTTACAAAAATCATAAATAATATTAGAATTGCTGAACGGACGAGTTCATCGTTCAGTTCGCTTCAATTTGTGTGCATAATACAAAAAAATTTTCACATTATTCCAAAATATTGAAAATTATTTATATATTTTTTTCACAATCATAATTTTTGAATTTTTTTAATCACTTTTTTAATATGGATATATATATGTTGATGCTGGTCGCTTGGATGTAAATATCCTGTAAAAAAAGAAAACAACTTTATAAGTTTTATATATTAAAAATATATATACATATATATGTGAATATATAATAATAAAAAAAATTTGAAAAAATGTATTTTTGTCAAATAGAGAAATACTAAAATACAATTATATTATGCACACAAATTAAACAAATCGCGTTTATTATTTATTTGTTTTAAGGCGAACTGAATAGATAAACTCGTGGCTGAAAATTATAGGAATCCAAATTTTCAGTTTTTAAAATAAAAAATATTTGAATTTGCTAAATGGACGAATTCACCATTCAGTTCGCCTTATTTTGTATGCATAATACATTAATATTTTCACTATTTTCACATAATTTCAAATTAATTTTATTTTTATTTTTCACAATTAAATTTTTTCACATTTATTCACTCACTTTTTAAATATTTGACTGAAGTTTTGTCTTGATTTTCTTTTATTGTGATTTATAACAGGGATTGAAAATAACAGTTATAAACAGGGAACTGATATAAATTTGAAATGGTAATTACATAACGGTCTGAATAAATTATAATGCATGCAAAACGAAGATACATGGCCTTAAAAGAGTGAGAATCCACAAGAGGAGCCTTTGAGGTACTTTTTCGTTCTTAGAATGGTACTCTTTGAATTTTTTGTAATAATTAAATTAGAAATGTTAAGTTGAAGATACATGGTCTTAAATGAGTGAAAAACCACAAGAGGGAACTTTTTGTTCGAAAATAGTTGAAAAAATTGAAAATAGTCAGAAAAAGTCTCAATGTTGGAAAAAATCGAAATCTTAATGTCGGAAATTGTCAGATAAATTCAAAAATAGTCGAAAAAATTTAATTTATTTAAAAGGAACAGATTCTTACCAGTTTTTATTTAAACTATATCATCTAACTGTTGAAAAAAATAGTAACACAAAAACATATTCTTGTGTGTAACCATCAGTTTCATTGCATTATCTGTTAATTAATCAATATATATGATTGCATTGTATGTATTTTATATTTTTTTAAGACGAATAATAAAAAATAGTCAAAGAAGTCGAAAAATCTCGATAATATCATATAAAGTCGAAAAGTCGTAAAGTAGTCAATAGAAATGTAATGTAAAGGTTTTTTGAAAAACAAGTCATTTTCTCAAAAAACACAAACAAATTGATCTGTTTTTTCATATATTTCAAAGCCAAAAAACATCTTAAACATCTTAACACACAGAAAACACACGAAATTTCCATACATGGAAGAAATTTTTAGTATTTTTCGTACATAGAAATTTGTTGGAAAAAGAGTTTGAAAAATTGTCAATCAGTTTAAAAACAAAAAATCAAAAATTATGACTGAAATTTATATTTGTTCATAAATTTTATTTGTTTAAAAATTTTATTTTTTGAATTTGAAAGTGTGTTGTGAAATTTTTATATAAATCAAAAATTTTTGAAAATATGATACATGAACAGTGATGATTGCGTTTTTCAAAAAACTAGTCAAAAACTAATTTGTGTGAACATAATATAAGCAAACTGTGATTTTTTGATTTGTATTAAAAATTATTTTTTTTTTTTTCTAAAAATCTAAATTATTACAACAAATCAAAAAATTTACAAAAAATCAAAATTTTTACAAAAAACCAACGTTTTTACTAAAAATAAAAATTTTTTCCAAAAAATCAAAATTTTTGCAAGATATATTTTTTTTTTTTTTTAGAAAATATCAAATTTTTGAATTTTTGTAAAAGAATCAAATTTTTACTAAACTATGATTTAAAAATTTAAATTTTTGAAAAAATTTCAGGTTAGTGAAAAATCGTATCCTTAGTAAAAAAAATCTGATTTTTAAAATAAGGAATTTTTTGAAAGATTTGATTTTTTTTAATTGTGAAAATTATGATGTTTTGTAAAAATTGGATTTTTGTTAAATGGTTACATCATAGATTAATAAGTAGATAATATAAAAGCCTAATTCAATTATCGAAAACTTAATTTATATAACAACAAAATGCATGTAGTCACATATATTTTGTTTTTGTGTTTTGAAAAAAAGAGTAATATTTTTGAAAATTTAGTTTGAGGTGTCTCTCACGTATCCTAGTTGTTTTCTTTGGCTTATGTTATCGACTAATGAATTGACGATTTCAGTACAATTAAACAATAGTACTTATAATTTTTGTCATTGTCATTATTTTTAATAATGGTAATGCTTTTTAATGATATATTTTCATTAAAAATTATTTAAAAAAATAAAATTATCAAATTTTAAAAATTCATTATCAGCATTAAGCGAAATTTTTCGTACAATTCAAACTTTTTTTTCACTATATGTAATTTGAGTGCTACTTTACTCTTCTATTCGGTACATATATTTTTCCATAATTTTTAAAAATATTACATTTTATATTCCTCAAAACTAGTTGTAATGGAGACTTCTATTTAAATGATTTAAAAATCTTTAATGAAACGATATTAAACTAATACTAATAATTTAATATTATATTAAAGCATATTTAAAAAAATTGTTTTTTATACAAACATTGCTTTTCTCAGTAATTAAGCTTTTTTTTTTGGAATTTTGTTATTTTTAGTTAAAAAATTATTAAAAATAGCGATTTTTTTAATAATAATTAAAATTTTTTACATTATTATTTTCAAATAATGGTTATGAAAATTCAATGCTCAATGAAAAATTTCAATGTATGATATTATCTAATACTTTAAATTTTTTATAATTTTACAATTTGAATTCAAATTAGAAATCATTTGAATTTTATAAAAAAAAGTTTTTGATTTTTATATTTCTCCATAAAGTATACATATTTTCTATTTTTATATAAAGCGAATAAAACTTCTCTTGAAATGTGTTTCTTTTCCCAAAATCATAATTTTGTGCAATTAAAAATAAAAGTCATTCGGTATTAGCTTTTGGTAAAGAATTTTTCTACAACCAGTTGGAGTTACCACTGCAAGAGGCCTATAAACAGGGTACAAAGGTAATAAAATACATAAATATTACAAAAAAGTTAATATTTTTAAATAATAAATTGTTAAGGTTTATAATAACGATTGTTAAGGTTTAAAAAGACATCAATAATAATCGATTGTAAATTTTACTATTACACTTTTTACTATTAAAAGAATTGAGAAAAGTTTTTACAATGCTGTTTGAAACTTTATATATGTATAATTTTTTGAAAGATAGACTTATCTAACTGGTTATGGTTGTAATGCATTTATGTTTTTCCGTTTCACTTAAATAAATTATTTGGCATAATTATGAATAATACATTTTAATTTGAAAAATAATGAAACAAGAATACAATTTATCAAATAAATGATCTTTGAGTACCAAGTTTAAAACATTCTATAAGAAAGAAAAGCTTATTTTGACGACAAGCATATTCCCAAGATTCAGGAGAGATTGTGCGTCTAAGGCGATACTTCCAATCAATAACAAAGAAATAGGCAATAGAAAATGGGAATGAAAATAGGCATCATCTGAATGAAGAAAGATGACATTCCCATAAGATAAATTACATTGAATTAAGTTTATTACAAATAATAAAAAAATACCTTTATGGAAGATATCTTCCAAATGTTTGTACGGATTAATTTGATAACAGTCAAATCAGTGTTGTAAATATTTTGGAACTTCTTTGACAGAAAATACAGAGTTGTTATTCATTTATTTATATGATTTTTTATATATTTCTAATTATAGCATAATCAGATGTTTTTGTGTTCAATAAATATTAACAACTCACCACTTGTTGACAACATATTAACAAAATTTTCGCTGGAATAGTGTTCAAGGTTATAACAAATTTAAATAAGGTAAACTATAAAATATATTGTAAAGCTAATTGTTAATTGTTAAAGTAGTTTTTTTACATTTACTTTAGCTTAAAGATACCAACAAACTTTTCAAATCTCACTTACATGTTTCCAGTACCAGAGCTTGCCCAAAATTCATTAACGTTACACAATCTAATGGCGTACGAGAAATCTGTTTAAATTAACCAAAGACACGTAATTCTCTGTCAATGGGTATGATGAATTCTATTTTTGAGGCTCTAACAAATGATTGGCAAAATAAGAACTTACGTCGTATTGTTATGAGTGCCAAGGGACCGACATGGTCGGCTGGTCATAATCTAAAAGAACTTATAACAGAAAGTGAAAGGAAGGAAGTATTCCAAAAGTTGAGTGACATAATATTAAATATATATAAAGATCCAGTACCATTAATAGCAAAAGTAAATGGTTTGGCGGCAGCAGCTGGTTGCCAATTGGTGGCCTCATATAGCATCGGATAAGAGTACATTTTCTACACCAGGGTATAAATATTTCATTAATATAATTTTCTATTTTTTGCTTAATAGTATTATTTCTTTGTATCTTACTCTAGAGGTAACTTTGGTGTATTTTGTTCTACACCCGGCATTGCTATATTTCGTGTTATGGCCAGACCCCAATCAGTGTATATATTAATGACTGGTTTACCTATAACAGCACAAGAAGCTTTTATAGCCGGTATTATTTATAATTTATATATACCATAAATTTATATAGAAATTTGTTTTAAATTAATTTTCAGGTCTAGTTAGTCGTGTTGTACCAGAAACAGAATTGGAAGCGGAAATGCACAGAGTCACAGATCCTATTAAACACAAAAATCGTACCTGTTATTGCTTTGGGCAAAGAATTCTATTACAAACAATTGAATTTATCCAATAAAGAGGCTTATAAGTTAGGAACTGAGGTAATCCTAATATAATAATACATTCTTTTGTTTATTAATTTTAAAATATTTTTATTAATAACAGAAAATGTTAGAAAATCTTGCATTAAATGATTGTAACGAATGCCTTAGAAGTTTTGAGGAAAAACGTAAAGCCCAGTGGAATCATGAATATAAGGTAATATAAATATCAGTTTAAATACATTTATTGGACAATAATGATTTTTTTTTTTTTAATACAAACATCTGTAGTTATATTTGTATTTTATTTTATACGTTACATAATTAAGAAAATAATACATTCATACATACATTTATCATTTTCTAAATGTTTTTTTAACTACTAAAAAAATGGAGATATTATTGATAAAATTTATACATGATTTTAAGTAATTCGCATATTTTCACAAAACAAAATATTTAATACGATCTCGGCCATATACATATAATTTTGATAATTTTTAATAATTTTCTCAATATACCTGAACATAAAAAAGTAAACAAAAAAATTCGTTTTTTTTTTTTTATTTGTACGGAAGCACGATTTGAGAGAATAAAATTAGTGTTGGATTAAACGTCAGATACTAATTATAGCGACAAAATGAGAAAGCGGCGCTACCTTATTATTTTTATATCATGCCATAAAGTTAATAGAAATTATTTAATTAAAACGATAACACTAAAATTAGTATTTTATATACATCTATTTTTCACTCTTCCTCAACTAAATACATATTTTGTTTAAATTTTCTCAATTTATTCGTTTTTTCTCTTCAAATTGTAATTAGAATTTTATAGTATTACAAAAAGTCGACTTTTTGACAGTCTTTCCATTTTGGAATAATCGTCTATCGACTTTCCTATTATTCTCGACTTATTCCAACTTTTTGATTTTTTATTTCGATTATTCTGGGTTTTAAAAAAATTAATTTCAAAGGAAGGTATTTCCTTAGAGGTATGTATATTAAAAGTAAATAGTTCATAATCTCTTTACGTTTAATATACATATACAAATTTAAAATAAATTACCATCTATAACAACTAATAAAAAAACATATTTATTTTTTGTATTTTTTATTTACAAAATTAAAAACAACAAAAATATTTACAATAAGAATTAAAAAAAATTAAATTACAAATAAATAATAAAAAAAAAACATTATATATTATATTATAAAAATAAAAAAAACATTAAAAACATATATTAATACATTTTATTTAAAAATGTACTTTTCTGTGTTTAAAAATAAATTAAATTTAACTTTCTTTTTCCTTTTTTGTGGATCTCGTCTCCAATTTGAATAGGCACTTTGACTCCTCAGGCAACCTAAAATAGAATATATGGAATAATTTTAATATTTCTTACAAAATTTTTTATATGTATATATAAATTACTTTTTAAGTTTGCATTACTCGTTGTAATTGCCAGATCTTTCTCCTGGTTTCTTGTAGGACCTTTAAAAAAAAATTTAAAAAATTAAAATGAAAATATATATATAAATACGTCTGTGTTAATAGTGTCAACATATTTTTCCTTATTTTACCTCTGTCTTGTTGTCGCCAACTATAATTTACATTATGGGCTCTTTCACGCCACAGACAACCTAAAATAGTATATGTAGATTTATTTTATTAATTTTATTTCTTACTAATTTTTTATATTCATATATTACCTTTTAAGTTTACATCGTTCCTTATAACCGGTGGAATCTCTTCTGCTTTTTTTGTAGATCCTTAAAAAAAAGAATGTTTTTTATTTTTCTTAAAAAAAATAAATTAATTAATTAAAACAATTTTTTATTTACCTATAGTGGATGAAATATTTCCAATAGGAGTTGTTTGCAATGCTCTTGTCGTTTTTAGTTGGTCTGTTTGAGTATGTACGTCAACAGTTGTTTCAGTATGTATGTCAACAGTTGTTTGAGTATGTACGTCAGCACTTGTTTGAGTATGTATGTCAACAGTTGTTTGAGTTTTTGTTGAATTGGAATGTATTATGTTAGTTTGTGTGTTATTTTGTAGCTGAATGTATGGAACTTGTGTAATTGTGGGTAATATAATATATCCGTGGTAGAATGTATTATAATAGTATGGACTTGTGTAGTGTGTTGTAAAAGGTGTAGTGTATGTATTGTAAAAGAACATATTTGCGTAGTCTTGTCCCGTACCGTTCGAGAACATTTCACAATCATTCTGAAAGCTGTTATTATCCATTATTATTTATTGTTGAAGGAGTTGCCAATAATATATCACAGAAAATAATAAAAAAAATAAAGAAACATATTAGTTTCATTTCAAATTTTAAATTAACTTAAAATCATTTTATTTAAATATCGTTAGCTTAATATATAGAAAAGGCATTTTTGTGTATATTTTCTGGCATTTTTCTTTCAAATACACCTACTTAAAAAAATTAAGTAATCTATGACGACAAATACCAAACTTATAACAATCATTTTAGTACACTATATAATTTAGTATTATCAATAATTAGCTTATTTAATGAAAAAAATAATACATTTGAAAATTTGAATTCTGCCTTTTCTATATTAAGCTATAGATACATTAAAAAAATAAAAATTAAAACAAAATCTTTTAAAACTTACAATTGCATTTCATTCCTTTGTTGCATTATTTTATTTTTCTCTTTTATGAAATATATATAAATATGTATTTTATAAATCGCTCGGATGTAAATATCCTGCAAAAAAGAAAACAATTTTATAAATATGTAAATATATAACAAAAAAAAAAAAAAATTGAAAAAATTTATTTTTTTTAATTTCAAATGGAGAAAAACTAAAATACAATTATATTATGCACACAAATTAAACAAATCGCATTTATTATTTATTTGTTTTAAGGCGAACTGAATAGATAAACTCGTGGCTGCAAATTATAAGAATCCACTTTCTAATTTTTTATATTCCAGTATTATTTTTTTAAAAATTGTTTACAAAAATCATAAATAATATTAGAATTGCTGAACGGACGAGTTCATCGTTCAGTTCGCTTCAATTTGTGTGCATAATACAAAAAAATTTTCACATTATTCCAAAATATTTAAAATTATTTATATATTTTTTTCCCAATCATAATTTTTGAATTTTTTTACTCACTTTTTTAATATGGATATATATATGTTGATGCTGGTCGCTTGGATGTAAATATCCTGTAAAAAAAGAAAACAACTTTATAAGTTTTATATATTAAAAATATATATACATATATATGTGAATATATAATAATAAAAAAAATTTGAAAAAATGTATTTTTGTCAAATAGAGAAATACTAAAATACAATTATATTATGCACACAAATTAAACAAATCGCGTTTATTATTTATTTGTTTTAAGGCGAACTGAATAGATAAACTCGTGGCTGAAAATTATAGGAATCCAAATTTTCAGTTTTTAAAATAAAAAATATTTGAATTTGCTAAATGGACGAATTCACCATTCAGTTCGCCTTATTTTGTATGCATAATACATTAATATTTTCACTATTTTCATATAATTTCAAATTAATTTTATTTTTATTTTTCACAATTAAATTTTTTCACATTTATTCACTCACTTTTTAAATATTTGACTGAAGTTTTGTTTTGATTTTCTTTTATTGTGATTTATAACAGGGATTGAAAATAACAGTTATAAACAGGGAACTGATATAAATTTGAAATGGTAATTACATAACGGTCTGAATAAATTATAATGCATGCAAAACGAAGATACATGGTCTTAAAAGAGTGAGAATCCACAAGATGGGACTTTGTGGTACTCTTTCATTCTTCAAATGGTACTTTTGGAAATTTTTGTAATAATTAAATTAAAAATATGATATTGTAGATACATGGTCTAAAATGAGTGAAAATCTACATGAGGAGACTTTGTGGTACTTTTTTGTTTCTCAAATGGTACTTTTTGAATTTTATGTAATAATTAACTTAGAAACATGAAATTAAAGATAAAAGTTCTTAAGTGAGCGAGAATCCACAAGAGGGAACTTTGTGGTACTTTTTCGTTCTTAGAATTTTACTTATTGAATTTTTAGTAATAATTAACTTAGAAATATGAAATTAACCCAGATACATGACCCTAAGTGAGTGAGAATTTACAATGGGGATTTTGTGGTACTTTTTTGTTTTTCAAATGGTACCTTTTGAATGTTATGTTATAAATAACTCAGAAACATGAAATTAAAGATATAAGTTCCTAAGTCAGTGAGAATCCACAAGAGGGAACTTTGTGGTACTTTCTTGTTTTTCAAATGGTACTTTTTGAATTTTATGTAATAATTAACTTAGAAACATGAATTAAAGATAAAAGTTCTTAAGTGAGTGAGAATCCACAAGAGGGAACTTTACTTTGTGGTACTTTTTCGTTCTTAGAATGGTACTTATTGAATTTTTTGTAATAATTAACTTAGAAATATGAAATTGAAGATACTTGGTCTTAAGCCAGTGCGAATCCACAAGAGATAACTTTGTGGTACTTTCTTGTTTTTCAAATGGTACTTTTTGAATTTTTTGTAATAATTAAATTAGAAATATAAAATTGTAGATACATGGTCTTAAGTGAGTGAGAATCCACAAGAGGGAACTTTATGGTACTTTTTCGTTCTTAGAATGGTACTTTTTGAATTTTTTGTAATAATTAATTTAGGAATATGAAATTGAAGATACATGGTCTTAAGTCAGTGAGAATCCACAAAATGGAACTTTGTAGTACTTTTTTGTTTTTCAAATGGTACTTTTTGAATTTTTAGTAATAATTTACTTAGATATATGAAATTAACCCAGATACATGACCCTAAGTGAGTGAGAATTTACAAAAGGGATTTTGTAGTACTTTTTTGTTTTTCAAATGGTACTTTTTGAATTTTATGTTATAAGTAACTCAGAAACATGAAATTAAAGATACAAGTTCCTAAGTCAGTGAGAATCCACAAGAAGGAACTTTGTACTTTGTACTTTCTTGTTTTTCAAATGGTACTTTTTGAATTTTATGTAATAATTAACTTAGAAACATGGAATTATAGATAAAAGTTCCTAAGTGAGTGAGAATCCACATGAATAGACTATGTGGTACTTTTTCGTTCTTAAAATAGTACCTTTTGAATTTTTTGTAATAATTAAATTAGAAATAGGAAATTGTAGACACATGGTTTAAAATGAGTGTGAATCCACAAGAGGAGCCTTTGAGGTACTTTTTCGTTCTTAGAATGGTACTCTTTGAATTTTTTGTAATAATTAAATTAGAAATATTAAGTTGAAGATACATGGTCTTAAATGAGTGAAAAACCACAAGAGGGAACTTTTTGTTCGAAAATAGTTGAAAAAAATTGAAAATAGTCAGAAAAAGTCTCAATGTTGGAAAAAATCGAAATCTTAATGTCGGAAATTGTCAGATAAATTCAAAAATAGTCGAAAAAATTTAATTTATTTAAAAGGAACAGATTCTTACCAGTTTTTATTTAAACTATATCATCTAACTGTTGAAAAAAATAGTAACACAAAAACATATTCTTGTGTGTAACCATCAGTTTCATTGCATTATCTGTTAATTAATCAATATATATGATTGCATTGTATGTATTTTATATTTTTTTAAGACGAATAATAAAAAATAGTCAAAGAAGTCGAAAAATCTCGATAATATCATATAAAGTCGAAAAGTCGTAAAGTAGTCAATAGAAATGTAATGTAAAGGTTTTTTGAAAAACAAGTCATTTTCTCAAAAAACACAAATAAATTGATCTGTTTTTTCATATATTTCAAAGTCAAAAAACATCTTAAACATCTTAACACACAGAAAACACACGAAATTTCCATACAGGGAAGAAATTTTTAGTATTTTCCGTACATAGAAATTTGTTGGAAAAAGAGTTTGAAAAATTGTCAATCAGTTTAAAAACAAAAAATCAAAAATTATGACTGAAATTTATATTTGTTCATAAATTTTATTTGTTTAAAAATTTTATTTTTTGAATTTGAAAGTGTGTTGTGAAATTTTTATATAAATCAAAAATTTTTGAAAATATGATACATGAACAGTGATGATTGCGTTTTTCAAAAAACTAGTCAAAAACTAATTTGTGTGAACATAATATAAGCAAACTGTGATTTTTTGATTTGTATTAAAAATTATTTTTTTTTTTTTTCTAAAAATCTAAATTATTACAACAAATCAAAAAATTTACAAAAAATCAAAATTTTTACAAAAAACCAACGTTTTTACTAAAAATAAAAATTTTTTCCAAAAAATCAAAATTTTTGCAAGATATATTTTTTTTTTTTTTTAGAAAATATCAAATTTTTGAATTTTTGTAAAAGAATCAAATTTTTACTAAACTATGATTTAAAAATTTAAATTTTTGAAAAAATTTCAGGTTAGTGAAGAATCGTATCCTTAGTAAAAAAAATCTGATTTTTAAAATAAGGAATTTTTTGAAAGATTTGATTTTTTTTAATTGTGAAAATTATGATGTTTTGTAAAAATTGGATTTTTGTTAAATGGTTACATCATAGATTAATAAGTAGATAATATAAAAGCCTAATTCAATTATCGAAAACTTAATTTATATAACAACAAAATGCATGTAGTCACATATATTTTGTTTTTGTGTTTTGAAAAAAAGAGTAATATTTTTGAAAATTTAGTTTGAGGTGTCTCTCACGTATCCTAGTTGTTTTCTTTGGCTTATGTTATCGACTAATGAATTGACGATTTCAGTACAATTAAACAATAGTACTTATAATCTTTGTCATTGTCATTATTTTTAGTAATGGTAATGCTTTTTAATGATATATTTTCATTAAAAATTATTTAAAAAAATAAAATTATCAAATTTTAAAAATTCATTATCAGCATTAAGCGAAATTTTTCGTACAATTCAAACTTTTTTTTCACTATATGTAATTTGAGTGCTACTTACTCTTCTATTCGGTACATATATTTTTCCATAATTTTTAAAAATATTACATTTTATATTCCTCAAAACTAGTTGTAATGGAGACTTCTATTTAAATGATTTAAAAATCTTTAATGAAACGATATTAAACTAATACTAATAATTTAATATTATATTAAAGCATATTTAAAAAAATTGTTTTTTATACAAACATTGCTTTTCTCAGTAATTAAGCTTTTTTTTGGAATTTTGTTATTTTTAGTTAAAAAATTATTAAAAATAGCGATTTTTTTAATAATAATTAAAATTTTTTACATTATTATTTTCAAATAATGGTTATGAAAATTCAATGCTCAATGAAAAATTTCAATGTATGATATTATCTAATACTTTAAATTTTTTCTAATTTTACAATTTGAATTCAAATTAGAAATCATTTGAATTTTATAAAAAAAAGTTTTTGATTTTTATATTTCTCCATAAAGTATACATATTTTCTATTTTTATATAAAGCGAATAAAACTTCTCTTGAAATGTGTTTCTTTTCCCAAAATCATAATTTTGTGCAATTAAAAATAAAAGTCATTCGGTATTAGCTTTTGGTAAAGAATTTTTCTACAACCAGTTGGAGTTACCACTGCAAGAGGCCTATAAACAGGGTACAAAGGTAATAAAATACATAAATATTACAAAAAAGTTAATATTTTTAAATAATAAATTGTTAAGGTTTATAATAACGATTGTTAAGGTTTAAAAAGACATCAATAATAATCGATTGTAAATTTTACTATTACACTTTTTACTATTAAAAGAATTGAGAAAAGTTTTTACAATGCTGTTTGAAACTTTATATATGTATAATTTTTTGAAAGATAGACTTATCTAACTGGTTATGGTTGTAATGCATTTATGTTTTTCCGTTTCACTTAAATAAATTATTTGGCATAATTATGAATAATACATTTTAATTTGAAAAATAATGAAACAAGAATACAATTTATCAAATAAATGATCTTTGAGTACCAAGTTTAAAACATTCTATAAGAAAGAAAAGCTTATTTTGACGACAAGCATATTCCCAAGATTCAGGAGAGATTGTGCGTCTAAGGCGATACTTCCAATCAATAACAAAGAAATAGGCAATAGAAAATGGGAATGAAAATAGGCATCATCTGAATGAAGAAAGATGACATTCCCATAAGATAAATTACATTGAATTAAGTTTATTACAAATAATAAAAAAATACCTTTATGGAAGATATCTTCCAAATGTTTGTACGGATTAATTTGATAACAGTCAAATCAGTGTTGTAAATATTTTGGAACTTCTTTGACAGAAAATACAGAGTTGTTATTCATTTATTTATATGATTTTTTATATATTTCTAATTATAGCATAATCAGATGTTTTTGTGTTCAATAAATATTAACAACTCACCACTTGTTGACAACATATTAACAAAATTTTCGCTGGAATAGTGTTCAAGGTTATAACAAATTTAAATAAGGTAAACTATAAAATATATTGTAAAGCTAATTGTTAATTGTTAAAGTAGTTTTTTTACATTTACTTTAGCTTAAAGATACCAACAAACTTTTCAAATCTCACTTACATGTTTCCAGTACCAGAGCTTGCCCAAAATTCATTAACGTTACACAATCTAATGGCGTACGAGAAATCTGTTTAAATTAACCAAAGACACGTAATTCTCTGTCAATGGGTATGATGAATTCTATTTTTGAGGCTCTAACAAATGATTGGCAAAATAAGAACTTACGTCGTATTGTTATGAGTGCCAAGGGACCGACATGGTCGGCTGGTCATAATCTAAAAGAACTTATAACAGAAAGTGAAAGGAAGGAAGTATTCCAAAAGTTGAGTGACATAATATTAAATATATATAAAGATCCAGTACCATTAATAGCAAAAGTAAATGGTTTGGCGGCAGCAGCTGGTTGCCAATTGGTGGCCTCATATAGCATCGGATAAGAGTACATTTTCTACACCAGGGTATAAATATTTCATTAATATAATTTTCTATTTTTTGCTTAATAGTATTATTTCTTTGTATCTTACTCTAGAGGTAACTTTGGTGTATTTTGTTCTACACCCGGCATTGCTATATTTCGTGTTATGGCCAGACCCCAATCAGTGTATATATTAATGACTGGTTTACCTATAACAGCACAAGAAGCTTTTATAGCCGGTATTATTTATAATTTATATATACCATAAATTTATATAGAAATTTGTTTTAAATTAATTTTCAGGTCTAGTTAGTCGTGTTGTACCAGAAACAGAATTGGAAGCGGAAATGCACAGAGTCACAGATGCTATTAAACACAAAAATCGTACCTGTTATTGCTTTGGGCAAAGAATTCTATTACAAACAATTGAATTTATCCAATAAAGAGGCTTATAAGTTAGGAACTGAGGTAATCCTAATATAATAATACATTCTTTTGTTTATTAATTTTAAAATATTTTTATTAATAACAGAAAATGTTAGAAAATCTTGCATTAAATGATTGTAACGAATGCCTTAGAAGTTTTGAGGAAAAACGTAAAGCCCAGTGGAATCATGAATATAAGGTAATATAAATATCAGTTTAAATACATTTATTGGACAATAATGATTTTTTTTAATACAAACATCTGTAGTTATATTTGTATTTTATTTTATACGTTACATAATTAAGAAAATAATACATTCATACATACATTTATCATTTTCTAAATGTTTTTTTAACTACTAAAAAAATGGAGATATTATTGATAAAATTTATACATGATTTTAAGTAATTCGCATATTTTCACAAAACAAAATATGCGAAAAAACAAAAATACGATCTCGGCCATATACATATAATTTTGATAATTTTTAATAATTTTCTCAATATACCTGAACATAAAAAAGTAAACAAAAAAATTCGTTTTTTTTTTTATTTGTACGGAAGCACGATTTGAGAGAATAAAATTAGTGTTAAACGTCAGATACTAATCATAGCGACAAAATGAGAAAGCGGCGCTACCTTATTATTTTTATATCATGCCATAAAGTTAATAGAAATTATTTAATTAAAACGATAACACTAAAATTAGTATTTTATATACATCTATTTTTCACTCTTTCTCAACTAAATACATATTTTGTTTAAATTTTCTCAATTTATTCGTTTTTTCTCTTCAAATTGTAATTAGAATTTTATAGTATAACAAAAAGTCGACTTTTTGGCAGTCTTTCCATTTTGGAATAATCGTCTATCGACTTTCCTATTATTCTCGACTTATTCTAACTTTTTGATTTTTTATTTCGACTATTCTGGGTTTTAAAAAAATTAATTTCAAAGGAAGGTATTTCCTTAGAGGTATGTATATTAAAAGTAAATAGTTCATAATCTCTTTACGTTTAATATACATATACAAATTTAAAATAAATTACCATCTATAACAACTAATAAAAAAACATATTTATTTTTTGTATTTTTTATTTACAAAATTAAAAACAACAAAAATATTTACAATAAGAATTAAAAAAAATTAAATTACAAATAAATAATAAAAAAAAACTATATATTATATTATAAAAATAAAAAAACATTAAAAACATATATTAATACATTTTATTTAAAAATGTACTTTTCTGTGTTTAAAAATAAATTAAATTTAACTTTCTTTTTCCTTTTTTGTGGATCTCGTCTCCAATTTGAATAGGCACTTTGACTCCTCAGGCAACCTAAAATAGAATATATGGAATAATTTTAATATTTCTTACAAAATTTTTTATATGTATATATAAATTACTTTTTAAGTTTACATTACTCGTTGTAATTGCTAGATCTTTCTCCGGGTTTCTTGTAGGACCTTTAAAAAAAAATTTTAAAAATTAAAATGAAAATATATATATAAATACGTCTGTGTTAATAGTGTCAACATATTTTTCCTTATTTTACCTCTGTCTTGTTGTCGCCAACTATAATTTACATTATGGGCTCTTTCACGCCACAGACAACCTAAAATAGTATATGTAGATTTATTTTATTAATTTTATTTCTTACTAATTTTTTATATTCATTTATTACCTTTTAAGTTTACATCGTTCCTTATAACCGGTGGAATCTCTTCTGCTTTTTTTGTAGATCCTTAAAAAAAAGAATGTTTTTTGTTTTTCTTAAAAAAAAATAAATTAATTAATTAAAACAATTTTTTATTTACCTATAGTGGATGAAATATTTCCAATAGGAGTTGTTTGCAATGCTCTTGTCGTTTTTAGTTGGTCTGTTTGAGTATGTACGTCAACAGTTGTTTCAGTATGTATGTCAACAGTTGTTTGAGTATGTACGTCAGCACTTGTTTGAGTATGTATGTCAACAGTTGTTTGAGTTTTTGTTGAATTGGAATGTATTATGTTAGTTTGTGTGTTATTTTGTAGCTGAATGTATGGAACTTGTGTAATTGTGGGTAATATAATATATCCGTGGTAGAATGTATTATAATAGTATGGACTTGTGTAGTATGTTGTAAAAGGTGTAGTGTATGTATTGTAAAAGAACATATTTGCGTTGTCTTGTCCCGTACCGTTCCAGAACATTTCACAATCATTCTGAAAGCTGTTATTTTCCATTATTATTTATTGTTGAAGGAGTTGCCAATAATATATCACAGAAAATAATAAAAAAAATAAAGAAACATATTAGTTTCATTTCAAATTTTAAATTAACTTAAAATCATTTTATTTAAATATCGTTAGCTTAATATATAGAAAAGGCATTTTTGTGTATATTTTCTGGCATTTTTCTTTCAAATACACCTACTTAAAAAAATTAAGTAATCTATGACGACAAATACCAAACTTATAACAATCATTTTAGTACACTATATAATTTAGTATTATCAATAATTAGCTTATTTAATGAAAAGAATAATACATTTGAAAATTTGAATTCTGCCTTTTCTATATTAAGCTATAGATACATTAAAAAAATAAAAATTAAAACAAAATCTTTTAAAACTTACAATTGCATTTCATTCCTTTGTTGCATTATTTTATTTTTCTCTTTTATGAAATATATATAAATATGTATTTTATAAGTCGCTCGGATGTAAATATCCTGCAAAAAAAGAAAACAATTTTATAAATATGTAAATATATAACAAAAAAAAAAAAATTGAAAAAATTTATTTTTTTTAATTTCAAATGGAGAAAAACTAAAATACAATTATATTATGCACACAAATTAAACAAATCGCATTTATTATTTATTTGTTTTAAGGCGAACTGAATAGATAAACTCGTGGCTGCAAATTATAAGAATCCACTTTCTAATTTTTTATATTCCAGTATTATTTTTTTAAAAATTGTTTACAAAAATCATAAATAATATTAGAATTGCTGAACGGACGAGTTCATCGTTCAGTTCGCTTCAATTTGTGTGCATAATACAAAAAAATTTTCACATTATTCCAAAATATTGAAAATTATTTATATATTTTTTTCACAATCATAATTTTTTTTTTACTCACTTTTTTAATATGGATATATATATGTTGATGATGGTCGCTTGGATGTAAATATCCTGTAAAAAAAGAAAACAACTTTATAAGTTTTATATATTAAAAATATATATACATATATATGTGAATATATAATAATAAAAAAAATTTGAAAAAATGTATTTTTGTCAAATAGAGAAATACTAAAATACAATTATATTATGCACACAAATTAAACAAATCGCGTTTATTATTTATTTGTTTTAAGGCGAACTGAATAGATAAACTCGTGGCTGAAAATTATAAGAATCCACTTTCTAATTTTTTATATTCCAGTATTATTTTTTTAAAAATTGTTTACAAAAATCATAAATAATATTAGAATTGCTGAACGGACGAGTTCATCGTTCAGTTCGCTTCAATTTGTGTGCATAATACAAAAAAATTTTCACATTATTCCAAAATATTGAAAATTATTTATATATTTTTTTCACAATCATAATTTTTTTTTTTTACTCACTTTTTTAATATGGATATATATATGTTGATGCTGGTCGCTTGGATGTAAATATCCTGTAAAAAAATAAAACAACTTTATAAGTTTTATATATTAAAAATATATATACATATATATGTGAATATATAATAATAAAAAAAATTTGAAAAAATGTATTTTTGTCAAATAGAGAAATACTAAAATACAATTATATTATGCACACAAATTAAACAAATCGCGTTTATTATTTATTTGTTTTAAGGCGAACTGAATAGATAAACTCGTGGCTGAAAATTATAGGAATCCAAATTTTCAGTTTTTAAAATAAAAAATATTTGAATTTGCTAAATGGACGAATTCACCATTCAGTTCGCCTTATTTTGTATGCATAATACATTAATATTTTCACTATTTTCACATAATTTCAAATTAATTTTATTTTTATTTTTCACAATTAAATTTTTTCACATTTATTCACTCACTTTTTAAATATTTGACTGAAGTTTTGTTTTGATTTTCTTTTATTGTGATTTATAACAGGGATTGAAAATAACAGTTATAAACAGGGAACTGATATAAATTTGAAATGGTAATTACATAACGGTCTGAATAAATTATAATACATGCAAAACGAAGATACATGGTCTTAAAAGAGTGAGAATCCACAAGATGGGACTTTGTGGTACTCTTTCATTCTTCAAATGGTACTTTTGGAAATTTTTGTAATAATTAAATTAAAAATATGATATTGTAGATACATGGTCTAAAATGAGTGAAAATCTACATGAGGAGACTTTGTGGTACTTTTTTGTTTCTCAAATGGTACTTTTTGAATTTTATGTAATAATTAACTTAGAAACATGAAATTAAAGATAAAAGTTCTTAAGTGAGCGAGAATCCACAAGAGGGAACTTTGTGGTACTTTTTCGTTCTTAGAATTTTACTTATTGAATTTTTTGTAATAATTAACTTAGAAATATGAAATTAACCCAGATACATGACCCTAAGTGAGTGAGAATTTACAATGGGGATTTTGTGGTACTTTTTTGTTTTTCAAATGGTACCTTTTGAATGTTATGTTATAAATAACTCAGAAACATGAAATTAAAGATATAAGTTCCTAAGTCAGTGAGAATCCACAAGAGGGAACTTGGTGGTACTTTCTTGTTTTTCAAATGGTACTTTTTGAATTTTATGTAATAATTAACTTAGAAACATGAATTAAAGATAAAAGTTCTTAAGTGAGTGAGAATCCACAAGAGGGAACTTTACTTTGTGGTACTTTTTCGTTCTTAGAATGGTACTTATTGAATTTTTTGTAATAATTAACTTAGAAATATGAAATTGAAGATACTTGGTCTTAAGCCAGTGCGAATCCACAAGAGATAACTTTGTGGTACTTTCTTGTTTTTCAAATGGTACTTTTTGAATTTTTTGTAATAATTAACTTAGAAATATAAAATTGTAGATACATGGTCTTAAGTGAGTGAGAATCCACAAGAGGGAACTTTATGGTACTTTTTCGTTCTTAGAATGGTACTTTTTGAATTTTTTGTAATAATTAATTTAGGAATATGAAATTGAAGATACATGGTCTTAAGTCAGTGAAAATCCACAAAATGGAACTTTGTAGTACTTTTTTGTTTTTCAAATGGTACTTTTTGAATTTTTAGTAATAATTTACTTAGATATATGAAATTAACCCAGATACATGACCCTAAGTGAGTGAGAATTTACAAAAGGGATTTTGTAGTACTTTTTTGTTTTTCAAATGGTACTTTTTGAATTTTATGTTATAAGTAACTCAGAAACATGAAATTAAAGATACAAGTTCCTAAGTCAGTGAGAATCCACAAGAAGGAACTTTGTACTTTGTACTTTCTTGTTTTTCGAATGGTACTTTTTGAATTTTATGTAATAATTAACTTAGAAACATGGAATTATAGATAAAAGTTCCTAAGTGAGTGAGAATCCACATGAATAGACTATGTGGTACTTTTTCGTTCTTAAAATAGTACCTTTTGAATTTTTTGTAATAATTAAATTAGAAATAGGAAATTGTAGACACATGGTTTAAAATGAGTGAAAATCCACAAGAGGAGCCTTTGAGGTACTTTTTCGTTCTTAGAATGGTACTCTTTGAATTTTTTGTAATAATTAAATTAGAAATATTAAGTTGAAGATACATGGTCTTAAATGAGTGAAAAACCACAAGAGGGAACTTTTTGTTCGAAAATAGTTGAAAAAAATTGAAAATAGTCAGAAAAAGTCTCAATGTTGGAAAAAATCGAAATCTTAATGTCGGAAATTGTCAGATAAATTCAAAAATAGTCGAAAAAATTTAATTTATTTAAAAGGAACAGATTCTTACCAGTTTTTATTTAAACTATATCATCTAACTGTTGAAAAAAATAGTAACACAAAAACATATTCTTGTGTGTAACCATCAGTTTCATTGCATTATCTGTTAATTAATCAATATATATGATTGCATTGTATGTATTTTATATTTTTTTAAGACGAATAATAAAAAATAGTCAAAGAAGTCGAAAAATCTCGATAATATCATATAAAGTCGAAAAGTCGTAAAGTAGTCAATAGAAATGTAATGTAAAGGTTTTTTGAAAAACAAGTCATTTTCTCAAAAAACACAAATAAATTGATCTGTTTTTTCATATATTTCAAAGTCAAAAAACATCTTAAACATCTTAACACACAGAAAACACACGAAATTTCCATACAGGGAAGAAATTTTTAGTATTTTTCGTACATAGAAATTTGTTGGAAAAAGAGTTTGAAAAATTGTCAATCAGTTTAAAAACAAAAAATCAAAAATTATGACTGAAATTTATATTTGTTCATAAATTTTATTTGTTTAAAAATTTTATTTTTTGAATTTGAAAGTGTGTTGTGAAATTTTTATATAAATCAAAAATTTTTGAAAATATGATACATGAACAGTGATGATTGCGTTTTTCAAAAAACTAGTCAAAAACTAATTTGTGTGAACATAATATAAGCAAACTGTGATTTTTTGATTTGTATTAAAAATTATTTTTTTTTTTTTTCTAAAAATCTAAATTATTACAACAAATCAAAAAATTTACAAAAAATCAAAATTTTTACAAAAAACCAACGTTTTTACTAAAAATAAAAATTTTTTCCAAAAAATCAAAATTTTTGCAAGATATATTTTTTTTTTTTTTAGAAAATATCAAATTTTTGAATTTTTGTAAAAGAATCAAATTTTTACTAAACTATGATTTAAAAATTTAAATTTTTGAAAAAATTTCAGGTTAGTGAAAAATCGTATCCTTAGTAAAAAAAATCTGATTTTTAAAATAAGGAATTTTTTGAAAGATTTGATTTTTTTTAATTGTGAAAATTATGATGTTTTGTAAAAATTGGATTTTTGTTAAATGGTTACATCATAGATTAATAAGTAGATAATATAAAAGCCTAATTCAATTATCGAAAACTTAATTTATATAACAACAAAATGCATGTAGTCACATATATTTTGTTTTTGTGTTTTGAAAAAAAGAGTAATATTTTTGAAAATTTAGTTTGAGGTGTCTCTCACGTATCCTAGTTGTTTTCTTTGGCTTATGTTATCGACTAATGAATTGACGATTTCAGTACAATTAAACAATAGTACTTATAATTTTTGTCATTGTCATTATTTTTAATAATGGTAATGCTTTTTAATGATATATTTTCATTAAAAATTATTTAAAAAAATAAAATTATCAAATTTTAAAAATTCATTATCAGCATTAAGCGAAATTTTTCGTACAATTCAAACTTTTTTTTCACTATATGTAATTTGAGTGCTACTTTACTCTTCTATTCGGTACATATATTTTTCCATAATTTTTAAAAATATTACATTTTATATTCCTCAAAACTAGTTGTAATGGAGACTTCTATTTAAATGATTTAAAAATCTTTAATGAAACGATATTAAACTAATAATAATAATTTAATATTATATTAAAGCATATTTAAAAAAAATTGTTTTTTATACAAACATTGCTTTTCTCAGTAATTAAGCTTTTTTTTTGGAATTTTGTTATTTTTAGTTAAAAAATTATTAAAAATAGCGATTTTTTTAATAATAATTAAAATTTTTTACATTATCATTATTTTCAAATAATGGTTATGAAAATTCAATGCTCAATGAAAAATTTCAATGTATGATATTATCTAATACTTTAAATTTTTTCTAATTTTACAATTTGAATTCAAATTAGAAATCATTTGAATTTTATAAAAAAAAAGTTTTTGATTTTTATATTTCTCCATAAAGTATACATATTTTCTTTTTTATATAAAGCGAATAAAACTTCTCTTGAAATGTGTTTCTTTTCCCAAAATCATAATTTTGTGCAATTAAAAATAAAAGTCATTCGGTATTAGCTTTTGGTAAAGAATTTTTCTACAACCAGTTGGAGTTACCACTGCAAGAGGCCTATAAACAGGGTACAAAGGTAATAAAATACATAAATATTACAAAAAAGTTAATATTTTTAAATAATAAATTGTTAAGGTTTATAATAACGATTGTTAAGGTTTAAAAAGACATCAGTAATAATCGATTGTAAATTTTACTATTACACTTTTTACTATTAAAAGAATTGAGAAAAGTTTTTACAATGCTGTTTGAAACTTTATATATGTATATTATATTTATTTTTTGAAAGATAGACTTATCTAACTGGTTATGGTTGTAATGCATTTATGTTTTTCCGTTTCACTTAAATAAATTATTTGGCATAATTATGAATAATACATTTTAATTTGAAAAATAATGAAACAAGAATACAATTTATCAAATAAATGATCTTTGAGTACCAAGTTTAAAACATTCTATAAGAAAGAAAAGCTTATTTTGACGACAAGCATATTCCCAAGATTCAGGAGAGATTGTGCGTCTAAGGCGATACTTCCAATCAATAACAAAGAAATAGGCAATAGAAAATGGGAATGAAAATAGGCATCATCTGAATGAAGAAAGATGACATTCCCATAAGATAAATTACATTGAATTAAGTTTATTACAAATAATAAAAAAATACCTTTATGGAAGATATCTTCCAAATGTTTGTACGGATTAATTTGATAACGGTCAAATCAGTGTTGTAAATATTTTGGAACTTCTTTGACAGAAAATACAGAGTTGTTATTCATTTATTTATATGATTTTTTATATATTTCTAATTATAGCATAATCAGATGTTTTTGTGTTCAATAAATATTAACAACTCACCACTTGTTGACAACATATTAACAAAATTTTCGCTGGAATAGTGTTCAAGGTTATAACAAATTTAAATAAGGTAAACTATAAAATATATTGTAAAGCTAATTGTTAATTGTTAAAGTAGTTTTTTTACATTTACTTTAGCTTAAAGATACCAACAAACTTTTCAAATCTCACTTACATGTTTCCAGTACCAGAGCTTCCCCACAATTCATTAACGTTACGCAATCTAATTAACCAAAGACACGTAATTCTCTGTCAATGGGTATGATGAATTCTATTTTTGAGGCTCTAACAAATGATTGGCAAAATAAGAACTTACGTCGTATTGTTATGAGTGCCAAGGGACCGATATGGTCGGCTGGTCATAATCTAAAAGAACTTATAACAGAAAGTGAAAGGAAGGAAGTATTCCAAAAGTTGAGTGACATAATATTAAATATATATAAAGATCCAGTACCATTAATAGCAAAAGTAAATGGTTTGGCGGCAGCAGCTGGTTGCCAATTGGTGGCCTCATATAGCATCGGATAAGAGTACATTTTCTACACCAGGGTATAAATATTTCATTAATATAATTTTCTATTTTTTGCTTAATAGTATTATTTCTTTGTATCTTACTCTAGAGCTAACTTTGGTGTATTTTGTTCTACACCCGGCATTGCTATATTTCGTGTTATGGCCAGACCCCAATCAGTGTATATATTAATGACTGGTTTACCTATAACAGCACAAGAAGCTTTTATAGCCGGTATTATTTATAATTTATATATACCATAAATTTATATAGAAATTTGTTTTAAATTAATTTTCAGGTCTAGTTAGTCGTGTTGTACCAGAAACAGAATTGGAAGCGGAAATGCACAGAGTCACAGATGCTATTAAACACAAAAGTCGTACCTGTTATTGCTTTGGGCAAAGAATTCTATTACAAACAATTGAATTTATCCATTAAAGAGGCTTTTAAGTTAGGAACTGAGGTAATCCTAATATAATAATACATTCTTTTGTTTATTAATTTTAAAATATTTTTATTAATAACAGAAAATGTTAGAAAATCTTGCATTAAATGATTGTAACGAATGCCTTAGAAGTTTTGAGGAAAAACGTAAAGCCCAGTGGAATCATGAATATAAGGTAATATAAATATCAGTTTAAATACATTTATTGGACAATAATGATTTTTTTTTTTAATACAAACATCTGTAGTTATATTTGTATTTTATTTTATACGTTACATAATTAAGAAAATAATACATTCATACATACATTTATCATTTTCTAAATGTTTTTTTAACTACTAAAAAAATGGAGATATTATTGATAAAATTTATACATGATTTTAAGTAATTCGCATATTTTCACAAAACAAAATATTTAATACGATCTCGGCCATATACATATAATTTTGATAATTTTTAATAATTTTCTCAATATACCTGAACATAAAAAAGTAAACAAAAGAATTCGTTTTTTTTTTTATTTGTACGGAAGCACGATTTGAGAGAATAAAATTAGTGTTGGATTAAACGTCAGATACTAATCATAGCGACAAAATGAGAAAGCGGCGCTACCTTATTATTTTTATATCATGCCATAAAGTTAATAGAAATTATTTAATTAAAACGATAACACTAAAATTAGTATTTTATATACATCTATTTTTCACTCTTTCTCAACTAAATACATATTTTGTTTAAATTTTCTCAATTTATTCGTTTTTTCTCTTCAAATTGTAATTAGAATTTTATAGTATAACAAAAAGTCGACTTTTTGACAGTCTTTCCATTTTGGAATAATCGTCTATCGACTTTCCTATTATTCTCGACTTATTCTAACTTTTTGATTTTTTATTTCGACTATTCTGGGTTTTAAAAAAATTTATTTCAAAGGAAGGTATTTCCTTAGAGGTATGTATATTAAAAGTAAATAGTTCATAATCTCTTTATGTTTAATATACATATACAAATTTAAAATAAATTACCATCTATAACAACTAATAAAAAAACATATTTATTTTTTGTATTTTTTATTTACAAAATTAAAAACAACAAAAATATTTACAATAAGAATTAAAAAAAATTAAATTACAAATAAATAATAAAAAAAAACTATATATTATATTATAAAAATAAAAAAACATTAAAAACATATATTAATACATTTTATTTAAAAATGTACTTTTCTGTGTTTAAAAATAAATTAAATTTAACTTTCTTTTTCCTTTTTTGTGGATCTCGTCTCCAATTTGAATAGGCACTTTGACTCCTCAGGCAACCTAAAATAGAATATATGGAATAATTTTAATATTTCTTACAAAATTTTTTATATGTATATATAAATTACTTTTTAAGTTTACATTACTCGTTGTAATTGCTAGATCTTTCTCCGGGTTTCTTGTAGGACCTTTAAAAAAAAATTTTAAAAATTAAAATGAAAATATATATATAAATACGTCTGTGTTAATAGTGTCAACATATTTTTCCTTATTTTACCTCTGTCTTGTTGTCGCCAACTATAATTTACATTATGGGCTCTTTCACGCCACAGACAACCTAAAATAGTATATGTAGATTTATTTTATTAATTTTATTTCTTACTAATTTTTTATATTCATATATTACCTTTTAAGTTTACATCGTTCCTTATAACCGGTGGAATCTCTTCTGCTTTTTTTGTAGATCCTTAAAAAAAAGAATGTTTTTTGTTTTTCTTAAAAAAAAATAAATTAATTAATTAAAACAATTTTTTATTTACCTATAGTGGATGAAATATTTCCAATAGGAGTTGTTTGCAATGCTCTTGTCGTTTTTAGTTGGTCTGTTTGAGTATGTACGTCAACAGTTGTTTCAGTATGTATGTCAACAGTTGTTTGAGTATGTACGTCAGCACTTGTTTGAGTATGTATGTCAACAGTTGTTTGAGTTTTTGTTGAATTGGAATGTATTATGTTTGTTTGTGTGTTATTTTGTAGCTGAATGTATGGAACTTGTGTAATTGTGGGTAATATAATATATCCGTGGTAGAATGTATTATAATAGTATGGACTTGTGTAGTGTGTTGTAAAAGGTGTAGTGTATGTATTGTAAAAGAACATATTTGCGTTGTCTTGTCCCGTAACGTTCCAGAACATTTCACAATCATTCTGAAAGCTGTTATTTTCCATTATTATTTATTGTTGAAGGAGTTGCCAATAATATATCACAGAAAATAATAAAAAAAATAAAGAAACATATTAGTTTCATTTCAAATTTTAAATTAACTTAAAATCATTTTATTTAAATATCGTTAGCTTAATATATAGAAAAGGCATTTTTGTGTATATTTTCTGGCATTTTTCTTTCAAATACACCTACTTAAAAAAATTAAGTAATCTATGACGACAAATACCAAACTTATAACAATCATTTTAGTACACTATATAATTTAGTATTATCAATAATTAGCTTATTTAATGAAAAGAATAATACATTTGAAAATTTGAATTCTGCCTTTTCTATATTAAGCTATAGATACATTAAAAAAATAAAAATTAAAACAAAATCTTTTAAAACTTACAATTGCATTTCATTCCTTTGTTGCATTATTTTATTTTTCTCTTTTATGAAATATATATAAATATGTATTTTATAAGTCGCTCGGATGTAAATATCCTGCAAAAAAAGAAAACAATTTTATAAATATGTAAATATATAACAAAAAAAAAAAAATTGAAAAAATTTATTTTTTTTAATTTCAAATGGAGAAAAACTAAAATACAATTATATTATGCACACAAATTAAACAAATCGCATTTATTATTTATTTGTTTTAAGGCGAACTGAATAGATAAACTCGTGGCTGCAAATTATAAGAATCCACTTTCTAATTTTTTATATTCCAGTATTATTTTTTTAAAAATTGTTTACAAAAATCATAAATAATATTAGAATTGCTGAACGGACGAGTTCATCGTTCAGTTCGCTTCAATTTGTGTGCATAATACAAAAAAATTTTCACATTATTCCAAAATATTGAAAATTATTTATATATTTTTTTCACAATCATAATTTTTTTTTTACTCACTTTTTTAATATGGATATATATATGTTGATGATGGTCGCTTGGATGTAAATATCCTGTAAAAAAAGAAAACAACTTTATAAGTTTTATATATTAAAAATATATATACATATATATGTGAATATATAATAATAAAAAAAATTTGAAAAAATGTATTTTTGTCAAATAGAGAAATACTAAAATACAATTATATTATGCACACAAATTAAACAAATCGCGTTTATTATTTATTTGTTTTAAGGCGAACTGAATAGATAAACTCGTGGCTGAAAATTATAGGAATCCAAATTTTCAGTTTTTAAAATAAAAAATATTTGAATTTGCTAAATGGACGAATTCACCATTCAGTTCGCCTTATTTTGTATGCATAATACATTAATATTTTCACTATTTTCACATAATTTCAAATTAATTTTATTTTTATTTTTCACAATTAAATTTTTTCACATTTATTCACTCACTTTTTAAATATTTGACTGAAGTTTTGTTTTGATTTTCTTTTATTGTGATTTATAACAGGGATTGAAAATAACAGTTATAAACAGGGAACTGATATAAATTTGAAATGGTAATTACATAACGGTCTGAATAAATTATAATACATGCAAAACGAAGATACATGGTCTTAAAAGAGTGAGAATCCACAAGATGGGACTTTGTGGTACTCTTTCATTCTTCAAATGGTACTTTTGGAAATTTTTGTAATAATTAAATTAAAAATATGATATTGTAGATACATGGTCTAAAATGAGTGAAAATCTACATGAGGAGACTTTGTGGTACTTTTTTGTTTCTCAAATGGTACTTTTTGAATTTTATGTAATAATTAACTTAGAAACATGAAATTAAAGATAAAAGTTCTTAAGTGAGTGAGAATCCACAAGAGGGAACTTTGTGGTACTTTTTCGTTCTTAGAATTTTACTTATTGAATTTTTTTGTAATAATTAACTTAGAAATATGAAATTAACCCAGATACATGACCCTAAGTGAGTGAGAATTTACAATGGGGATTTTGTGGTACTTTTTTGTTTTTCAAATGGTACCTTTTGAATGTTATGTTATAAATAACTCAGAAACATGAAATTAAAGATATAAGTTCCTAAGTCAGTGAGAATCCACAAGAGGGAACTTGGTGGTACTTTCTTGTTTTTCAAATGGTACTTTTTGAATTTTATGTAATAATTAACTTAGAAACATGAATTAAAGATAAAAGTTCTTAAGTGAGTGAGAATCCACAAGAGGGAACTTTACTTTGTGGTACTTTTTCGTTCTTAGAATGGTACTTATTGAATTTTTTGTAATAATTAACTTAGAAATATGAAATTGAAGATACTTGGTCTTAAGCCAGTGCGAATCCACAAGAGATAACTTTGTGGTACTTTCTTGTTTTTCAAATGGTACTTTTTGAATTTTTTGTAATAATTAAATTAGAAATATAAAATTGTAGATACATGGTCTTAAGTGAGTGAGAATCCACAAGAGGGAACTTTATGGTACTTTTTCGTTCTTAGAATGGTACTTTTTGAATTTTTTGTAATAATTAATTTAGGAATATGAAATTGAAGATACATGGTCTTAAGTCAGTGAGAATCCACAAAATGGAACTTTGTAGTACTTTTTTGTTTTTCAAATGGTACTTTTTGAATTTTTAGTAATAATTTACTTAGATATATGAAATTAACCCAGATACATGACCCTAAGTGAGTGAGAATTTACAAAAGGGATTTTGTAGTACTTTTTTGTTTTTCAAATGGTACTTTTTGAATTTTATGTTATAAGTAACTCAGAAACATGAAATTAAAGATACAAGTTCCTAAGTCAGTGAGAATCCACAAGAAGGAACTTTGTACTTTGTACTTTCTTGTTTTTCAAATGGTACTTTTTGAATTTTATGTAATAATTAACTTAGAAACATGGAATTATAGATAAAAGTTCCTAAGTGAGTGAGAATCCACATGAATAGACTATGTGGTACTTTTTCGTTCTTAAAATAGTACCTTTTGAATTTTTTGTAATAATTAAATTAGAAATAGGAAATTGTAGACACATGGTTTAAAATGAGTGAAAATCCACAAGAGGAGCCTTTGAGGTACTTTTTCGTTCTTAGAATGGTACTCTTTGAATTTTTTGTAATAATTAAATTAGAAATATTAAGTTGAAGATACATGGTCTTAAATGAGTGAAAAACCACAAGAGGGAACTTTTTGTTCGAAAATAGTTGAAAAAAATTGAAAATAGTCAGAAAAAGTCTCAATGTTGGAAAAAATCGAAATCTTAATGTCGGAAATTGTCAGATAAATTCAAAAATAGTCGAAAAAATTTAATTTATTTAAAAGGAACAGATTCTTACCAGTTTTTATTTAAACTATATCATCTAACTGTTGAAAAAAATAGTAACACAAAAACATATTCTTGTGTGTAACCATCAGTTTCATTGCATTATCTGTTAATTAATCAATATATATGATTGCATTGTATGTATTTTATATTTTTTTAAGACGAATAATAAAAAATAGTCAAAGAAGTCGAAAAATCTCGATAATATCATATAAAGTCGAAAAGTCGTAAAGTAGTCAATAGAAATGTAATGTAAAGGTTTTTTGAAAAACAAGTCATTTTCTCAAAAAACACAAATAAATTGATCTGTTTTTTCATATATTTCAAAGTCAAAAAACATCTTAAACATCTTAACACACAGAAAACACACGAAATTTCCATACAGGGAAGAAATTTTTAGTATTTTCCGTACATAGAAATTTGTTGGAAAAAGAGTTTGAAAAATTGTCAATCAGTTTAAAAACAAAAAATCAAAAATTATGACTGAAATTTATATTTGTTCATAAATTTTATTTGTTTAAAAATTTTATTTTTTGAATTTGAAAGTGTGTTGTGAAATTTTTATATAAATCAAAAATTTTTGAAAATATGATACATGAACAGTGATGATTGCGTTTTTCAAAAAACTAGTCAAAAACTAATTTGTGTGAACATAATATAAGCAAACTGTGATTTTTTGATTTGTATTAAAAATTATTTTTTTTTTTTTCTAAAAATCTAAATTATTACAACAAATCAAAAAATTTACAAAAAATCAAAATTTTTACAAAAAACCAACGTTTTTACTAAAAATAAAAATTTTTTCCAAAAAATCAAAATTTTTGCAAGATATATTTTTTTTTTTTTTTAGAAAATATCAAATTTTTGAATTTTTGTAAAAGAATCAAATTTTTACTAAACTATGATTTAAAAATTTAAATTTTTGAAAAAATTTCAGGTTAGTGAAAAATCGTATCCTTAGTAAAAAAAATCTGATTTTTAAAATAAGGAATTTTTTGAAAGATTTGATTTTTTTTAATTGTGAAAATTATGATGTTTTGTAAAAATTGGATTTTTGTTAAATGGTTACATCATAGATTAATAAGTAGATAATATAAAAGCCTAATTCAATTATCGAAAACTTAATTTATATAACAACAAAATGCATGTAGTCACATATATTTTGTTTTTGTGTTTTGAAAAAAAGAGTAATATTTTTGAAAATTTAGTTTGAGGTGTCTCTCACGTATCCTAGTTGTTTTCTTTGGCTTATGTTATCGACTAATGAATTGACGATTTCAGTACAATTAAACAATAGTACTTATAATTTTTGTCATTGTCATTATTTTTAATAATGGTAATGCTTTTTAATGATATATTTTCATTAAAAATTATTTAAAAAAATAAAATTATCAAATTTTAAAAATTCATTATCAGCATTAAGCGAAATTTTTCGTACAATTCAAACTTTTTTTTCACTATATGTAATTTGAGTGCTACTTTACTCTTCTATTCGGTACATATATTTTTCCATAATTTTTAAAAATATTACATTTTATATTCCTCAAAACTAGTTGTAATGGAGACTTCTATTTAAATGATTTAAAAATCTTTAATGAAACGATATTAAACTAATACTAATAATTTAATATTATATTAAAGCATATTTAAAAAAATTTTTTTTATACAAACATTGCTTTTCTTAGTAATTAAGCTTTTTTTTTGGAATTTTGTTATTTTTAGTTAAAAAATTATTAAAAATAGCGATTTTTTTAATAATAATTAAAATTTTTTACATTATCATTATTTTCAAATAATGGTTATGAAAATTCAATGCTCAATGAAAAATTTCAATGTATGATATTATCTAATACTTTAAATTTTTTCTGATTTTACAATTTGAATTCAAATTAGAAATCATTTGAATTTTATAAAAAAAAGTTTTTGATTTTTATATTTCTCCATAAAGTATACATATTTTCTATTTTTATATAAAGCGAATAAAACTTCTCTTGAAATGTGTTTCTTTTCCCAAAATCATAATTTTGTGCAATTAAAAATAAAAGTCATTCGGTATTAGCTTTTGGTAAAGAATTTTTCTACAACCAGTTGGAGTTACCACTGCAAGAGGCCTATAAACAGGGTACAAAGGTAATAAAATACATAAATATTACAAAAAAGTTAATATTTTTAAATAATAAATTGTTAAGGTTTATAATAACGATTGTTAAGGTTTAAAAAGACATCAGTAATAATCGATTGTAAATTTTACTATTACACTTTTTACTATTAAAAGAATTGAGAAAAGTTTTTACAATGCTGTTTGAAACTTTATATATGTATATTATATTTATTTTTTGAAAGATAGACTTATCTAACTGGTTATGGTTGTAATGCATTTATGTTTTTCCGTTTCACTTAAATAAATTATTTGGCATAATTATGAATAATACATTTTAATTTGAAAAATAATGAAACAAGAATACAATTTATCAAATAAATGATCTTTGAGTACCAAGTTTAAAACATTCTATAAGAAAGAAAAGCTTATTTTGACGACAAGCATATTCCCAAGATTCAGGAGAGATTGTGCGTCTAAGGCGATACTTCCAATCAATAACAAAGAAATAGGCAATAGAAAATGGGAATGAAAATAGGCATCATCTGATTGAAGAAAAATGACATTCCCATAAGATAAATTACATTGAATTAAGTTTATTACAAATAATAAAAAAATACCTTTATGGAAGATATCTTCCAAATGTTTGTACGGATTAATTTGATAACGGTCAAATCAGTGTTGTAAATATTTTGGAACTTCTTTGACAGAAAATACAGAGTTGTTATTCATTTATTTATATGATTTTTTATATATTTCTAATTATAGCATAATCAGATGTTTTTGTGTTCAATAAATATTAACAACTCACCACTTGTTGACAACATATTAACAAAATTTTCGCTGGAATAGTGTTCAAGGTTATAACAAATTTAAATAAGGTAAACTATAAAATATATTGTAAAGCTAATTGTTAATTGTTAAAGTAGTTTTTTTACATTTACTTTAGCTTAAAGATACCAACAAACTTTTCAAATCTCACTTACATGTTTCCAGTACCAGAGCTTCCCCACAATTCATTAACGTTACGCAATCTAATTAACCAAAGACACGTAATTCTCTGTCAATGGGTATGATGAATTCTATTTTTGAGGCTCTAACAAATGATTGGCAAAATAAGAACTTACGTCGTATTGTTATGAGTGCCAAGGGACCGATATGGTCGGCTGGTCATAATCTAAAAGAACTTATAACAGAAAGTGAAAGGAAGGAAGTATTCCAAAAGTTGAGTGACATAATATTAAATATATATAAAGATCCAGTACCATTAATAGCAAAAGTAAATGGTTTGGCGGCAGCAGCTGGTTGCCAATTGGTGGCCTCATATAGCATCGGATAAGAGTACATTTTCTACACCAGGGTATAAATATTTCATTAATATAATTTTCTATTTTTTGCTTAATAGTATTATTTCTTTGTATCTTACTCTAGAGCTAACTTTGGTGTATTTTGTTCTACACCCGGCATTGCTATATTTCGTGTTATGGCCAGACCCCAATCAGTGTATATATTAATGACTGGTTTACCTATAACAGCACAAGAAGCTTTTATAGCCGGTATTATTTATAATTTATATATACCATAAATTTATATAGAAATTTGTTTTAAATTAATTTTCAGGTCTAGTTAGTCGTGTTGTACCAGAAACAGAATTGGAAGCGGAAATGCACAGAGTCACAGATGCTATTAAACACAAAAGTCGTACCTGTTATTGCTTTGGGCAAAGAATTCTATTACAAACAATTGAATTTATCCATTAAAGAGGCTTTTAAGTTAGGAACTGAGGTAATCCTAATATAATAATACATTCTTTTGTTTATTAATTTTAAAATATTTTTATTAATAACAGAAAATGTTAGAAAATCTTGCATTAAATGATTGTAACGAATGCCTTAGAAGTTTTGAGGAAAAACGTAAAGCCCAGTGGAATCATGAATATAAGGTAATATAAATATCAGTTTAAATACATTTATTGGACAATAATGATTTTTTTTTTTAATACAAACATCTGTAGTTATATTTGTATTTTATTTTATACGTTACATAATTAAGAAAATAATACATTCATACATACATTTATCATTTTCTAAATGTTTTTTTAACTACTAAAAAAATGGAGATATTATTGATAAAATTTATACATGATTTTAAGTAATTCGCATATTTTCACAAAACAAAATATTTAATACGATCTCGGCCATATACATATAATTTTGATAATTTTTAATAATTTTCTCAATATACCTGAACATAAAAAAGTAAACAAAAGAATTCGTTTTTTTTTTTATTTGTACGGAAGCACGATTTGAGAGAATAAAATTAGTGTTGGATTAAACGTCAGATACTAATCATAGCGACAAAATGAGAAAGCGGCGCTACCTTATTATTTTTATATCATGCCATAAAGTTAATAGAAATTATTTAATTAAAACGATAACACTAAAATTAGTATTTTATATACATCTATTTTTCACTCTTTCTCAACTAAATACATATTTTGTTTAAATTTTCTCAATTTATTCGTTTTTTCTCTTCAAATTGTAATTAGAATTTTATAGTATAACAAAAAGTCGACTTTTTGACAGTCTTTCCATTTTGGAATAATCGTCTATCGACTTTCCTATTATTCTCGACTTATTCTAACTTTTTGATTTTTTATTTCGACTATTCTGGGTTTTAAAAAAATTTATTTCAAAGGAAGGTATTTCCTTAGAGGTATGTATATTAAAAGTAAATAGTTCATAATCTCTTTACGTTTAATATACATATACAAATTTAAAATAAATTACCATCTATAACAACTAATAAAAAAACATATTTATTTTTTGTATTTTTTATTTACAAAATTAAAAACAACAAAAATATTTACAATAAGAATTAAAAAAAATTAAATTACAAATAAATAATAAAAAAAAAACATTATATATTATATTATAAAAATAAAAAAACATTAAAAACATATATTAATACATTTTATTTAAAAATGTACTTTTCTGTGTTTAAAAATAAATTAAATTTAACTTTCTTTTTCCTTTTTTGTGGATCTCGTCTCCAATTTGAATAGGCACTTTGACTCCTCAGGCAACCTAAAATAGAATATATGGAATAATTTTAATATTTCTTACAAAATTTTTTATATGTATATATAAATTACTTTTTAAGTTTACATTACTCGTTGTAATTGCTAGATCTTTCTCCGGGTTTCTTGTAGGACCTTTAAAAAAAAATTTAAAAAATTAAAATGAAAATATATATATATATATAAATACGTCTGTGTTAATAGTGTCAACATATTTTTCCTTATTTTACCTCTGTCTTGTTGTCGCCAACTATAATTTACATTATGGGCTCTTTCACGCCACAGACAACCTAAAATAGTATATGTAGATTTATTTTATTAATTTTATTTCTTACTAATTTTTTATATTCATATATTACCTTTTAAGTTTACATCGTTCCTTATAACCGGTGGAATCTCTTCTGCTTTTTTTGTAGATCCTTAAAAAAAAGAATGTTTTTTGTTTTTCTTAAAAAAAAATAAATTAATTAATTAAAACAATTTTTTATTTACCTGTAGTGGATGAAATATTTCCAATAGGAGTTGTTTGCAATGCTCTTGTCGTTTTTAGTTGGTCTGTTTGAGTATGTACGTCAACAGTTGTTTCAGTATGTATGTCAACAGTTGTTTGAGTATGTACGTCAGCACTTGTTTGAGTATGTATGTCAACAGTTGTTTGAGTTTTTGTTGAATTGGAATGTATTATGTTAGTTTGTGTGTTATTTTGTAGCTGAATGTATGGAACTTGTGTAATTGTGGGTAATATAATATATCCGTGGTAGAATGTATTATAATAGTATGGACTTGTGTAGTGTGTTGTAAAAGGTGTAGTGTATGTATTGTAAAAGAACATATTTGCGTTGTCTTGTCCCGTAACGTTCCAGAACATTTCACAATCATTCTGAAAGCTGTTATTTTCCATTATTATTTATTGTTGAAGGAGTTGCCAATAATATATCACAGAAAATAATAAAAAAAATAAAGAAACATATTAGTTTCATTTCAAATTTTAAATTAACTTAAAATCATTTTATTTAAATATCGTTAGCTTAATATATAGAAAAGGCATTTTTGTGTATATTTTCTGGCATTTTTCTTTCAAATACACCTACTTAAAAAAATTAAGTAATCTATGACGACAAATACCAAACTTATAACAATCATTTTAGTACACTATATAATTTAGTATTATCAATAATTAGCTTATTTAATGAAAAGAATAATACATTTGAAAATTTGAATTCTGCCTTTTCTATATTAAGCTATCGATACATTAAAAAAATAAAAATTAAAACAAAATCTTTTAAAACTTACAATTGCATTTCATTCCTTTGTTGCATTATTTTATTTTTCTCTTTTATGAAATATATATAAATATGTATTTTATAAGTCGCTCGGATGTAAATATCCTGCAAAAAAGAAAACAATTTTATAAATATGTAAATATATAACAAAAAAAAAAAAAAAAATTGAAAAAATTTATTTTTTTTAATTTCAAATGGAGAAAAACTAAAATACAATTATATTATGCACACAAATTAAACAAATCGCATTTATTATTTATTTGTTTTAAGGCGAACTGAATAGATAAACTCGTGGCTGCAAATTATAAGAATCCACTTTCTAATTTTTTATATTCCAGTATTATTTTTTTAAAAATTGTTTACAAAAATCATAAATAATATTAGAATTGCTGAACGGACGAGTTCATCGTTCAGTTCGCTTCAATTTGTGTGCATAATACAAAAAAATTTTCACATTATTCCAAAATATTGAAAATTATTTATATATTTTTTTCACAATCATAATTTTTTTTTTACTCACTTTTTTAATATGGATATATATATGTTGATGCTGGTCGCTTGGATGTAAATATCCTGTAAAAAAAGAAAACAACTTTATAAGTTTTATATATTAAAAATATATATACATATATATGTGAATATATAATAATAAAAAAAATTTGAAAAAATGTATTTTTGTCAAATAGAGAAATACTAAAATACAATTATATTATGCACACAAATTAAACAAATCGCGTTTATTATTTATTTGTTTTAAGGCGAACTGAATAGATAAACTCGTGGCTGAAAATTATAAGAATCCACTTTCTAATTTTTTATATTCCAGTATTATTTTTTTAAAAATTGTTTACAAAAATCATAAATAATATTAGAATTGCTGAACGGACGAGTTCATCGTTCAGTTCGCTTCAATTTGTGTGCATAATACAAAAAAATTTTCACATTATTCCAAAATATTGAAAATTATTTATATATTTTTTTCACAATCATAATTTTTTTTTTACTCACTTTTTTAATATGGATATATATATGTTGATGCTGGTCGCTTGGATGTAAATATCCTGTAAAAAAAGAAAACAACTTTATAAGTTTTATATATTAAAAATATATATATGTGAATATATAATAATAAAAAAAATTTGAAAAAATGTATTTTTGTCAAATAGAGAAATACTAAAATACAATTATATTATGCACACAAATTAAACAAATCGCGTTTATTATTTATTTGTTTTAAGGCGAACTGAATAGATAAACTCGTGGCTGAAAATTATAGGAATCCAAATTTTCAGTTTTTAAAATAAAAAATATTTGAATTTGCTAAATGGACGAATTCACCATTCAGTTCGCCTTATTTTGTATGCATAATACATTAATATTTTCACTATTTTCACATAATTTCAAATTAATTTTATTTTTATTTTTCACAATTAAATTTTTTCACATTTATTCACTCACTTTTTAAATATTTGACTGAAGTTTTGTTTTGATTTTCTTTTATTGTGATTTATAACAGGGATTGAAAATAACAGTTATAAACAGGGAACTGATATAAATTTGAAATGGTAATTACATAACGGTCTGAATAAATTATAATACATGCAAAACGAAGATACATGGTCTTAAAAGAGTGAGAATCCACAAGATGGGACTTTGTGGTACTCTTTCATTCTTCAAATGGTACTTTTGGAAATTTTTGTAATAATTAAATTAAAAATATGATATTGTAGATACATGGTCTAAAATGAGTGAAAATCTACATGAGGAGACTTTGTGGTACTTTTTTGTTTCTTAAATGGTACTTTTTGAATTTTATGTAATAATTAACTTAGAAACATGAAATTAAAGATAAAAGTTCTTAAGTGAGCGAGAATCCACAAGAGGGAACTTTGTGGTACTTTTTCGTTCTTAGAATTTTACTTATTGAATTTTTTGTAATAATTAACTTAGAAATATGAAATTAACCCAGATACATGACCCTAAGTGAGTGAGAATTTACAATGGGGATTTTGTGGTACTTTTTTGTTTTTCAAATGGTACCTTTTGAATGTTATGTTATAAATAACTCAGAAACATGAAATTAAAGATATAAGTTCCTAAGTCAGTGAGAATCCACAAGAGGGAACTTGGTGGTACTTTCTTGTTTTTCAAATGGTACTTTTTGAATTTTATGTAATAATTAACTTAGAAACATGAATTAAAGATAAAAGTTCTTAAGTGAGTGAGAATCCACAAGAGGGAACTTTACTTTGTGGTACTTTTTCGTTCTTAGAATGGTACTTATTGAATTTTTTGTAATAATTAACTTAGAAATATGAAATTGAAGATACTTGGTCTTAAGCCAGTGCGAATCCACAAGAGATAACTTTGTGGTACTTTCTTGTTTTTCAAATGGTACTTTTTGAATTTTTTGTAATAATTAAATTAGAAATATAAAATTGTAGATACATGGTCTTAAGTGAGTGAGAATCCACAAGAGGGAACTTTATGGTACTTTTTCGTTCTTAGAATGGTACTTTTTGAATTTTTTGTAATAATTAATTTAGGAATATGAAATTGAAGATACATGGTCTTAAGTCAGTGAAAATCCACAAAATGGAACTTTGTAGTACTTTTTTGTTTTTCAAATGGTACTTTTTGAATTTTTAGTAATAATTTACTTAGATATATGAAATTAACCCAGATACATGACCCTAAGTGAGTGAGAATTTACAAAAGGGATTTTGTAGTACTTTTTTGTTTTTCAAATGGTACTTTTTGAATTTTATGTTATAAGTAACTCAGAAACATGAAATTAAAGATACAAGTTCCTAAGTCAGTGAGAATCCACAAGAAGGAACTTTGTACTTTGTACTTTCTTGTTTTTCAAATGGTACTTTTTGAATTTTATGTAATAATTAACTTAGAAACATGGAATTATAGATAAAAGTTCCTAAGTGAGTGAGAATCCACATGAATAGACTATGTGGTACTTTTTCGTTCTTAAAATAGTACCTTTTGAATTTTTTGTAATAATTAAATTAGAAATAGGAAATTGTAGACACATGGTTTAAAATGAGTGAAAATCCACAAGAGGAGCCTTTGAGGTACTTTTTCGTTCTTAGAATGGTACTCTTTGAATTTTTTGTAATAATTAAATTAGAAATATTAAGTTGAAGATACATGGTCTTAAATGAGTGAAAAACCACAAGAGGGAACTTTTTGTTCGAAAATAGTTGAAAAAAATTGAAAATAGTCAGAAAAAGTCTCAATGTTGGAAAAAATCGAAATCTTAATATCGGAAATTGTCAGATAAATTCAAAAATAGTCGAAAAAATTTAATTTATTTAAAAGGAACAGATTCTTACCAGTTTTTATTTAAACTATATCATCTAACTGTTGAAAAAAATAGTAACACAAAAACATATTCTTGTGTGTAACCATCAGTTTCATTGCATTATCTGTTAATTAATCAATATATATGATTGCATTGTATGTATTTTATATTTTTTTAAGACGAATAATAAAAAATAGTCAAAGAAGTCGAAAAATCTCGATAATATCATATAAAGTCGAAAAGTCGTAAAGTAGTCAATAGAAATGTAATGTAAAGGTTTTTTGAAAAACAAGTCATTTTCTCAAAAAACACAAACAAATTGATCTGTTTTTTCATATATTTCAAAGTCAAAAAACATCTTAAACATCTTAACACACAGAAAACACACGAAATTTCCATACAGGGAAGAAATTTTTAGTATTTTTCGTACATAGAAATTTGTTGGAAAAAGAGTTTGAAAAATTGTCAATCAGTTTAAAAACAAAAAATCAAAAATTATGACTGAAATTTATATTTGTTCATAAATTTTATTTGTTTAAAAATTTTATTTTTTGAATTTGAAAGTGTGTTGTGAAATTTTTATATAAATCAAAAATTTTTGAAAATATGATACATGAACAGTGATGATTGCGTTTTTCAAAAAACTAGTCAAAAACTAATTTGTGTGAACATAATATAAGCAAACTGTGATTTTTTGATTTGTATTAAAAATTATTTTTTTTTTTTTCTAAAAATCTAAATTATTACAACAAATCAAAAAATTTACAAAAAATCAAAATTTTTACAAAAAACCAACGTTTTTACTAAAAATAAAAATTTTTTCCAAAAAATCAAAATTTTTGCAAGATATATTTTTTTTTTTTTAGAAAATATCAAATTTTTGAATTTTTGTAAAAGAATCAAATTTTTACTAAACTATGATTTAAAAATTTAAATTTTTGAAAAAATTTCAGGTTAGTGAAAAATCGTATCCTTAGTAAAAAAAATCTGATTTTTAAAATAAGGAATTTTTTGAAAGATTTGATTTTTTTTAATTGTGAAAATTATGATGTTTTGTAAAAATTGGATTTTTGTTAAATGGTTACATCATAGATTAATAAGTAGATAATATAAAAGCCTAATTCAATTATCGAAAACTTAATTTATATAACAACAAAATGCATGTAGTCACATATATTTTGTTTTTGTGTTTTGAAAAAAAGAGTAATATTTTTGAAAATTTAGTTTGAGGTGTCTCTCACGTATCCTAGTTGTTTTCTTTGGCTTATGTTATCGACTAATGAATTGACGATTTCAGTACAATTAAACAATAGTACTTATAATTTTTGTCATTGTCATTATTTTTAATAATGGTAATGCTTTTTAATGATATATTTTCATTAAAAATTATTTAAAAAAATAAAATTATCAAATTTTAAAAATTCATTATCAGCATTAAGCGAAATTTTTCGTACAATTCAAACTTTTTTTTCACTATATGTAATTTGAGTGCTACTTTACTCTTCTATTCGGTACATATATTTTTCCATAATTTTTAAAAATATTACATTTTATATTCCTCAAAACTAGTTGTAATGGAGACTTCTATTTAAATGATTTAAAAATCTTTAATGAAACGATATTAAACTAATACTAATAATTTAATATTATATTAAAGCATATTTAAAAAAATTGTTTTTTATACAAACATTGCTTTTCTCAGTAATTAAGTTTTTTTTGGAATTTTGTTATTTTTAGTTAAAAAATTATTAAAAATAGCGATTTTTTTAATAATAATTAAAATTTTTTACATTATCATTATTTTCAAATAATGGTTATGAAAATTCAATGCTCAATGAAAAATTTCAATGTATGATATTATCTAATACTTTAAATTTTTTCTAATTTTACAATTTGAATTCAAATTAGAAATCATTTGAATTTTATAAAAAAAAAGTTTTTGATTTTTATATTTCTCCATAAAGTATACATATTTTCTTTTTTATATAAAGCGAATAAAACTTCTCTTGAAATGTGTTTCTTTTCCCAAAATCATAATTTTGTGCAATTAAAAATAAAAGTCATTCGGTATTAGCTTTTGGTAAAGAATTTTTCTACAACCAGTTGGAGTTACCACTGCAAGAGGCCTATAAACAGGGTACAAAGGTAATAAAATACATAAATATTACAAAATAGTTAATATTTTTAAATAATAAATTGTTAAGGTTTATAATAACGATTGTTAAGGTTTAAAAAGACATCAATAATAATCGATTGTAAATTTTACTATTACACTTTTTACTATTAAAAGAATTGAGAAAAGTTTTTACAATGCTGTTTGAAACTTTATATATGTTTAATTTTTTGAAAGATAGACTTATCTAACTGGTTATGGTTGTAATGCATTTATGTTTTTCCGTTTCACTTAAATAAATTATTTGGCATAATTATGAATAATACATTTTAATTTGAAAAATAATGAAACAAGAATACAATTTATCAAATAAATGATCTTTGAGTACCAAGTTTAAAACATTCTATAAGAAAGAAAAGCTTATTTTGACGACAAGCATATTCCCAAGATTCAGGAGAGATTGTGCGTCTAAGGCGATACTTCCAATCAATAACAAAGAAATAGGCAATAGAAAATGGGAATGAAAATAGGCATCATCTGAATGAAGAAAGATGACATTCCCATAAGATAAATTACATTGAATTAAGTTTATTACAAATAATAAAAAAAATACCTTTATGGAAGATATCTTCCAAATGTTTGTACGGATTAATTTGATAACAGTCAAATCAGTGTTGTAAATATTTTGGAACTTCTTTGACAGAAAATACAGAGTTGTTATTCATTTATTTATATGATTTTTTATATATTTCTAATTATAGCATAATCAGATGTTTTTGTGTTCAATAAATATTAACAACTCACCACTTGTTGACAACATATTAACAAAATTTTCGCTGGAATAGTGTTCAAGGTTATAACAAATTTAAATAAGGTAAACTATAAAATATATTGTAAAGCTAATTGTTAATTGTTAAAGTAGTTTTTTTACATTTACTTTAGCTTAAAGATACCAACAAACTTTTCAAATCTCACTTACATGTTTCCAGTACCAGAGCTTCCCCACAATTCATTAACGTTACACAATCTAATGGCGTACGAGAAATCTGTTTAAATTAACCAAAGATACGTAATTCTCTGTCAATGGGTATGATGAATTCTATTTTTGAGGCTCTAACAAATGATTGGCAAAATAAGAACTTACGTCGTATTGTTATGAGTGCAAAGGGACCGATATGGTCGGCTGGTCATAATCTAAAAGAACTTATAACAGAAAGTGAAAGGAAGGAAGTATTCCAAAAGTTGAGTGACATAATATTAAATATATATAAAGATCCAGTACCATTAATAGCAAAAGTAAATGGTTTGGCGGCAGCAGCTGGTTGCCAATTGGTGGCCTCATATAGCATCGGATAAGAGTACATTTTCTACACCAGGGTATAAATATTTCATTAATATAATTTTCTATTTTTTGCTTAATAGTATTATTTCTTTGTATCTTACTCTAGAGCTAACTTTGGTGTATTTTGTTCTACACCCGGCATTGCTATATTTCGTGTTATGGCCAGACCCCAATCAGTGTATATATTAATGACTGGTTTACCTATAACAGCACAAGAAGCTTTTATAGCCGGTATTATTTATAATTTATATATACCATAAATTTATATAGAAATTTGTTTTAAATTAATTTTCAGGTCTAGTTAGTCGTGTTGTACCAGAAACAGAATTGGAAGCGGAAATGCACAGAGTCACAGATGCTATTAAACACAAAAGTCGTACCTGTTATTGCTTTGGGCAAAGAATTCTATTACAAACAATTGAATTTATCCATTAAAGAGGCTTATAAGTTAGGAACTGAGGTAATCCTAATATAATAATACATTCTTTTGTTTATTAATTTTAAAATATTTTTATTAATAACAGAAAATGTTAGAAAATCTTGCATTAAATGATTGTAACGAATGCCTTAGAAGTTTTGAGGAAAAACGTAAAGCCCAGTGGAATCATGAATATAAGGTAATATAAATATCAGTTTAAATACATTTATTGGACAATAATGATTTTTTTTTTAATACAAACATCTGTAGTTATATTTGTATTTTATTTTATACGTTACATAATTAAGAAAATAATACATTCATACATACATTTATCATTTTCTAAATATTTTTTTTAACTACTAAAAAAATGGAGATATTATTGATAAAATTTATACATGATTTTAAGTAATTCGCATATTTTCACAAAACAAAATATTTAATACGATCTCGGCCATATACATATAATTTTGATAATTTTTAATAATTTTCTCAATATACCTGAACATAAAAAAGTAAACAAAAAAATTCGTTTTTTTTTTTATTTGTACGGAAGCACGATTTGAGAGAATAAAATTAGTGTTGGATTAAACGTCAGATACTAATCATAGCGACAAAATGAGAAAGCGGCGCTACCTTATTATTTTTATATCATGCCATAAAGTTAATAGAAATTATTTAATTAAAACGATAACACTAAAATTAGTATTTTATATACATCTATTTTTCACTCTTTCTCAACTAAATACATATTTTGTTTAAATTTTCTCAATTTATTCGTTTTTTCTCTTCAAATTGTAATTAGAATTTTATAGTATAACAAAAAGTCGACTTTTTGGCAGTCTTTCCATTTTGGAATAATCGTCTATCGACTTTCCTATTATTCTCGACTTATTCTAACTTTTTGATTTTTTATTTCGACTATTCTGGGTTTTAAAAAAATTTATTTCAAAGGAAGGTATTTCCTTAGAGGTATGTATATTAAAAGTAAATAGTTCATAATCTCTTTATGTTTAATATACATATACAAATTTAAAATAAATTACCATCTATAACAACTAATAAAAAAAACATATTTATTTTTTGTATTTTTTATTTACAAAATTAAAAACAACAAAAATATTTACAATAAGAATTAACAAAAATTAAATTACAAATAAATAATAAAAAAAAAACATTATATATTATATTATAAAAATAAAAAAACATTAAAAACATATATTAATACATTTTATTTAAAAATGTACTTTTCTGTGTTTAAAAATAAATTAAATTTAACTTTCTTTTTCCTTTTTTGTGGATCTCGTCTCCAATTTGAATAGGCACTTTGACTCCTCAGGCAACCTAAAATAGAATATATGGAATAATTTTAATATTTCTTACAAAATTTTTTATATGTATATATAAATTACTTTTTAAGTTTACATTACTCGTTGTAATTGCTAGATCTTTCTCCGAGTTTCTTGTAGGACCTTTAAAAAAAAATTTAAAAAATTAAAATGAAAATATATATATAAATACGTCTGTGTTAATAGTGTCAACATATTTTTCCTTATTTTACCTCTGTCTTGTTGTCGCCAACTATAATTTACATTATGGGCTCTTTCACGCCACAGACAACCTAAAATAGTATATGTAGATTTATTTTATTAATTTTATTTCTTACTAATTTTTTATATTCATTTATTACCTTTTAAGTTTACATCGTTCCTTATAACCGGTGGAATCTCTTCTGCTTTTTTTGTAGATCCTTAAAAAAAAGAATGTTTTTTGTTTTTCTTAAAAAAAAATAAATTAATTAATTAAAACAATTTTTTATTTACCTATAGTGGATGAAATATTTCCAATAGGAGTTGTTTGCAATGCTCTTGTCGTTTTTAGTTGGTCTGTTTGAGTATGTACGTCAACAGTTGTTTCAGTATGTATGTCAACAGTTGTTTGAGTATGTACGTCAGCACTTGTTTGAGTATGTATGTCAACAGTTGTTTGAGTTTTTGTTGAATTGGAATGTATTATGTTAGTTTGTGTGTTATTTTGTAGCTGAATGTATGGAACTTGTGTAATTGTGGGTAATATAATATATCCGTGGTAGAATGTATTATAATAGTATGGACTTGTGTAGTGTGTTGTAAAAGGTGTAGTGTATGTATTGTAAAAGAACATATTTGCGTTGTCTTGTCCCGTAACGTTCCAGAACATTTCACAATCATTCTGAAAGCTGTTATTTTCCATTATTATTTATTGTTGAAGGAGTTGCCAATAATATATCACAGAAAATAATAAAAAAATTAAAGAAACATATTAGTTTCATTTTAAATTTTAAATTAACTTAAAATCATTTTATTTAAATATCGTTAGCTTAATATATAGAAAAGGCATTTTTGTCTATATTTTCTGGCATTTCTCTTTCAAATACACCTACTTAAAAAAATTAAGTAATCTATGACAACAAATACCAAACTTATAACAATCATTTTAGTACACTATATAATTTAGTATTATCAATAATTAGCTTATTTAATGAAAAGAATAATACATTTGAAAATTTGAATTCTGCCTTTTCTATATTAAGCTATAGATACATTAAAAAAATAAAAATTAAAACAAAATCTTTTAAAACTTACAATTGCATTTCATTCCTTTGTTGCATTATTTTATTTTTCTCTTTTATGAAATATATATAAATATGTATTTTATAAGTCGCTCGGATGTAAATATCCTGCAAAAAAGAAAACAATTTTATAAATTTTATATATTAAAAAAATATATATGTAAATATATAACAAAAAAAAAATTGAAAAAATTGATTTTTTTTAATTTCAAATGGAGAAAAACTAAAATACAATTATATTATGCACACAAATTAAACAAATCGCATTTATTATTTATTTGTTTTAAGGCGAACTGAATAGATAAACTCGTGGCTGCAAATTATAAGAATCCACTTTCTAATTTTTTATATTCCAGTATTATTTTTTTAAAAATTGTTTACAAAAATCATAAATAATATTAGAATTGCTGAACGGACGAGTTCATCGTTCAGTTCGCTTCAATTTGTGTGCATAATACAAAAAAATTTTCACATTATTCCAAAATATTGAAAATTATTTATATATTTTTTTCACAATCATAATTTTTTTTTTACTCACTTTTTTAATATGGATATATATATGTTGATGCTGGTCGCTTGGATGTAAATATCCTGTAAAAAAAGAAAACAACTTTATAAGTTTTATATATTAAAAATATATATACATATATATGTGAATATATAATAATAAAAAAAAATTTGAAAAAATGTATTTTTGTCAAATAGAGAAATACTAAAATACAATTATATTATGCACACAAATTAAACAAATCGCGTTTATTATTTATTTGTTTTAAGGCGAACTGAATAGATAAACTCGTGGCTGAAAATTATAAGAATCCACTTTCTAATTTTTTATATTCCAGTATTATTTTTTTAAAAATTGTTTACAAAAATCATAAATAATATTAGAATTGCTGAACGGACGAGTTCATCGTTCAGTTCGCTTCAATTTGTGTGCATAATACAAAAAAATTTTCACATTATTCCAAAATATTGAAAATTATTTATATATTTTTTTCACAATCATAATTTTTTTTTTACTCACTTTTTTAATATGGATATATATATGTTGATGCTGGTCGCTTGGATGTAAATATCCTGTAAAAAAAGAAAACAACTTTATAAGTTTTATATATTAAAAATATATATACATATATATGTGAATATATAATAATAAAAAAAATTTGAAAAAATGTATTTTTGTCAAATAGAGAAATACTAAAATACAATTATATTATGCACACAAATTAAACAAATCGCGTTTATTATTTATTTGTTTTAAGGCGAACTGAATAGATAAACTCGTGGCTGAAAATTATAGGAATCCAAATTTTCAGTTTTTAAAATAAAAAATATTTGAATTTGCTAAATGGACGAATTCACCATTCAGTTCGCCTTATTTTGTATGCATAATACATTAATATTTTCACTATTTTCACATAATTTCAAATTAATTTTATTTTTATTTTTCACAATTAAATTTTTTCACATTTATTCACTCACTTTTTAAATATTTGACTGAAGTTTTGTTTTGATTTTCTTTTATTGTGATTTATAACAGGGATTGAAAATAACAGTTATAAACAGGGAACTGATATAAATTTGAAATGGTAATTACATAACGGTCTGAATAAATTATAATGCATGCAAAACGAAGATACATGGTCTTAAAAGAGTGAGAATCCACAAGATGGGACTTTGTGGTACTCTTTCATTCTTCAAATGGTACTTTTGGAAATTTTTGTAATAATTAAATTAAAAATATGATATTGTAGATACATGGTCTAAAGTGAGTGAAAATCTACATGAGGAGACTTTGTGGTACTTTTTTGTTTCTCAAATGGTACTTTTTGAATTTTATGTAATAATTAACTTAGAAACATGAAATTAAAGATAAAAGTTCTTAAGTGAGCGAGAATCCACAAGAGGGAACTTTGTGGTACTTTTTCGTTCTTAGAATTTTACTTATTGAATTTTTTGTAATAATTAACTTAGAAATATGAAATTAACCCAGATACATGACCCTAAGTGAGTGAGAATTTACAATGGGGATTTTGTGGTACTTTTTTGTTTTTCAAATGGTACCTTTTGAATGTTATGTTATAAATAACTCAGAAACATGAAATTAAAGATACAAGTTCCTAAGTCAGTGAGAATCCACAAGAGGGAACTTGGTGGTACTTTCTTGTTTTTCAAATGGTACTTTTTGAATTTTATGTAATAATTAACTTAGAAACATGAATTAAAGATAAAAGTTCTTAAGTGAGTGAGAATCCACAAGAGGGAACTTTACTTTGTGGTACTTTTTCGTTCTTAGAATGGTACTTATTGAATTTTTTGTAATAATTAACTTAGAAATATGAAATTGAAGATACTTGGTCTTAAGCCAGTGAGAATCCACAAGAGGGAACTTTGTGGTACTTTCTTGTTTTTCAAATGGTACTTTTTGAATTTTTTGTAATAATTAAATTAGAAATATAAAATTGTAGATACATGGTCTTAAGTGAGTGAGAATCCACAAGAGGGAACTTTATGGTACTTTTTCGTTCTTAGAATGGTACTTTTTGAATTTTTTGTAATAATTAATTTAGGAATATGAAATTGAAGATACATGGTCTTAAGTCAGTGAAAATCCACAAAATGGAACTTTGTAGTACTTTTTTGTTTTTCAAATGGTACTTTTTGAATTTTTAGTAATAATTTACTTAGATATATGAAATTAACCCAGATACATGACCCTAAGTGAGTGAGAATTTACAAAAGGGATTTTGTGGTACTTTTTTGTTTTTCAAATGGTACTTTTTGAATTTTATGTTATAAGTAACTCAGAAACATGAAATTAAAGATACAAGTTCCTAAGTCAGTGAGAATCCACAAGAAGGAACTTTGTACTTTGTACTTTCTTGTTTTTCAAATGGTACTTTTTGAATTTTATGTAATAATTAACTTAGAAACATGGAATTATAGATAAAAGTTCCTAAGTGAGTGAGAATCCACATGAATAGACTATGTGGTACTTTTTCGTTCTTAAAATAGTACCTTTTGAATTTTTTGTAATAATTAAATTAGAAATATAAAATTGTAGATACATGGTCTTAAGTGAGTGAGAATCCACAAGAGGGAACTTTATGGTACTTTTTCGTTCTTAGAATGGTACTCTTTGAATTTTTTGTAATAATTAAATTAGAAATATTAAGTTGAAGATACATGGTCTTAAATGAGTGAAAAACCACAAGAGGGAACTTTTTGTTCGAAAATAGTTGAAAAAAATTGAAAATAGTCAGAAAAAGTCTCAATGTTGGAAAAAATCGAAATCTTAATGTCGGAAATTGTCAGATAAATTCAAAAATAGTCGAAAAAATTTAATTTATTTAAAAGGAACAGATTCTTACCAGTTTTTATTTAAACTATATCATCTAACTGTTGAAAAAAATAGTAACACAAAAACATATTCTTGTGTGTAACCATCAGTTTCATTGCATTGTCTGTTAATTAATCAATATATATGATTGCATTGTATGTATTTTATATTTTTTTAAGACGAATAATAAAAAATAGTCAAAGAAGTCGAAAAATCTCGATAATATCATATAAAGTCGAAAAGTCGTAAAGTAGTCAATAGAAATGTAATGTAAAGGTTTTTTGAAAAACAAGTCATTTTCTCAAAAAACACAAATAAATTGATCTGTTTTTTCATATATTTCAAAGCCAAAAAACATCTTAAACATCTTAACACACAGAAAACACACGAAATTTCCATACAGGAAAGAAATTTTTAGTATTTTTCGTACATAGAAATTTGTTGGAAAAAGAGTTTGAAAAATTGTCAATCAGTTTAAAAACAAAAAATCAAAAATTATGACTGAAATTTATATTTGTTCATAAATTTTATTTGTTTAAAAATTTTATTTTTTGAATTTGAAAGTGTGTTGTGAAATTTTTATATAAATCAAAAATTTTTGAAAATATGATACATGAACATGATGGCGTTTTTCAAAAAACTAGTCAAAAACTAATTTGTGTGAACATAATATAAGCAAACTGTGATTTTTTGATTTGTATTAAAAATTATTTTTTTTTTTTTTCTAAAAATCTAAATTATTACAACAAATCAAAAAATTTACAAAAAATCAAAATTTTTACAAAAAACCAACGTTTTTACTAAAAATAAAAATTTTTTCCAAAAAATCAAAATTTTTGCAAGATATATTTTTTTTTTTTTTAGAAAATATCAAATTTTTGAATTTTTGTAAAAGAATCAAATTTTTACTAAACTATGATTTAAAAATTTAAATTTTTGAAAAAATTTCAGGTTAGTGAAAAATCGTATCCTTAGTAAAAAAATCTGATTTTTAAAATAAGGAATTTTTTGAAAGATTTGATTTTTTTTAATTGTGAAAATTATGATGTTTTGTAAAAATTGGATTTTTGTTAAATGGTTACATCATAGATTAATAAGTAGATAATATAAAAGCCTAATTCAATTATCGAAAACTTAATTTATATAACAACAAAATGCATGTAGTCACATATATTTTGTTTTTGTGTTTTGAAAAAAAGAGTAATATTTTTGAAAATTTAGTTTGAGGTGTCTCTCACGTATCCTAGTTGTTTTCTTTGGCTTATGTTATCGACTAATGAATTGACGATTTCAGTACAATTAAACAATAGCACTTATAATTTTTGTCATTGTCATTATTTTTAATAATGGTAATGCTTTTTAATGATATATTTTCATTAAAAATTATTTAAAAAAATAAAATTATCAAATTTTAAAAATTCATTATCAGCATTAAGCGAAATTTTTCGTACAATTCAAACTTTTTTTTCACTATATGTAATTTGAGTGCTACTTTACTCTTCTATTCGGTACATATATTTTTCCATAATTTTTAAAAATATTACATTTTATATTCCTCAAAACTAGTTGTAATGGAGACTTCTATTTAAATGATTTAAAAATCTTTAATGAAACGATATTAAACTAATACTAATAATTTAATATTATATTAAAGCATATTTAAAAAAATTGTTTTTTATACAAACATTGCTTTTCTCAGTAATTAAGCTTTTTTTTGGAATTTTGTTATTTTTAGTTAAAAAATTATTAAAAATAGCGATTTTTTTAATAATAATTAAAATTTTTTACATTATCATTATTTTCAAATAATGGTTATGAAAATTCAATGCTCAATGAAAAATTTCAATGTATGATATTATCTAATACTTTAAATTTTTTCTAATTTTACAATTTGAATTCAAATTAGAAATCATTTGAATTTTATAAAAAAAAAGTTTTTGATTTTTATATTTCTCCATAAAGTATACATATTTTCTTTTTTATATAAAGCGAATAAAACTTCTCTTGAAATGTGTTTCTTTTCCCAAAATCATAATTTTGTGCAATTAAAAATAAAAGTCATTCGGTATTAACTTTGGGTAAAGAATTTTTCTACAACCAGTTGGAGTTACCACTGCAAGAGGCCTATAAACAGGGTACAAAGGTAATAAAATACATAAATATTACAAAAAAGTTAATATTTTTAAATAATAAATTGTTAAGGTTTATAATAACGATTGTTAAGGTTTAAAAAGACATCAATAATAATCGATTGTAAATTTTACTATTACACTTTTTACTATTAAAAGAATTGAGAAAAGTTTTTACAATGCTGTTTGAAACTTTATATATGTTTAATTTTTTGAAAGATAGACTTATCTAACTGGTTATGGTTGTAATGCATTTATGTTTTTCCGTTTCACTTAAATAAATTATTTGGCATAATTATGAATAATACATTTTAATTTGAAAAATAATGAAACAAGAATACAATTTATCAAATAAATGATCTTTGAGTACCAAGTTTAAAACATTCTATAAGAAAGAAAAGCTTATTTTGACGACAAGCATATTCCCAAGATTCAGGAGAGATTGTGCGTCTAAGGCGATACTTCCAATCAATAACAAAGAAATAGGCAATAGAAAATGGGAATGAAAATAGGCATCATCTGAATGAAGAAAGATGACATTCCCATAAGATAAATTACATTGAATTAAGTTTATTACAAATAATAAAAAAATACCTTTATGGAAGATATCTTCCAAATGTTTGTACGGATTAATTTGATAACGGTCAAATCAGTGTTGTAAATATTTTGGAACTTCTTTGACAGAAAATACAGAGTTGTTATTCATTTATTTATATGATTTTTTATATATTTCTAATTATAGCATAATCAGATGTTTTTGTGTTCAATAAATATTAACAACTCACCACTTGTTGACAACATATTAACAAAATTTTCGCTGGAATAGTGTTCAAGGTTATAACAAATTTAAATAAGGTAAACTATAAAATATATTGTAAAGCTAATTGTTAATTGTTAAAGTAGTTTTTTTACATTTACTTTAGCTTAAAGATACCAACAAACTTTTCAAATCTCACTTACATGTTTCCAGTACCAGAGCTTCCCCACAATTCATTAACGTTACGCAATCTAATTAACCAAAGACACGTAATTCTCTGTCAATGGGTATGATGAATTCTATTTTTGAGGCTCTAACAAATGATTGGCAAAATAAGAACTTACGTCGTATTGTTATGAGTGCCAAGGGACCGATATGGTCGGCTGGTCATAATCTAAAAGAACTTACACCAGAAAGTGAAAGGAAGGAAGTATTCCAAAAGTTGAGTGACATAATATTAAATATATATAAAGATCCAGTACCATTAATAGCAAAAGTAAATGGTTTGGCGGCAGCAGCTGGTTGCCAATTGGTGGCCTCATATAGCATCGGATAAGAGTACATTTTCTACACCAGGGTATAAATATTTCATTAATATAATTTTCTATTTTTTGCTTAATAGTATTATTTCTTTGTATCTTACTCTAGAGCTAACTTTGGTGTATTTTGTTCTACACCCGGCATTGCTATATTTCGTGTTATGGCCAGACCCCAATCAGTGTATATATTAATGACTGGTTTACCTATAACAGCACAAGAAGCTTTTATAGCCGGTATTATTTATAATTTATATATACCATAAATTTATATAGAAATTTGTTTTAAATTAATTTTCAGGTCTAGTTAGTCGTGTTGTACCAGAAACAGAATTGGAAGCGGAAATGCACAGAGTCACAGATGCTATTAAACACAAAAATCGTACCTGTTATTGCTTTGGGCAAAGAATTCTATTACAAACAATTGAATTTATCCATTAAAGAGGCTTATAAGTTAGGAACTGAGGTAATCCTAATATAATAATACATTCTTTTGTTTATTAATTTTAAAATATTTTTATTAATAACAGAAAATGTTAGAAAATCTTGCATTAAATGATTGTAACGAATGCCTTAGAAGTTTTGAGGAAAAACGTAAAGCCCAGTGGAATCATGAATATAAGGTAATATAAATATCAGTTTAAATACATTTATTGGACAATAATGATTTTTTTTTTAATACAAACATCTGTAGTTATATTTGTATTTTATTTTATACGTTACATAATTAAGAAAATAATAGATTCATACATACATTTATCATTTTCTAAATGTTTTTTTAACTACTAAAAAAATGGAGATATTATTGATAAAATTTATACATGATTTTAAGTAATTCGCATATTTTCACAAAACAAAATATTTAATACGATCTCGGCCATATACATATAATTTTGATAATTTTTAATAATTTTTTCAATATACCTGAACATAAAAAAGTAAACAAAAAAATTCGTTTTTTTTTATTTGTACGGAAGCACGATTTGAGAGAATAAAATTAGTGTTGGATTAAACGTCAGATACTAATTATAGCGACAAAATGAGAAAGCGGCGCTACCTTATTATTTTTATATCATGCCATAAAGTTAATAGAAATTATTTAATTAAAACGATAACACTAAAATTAGTATTTTATATACATCTATTTTTCACTCTTCCTCAACTAAATACATATTTTGTTTAAATTTTCTCAATTTATTCGTTTTTTCTCTTCAAATTGTAATTAGAATTTTATAGTATAACAAAAAGTCGACTTTTTGGCAGTCTTTCCATTTTGGAATAATCGTCTATCGACTTTCCTATTATTCTCGACTTATTCTAACTTTTTGATTTTTTATTTCGACTATTCTGGGTTTTAAAAAATTTAATTTCAAAGGAAGGTATTTCCTTAGAGGTATGTATATTAAAAGTAAATAGTTCATAATCTCTTTATGTTTAATATACATATACAAATTTAAAATAAATTACCATCTATAACAACTAATAAAAAAACATATTTATTTTTTGTATTTTTTATTTACAAAATTAAAAACAACAAAAATATTTACAATAAGAATTAAAAAAAAATTAAATTACAAATAAATAATAAAAAAAAAAAACATTATATATTATATTATAAAAATAAAAAAACATTAAAAACATATATTAATACATTTTATTTAAAAATGTACTTTTCTGTGTTTAAAAATAAATTAAATTTAACTTTCTTTTTCCTTTTTTGTGGATCTCGTCTCCAATTTGAATAGGCACTTTGACTCCTCAGGCAACCTAAAATAGAATATATGGAATAATTTTAATATTTCTTACAAAATTTTTTATATGTATATATAAATTACTTTTTAAGTTTACATTACTCGTTGTAATTGCTAGATCTTTCTCCGGGTTTCTTGTAGGACCTTTAAAAAAAAATTGAAAAAATTAAAATGAAAATATATATATAAATACGTCTGTGTTAATAGTGTCAACATATTTTTCCTTATTTTACCTCTGTCTTGTTGTCGCCAACTATAATTTACATTATGGGCTCTTTCACGCCACAGACAACCTAAAATAGTATATGTAGATTTATTTTATTAATTTTATTTCTTACTAATTTTTTATATTCATATATTACCTTTTAAGTTTACATCGTTCCTTATAACCGGTGGAATCTCTTCTGCTTTTTTTGTAGATCCTTAAAAAAAAGAATGTTTTTTGTTTTTCTTAAAAAAAATAAATTAATTAATTAAAACAATTTTTTATTTACCTGTAGTGGATGAAATATTTCCAATAGGAGTTTTTTGCAATGCTCTTGTCGTTTTTAGTTGGTCTGTTTGAGTATGTACGTCAACAGTTGTTTCAGTATGTATGTCAACAGTTGTTTGAGTATGTACGTCAGCACTTGTTTGAGTATGTATGTCAACAGTTGTTTGAGTTTTTGTTGAATTGGAATGTATTATGTTTGTTTGTGTGTTAGGAATGAAGTTATTTTGTAGCTGAATGTATGGAACTTGTGTAATTGTGGGTAATATAATATATCCGTGGTAGAATGTATTATAATAGTATGGACTTGTGTAGTGTGTTGTAAAAGGTGTAGTGTATGTATTGTAAAAGAACATATTTGCGTTGTCTTGTCCCGTACCGTTCCAGAACATTTCACAATCATTCTGAAAGCTGTTATTTTCCATTATTATTTATTGTTGAAGGAGTTGCCAATAATATATCACAGAAAATAATAAAAAAAATAAAGAAACATATTAGTTTCATTTTAAATTTTAAATTAACTTAAAATCATTTTATTTAAATATCGTTAGCTTATTATATAGAAAAGGCATTTTTGTCTATATTTTCTGGCATTTTTCTTTCAAATACACCTACTTAAAAAAATTAAGTAATCTATGACGACAAATACCTAACTTATAACAATCATTTTAGTACACTATATAATTTAGTATTATCAATAATTAGCTTATTTAATGAAAAGAATAATACATTTGAAAATTTGAATTCTGCCTTTTCTATATTAAGCTATAGATACATTAAAAAAATAAAAATTAAAACAAAATCTTTTAAAACTTACAATTGCATTTCATTCCTTTGTTGCATTATTTTATTTTTCTCTTTTATGAAATATATATAAATATGTATTTTATAAGTCGCTCGGATGTAAATATCCTGCAAAAAAGAAAACAATTTTATAAATATGTAAATATATAACAAAAAAAAAAAAAAATTGAAAAAATTTATTTTTTTTAATTTCAAATGGAGAAAAACTAAAATACAATTATATTATGCACACAAATTAAACAAATCGCATTTATTATTTATTTGTTTTAAGGCGAACTGAATAGATAAACTCGTGGCTGCAAATTATAAGAATCCACTTTCTAATTTTTTATATTCCAGTATTATTTTTTTATAAAATGTTTACAAAAATCATAAATAATATTAGAATTGCTGAACGGACGAGTTCATCGTTCAGTTCACTTCAATTTGTGTGCATAATACAAAAAAATTTTCACATTATTCCAAAATATTGAAAATTATTTATATATTTTTTTCACAATCATAATTTTTGAATTTTTTTACTCACTTTTTTAATATGGATATATATATGTTGATGCTGGTCGCTTGGATGCAAATATCCTGTAAAAAAAGAAAACAACTTTATAAGTTTTATATATTAAAAATATATATACATATATATGTGAATATATAATAATAAAAAAAATTTGAAAAAATGTATTTTTGTCAAATAGAGAAATACTAAAATACAATTATATTATGCACACAAATTAAACAAATCGCGTTTATTATTTATTTGTTTTAAGGCGAACTGAATAGATAAACTCGTGGCTGAAAATTATAGGAATCCAAATTTTCAGTTTTTAAAATAAAAAATATTTGAATTTGCTAAATGGACGAATTCACCATTCAGTTCGCCTTATTTTGTATGCATAATACATTAATATTTTCACTATTTTCACATAATTTCAAATTAATTTTATTTTTATTTTTTACAATTAAATTTTTTCACATTTATTCACTCACTTTTTAAATATTTGACTGAAGTTTTGTTTTGATTTTCTTTTATTGTGATTTATAACAGGGATTGAAAATAACAGTTATAAACAGGGAACTGATATAAATTTGAAATGGTAATTACATAACGGTCTGAATAAATTATAATGCATGCAAAACGAAGATACATGGTCTTAAAAGAGTGAGAATCCACAAGATGGGACTTTGTGGTACTCTTTCATTCTTCAAATGGTACTTTTGGAAATTTTTGTAATAATTAAATTAAAAATATGATATTGTAGATACATGGTCTAAAATGAGTGAAAATCTACATGAGGAGACTTTGTGGTACTTTTTTGTTTCTCAAATGGTACTTTTTGAATTTTATGTAATAATTAACTTAGAAACATGAAATTAAAGATAAAAGTTCTTAAGTGAGCGAGAATCCACAAGAGGGAACTTTGTGGTACTTTTTCGTTCTTAGAATTTTACTTATTGAATTTTTTGTAATAATTAACTTAGAAATATGAAATTAACCCAGATACATGACCCTAAGTGAGTGAGAATTTACAATGGGGATTTTGTGGTACTTTTTTGTTTTTCAAATGGTACCTTTTGAATGTTATGTTATAAATAACTCAGAAACATGAAATTAAAGATACAAGTTCCTAAGTCAGTGAGAATCCACAAGAGGGAACTTTGTGGTACTTTCTTGTTTTTCAAATGGTACTTTTTGAATTTTATGTAATAATTAACTTAGAAACATGAATTAAAGATAAAAGTTCTTAAGTGAGTGAGAATCCACAAGAGGGAACTTTACTTTGTGGTACTTTTTCGTTCTTAGAATGGTACTTATTGAATTTTTTGTAATAATTAACTTAGAAATATGAAATTGAAGATACTTGGTCTTAAGCCAGTGCGAATCCACAAGAGATAACTTTGTGGTACTTTCTTGTTTTTCAAATGGTACTTTTTGAATTTTTTGTAATAATTAAATTAGAAATATAAAATTGTAGATACATGGTCTTAAGTGAGTGAGAATCCACAAGAGGGAACTTTATGGTACTTTTTCGTTCTTAGAATGGTACTTTTTGAATTTTTTGTAATAATTAATTTAGGAATATGAAATTGAAGATACATGGTCTTAAGTCAGTGAGAATCCACAAAATGGAACTTTGTAGTACTTTTTTGTTTTTCAAATGGTACTTTTTGAATTTTTAGTAATAATTTACTTAGATATATGAAATTAACCCAGATACATGACCCTAAGTGAGTGAGAATTTACAAAAGGGATTTTGTGGTACTTTTTTGTTTTTCAAATGGTACTTTTTGAATTTTATGTTATAAGTAACTCAGAAACATGAAATTAAAGATACAAGTTCCTAAGTCAGTGAGAATCCACAAGAAGGAACTTTGTACTTTGTACTTTCTTGTTTTTCAAATGGTACTTTTTGAATTTTATGTAATAATTAACTTAGAAACATGGAATTATAGATAAAAGTTCCTAAGTGAGTGAGAATCCACATGAATAGACTATGTGGTACTTTTTCGTTCTTAAAATAGTACCTTTTGAATTTTTTGTAATAATTAAATTAGAAATAGGAAATTGTAGACACATGGTTTAAAATGAGTGAAAATCCACAAGAGGAGCCTTTGAGGTACTTTTTCGTTCTTAGAATGGTACTCTTTGAATTTTTTGTAATAATTAAATTAGAAATATTAAGTTGAAGATACATGGTCTTAAATGAGTGAAAAACCACAAGAGGGAACTTTTTGTTCGAAAATAGTTGAAAAAAATTTAAAATAGTCAGAAAAAGTCTCAATGTTGGAAAAAATCGAAATCTTAATGTCGGAAATTGTCAGATAAATTCGAAAATAGTCGAAAAAATTTAATTTATTTAAAAGGAACAGATTCTTACCAGTTTTTATTTAAACTATATCATCTAACTGTTGAAAAAAATAGTAACACAAAAACATATTCTTGTGTGTAACCATCAGTTTCATTGCATTATCTGTTAATTAATCAATATATATGATTGCATTGTATGTATTTTATATTTTTTTAAGACGAATAATAAAAAATAGTCAAAGAAGTCGAAAAATCTCGATAATATCATATAAAGTCGAAAAGTCGTAAAGTAGTCAATAGAAATGTAATGTAAAGGTTTTTTGAAAAACAAGTCATTTTCTCAAAAAACACAAATAAATTGATCTGTTTTTTCATATATTTCAAAGCCAAAAAACATCTTAAACATCTTAACACACAGAAAACACACGAAATTTCCATACAGGAAAGAAATTTTTAGTATTTTTCGTACATAGAAATTTGTTGGAAAAAGAGTTTGAAAAATTGTCAATCAGTTTAAAAACAAAAAATCAAAAATTATGACTGAAATTTATATTTGTTCATAAATTTTATTTGTTTAAAAATTTTATTTTTTGAATTTGAAAGTGTGTTGTGAAATTTTTATATAAATCAAAAATTTTTGAAAATATGATACATGAACATGATGGCGTTTTTCAAAAAACTAGTCAAAAACTAATTTGTGTGAACATAATATAAGCAAACTGTGATTTTTTGATTTGTATTAAAAATTATTTTTTTTTTTTTCTAAAAATCTAAATTATTACAACAAATCAAAAAATTTACAAAAAATCAAAATTTTTACAAAAAACCAACGTTTTTACTAAAAATAAAAATTTTTTCCAAAAAATCAAAATTTTTGCAAGATATATTTTTTTTTTTTAGAAAATATCAAATTTTTGAATTTTTGTAAAAGAATCAAATTTTTACTAAACTATGATTTAAAAATTTAAATTTTTGAAAAAATTTTAGGTTAGTGAAAAATCGTATCCTTAGTAAAAAAATCTGATTTTTAAAATAAGGAATTTTTTGAAAGATTTGATTTTTTTTAATTGTGAAAATTATGATGTTTTGTAAAAATTGGATTTTTGTTAAATGGTTACATCATAGATTAATAAGTAGATAATATAAAAGCCTAATTCAATTATCGAAAACTTAATTTATATAACAACAAAATGCATGTAGTCACATATATTTTGTTTTTGTGTTTTGAAAAAAAGAGTAATATTTTTGAAAATTTAGTTTGAGGTGTCTCTCACGTATCCTAGTTGTTTTCTTTGGCTTATGTTATCGACTAATGAATTGACGATTTCAGTACAATTAAACAATAGCACTTATAATTTTTGTCATTGTCATTATTTTTAATAATGGTAATGCTTTTTAATGATATATTTTCATTAAAAATTATTTAAAAAAATAAAATTATCAAATTTTAAAAATTCATTATCAGCATTAAGCGAAATTTTTCGTACAATTCAAACTTTTTTTTCACTATATGTAATTTGAGTGCTACTTTACTCTTCTATTCGGTACATATATTTTTCCATAATTTTTAAAAATATTACATTTTATATTCCTCAAAACTAGTTGTAATGGAGACTTCTATTTAAATGATTTAAAAATCTTTAATGAAACGATATTAAACTAATACTAATAATTTAATATTATATTAAAGCATATTTAAAAAAATTGTTTTTTATACAAACATTGCTTTTCTCAGTAATTAAGCTTTTTTTTGGAAATTTGTTATTTTTAGTTAAAAAATTATTAAAAATAGCGATTTTTTTAATAATAATTAAAATTTTTTACATTATCATTATTTTCAAATAATGGTTATGAAAATTCAATGCTCAATGAAAAATTTCAATGTATGATATTATCTAATACTTTAAATTTTTTCTAATTTTACAATTTGAATTCAAATTAGAAATCATTTGAATTTTATAAAAAAAAAGTTTTTGATTTTTATATTTCTCCATAAAGTATACATATTTTCTTTTTTATATAAAGCGAATAAAACTTCTCTTGAAATGTGTTTCTTTTCCCAAAATCATAATTTTGTGCAATTAAAAATAAAAGTCATTCGGTATTAACTTTGGGTAAAGAATTTTTCTACAACCAGTTGGAGTTACCACTGCAAGAGGCCTATAAACAGGGTACAAAGGTAATAAAATACATAAATATTACAAAAAAGTTAATATTTTTAAATAATAAATTGTTAAGGTTTATAATAACGATTGTTAAGGTTTAAAAAGACATCAATAATAATCGATTGTAAATTTTACTATTACACTTTTTACTATTAAAAGAATTGAGAAAAGTTTTTACAATGCTGTTTGAAACTTTATATATGTATATTATATTTATTTTTTGAAAGATAGACTTATCTAACTGGTTATGGTTGTAATGCATTTATGTTTTTCCGTTTCACTTAAATAAATTATTTGGCATAATTATGAATAATACATTTTAATTTGAAAAATAATGAAACAAGAATACAATTTATCAAATAAATGATCTTTGAGTACCAAGTTTAAAACATTCTATAAGAAAGAAAAGCTTATTTTGACGACAAGCATATTCCCAAGATTCAGGAGAGATTGTGCGTCTAAGGCGATACTTCCAATCAATAACAAAGAAATAGGCAATAGAAAATGGGAATGAAAATAGGCATCATCTGAATGAAGAAAGATGACATTCCCATAAGATAAATTACATTGAATTAAGTTTATTACAAATAATAAAAAAATACCTTTATGGAAGATATCTTCCAAATGTTTGTACGGATTAATTTGATAACGGTCAAATCAGTGTTGTAAATATTTTGGAACTTCTTTGACAGAAAATACAGAGTTGTTATTCATTTATTTATATGATTTTTTATATATTTCTAATTATAGCATAATCAGATGTTTTTGTGTTCAATAAATATTAACAACTCACCACTTGTTGACAACATATTAACAAAATTTTCGCTGGAATAGTGTTCAAGGTTATAACAAATTTAAATAAGGTAAACTATAAAATATATTGTAAAGCTAATTGTTAATTGTTAAAGTAGTTTTTTTACATTTACTTTAGCTTAAAGATACCAACAAACTTTTCAAATCTCACTTACATGTTTCCAGTACCAGAGCTTCCCCACAATTCATTAACGTTACGCAATCTAATTAACCAAAGACACGTAATTCTCTGTCAATGGGTATGATGAATTCTATTTTTGAGGCTCTAACAAATGATTGGCAAAATAAGAACTTACGTCGTATTGTTATGAGTGCCAAGGGACCGATATGGTCGGCTGGTCATAATCTAAAAGAACTTATAACAGAAAGTGAAAGGAAGGAAGTATTCCAAAAGTTGAGTGACATAATATTAAATATATATAAAGATCCAGTACCATTAATAGCAAAAGTAAATGGTTTGGCGGCAGCAGCTGGTTGCCAATTGGTGGCCTCATATAGCATCGGATAAGAGTACATTTTCTACACCAGGGTATAAATATTTCATTAATATAATTTTCTATTTTTTGCTTAATAGTATTATTTCTTTGTATCTTACTCTAGAGCTAACTTTGGTGTATTTTGTTCTACACCCGGCATTGCTATATTTCGTGTTATGGCCAGACCCCAATCAGTGTATATATTAATGACTGGTTTACCTATAACAGCACAAGAAGCTTTTATAGCCGGTATTATTTATAATTTATATATACCATAAATTTATATAGAAATTTGTTTTAAATTAATTTTCAGGTCTAGTTAGTCGTGTTGTACCAGAAACAGAATTGGAAGCGGAAATGCACAGAGTCACAGATGCTATTAAACACAAAAGTCGTACCTGTTATTGCTTTGGGCAAAGAATTCTATTACAAACAATTGAATTTATCCATTAAAGAGGCTTTTAAGTTAGGAACTGAGGTAATCCTAATATAATAATACATTCTTTTGTTTATTAATTTTAAAATATTTTTATTAATAACAGAAAATGTTAGAAAATCTTGCATTAAATGATTGTAACGAATGCCTTAGAAGTTTTGAGGAAAAACGTAAAGCCCAGTGGAATCATGAATATAAGGTAATATAAATATCAGTTTAAATACATTTATTGGACAATAATGATTTTTTTTTTAATACAAACATCTGTAGTTATATTTGTATTTTATTTTATACGTTACATAATTAAGAAAATAATACATTCATACATACATTTATCATTTTCTAAATGTTTTTTTAACTACTAAAAAAATGGAGATATTATTGATAAAATTTATACATGATTTTAAGTAATTCGCATATTTTCACAAAACAAAATATTTAATACGATCTCGGCCATATACATATAATTTTGATAATTTTTAATAATTTTCTCAATATACCTGAACATAAAAAAGTAAACAAAAAAATTCGTTTTTTTTTTTTATTTGTACGGAAGCACGATTTGAGAGAATAAAATTAGTGTTGGATTAAACGTCAGATACTAATCATAGCGACAAAATGAGAAAGCGGCGCTACCTTATTATTTTTATATCATGCCATAAAGTTAATAGAAATTATTTAATTAAAACGATAACACTAAAATTAGTATTTTATATACATCTATTTTTCACTCTTTCTCAACTAAATACATATTTTGTTTAAATTTTCTCAATTTATTCGTTTTTTCTCTTCAAATTGTAATTAGAATTTTAATTTAGAATTTTAATTTATTTAAAAATAAATTAAATTTAACTTTCTTTTTCCTTTTTTGTGGATCTCGTCTCCAATTTGAATAGGCACTTTGACTCCTCAGGCAACCTAAAATAGAATATATGGAATAATTTTAATATTTCTTACAAAATTTTTTATATGTATATATAAATTACTTTTTAAGTTTACATTACCCGTTGTAATTGCTAGATCTTTCTCCGGGTTTCTTGTAGGACCTTTAAAAAAAAATTTAAAAAATTAAAATGAAAATATATATATAAATACGTCTGTGTTAATAGTGTCAACATATTTTTCCTTATTTTACCTCTGTCTTGTTGTCGCCAACTATAATTTACATTATGGGCTCTTTCACGCCACAGACAACCTAAAATAGTATATGTAGATTTATTTTATTAATTTTATTTCTTACTAATTTTTTATATTCATTTATTACCTTTTAAGTTTACATCGTTCCTTATAACCGGTGGAATCTCTTCTGCTTTTTTTGTAGATCCTTAAAAAAAAGAATGTTTTTTGTTTTTCTTAAAAAAAATAAATTAATTAATTAAAACAATTTTTTATTTACCTGTAGTGGATGAAATATTTCCAATAGGAGTTGTTTGCAATGCTCTTGTCGTTTTTAGTTGGTCTGTTTGAGTATGTACGTCAACAGTTGTTTCAGTATGTATGTCAACAGTTGTTTGAGTATGTACGTCAGCACTTGTTTGAGTATGTATGTCAACAGTTGTTTGAGTTTTTGTTGAATTGGAATGTATTATGTTAGTTTGTGTGTTATTTTGTAGCTGAATGTATGGAACTTGTGTAATTGTGGGTAATATAATATATCCGTGGTAGAATGTATTATAATAGTATGGACTTGTGTAGTGTGTTGTAAAAGGTGTAGTGTATGTATTGTAAAAGAACATATTTGCGTTGTCTTGTCCCGTACCGTTCCAGAACATTTCACAATCATTCTGAAAGCTGTTATTTTCCATTATTATTTATTGTTGAAGGAGTTGCCAATAATATATCACAGAAAATAATAAAAAAAATAAAGAAACATATTAGTTTCATTTCAAATTTTAAATTAACTTAAAATCATTTTATTTAAATATCGTTAGCTTAATATATAGAAAAGGCATTTTTGTCTATATTTTCTGGCATTTTTCTTTCAAATACACCTACTTAAAAAAATTAAGTAATCTATGACGACAAATACCAAACTTATAACAATCATTTTAGTACACTATATAATTTAGTATTATCAATAATTAGCTTATTTAATGAAAAGAATAATACATTTGAAAATTTGAATTCTGCCTTTTCTATATTAAGCTATAGATACATTAAAAAAATAAAAATTAAAACAAAATCTTTTAAAACTTACAATTGCATTTCATTCCTTTGTTGCATTATTTTATTTTTCTCTTTTATGAAATATATATAAATATGTATTTTATAAGTCGCTCGGATGTAAATATCCTGCAAAAAAGAAAACAATTTTATAAATATGTAAATATATAACAAAAAAAAAAAAAAATTGAAAAAATTTATTTTTTTTAATTTCAAATGGAGAAAAACTAAAATACAATTATATTATGCACACAAATTAAACAAATCGCGTTTATTATTTATTTGTTTTAAGGCGAACTGAATAGATAAACTCGTGGCTGCAAATTATAAGAATCCACTTTCTAATTTTTTATATTCCAGTATTATTTTTTTAAAAATTGTTTACAAAAATCATAAATAATATTAGAATTGCTGAACGGACGAGTTCATCGTTCAGTTCGCTTCAATTTGTGTGCATAATACAAAAAAATTTTCACATTATTCCAAAATATTGAAAATTATTTATATATTTTTTTCACAATCATAATTTTTTTTTTACTCACTTTTTTAATATGGATATATATATGTTGATGCTGGTCGCTTGGATGTAAATATCCTGTAAAAAAAGAAAACAACTTTATAAGTTTTATATATTAAAAATATATATACATATATATGTGAATATATAATAATAAAAAAAATTTGAAAAAATGTATTTTTGTCAAATAGAGAAATACTAAAATACAATTATATTATGCACACAAATTAAACAAATCGCGTTTATTATTTATTTGTTTTAAGGCGAACTGAATAGATAAACTCGTGGCTGAAAATTATAGGAATCCAAATTTTCAGTTTTTAAAATAAAAAATATTTGAATTTGCTAAATGGACGAATTCACCATTCAGTTCGCCTTATTTTGTATGCATAATACATTAATATTTTCACTATTTTCACATAATTTCAAATTAATTTTATTTTTATTTTTCACAATTAAATTTTTTCACATTTATTCACTCACTTTTTAAATATTTGACTGAAGTTTTGTTTTGATTTTCTTTTATTGTGATTTATAACAGGGATTGAAAATAACAGTTATAAACAGGGAACTGATATAAATTTGAAATGGTAATTACATAACGGTCTGAATAAATTATAATGCATGCAAAACGAAGATACATGGTCTTAAAAGAGTGAGAATCCACAAGATGGGACTTTGTGGTACTCTTTCATTCTTCAAATGGTACTTTTGGAAATTTTTGTAATAATTAAATTAAAAATATGATATTGTAGATACATGGTCTAAAATGAGTGAAAATCTACATGAGGAGACTTTGTGGTACTTTTTTGTTTCTCAAATGGTACTTTTTGAATTTTATGTAATAATTAACTTAGAAACATGAAATTAAAGATAAAAGTTCTTAAGTGAGCGAGAATCCACAAGAGGGAACTTTGTGGTACTTTTTCGTTCTTAGAATTTTACTTATTGAATTTTTTGTAATAATTAACTTAGAAATATGAAATTAACCCAGATACATGACCCTAAGTGAGTGAGAATTTACAATGGGGATTTTGTGGTACTTTTTTGTTTTTCAAATGGTACCTTTTGAATGTTATGTTATAAATAACTCAGAAACATGAAATTAAAGATACAAGTTCCTAAGTCAGTGAGAATCCACAAGAGGGAACTTTGTGGTACTTTCTTGTTTTTCAAATGGTACTTTTTGAATTTTATGTAATAATTAACTTAGAAACATGAATTAAAGATAAAAGTTCTTAAGTGAGTGAGAATCCACAAGAGGGAACTTTACTTTGTGGTACTTTTTCGTTCTTAGAATGGTACTTATTGAATTTTTTGTAATAATTAACTTAGAAATATGAAATTGAAGATACTTGGTCTTAAGCCAGTGCGAATCCACAAGAGATAACTTTGTGGTACGGTACTTTTTGAATTTTATGTAATAATTAACTTAGAAACATGAAATTAAAGATAAAAGTTCTTAAGTGAGTGAGAATCCACAAGAGGGAACTTTGTGGTACTTTTTCGTTTTTAGAATGGTACTTATTGAATTTTTTGTAATAATTAACTTAGAAATATGAAATTGAAGATACATGGTCTTAAGTCAGTGAGAATCCACAAAATGGAACTTTGTAGTACTTTTTTGTTTTTCAAATGGTACTTTTTGAATTTTTAGTAATAATTTACTTAGATATATGAAATTAACCCAGATACATGACCCTAAGTGAGTGAGAATTTACAAAAGGAATTTTGTGGTACTTTTTTGTTTTTCAAATGGTACTTTTTGAATTTTATGTTATAAGTAACTCAGAAACATGAAATTAAAGATACAAGTTCCTAAGTCAGTGAGAATCCACAAGAAGGAACTTTGTACTTTGTACTTTCTTGTTTTTCAAATGGTACTTTTTGAATTTTATGTAATAATTAACTTAGAAACATGGAATTATAGATAAAAGTTCCTAAGTGAGTGAGAATCCACATGAATAGACTATGTGGTACTTTTTCGTTCTTAAAATAGTACCTTTTGAATTTTTTGTAATAATTAAATTAGAAATAGGAAATTGTAGACACATGGTTTAAAATGAGTGAAAATCCACAAGAGGAGCCTTTGAGGTACTTTTTCGTTCTTAGAATGGTACTCTTTGAATTTTTTGTAATAATTAAATTAGAAATATTAAGTTGAAGATACATGGTCTTAAATGAGTGAAAAACCACAAGAGGGAACTTTTTGTTCGAAAATAGTTGAAAAAAATTGAAAATAGTCAGAAAAAGTCTCAATGTTGGAAAAAATCGAAATCTTAATGTCGGAAATTGTCAGATAAATTCAAAAATAGTCGAAAAAATTTAATTTATTTAAAAGGAACATATTCTTACCAGTTTTTATTTAAACTATATCATCTAACTGTTGAAAAAAATAGTAACACAAAAACATATTCTTGTGTGTAACCATCAGTTTCATTGCATTGTCTGTTAATTAATCAATATATATGATTGCATTGTATGTATTTTATATTTTTTTAAGACGAATAATAAAAAATAGTCAAAGAAGTCGAAAAATCTCGATAATATCATATAAAGTCGAAAAGTCGTAAAGTAGTCAATAGAAATGTAATGTAAAGGTTTTTTGAAAAACAAGTCATTTTCTCAAAAAACACAAACAAATTGATCTGTTTTTTCATATACTTCAAAGCCAAAAAACATCTTAAACATCTTAACACACAGAAAACACACGAAATTTCCATACATGGAAGAAATTTTTAGTATTTTTCGTACATAGAAATTTGTTGGAAAAAGAGTTTGAAAAATTGTCAATCAGTTTAAAAACAAAAAATCAAAAATTATGACTGAAATTTATATTTGTTCATAAATTTTATTTGTTTAAAAATTTTATTTTTTGAATTTGAAAGTATGGTGTGAAATTTTTATATAAATCAAAAATTTGTGAAAATATGATACATGAACAGTGATGATTGCGTTTTTCAAAAAACTAGTCAAAAACTAATTTGTGTGAACATAATATAAGCAAACTGTGATTTTTTGATTTGTATTAAAAATTATTTTTTTTTTTTTCTAAAAATCTAAATTATTACAACAAATCAAAAAATTTACAAAAAATCAAAATTTTTACAAAAAACCAACGTTTTTACTAAAAATAAAAATTTTTTCCAAAAAATCAAAATTTTTGCAAGATATATTTTTTTTTTTAGAAAATATCAAATTTTTGAATTTTTGTAAAAGAATCAAATTTTTACTAAACTATGATTTAAAAATTTAAATTTTTGAAAAAATTTCAGGTTAGTGAAAAATCGTATCCTTAGTAAAAAAAAATCTGATTTTTAAAATAAGGAATTTTTTGAAAGATTTGATTTTTTTTAATTGTGAAAATTATGATGTTTTGTAAAAATTGGATTTTTGTTAAATGGTTATATCATAGATTAATAAGTAGATAATATAAAAGCCTAATTCAATTATCGAAAACTTAATTTATATAACAACAAAATGCATGTAGTCACATATATTTTGTTTTTGTGTTTTGAAAAAAAGAGTAATATTTTTGAAAATTTAGTTTGAGGTGTCTCTCACGTATCCCAGTTGTTTTCTTTGGCTTATGTTATCGACTAATGAATTGACGATTTCAGTACAATTAAACAATAGTACTTATAATTTTTGTCATTGTAATTATTTTTAATAATGGTAATGATATATTTTCATTAAAAATTATTTAAAAAAATAAAATTATCAAATTTTAAAAATTCATTATCAGCATTAAGCGAAATTTTTCGTACAATTCAAACTTTTTTTTCACTATATGTAATTTGAGTGCTACTATACTCTTCTATTCGGTACATATATTTTTCCATAATTTTTAAAAATATTACATTTTATATTCCTCAAAACTAGTTGTAATGGAGACTTCTATTTAAATGATTTAAAAATCTTTAATGAAACGATATTAAACTAATACTAATAATTTAATATTATATTAAAGCATATTTAAAAAAATTGTTTTTTATACAAACATTGCTTTTCTCAGTAATTAAGCTTTTTTTTGGAATTTTGTTATTTTTAGTTAAAAAATTATTAAAAATAGCGATTTTTTTAATAATAATTAAAATTTTTTACATTATCATTATTTTCAAATAATGGTTATGAAAATTCAATGCTCAATGAAAAATTTCAATGTATGATATTATCTAATACTTTAAATTTTTTCTAATTTTACAATTTGAATTCAAATTAGAAATCATTTGAATTTTATAAAAAAAAGTTTTTGATTTTTATATTTCTCCATAAAGTATACATATTTTCTATTTTTATATAAAGCGAATAAAACTTCTCTTGAAATGTGTTTCTTTTCCCAAAATCATAATTTTGTGCAATTAAAAATAAAAGTCATTCGGTATTAGCTTTTGGTAAAGAATTTTTCTACAACCAGTTGGAGTTACCACTGCAAGAGGCCTATAAACAGGGTACAAAGGTAATAAAATACATAAATATTACAAAAAAGTTAATATTTTTAAATAATAAATTGTTAAGGTTTATAATAACGATTGTTTAGGTTTAAAAAGACATCAATAATAATCGATTGTAAATTTTACTATTACACTTTTTACTATTAAAAGAATTGAGAAAAGTTTTTACAATGCTGTTTGAAACTTTATATATGTATATTATATTTATTTTTTGAAAGATAGACTTATCTAACTGGTTATGGTTGTAATGCATTTATGTTTTTCCGTTTCACTTAAATAAATTATTTGGCATAATTATGAATAATACATTTTAATTTGAAAAATAATGAAACAAGAATACAATTTATCAAATAAATGATCTTTGAGTACCAAGTTTAAAACATTCTATAAGAAATAAAAGCTTATTTTGACGACAAGCATATTCCCAAGATTCAGGAGAGATTGTGCGTCTAAGGCGATACTTCCAATCAATAACAAAGAAATAGGCAATAGAAAATGGGAATGAAAATAGGCATCATCTGAATGAAGAAAGATGACATTCCCATAAGATAAATTACATTGAATTAAGTTTATTACAAATAATAAAAAAATACCTTTATGGAAGATATCTTCCAAATGTTTGTACGGATTAATTTGATAACGGTCAAATCAGTGTTGTAAATATTTTGGAACTTCTTTGACAGAAAATACAGAGTTGTTATTCATTTATTTATATGATTTTTTATATATTTCTAATTATAGCATAATCAGATGTTTTTGTGTTCAATAAATATTAACAACTCGCCACTTGTTGACAACATATTAACAAAATTTTCGCTGGAATAGTGTTCAAGGTTATAACAAATTTAAATAAGGTAAACTATAAAATATATTGTAAAGCTAATTGTTAATTGTTAAAGTAGTTTTTTTACATTTACTTTAGCTTAAAGATACCAACAAACTTTTCAAATCTCACTTACATGTTTCCAGTACCAGAGCTTCCCCACAATTCATTAACGTTACACAATCTAATGGCGTACGAGAAATCTGTTTAAATTAACCAAAGACACGTAATTCTCTGTCAATGGGTATGATGAATTCTATTTTTGAGGCTCTAACAAATGATTGGCAAAATAAGAACTTACGTCGTATTGTTATGAGTGCCAAGGGACCGATATGGTCGGCTGGTCATAATCTAAAAGAACTTATAACAGAAAGTGAAAGGAAGGAAGTATTCCAAAAGTTGAGTGACATAATATTAAATATATATGAAGATCCAGTACCATTAATAGCAAAAGTAAATGGTTTGGCGGCAGCAGCTGGTTGCCAATTGGTGGCCTCATATAGCATCGGATAAGAGTACATTTTCTACACCAGGGTATAAATATTTCATTAATATAATTTTCAATTTTTTGCTTAATAGTATTATTTCTTTGTATCTTACTCTAGAGCTAACTTTGGTGTATTTTGTTCTACACCCGGCATTGCTATATCTCGTGTTATGGCCAGACCCCAATCAGTGTATATGTTAATGACTGGTTTACCTATAACATCACAAGAAGCTTTTATAGTCGGTATTATTTATAATTTATATATACCATAAATTTATATAGAAATTTGTTTTAAATTAATTTTCAGGTCTAGTTAGTCGTGTTGTACCAGAAACAGAATTCGAAGCGGAAATGCACAGAGTCACAGATGGTATTAAACACAAAAGTCGTACCTGTTATTGCTTTGGGCAAAGAATTCTATTACCAACAATTGAATTTATCCATTAAAGAGGCTTTTAAGTTAGGAACTGAGGTAATCCTAATATAATAATACATTCTTTTGTTTATTAATTTTAAAATATTTTTATTAATAACAGAAAATGTTAGAAAATCTTGCATTAAATGATTGTAACGAATGCCTTAGAAGTTTTGAGGAAAAACGTAAAGCCCAGTGGAATCATGAATATAAGGTAATATAAATATCAGTAAATTTATTGGACAATAATGATTTTTTTTTAATACAAACATCTGTAGTTATATTTGTATTTTATTTTATACGTTACATAATTAAGAAAATAATACATTCATACATACATTTATCATTTTCTAAATGTTTTTTTAACTACTAAAAAAATGGAGATATTATTGATAAAATTTATACATGATTTTAAGTAATTCGCATATTTTCACAAAACAAAATATTTAATACGATCTCGGCCATATACATATAATTTTGATAATTTTTAATAATTTTCTCAATATACCTGAACATAAAAAAGTAAACAAAAAAATTCGTTTTTTTTATTTGTACGGAAGCACGATTTGAGAGAATAAAATTAGTGTTGGATTAAACGTCAGATACTAATCATAGCGACAAAATGAGAAAGCGGCGCTACCTTATTATTTTTATATCATGCCATAAAGTTAATAGAAATTATTTAATTAAAACGATAACACTAAAATTAGTATTTTATATACATCTATTTTTCACTCTTCCTCAACTAAATACATATTTTGTTTAAATTTTCTCATTTTATTCGTTTTTTCTCTTCAAATTGTAATTAGAATTTTATAGTATAACAAAAAGTCGACTTTTTGGCAGTCTTTCCATTTTGGAATAATCGTCTATCGACTTTCCCATTATTCACGACTTATTCCAACTTTTCGATTTTTTATTTCGACTATTCTGGGTTTTAAAAAAATTAATTTCAAAGGAAGGTATTTCCTTAGAGGTATGTATATTAAAAGTAAATAGTTCATAATCTCTTTATGTTTAATATACATATACAAATTTAAAATAAATTACCATCTATAACAACTAATAAAAAAACATATTTATTTTTTGTATTTTTTATTTACAAAATTAAAAACAACAAAAATATTTACAATAAGAATTAAAAAAAATTAAATTACAAATAAATAATAAAAAAAAACATTATATATTATATTATAAAAATAAAAAAACATTAAAAACATATATTAATACATTTTATTTAAAAATGTACTTTTCTGTGTTTAAAAATAAATTAAATTTAACTTTCTTTTTCCTTTTTTGTGGATCTCGTCTCCAATTTGAATAGGCACTTTGACTCCTCAGGCAACCTAAAATAGAATATATGGAATAATTTTAATATTTCTTACAAAATTTTTTATATGTATATATAAATTACTTTTTAAGTTTACATTACTCGTTGTAATTGCTAGATCTTTCTCCGGGTTTCTTGTAGGACCTTTAAAAAAAAATTTTAAAAATTAAAATGAAAATATATATATAAATACGTCTGTGTTAATAGTGTCAACATATTTTTCCTTATTTTACCTCTGTCTTGTTGTCGCCAACTATAATTTACATTATGGGCTCTTTCACGCCACAGACAACCTAAAATAGTATATGTAGATTTATTTTATTAATTTTATTTCTTACTAATTTTTTATATTCATATATTACCTTTTAAGTTTACATCGTTCCTTATAACCGGTGGAATCTCTTCTGCTTTTTTTGTAGATCCTTAAAAAAAATAATGTTTTTTGTTTTTCTTAAAAAACATAAATTAATTAATTAAAACAATTTTTTATTTACCTGTAGTGGATGAAATATTTCCAATAGGAGTTGTTTGCAATGCTCTTGTCGTTTTTAGTTGGTCTGTTTGAGTATGTACGTCAACAGTTGTTTCAGTATGTATGTCAACAGTTGTTTGAGTATGTACGTCAGCACTTGTTTGAGTATGTATATCAGCAGTTGTTTGAGTTTTTGTTGAATTGGAATGTATTATGTTTGTTTGTGTGTTAGGAATGAAGTTATTTTGTAGCTGAATGTATGGAACTTGTGTAATTGTGGGTAATATAATATATCCGTGGTAGAATGTATTATAATAGTATGGACTTGTGTAGTGTGTTGTAAAAGGTGTAGTGTATGTATTGTAAAAGAACATATTTGCGTAGTCTTGTCCCGTACCGTTCCAGAACATTGCACAATCAGTCTGAAAGCTGTTATTTTCCATTATTATTTATTGTTGAAGGAGTTGCCAATAATATATCACAGAAAATAATAAAAAAAATAAAGAAACATATTAGTTTCATTTCAAATTTTAAATTAACTTAAAATCATTTTATTTAAATATCGTTAGCTTAATATATAGAAAAGGCATTTTTGTGTATATTTTCTGGCATTTTTCTTTCAAATACACCTACTTAAAAAAATTAAGTAATCTATGACGACAAATACCAAACTTATAACAATCATTTTAGTACACTATATAATTTAGTATTATCAATAATTAGCTTATTTAATGAAAAGAATAATACATTTGAAAATTTGAATTCTGCCTTTTCTATATTAAGCTATCGATACATTAAAAAAATAAAAATTAAAACAAAATCTTTTAAAACTTACAATTGCATTTCATTACTTTGTTGCATTATTTTATTGTTCTCTTTTATGAAATATATATAAATATGTATTTTATAAGTCGCTCGGATGTAAATATCCTGCAAAAAAGAAAACAATTTTATAAATTTTATATATTAAAAAAATATATATGCAAATATATAACAATAAAAAAAATTGAAAAAATTTATTTTGTTTACAAAAATCATAAATAATATTAGAATTGCTGAACGGACGAGTTCATCGTTCAGTTCGCTTCAATTTGTGTGCATAATACAAAAAAATTTTCACATTATTCCAAAATATTTAAAATTATTTATATATATTTTTTTCACAATCATAATTTTTGAATTTTTTTTTTACTCACTTTTTTAATATGGATATATATATATGTTGATGCTGGTCGCTTGGATGCAAATATCCTGTAAAAAAAGAAAACAACTTTATAAGTTTTATATATTAAAAATATATATACATATATATGTGAATATATAATAATAAAAAAAATTTGAAAAAATGTATTTTTTTCAAATAGAGAAATACTAAAATACAATTATATTATGCACACAAATTAAACAAATCGCGTTTATTATTTATTTGTTTTAAGGCGAACTGAATAGATAAACTCGTGGCTGAAAATTATAGGAATCCAAATTTTCAGTTTTTAAAATAAAAAATATTTGAATTTGCTAAATGGACGAATTCACCATTCAGTTCGCCTTATTTTGTATGCATAATACATTAATATTTTCACTATTTTCACATAATTTCAAATTAATTTTATTTTTATTTTTCACAATTAAATTTTTTCACATTTATTCACTCACTTTTTAAATATTTGACTGAAGTTTTGTTTTGATTTTCTTTTATTGTGATTTATAACAGGGATTGAAAATAACAGTTATAAACAGGGAACTGATATAAATTTGAAATGGTAATTACATAACGGTCTGAATAAATTATAATGCATGCAAAACGAAGATACATGGTCTTAAAAGAGTGAGAATCCACAAGATGGGACTTTGTGGTACTCTTTCATTCTTCAAATGGTACTTTTGGAAATTTTTGTAATAATTAAATTAAAAATATGATATTGTAGATACATGGTCTAAAATGAGTGAAAATCTACATGAGGAGACTTTGTGGTACTTTTTTGTTTCTCAAATGGTACTTTTTGAATTTTATGTAATAATTAACTTAGAAACATGAAATTAAAGATAAAAGTTCTTAAGTGAGCGAGAATACACAAGAGGGAACTTTGTGGTACTTTTTCGTTCTTAGAATTTTACTTATTGAATTTTTTGTAATAATTAACTTAGAAATATGAAATTAACCCAGATACATGACCCTAAGTGAGTGAGAATTTACAATGGGGATTTTGTGGTACTTTTTTGTTTCTCAAATGGTACTTTTTGAATTTTATGTAATAATTAACTTAGAAACATGAAATTAAAGATAAAAGTTCTTAAGTGAGCGAGAATACACAAGAGGGAACTTTGTGGTACTTTTTCGTTTTTAGAATGGTACTTATTGAATTTTTTGTAATAATTAACTTAGAAATATGAAATTGAAGATACATGGTCTTAAGTCAGTGAGAATCCACAAGAGGGAACTTTGTAGTACTTTTTCGTTTTTCAAATGGTACTTTTTGAATTTTTAGTAATAATTAACTTAGAAATATGAAATTAACCCAGATACATGACCCTAAGTGAGTGAGAATTTACAATGGGGATTTTGTGGTACTTTTTTGTTTTTCAAATGGTACCTTTTGAATGTTATGTTATAAATAACTCAGAAACATGAAATTAAAGATACAAGTTCTTAAGTCAGTGAGAATCTACAAGAGGGAACTTTGTGGTACTTTCTTGTTTTTCAAATGGTACTTTTTGAATTTTATGTAATAATTAACTTAGAAACATGAAATTAAAGATAAAAGTTCTTAAGTGAGTGAGAATCCACAAGAGGGAACTTTACTTTGTGGTACTTTTTCGTTCTTAGAATGGTACTTATTGAATTTTTTGTAATAATTAACTTAGAAATATGAAATTGAAGATACTTGGTCTTAAGCCAGTGCGAATATACAAGAGATAACTTTGTGGTACTTTCTTGTTTTTCAAATGGTACTTTTTGAATTTTTTGTAATAATTAAATTAGAAATATAAAATTGTAGATACATGGTCTTAAGTGAGTGAGAATCCACAAGAGGGAACTTTATGGTACTTTTTCGTTCTTAGAATGGTACTTTTTGAATTTTTTGTAATAATTAATTTAGGAATATGAAATTGAAGATACATGGTCTTAAGTCAGTGAGAATCCACAAAATGGAACTTTGTAGTACTTTTTTGTTTTTCAAATGGTACTTTTTGAATTTTTAGTAATAATTTACTTAGATATATGAAATTAACCCAGATACATGACCCTAAGTGAGTGAGAATTTACAAAAGGGATTTTGTGGTACTTTTTTGTTTTTCAAATGGTACTTTTTGAATTTTATGTTATAAGTAACTCAGAAACATGAAATTAAAGATGCAAGTTCCTAAGTCAGTGAGAATCCACAAGAAGGAACTTTGTACTTTGTACTTTCTTGTTTTTCAAATGGTACTTTTTGAATTTTATGTAATAATTAACTTAGAAACATGGAATTATAGATAAAAGTTCCTAAGTGAGTGAGAATCCACATGAATAGACTATGTGGTACTTTTTCGTTCTTAAAATAGTACCTTTTGAATTTTTTGTAATAATTAAATTAGAAATAGGAAATTGTAGACACATGGTTTAAAATGAGTGAAAATCCACAAGAGGAGCCTTTGAGGTACTTTTTCGTTCTTAGAATGGTACTCTTTGAATTTTTTGTAATAATTAAATTAGAAATATTAAGTTGAAGAAACATGGTCTTAAATGAGTGAAAAACCACAAGAGGGAACTTTTTGTTCGAAAATAGGTGAAAAAAATTTAAAATAGTCAGAAAAAGTCTCAATGTTGGAAAAAATCGAAATCTTAATGTCGGAAATTGTCAGATAAATTCGAAAATAGTCGAAAAAATTTATTTTATTTAAAAGGAACAGTTTCTTACCAGTTTTTATTTAAACTATATCATCTAACTGTTGAAAAAAATAGTAACACAAAAACATATTCTTGTGTGTAACCATCAGTTTCATTGCATTGTCTGTTAATTAATCAATATATATGATTGCATTGTATGTATTTTATATTTTTTTAAGACGAATAATAAAAAATAGTCAAAGAAGTCGAAAAATCTCGATAATATCATATAAAGTCGAAAAGTCGTAAAGTAGTCAATAGAAATGTAATGTAAAGGTTTTTTGAAAAACAAGTAATTTTCTCAAAAAACACAAACAAATTGATCTGTTTTTTCATATATTTCAAAGCCAAAAAACATCTTAAACATCTTAACACACAGAAAACACACGAAATTTCCATACAGGGAAGAAATTTTTAGTATTTTTCGTACATAGAAATTTGTTGGAAAAAGAGTTTGAAAAATTGTCAATCAGTTTAAAAACAAAAAATCAAAAATTATGACTGAAATTTATATTTGTTCATAAATTTTATTTGTTTAAAAATTTTATTTTTTGAATTTGAAAGTGTGTTGTGAAATTTTTATATAAATCAAAAATTTTTGAAAATATGATACATGAACAGTGATGATTGCGTTTTTCAAAAAACTAGTCAAAAACTAATTTGTGTGAACATAATATAAGCAAACTGTGATTTTTTGATTTGTATTAAAAATTATTTTTTTTTTTTTTTCTAAAAATCTAAATTATTACAACAAATCAAAAAATTTACAAAAAATCAAAATTTTTACAAAAAACCAACGTTTTTACTAAGAATAAAAATTTTTTCCAAAAAATCAAAATTTTTGCAAGATATATTTTTTTTTTAGAAAATAGCAAATTTTTGAATTTTTGTAAAAGAATCAAATTTTTACTAAACTATGATTTAAAAATTTAAATTTTTTAAAAAATTTCAGGTTAGTGAAAAATCGTATCCTTAGTAAAAAAAAATCTGATTTTTAAAATAAGGAATTTTTTGAAAGATTTGATTTTTTTTAATTGTGAAAATTATGATGTTTTGTAAAAATTGGATTTTTGTTAAATGGTTACATCATAGATTAATAAGTAGATAATATAAAAGCCTAATTCAATTATCGAAAACTTAATTTATATAACAACAAAATGCATGTAGTCACATATATTTTGTTTTTGTGTTTTGAAAAAAAGAGTAATATTTTTGAAAATTTAGTTTGAGGTGTCTCTCAGTATCCCAGTTGTTTTCTTTGGCTTATGTTATCGACTAATGAATTGACGATTTCAGTACAATTAAACAATAGTACTTATAATTTTTGTCATTGTAATTATTTTTAATAATGGTAATGCTTTTTAATGATATATTTTCATTAAAAATTATTTTAAAAAAATAAAATTATCAAATTTTAAAAATTCATTATCAGCATTAAGCGAAATTTTTCGTACAATTCAAACTTTTTTTTCACTATATGTAATTTGAGTGCTACTTTACTCTTCTATTCGGTACATATATTTTTCCATAATTTTTAAAAATATTACATTTTATATTCCTCAAAACTAGTTGTAATGGAGACTTCTATTTAAATGATTTAAAAATCTTTAATGAAACGATATTAAACTAATACTAATAATTTAATATTATATTAAAGCATATTTAAAAAAATTGTTTTTTATACAAACATTGTTTTTCTCAGTAATTAAGCTTTTTTTTTTGGAATTTTGTTATTTTTAGTTAAAAAATTATTAAAAATAGCGATTTTTTTAATAATAATTAAAATTTTTTACATTATCATTATTTTCAAATAATGGTTATGAAAATTCAATGCTCAATGAAAAATTTCAATGTATGATATTATCTAATACTTTAAATTTTTTCTAATTTTACAATTTGAATTCAAATTAGAAATCATTTGAATTTTATAAAAAAAAGTTTTTGATTTTTATATTTCTCCATAAAGTATACATATTTTCTATTTTTATATAAAGCGAATAAAACTTCTCTTGAAATGTGTTTCTTTTCCCAAAATCATAATTTTGTGCAATTAAAAATAAAAGTCATTCGGTATTAGCTTTTGGTAAAGAATTTTTCTACAACCAGTTGGAGTTACCACTGCAAGAGGCCTATAAACAGGGTACAAAGGTAATAAAATACATAAATATTACAAAAAAGTTAATATTTTTAAATAATAAATTGTTAAGGTTTATAATAACGATTGTTTAGGTTTAAAAAGACATCAATAATAATCGATTGTAAATTTTACTATTACACTTTTTACTATTAAAAGAATTGAGAAAAGTTTTTACAATGCTGTTTGAAACTTTATATATATATATTATATTTATTTTTTGAAAGATAGACTTATCTAACTGGTTATGGTTGTAATGCATTTATGTTTTTCCGTTTCACTTAAATAAATTATTTGGCATAATTATGAATAATACATTTTAATTTGAAAAATAATGAAACAAGAATACAATTTATCAAATAAATGATCTTTGAGTACCAAGTTTAAAACATTCTATAAGAAAGAAAAGCTTATTTTGACGACAAGCATATTCCCAAGATTCAGGAGAGATTGTGCGTCTAAGGCGATACTTCCAATCAATAACAAAGAAATAGGCAATAGAAAATGGGAATGAAAATAGGCATCATCTGAATGAAGAAAAATGACATTCCCATAAGATAAATTACATTGAATTAAGTTTATTACAAATAATAAAAAAATACCTTTATGGAAGATATCTTCCAAATGTTTGTACGGATTAATTTGATAACGGTCAAATCAGTGTTGTAAATATTTTGGAACTTCTTTGACAGAAAATACAGAGTTGTTATTCATTTATTTATATGATTTTTTATATATTTCTAATTATAGCATAATCAGATGTTTTTGTGTTCAATAAATATTAACAACTCACCACTTGTTGACAACATATTAACAAAATTTTCGCTGGAATAGTGTTCAAGGTTATAACAAATTTAAATAAGGTAAACTATAAAATATATTGTAAAGCTAATTGTTAATTGTTAAAGTAGTTTTTTTACATTTACTTTAGCTTAAAGATACCAACAAACTTTTCAAATCTCACTTACATGTTTCCAGTACCAGAGCTTCCCCACAATTCATTAACGTTACACAATCTAATGGCGTACGAGAAATCTGTTTAAATTAACCAAAGACACGTAATTCTCTGTCAATGGGTATGATGAATTCTATTTTTGAGGCTCTAACAAATGATTGGCAAAATAAGAACTTACGTCGTATTGTTATGAGTGCCAAGGGACCGATATGGTCGGCTGGTCATAATCTAAAAGAACTTATACCAGAAAGTGAAAGGAAGTATTGCAAAAGTTGAGTGACATAATATTAAATATATATAAAGATCCAGTAACATTAATAGCAAAAGTAAATGGTTTGGCGGCAGCAGCTGGTTGCCAATTGGTGGCCTCATATAGCATCGGATAAGAGTACATTTTCTACACCAGGGTATAAATATTTCATTAATATAATTTTCTATTTTTTGCTTAATAGTATTATTTCTTTGTATCTTACTCTAGAGCTAACTTTGGTGTATTTTGTTCTACACCCGGCATTGCTATATCTCGTGTTATGGCCAGACCCCAATCAGTGTATATGTTAATGACTGGTTTACCTATAACATCACAAGAAGCTTTTATAGTCGGTATTATTTATAATTTATATATACCATAAATTTATATAGAAATTTGTTTTAAATTAATTTTCAGGTCTAGTTAGTCGTGTTGTACCAGAAACAGAATTGGAAGCGGAAATGCACAGAGTCACAGATGCTATTAAACACAAAAATCGTACCTGTTATTGCTTTGGGCAAAGAATTCTATTACCAACAATTGAATTTATCCATTAAAGAGGCTTATAAGTTAGGAACTGAGGTAATCCTAATATAATAATACATTCTTTTGTTTATTAATTTTAAAATATTTTTATTAATAACAGAAAATGTTAGAAAATCTTGCATTAAATGATTGTAACGAATGCCTTAGAAGTTTTGAGGAAAAACGTAAAGCCCAGTGGAATCATGAATATAAGGTAATATAAATATCAGTTTAAATACATTTATTGGACAATAATGAGTTTTTTTTAATACAAACATCTGTAGTTATATTTGTATTTTATTTTATACGTTACATAATTAAGAAAATAATACATTCATACATACATTTATCATTTTCTAAATGTTTTTTTAACTACTAAAAAAATGGAGATATTATTGATAAAATTTATACATGATTTTAAGTAATTCGCATATTTTCACAAAACAAAATATTTAATACGATCTCGGCCATATACATATAATTTTGATAATTTTTAATAATTTTCTCAATATACCTGAACATAAAAAAGTAAACAAAAAAATTCGTTTTTTTTATTTGTACGGAAGCACGATTTGAGAGAATAAAATTAGTGTTGGATTAAACGTCAGATACTAATCATAGCGACAAAATGAGAAAGCGGCGCTACCTTATTATTTTTATATCATGCCATAAAGTTAATAGAAATTATTTAATTAAAACGATAACACTAAAATTAGTATTTTATATACATCTATTTTTCACTCTTCCTCAACTAAATACATATTTTGTTTAAATTTTCTCAATTTATTCGTTTTTTCTCTTCAAATTGTAATTAGAATTTTATAGTATAACAAAAAGTCGACTTTTTGGCAGTCTTTCCATTTTGGAATAATCGTCTATCGACTTTCCCATTATTCACGACTTATTCCAACTTTTCGATTTTTTATTTCGACTATTCTGGGTTTTAAAAAAATTAATTTCAAAGGAAGGTATTTCCTTAGAGGTATGTATATTAAAAGTAAATAGTTCATAATCTCTTTATGTTTAATATACATATACAAATTTAAAATAAATTACCATCTATAACAACTAATAAAAAAAACATATTTATTTTTTGTATTTTTTATTTACAAAATTAAAAACAACAAAAATATTTACAATAAGAATTAAAAAAAATTAAATTACAAATAAATAATAAAAAAAAACATTATATATTATATTATAAAAATAAAAAAACATTAAAAACATATATTAATACATTTTATTTAAAAATGTACTTTTCTGTGTTTAAAAATAAATTAAATTTAACTTTCTTTTTCCTTTTTTGTGGATCTCGTCTCCAATTTGAATAGGCACTTTGACTCCTCAGGCAACCTAAAATAGAATATATGGAATAATTTTAATATTTCTTACAAAATTTTTTATATGTATATATAAATTACTTTTTAAGTTTACATTACTCGTTGTAATTGCTAGATCTTTCTCCGAGTTTCTTGTAGGACCTTTAAAAAAAAATTTTAAAAATTAAAATGAAAATATATATATAAATACGTCTGTGTTAATAGTGTCAACATATTTTTCCTTATTTTACCTCTGTCTTGTTGTCGCCAACTATAATTTACATTATGGGCTCTTTCACGCCACAGACAACCTAAAATAGTATATGTAGATTTATTTTATTAATTTTATTTCTTACTAATTTTTTATATTCATATATTACCTTTTAAGTTTACATCGTTCCTTATAACCGGTGGAATCTCTTCTGCTTTTTTTGTAGATCCTTAAAAAAAAGAATGTTTTTTGTTTTTCTTAAAAAAAATAAATTAATTAATTAAAACAATTTTTTATTTACCTGTAGTGGATGAAATATTTCCAATAGGAGTTGTTTGCAATGCTCTTGTCGTTTTTAGTTGGTCTGTTTGAGTATGTACGTCAACAGTTGTTTCAGTATGTATGTCAACAGTTGTTTGAGTATGTACGTCAGCACTTGTTTGAGTATGTATGTCAACAGTTGTTTGAGTTTTTGTTGAATCGGAATGTATTATGTTAGTTTGTGTGTTAGGAATGAAGTTATTTTGTAGCTGAATGTATGGAACTTGTGTAATTGTGGGTAATATAATATATCCGTGGTAGAATGTATTATAATAGTATGGACTTGTGTAGTGTGTTGTAAAAGGTGTAGTGTATGTATTGTAAAAGAACATATTTGCGTAGTCTTGTCCCGTACCGTTCCAGAACATTGCACAATCAGTCTGAAAGCTGTTATTTTCCATTATTATTTATTGTTGAAGGAGTTGCCAATAATATATCACAGAAAATAATAAAAAAAATAAAGAAACATATTAGTTTCATTTCAAATTTTAAATTAACTTAAAATCATTTTATTTAAATATCGTTAGCTTATTATATAGAAAAGGCATTTTTCTGTATATTTTCTGGCATTTTTCTTTCAAATACACCTACTTAAAAAAATTAAGTAATCTATGACGACAAATACCAAACTTATAACAATCATTTTAGTACACTATATAATTTAGTATTATCAATAATTAGCTTATTTAATGAAAAGAATAATACATTTGAAAATTTGAATTCTGCCTTTTCTATATTAAGCTATCGATACATTAAAAAAATAAAAATTAAAACAAAATCTTTTAAAACTTACAATTGCATTTCATTCCTTTGTTGCATTATTTTATTGTTCTCTTTTATGAAATATATATAAATATGTATTTTATAAGTCGCTCGGATGTAAATATCCTGCAAAAAAGAAAACAATTTTATAAATTTTATATATTAAAAAAATATATATGCAAATATATAACAATAAAAAAAATTGAAAAAATTTATTTTGTTTACAAAAATCATAAATAATATTAGAATTGCTGAACGGACGAGTTCATCGTTCAGTTCGCTTCAATTTGTGTGCATAATACAAAAAAATTTTCACATTATTCCAAAATATTTAAAATTATTTATATATTTTTTTCCCAATCATAATTTTTGAATTTTTTTACTCACTTTTTTAATATGGATATATATATATGTTGATGCTGGTCGCTTGGATGTAAATATCCTGTAAAAAAAGAAAACAACTTTATAAGTTTTATATATTAAAAATATATATACATATATATGTGAATATATAATAATAAAAAAAATTTGAAAAAATGTATTTTTATCAAATGGAGAAAAACTAAAATACAATTATATTATGCACACAAATTAAACAAATCGCATTTATTATTTATTTGTTTTAAGGCGAACTGAATAGATAAACTCGTGGCTGCAAATTATAAGAATCCACTTTCTAATTTTTTATATTCCAGTATTATTTTTTTAAAAATTGTTTATAAAAATCATAAATAATATTAGAATTGCTGAACGGACGAGTTCATCGTTCAGTTCGCTTCAATTTGTGTGCATAATACAAAAAAATTTTCACATTATTCCAAAATATTGAAAATTATTTATATATTTTTTTCACAATCATAATTTTTGAATTTTTTTACTCACTTTTTTAATATGGATATATATATGTTGATGCTGGTCGCTTGGATGTAAATATCCTGTAAAAAAAGAAAACAACTTTATAAGTTTTATATATTAAAAATATATATACATATATATGTGAATATATAATAATAAAAAAATTTGAAAAAATGTATTTTTGTCAAATAGAGAAATACTAAAATACAATTATATTATGCACACAAATTAAACAAATCGCGTTTATTATTTATTTGTTTTAAGGCGAACTGAATAGATAAACTCGTGGCTGCAAATTATAAGAATCCACTTTCTAATTTTTTATATTCCAGTATTATTTTTTTAAAAATTGTTTATAAAAATCATAAATAATATTAGAATTGCTGAACGGACGAGTTCATCGTTCAGTTCGCTTCAATTTGTGTGCATAATACAAAAAAATTTTCACATTATTCCAAAATATTTAAAATTATTTATATATTTTTTTCACAATCATAATTTTTGAATTTTTTTACTCACTTTTTTAATATGGATATATATATGTTGATGCTGGTCGCTTGGATGCAAATATCCTGTAAAAAAAGAAAACAACTTTATAAGTTTTATATATTAAAAATATATATACATATATATGTGAATATATAATAATAAAAAAAATTTGAAAAAATGTATTTTTGTCAAATAGAGAAATACTAAAATACAATTATATTATGCACACAAATTAAACAAATCGCATTTATTATTTATTTGTTTTAAGGCGAACTGAATAGATAAACTCGTGGCTGCAAATTATAAGAATCCACTTTCTAATTTTTTATATTCCAGTATTATTTTTTTAAAAATTGTTTACAAAAATCATAAATAATATTAGAATTGCTGAACGGACGAGTTCATCGTTCAGTTCGCTTCAATTTGTGTGCATAATACAAAAAAATTTTCACATTATTCCAAAATATTGAAAATTATTTATATATTTTTTTCACAATCATAATTTTTGAATTTTTTTACTCACTTTTTTAATATGGATATATATATGTTGATGCTGGTCGCTTGGATGTAAATATCCTGTAAAAAAAGAAAACAACTTTATAACTTTTATATATTAAAAATATATATGTGAATATATAATAATAAAAAAAATTTGAAAAAATGTATTTTTGTCAAATAGAGAAATACTAAAATACAATTATATTATGCACACAAATTAAACAAATCGCGTTTATTATTTATTTGTTTTAAGGCGAACTGAATAGATAAACTCGTGGCTGAAAATTATAAGAATCCACTTTCTAATTTTTAATATTCCAGTATTATTTTTTTTAAAATGTTTACAAAAATCATAAATAATATTAGAATTGCTGAACGGACGAGTTCATCGTTCAGTTCGCTTCAATTTGTGTGCATAATACAAAAAAATTTTCACATTATTCCAAAATATTGAAAATTATTTATATATTTTTTTCACAATCATAATTTTTGAATTTTTTTACTCACTTTTTTAATATGGATATATATATGTTGATGCTGGTCGCTTGGATGTAAATATCCTGTAAAAAAAGAAAACAACTTTATAACTTTTATATATTAAAAATATATATGTGAATATATAATAATAAAAAAAATTTGAAAAAATGTATTTTTGTCAAATAGAGAAATACTAAAATACAATTATATTATGCACACAAATTAAACAAATCGCATTTATTATTTATTTGTTTTAAGGCGAACTGAATAGATAAACTCGTGGCTGAAAATTATAAGAATCCACTTTCTAATTTTTTATATTCCAGTATTATTTTTTTAAAAATTGTTTACAAAAATCATAAATAATATTAGAATTGCTGAACGGACGAGTTCATCGTTCAGTTCGCTTCAATTTGTGTGCATAATACAAAAAAATTTTCACATTATTCCAAAATATTTAAAATTATTTATATATATTTTTTTCACAATCATAATTTTTGAATTTTTTTTTTACTCACTTTTTTAATATGGATATATATATATGTTGATGCTGGTCGCTTGGATGCAAATATCCTGTAAAAAAAGAAAACAACTTTATAAGTTTTATATATTAAAAATATATATACATATATATGTGAATATATAATAATAAAAAAAATTTGAAAAAATGTATTTTTTTCAAATAGAGAAATACTAAAATACAATTATATTATGCACACAAATTAAACAAATCGCGTTTATTATTTATTTGTTTTAAGGCGAACTGAATAGATAAACTCGTGGCTGAAAATTATAGGAATCCAAATTTTCAGTTTTTAAAATAAAAAATATTTGAATTTGCTAAATGGACGAATTCACCATTCAGTTCGCCTTATTTTGTATGCATAATACATTAATATTTTCACTATTTTCACATAATTTCAAATTAATTTTATTTTTATTTTTCACAATTAAATTTTTTCACATTTATTCACTCACTTTTTAAATATTTGACTGAAGTTTTGTTTTGATTTTCTTTTATTGTGATTTATAACAGGGATTGAAAATAACAGTTATAAACAGGGAACTGATATAAATTTGAAATGGTAATTACATAACGGTCTGAATAAATTATAATGCATGCAAAACGAAGATACATGGTCTTAAAAGAGTGAGAATCCACAAGATGGGACTTTGTGGTACTCTTTTATTCTTCAAATGGTACTTTTGGAAATTTTTGTAATAATTAAATTAAAAATATGATATTGTAGATACATGGTCTAAAATGAGTGAAAATCTACATGAGGAGACTTTGTGGTACTTTTTTGTTTCTCAAATGGTACTTTTTGAATTTTATGTAATAATTAACTTAGAAACATGAAATTAAAGATAAAAGTTCTTAAGTGAGCGAGAATCCACAAGAGGGAACTTTGTGGTACTTTTTCGTTTTTAGAATGGTACTTATTGAATTTTTTGTAATAATTAACTTAGAAATATGAAATTGAAGATACATGGTCTTAAGTCAGTGAGAATCCACAAGAGGGAACTTTGTGGTACTTTTTCGTTCTTAGAATTTTACTTATTGAATTTTTTGTAATAATTAACTTAGAAATATGAAATTAACCCAGATACATGACCCTAAGTGAGTGAGAATTTACAATGGGGATTTTGTGGTACTTTTTTGTTTCTCAAATGGTACTTTTTGAATTTTATGTAATAATTAACTTAGAAACATGAAATTAAAGATAAAAGTTCTTAAGTGAGCGAGAATCCACAAGAGGGAACTTTGTGGTACTTTTTCGTTTTTAGAATGGTACTTATTGAATTTTTTGTAATAATTAACTTAGAAATATGAAATTGAAGATACATGGTCTTAAGTCAGTGAGAATCCACAAGAGGGAACTTTGTAGTACTTTTTCGTTTTTCAAATGGTACTTTTTGAATTTTATGTAATAATTAACTTAGAAACATGAAATTAAAGATAAAAGTTCTTAAGTGAGTGAGAATCCACAAGAGGGAACTTTACTTTGTGGTACTTTTTCGTTCTTAGAATGGTACTTATTGAATTTTTTGTAATAATTAACTTAGAAATATGAAATTGAAGATACTTGGTATTAAGCCAGTGCGAATATACAAGAGAGAACTTTGTGGTACTTTCTTGTTTTTCAAATGGTACTTTTTGAATTTTTTGTAATAATTAAATTAGAAATATAAAATTGTAGATACATGGTCTTAAGTGAGTGAGAATCCACAAGAGAGAACTTTATGGTACTTTTTCGTTCTTAGAATGGTACTTTTTGAATTTTTTGTAATAATTAATTTAGGAATATGAAATTGAAGATACATGGTCTTAAGTCAGTGAGAATCCACAAAATGGAACTTTGTAGTACTTTTTTGTTTTTCAAATGGTACTTTTTGAATTTTTAGTAATAATTTACTTAGATATATGAAATTAACCCAGATACATGACCCTAAGTGAGTGAGAATTTACAAAAGGGATTTTGTGGTACTTTTTTGTTTTTCAAATGGTACTTTTTGAATTTTATGTTATAAGTAACTCAGAAACATGAAATTAAAGATACAAGTTCCTAAGTCAGTGAGAATCCACAAGAAGGAACTTTGTACTTTGTACTTTCTTGTTTTTCAAATGGTACTTTTTGAATTTTATGTAATAATTAACTTAGAAACATGGAATTATAGATAAAAGTTCCTAAGTGAGTGAGAATCCACATGAATAGACTATGTGGTACTTTTTCGTTCTTAAAATAGTACCTTTTGAATTTTTTGTAATAATTAAATTAGAAATAGGAAATTGTAGACACATGGTTTAAAATGAGTGAAAATCCACAAGAGGAGCCTTTGAGGTACTTTTTCGTTCTTAGAATGGTACTCTTTGAATTTTTTGTAATAATTAAATTAGAAATATTAAGTTGAAGATACATGGTCTTAAATGAGTGAAAAACCACAAGAGGGAACTTTTTGTTCGAAAATAGTTGAAAAAAATTGAAAATAGTCAGAAAAAGTCTCAATGTTGGAAAAAATCGAAATCTTAATGTCGAAAATTGTCAGATAAATTCAAAAATAGTCGAAAAAATTTAATTTATTTAAAAGGAACAGATTCTTACCAGTTTTTATTTAAACTATATCATCTAACTGTTGAAAAAAATAGTAACACAAAAACATATTCTTGTGTGTAACCATCAGTTTCATTGCATTGTCTGTTAATTAATCAATATATATGATTGCATTGTATGTATTTTATATTTTTTTAAGACGAATAATAAAAAATAGTCAAAGAAGTCGAAAAATCTCGATAATATCATATAAAGTCGAAAAGTCGTAAAGTAGTCAATAGAAATGTAATGTAAAGGTTTTTTGAAAAACAAGTACTTTTCTCAAAAAACACAAACAAATTGATCTGTTTTTTCATATATTTCAAAGCCAAAAAACATCTTAAACATCTTAACACACAGAAAACACACGAAATTTCCATACAGGGAAGAAATTTTTAGTATTTTTCGTACATAGAAATTTGTTGGAAAAAGAGTTTGAAAAATTGTCAATCAGTTTAAAAACAAAAAATCAAAAATTATGACTGAAATTTATATTTGTTCATAAATTTTATTTGTTTAAAAATTTTATTTTTTGAATTTGAAAGTGTGTTGTGAAATTTTTATATAAATCAAAAATTTTTGAAAATATGATACATGAACAGTGATGATTGCGTTTTTCAAAAAACTAGTCAAAAACTAATTTGTGTGAACATAATATAAGCAAACTGTGATTTTTTGATTTGTATTAAAAATTATTTTTTTTTTTTTTCTAAAAATCTAAATTATTACAACAAATCAAAAAATTTACAAAAAATCAAAATTTTTACAAAAAACCAACGTTTTTACTAAAAATAAAAATTTTTTCCAAAAAATCAAAATTTTTGCAAGATATATTTTTTTTTAGAAAATATCAAATTTTTGAATTTTTGTAAAAGAATCAAATTTTTACTAAACTATGATTTAAAAATTTAAATTTTTGAAAAAATTTCAGGTTAGTGAAAAATCGTATCCTTAGTAAAAAAAAATCTGATTTTTAAAATAAGGAATTTTTTGAAAGATTTGATTTTTTTTAATTGTGAAAATTATGATGTTTTGTAAAAATTGGATTTTTGTTAAATGGTTACATCATAGATTAATAAGTAGATAATATAAAAGCCTAATTCAATTATCGAAAACTTAATTTATATAACAACAAAATGCATGTAGTCACATATATTTTGTTTTTGTGTTTTGAAAAAAAGAGTAATATTTTTGAAAATTTAGTTTGAGGTGTCTCTCACGTATCCCAGTTGTTTTCTTTGGCTTATGTTATCGACTAATGAATTGACGATTTCAGTACAATTAAACAATAGTACTTATAATTTTTGTCATTGTAATTATTTTTAATAATGGTAATGATATATTTTCATTAAAAATTATTTAAAAAAATAAAATTATCAAATTTTAAAAATTCATTATCAGCATTAAGCGAAATTTTTCGTACAATTCAAACTTTTTTTTCACTATATGTAATTTGAGTGCTACTATACTCTTCTATTCGGTACATATATTTTTCCATAATTTTTAAAAATATTACATTTTATATTCCTCAAAACTAGTTGTAATGGAGACTTCTATTTAAATGATTTAAAAATCTTTAATGAAACGATATTAAACTAATACTAATAATTTAATATTATATTAAAGCATATTTAAAAAAATTGTTTTTTATACAAACATTGCTTTTCTCAGTAATTAAGCTTTTTTTTGGAATTTTGTTATTTTTAGTTAAAAAATTATTAAAAATAGCGATTTTTTTAATAATAATTAAAATTTTTTACATTATCATTATTTTCAAATAATGGTTATGAAAATTCAATGCTCAATGAAAAATTTCAATGTATGATATTATCTAATACTTTAAATTTTTTCTAATTTTACAATTTGAATTCAAATTAGAAATCATTTGAATTTTATAAAAAAAAGTTTTTGATTTTTATATTTCTCCATAAAGTATACATATTTTCTATTTTTATATAAAGCGAATAAAACTTCTCTTGAAATGTGTTTCTTTTCCCAAAATCATAATTTTGTGCAATTAAAAATAAAAGTCATTCGGTATTAGCTTTTGGTAAAGAATTTTTCTACAACCAGTTGGAGTTACCACTGCAAGAGGCCTATAAACAGGGTACAAAGGTAATAAAATACATAAATATTACAAAAAAGTTAATATTTTTAAATAATAAATTGTTAAGGTTTATAATAACGATTGTTTAGGTTTAAAAAGACATCAATAATAATCGATTGTAAATTTTACTATTACACTTTTTACTATTAAAAGAATTGAGAAAAGTTTTTACAATGCTGTTTGAAACTTTATATATGTATATTATATTTATTTTTTGAAAGATAGACTTATCTAACTGGTTATGGTTGTAATGCATTTATGTTTTTCCGTTTCACTTAAATAAATTATTTGGCATAATTATGAATAATACATTTTAATTTGAAAAATAATGAAACAAGAATACAATTTATCAAATAAATGATCTTTGAGTACCAAGTTTAAAACATTCTATAAGAAAGAAAAGCTTATTTTGACGACAAGCATATTCCCAAGATTCAGGAGAGATTGTGCGTCTAAGGCGATACTTCCAATCAATAACAAAGAAATAGGCAATAGAAAATGGGAATGATAATAGGCATCATCTGAATGAAGAAAAATGACATTCCCATAAGATAAATTACATTGAATTAAGTTTATTACAAATAATAAAAAAATACCTTTATGGAAGATATCTTCCAAATGTTTGTACGGATTAATTTGATAACGGTCAAATCAGTGTTGTAAATATTTTGGAACTTCTTTGACAGAAAATACAGAGTTGTTATTCATTTATTTATATGATTTTTTATATATTTCTAATTATAGCATAATCAGATGTTTTTGTGTTCAATAAATATTAACAACTCACCACTTGTTGACAACATATTAACAAAATTTTCGCTGGAATAGTGTTCAAGGTTATAACAAATTTAAATAAGGTAAACTATAAAATATATTGTAAAGCTAATTGTTAATTGTTAAAGTAGTTTTTTTACATTTACTTTAGCTTAAAGATACCAACAAACTTTTCAAATCTCACTTACATGTTTCCAGTACCAGAGCTTCCCCACAATTCATTAACGTTACACAATCTAATGGCGTACGAGAAATCTGTTTAAATTAACCAAAGACACGTAATTCTCTGTCAATGGGTATGATGAATTCTATTTTTGAGGCTCTAACAAATGATTGGCAAAATAAGAACTTACGTCGTATTGTTATGAGTGCCAAGGGACGGATATGGTCGGCTGGTCATAATCTAAAAGAACTTATAACAGAAAGTGAAAGGAAGGAAGTATTCCAAAAGTTGAGTGACATAATATTAAATATATATGAAGATCCAGTACCATTAATAGCAAAAGTAAATGGTTTGGCGGCAGCAGCTGGTTGCCAATTGGTGGCCTCATATAGCATCGGATAAGAGTACATTTTCTACACCAGGGTATAAATATTTCATTAATATAATTTTCAATTTTTTGCTTAATAGTATTATTTCTTTGTATCTTACTCTAGAGCTAACTTTGGTGTATTTTGTTCTACACCCGGCATTGCTATATTTCGTGTTATGGCCAGACCCCAATCAGTGTATATATTAATGACTGGTTTACCTATAACAGCACAAGAAGCTTTTATAGCCGGTATTATTTATAATTTATATATACCATAAATTTATATAGAAATTTGTTTGAAATTAATTTTCAGGTCTAGTTAGTCGTGTTGTACCAGAAACAGAATTTGAAGCGGAAATGCACAGAGTCACAGATGGTATTAAACACAAAAGTCGTACCTGTTATTGTTTTGGGCAAAGAATTCTATTACCAACAATTGAATTTATCCATTAAAGAGGCTTTTAAGTTATTAACTGAGGTAATCCTAATATAATAATACATTCTTTTGTTTATTAATTTTAAAATATTTTTATTAATAACAGAAAATGTTAGAAAATCTTGCATTAAATGATTGTAACGAATGCCTTAGAAGTTTTGAGGAAAAACGTAAAGCCCAGTGGAATCATGAATATAAGGTAATATAAATATCAGTTTAAATACATTTATTGGACAATAATGAGTTTTTTTTAATACAAACATCTGTAGTTATATTTGTATTTTATTTTATACGTTACATAATTAAGAAAATAATACATTCATACATACATTTATCATTTTCTAAATGTTTTTTTAACTACTAAAAAAATGGAGATATTATTGATAAAATTTATACATGATTTTAAGTAATTCGCATATTTTCACAAAACAAAATATTTAATACGATCTCGGCCATATACATATAATTTTGATAATTTTTAATAATTTTCTCAATATACCTGAACATAAAAAAGTAAACAAAAAAATTCGTTTTTTTTATTTGTACGGAAGCACGATTTGAGAGAATAAAATTAGTGTTGGATTAAACGTCAGATACTAATCATAGCGACAAAATGAGAAAGCGGCGCTACCTTATTATTTTTATATCATGCCATAAAGTTAATAGAAATTATTTATTTAAAACGATAACACTAAAATTAGTATTTTATATACATCTATTTTTCACTCTTCCTCAACTAAATACATATTTTGTTTAAATTTTCTCAATTTATTCGTTTTTTCTCTTCAAATTGTAATTAGAATTTTATAGTATAACAAAAAGTCGACTTTTTGGCAGTCTTTCCATTTTGGAATAATCGTCTATCGACTTTCCTATTATTCTCGACTTATTCTAACTTTTTGATTTTTTATTTCGACTATTCTGGGTTTTAAAAAAATTAATTTCAAAGGAAGGTATTTCCTTAGAGGTATGTATATTAAAAGTAAATAGTTCATAATCTCTTTATGTTTAATATACATATACAAATTTAAAATAAATTACCATCTATAACAACTAATAAAAAAACATATTTATTTTTTGTATTTTTTATTTACAAAATTAAAAACAACAAAAATATTTACAATAAGAATTAAAAAAAATTAAATTACAAATAAATAATAAAAAAAAACATTATATATTATATTATAAAAATAAAAAAACATTAAAAACATATATTAATACATTTTATTTAAAAATGTACTTTTCTGTGTTTAAAAATAAATTAAATTTAACTTTCTTTTTCCTTTTTTGTGGATCTCGTCTCCAATTTGAATAGGCACTTTGACTCCTCAGGCAACCTAAAATAGAATATATGGAATAATTTTAATATATCTTACAAAATTTTTTATATGTATATATAAATTACTTTTTAAGTTTACATTACTCGTTGTAATTGCTAGATCTTTCTCCGGGTTTCTTGTAGGACCTTTAAAAAAAAATTTTAAAAATTAAAATGAAAATATATATATAAATACGTCTGTGTTAATAGTGTCAACATATTTTTCCTTATTTTACCTCTGTCTTGTTGTCGCCAACTATAATTTACATTATGGGCTCTTTCACGCCACAGACAACCTAAAATAGTATATGTAGATTTATTTTATTAATTTTATTTCTTACTAATTTTTTATATTCATATATTACCTTTTAAGTTTACATCGTTCCTTATAACCGGTGGAATCTCTTCTGCTTTTTTTGTAGATCCTTAAAAAAAATAATGTTTTTTGTTTTTCTTAAAAAAAATAAATTAATTAATTAAAACAATTTTTTATTTACCTGTAGTGGATGAAATATTTCCAATAGGAGTTGTTTGCAATGCTCTTGTCGTTTTTAGTTGGTCTGTTTGAGTATGTACGTCAACAGTTGTTTCAGTATGTATGTCAACAGTTGTTTGAGTATGTACGTCAGCACTTGTTTGAGTATGTATGTCAACAGTTGTTTGAGTTTTTGTTGAATTGGAATGTATTATGTTTGTTTGTGTGTTAGGAATGAAGTTATTTTGTAGCTGAATGTATGGAACTTGTGTAATTGTGGGTAATATAATATATCCGTGGTAGAATGTATTATAATAGTATGGACTTGTGTAGTGTGTTGTAAAAGGTGTAGTGTATGTATTGTAAAAGAACATATTTGCGTAGTCTTGTCCCGTACCGTTCCAGAACATTGCACAATCAGTCTGAAAGCTGTTATTTTCCATTATTATTTATTGTTGAAGGTGTTGCCAATAATATATCACAGAAAATAATAAAAAAATTAAAGAAACATATTAGTTTCATTTTAAATTTTAAATTAACTTAAAATCATTTTATTTAAATATCGTTAGCTTAATATATAGAAAAGGCATTTTTCTTTATATTTTCTGGCATTTTTCTTTCAAATACACCTACTTAAAAAAATTAAGTAATCTATGACGACAAATACCAAACTTATAACAATCATTTTAGTACACTATATAATTTAGTATTATCAATAATTAGCTTATTTAATGAAAAGAATAATACATTTGAAAATTTGAATTCTGCCTTTTCTATATTAAGCTATCGATACATTAAAAAAATAAAAATTAAAACAAAATCTTTTAAAACTTACAATTGCATTTCATTACTTTGTTGCATTATTTTATTGTTCTCTTTTATGAAATATATATAAATATGTATTTTATAAGTCGCTCGGATGTAAATATCCTGCAAAAAAGAAAACAATTTTATAAATTTTATATATTAAAAAAATATATATGCAAATATATAACAATAAAAAAAATTGAAAAAATTTATTTTGTTTACAAAAATCATAAATAATATTAGAATTGCTGAACGGACGAGTTCATCGTTCAGTTCGCTTCAATTTGTGTGCATAATACAAAAAAATTTTCACATTATTCCAAAATATTTAAAATTATTTATATATATTTTTTTCACAATCATAATTTTTGAATTTTTTTTTTACTCACTTTTTTAATATGGATATATATATATGTTGATGCTGGTCGCTTGGATGCAAATATCCTGTAAAAAAAGAAAACAACTTTATAAGTTTTATATATTAAAAATATATATACATATATATGTGAATATATAATAATAAAAAAAAATTGAAAAAATGTATTTTTTTCAAATAGAGAAATACTAAAATACAATTATATTATGCACACAAATTAAACAAATCGCGTTTATTATTTATTTGTTTTAAGGCGAACTGAATAGATAAACTCGTGGCTGAAAATTATAGGAATCCAAATTTTCAGTTTTTAAAATAAAAAATATTTGAATTTGCTAAATGGACGAATTCACCATTCAGTTCGCCTTATTTTGTATGCATAATACATTAATATTTTCACTATTTTCACATAATTTCAAATTAATTTTATTTTTATTTTTCACAATTAAATTTTTTCACATTTATTCACTCACTTTTTAAATATTTGACTGAAGTTTTGTTTTGATTTTCTTTTATTGTGATTTATAACAGGGATTGAAAATAACAGTTATAAACAGGGAACTGATATAAATTTGAAATGGTAATTACATAACGGTCTGAATAAATTATAATGCATGCAAAACGAAGATACATGGTCTTAAAAGAGTGAGAATCCACAAGATGGGACTTTGTGGTACTCTTTCATTCTTCAAATGGTACTTTTGGAAATTTTTGTAATAATTAAATTAAAAATATGATATTGTAGATACATGGTCTAAAATGAGTGAAAATCTACATGAGGAGACTTTGTGGTACTTTTTTGTTTCTCAAATGGTACTTTTTGAATTTTATGTAATAATTAACTTAGAAACATGAAATTAAAGATAAAAGTTCTTAAGTGAGCGAGAATCCACAAGAGGGAACTTTGTGGTACTTTTTCGTTCTTAGAATTTTACTTATTGAATTTTTTGTAATAATTAACTTAGAAATATGAAATTAACCCAGATACATGACCCTAAGTGAGTGAGAATTTACAATGGGGATTTTGTGGTACTTTTTTGTTTCTCAAATGGTACTTTTTGAATTTTATGTAATAATTAACTTAGAAACATGAAATTAAAGATAAAAGTTCTTAAGTGAGTGAGAATCCACAAGAGGGAACTTTGTGGTACTTTTTCGTTTTTAGAATGGTACTTATTGAATTTTTTGTAATAATTAACTTAGAAATATGAAATTGAAGATACATGGTCTTAAGTCAGTGAGAATCCACAAGAGGGAACTTTGTAGTACTTTTTCGTTTTTCAAATGGTACTTTTTGAATTTTTAGTAATAATTAACTTAGAAATATGAAATTAACCCAGATACATGACCCTAAGTGAGTGAGAATTTACAATGGGGATTTTGTGGTACTTTTTTGTTTTTCAAATGGTACCTTTTGAATGTTATGTTATAAATAACTCAGAAACATGAAATTAAAGATACAAGTTCTTAAGTCAGTGAGAATCTACAAGAGGGAACTTTGTGGTACTTTCTTGTTTTTCAAATGGTACTTTTTGAATTTTATGTAATAATTAACTTAGAAACATGAAATTAAAGATAAAAGTTCTTAAGTGAGTGAGAATCCACAAGAGGGAACTTTACTTTGTGGTACTTTTTCGTTCTTAGAATGGTACTTATTGAATTTTTTGTAATAATTAACTTAGAAATATGAAATTGAAGATACTTGGTCTTAAGCCAGTGCGAATATACAAGAGAGAACTTTGTGGTACTTTCTTGTTTTTCAAATGGTACTTTTTGAATTTTTTGTAATAATTAAATTAGAAATATAAAATTGTAGATACATGGTCTTAAGTGAGTGAGAATCCACAAGAGGGAACTTTATGGTACTTTTTCGTTCTTAGAATGGTACTTTTTGAATTTTTTGTAATAATTAATTTAGGAATATGAAATTGAAGATACATGGTCTTAAGTCAGTGAGAATCCACAAAATGGAACTTTGTAGTACTTTTTTGTTTTTCAAATGGTACTTTTTGAATTTTTAGTAATAATTTACTTAGATATATGAAATTAACCCAGATACATGACCCTAAGTGAGTGAGAATTTACAAAAGGGATTTTGTGGTACTTTTTTGTTTTTCAAATGGTACTTTTTGAATTTTATGTTATAAGTAACTCAGAAACATGAAATTAAAGATACAAGTTCCTAAGTCAGTGAGAATCCACAAGAAGGAACTTTGTACTTTCTTGTTTTTCAAATGGTACTTTTTGAATTTTATGTAATAATTAACTTAGAAACATGGAATTATAGATAAAAGTTCCTAAGTGAGTGAGAATCCACATGAATAGACTATGTGGTACTTTTTCGTTCTTAAAATAGTACCTTTTGAATTTTTTGTAATAATTAAATTAGAAATAGGAAATTGTAGACACATGGTTTAAAATGAGTGAAAATCCACAAGAGGAGCCTTTGAGGTACTTTTTCGTTCTTAGAATGGTACTCTTTGAATTTTTTGTAATAATTAAATTAGAAATATTAAGTTGAAGAAACATGGTCTTAAATGAGTGAAAAACCACAAGAGGGAACTTTTTGTTCGAAAATAGGTGAAAAAAATTTAAAATAGTCAGAAAAAGTCTCAATGTTGGAAAAAATCGAAATCTTAATGTCGGAAATTGTCAGATAAATTCGAAAATAGTCGAAAAAATTTATTTTATTTAAAAGGAACAGTTTCTTACCAGTTTTTATTTAAACTATATCATCTAACTGTTGAAAAAAATAGTAACACAAAAACATATTCTTGTGTGTAACCATCAGTTTCATTGCATTGTCTGTTAATTAATCAATATATATGATTGCATTGTATGTATTTTATATTTTTTTAAGACGAATAATAAAAAATAGTCAAAGAAGTCGAAAAATCTCGATAATATCATATAAAGTCGAAAAGTCGTAAAGTAGTCAATAGAAATGTAATGTAAAGGTTTTTTGAAAAACAAGTAATTTTCTCAAAAAACACAAACAAATTGATCTGTTTTTTCATATATTTCAAAGCCAAAAAACATCTTAAACATCTTAACACACAGAAAACACACGAAATTTCCATACAGGGAAGAAATTTTTAGTATTTTTCGTACATAGAAATTTGTTGGAAAAAGAGTTTGAAAAATTGTCAATCAGTTTAAAAACAAAAAATCAAAAATTATGACTGAAATTTATATTTGTTCATAAATTTTATTTGTTTAAAAATTTTATTTTTTGAATTTGAAAGTATGGTGTGAAATTTTTATATAAATCAAAAATTTTTGAAAATATGATACATGAACAGTGATGATTGCGTTTTTCAAAAAACTAGTCAAAAACTAATTTGTGTGAACATAATATAAGCAAACTGTGATTTTTTGATTTGTATTAAAAATTATTTTTTTTTTTTTTTTCTAAAAATCTAAATTATTACAACAAATCAAAAAATTTACAAAAAATCAAAATTTTTACAAAAAACCAACGTTTTTACTAAGAATAAAAATTTTTTCCAAAAAATCAAAATTTTTGCAAGATATATTTTTTTTTTAGAAAATAGCAAATTTTTGAATTTTTGTAAAAGAATCAAATTTTTACTAAACTATGATTTAAAAATTTTAATTTTTTAAAAAATTTCAGGTTAGTGAAAAATCGTATCCTTAGTAAAAAAAAATCTGATTTTTAAAATAAGGAATTTTTTGAAAGATTTGATTTTTTTTAATTGTGAAAATTATGATGTTTTGTAAAAATTGGATTTTTGTTAAATGGTTACATCATAGATTAATAAGTAGATAATATAAAAGCCTAATTCAATTGTCGAAAACTTAATTTATATAACAACAAAATGCATGTAGTCACATATATTTTGTTTTTGTGTTTTGAAAAAAAGAGTAATATTTTTGAAAATTTAGTTTGAGGTGTCTCTCACGTATCCCAGTTGTTTTCTTTGGCTTATGTTATCGACTAATGAATTGACGATTTCAGTACAATTAAACAATAGTACTTATAATTTTTGTCATTGTAATTATTTTTAATAATGGTAATGCTTTTTAATGATATATTTTCATTAAAAATTATTTAAAAAAATAAAATTATCAAATTTTAAAAATTCATTATCAGCATTAAGCGAAATTTTTCGTACAATTCAAACTTTTTTTTCACTATATGTAATTTGAGTGCTACTTTACTCTTCTATTCGGTACATATATTTTTCCATAATTTTTAAAAATATTACATTTTATATTCCTCAAAACTAGTTGTAATGGAGACTTCTATTTAAATGATTTAAAAATCTTTAATGAAACGATATTAAACTAATACTAATAATTTAATATTATATTAAAGCATATTTAAAAAAATTGTTTTTTATACAAACATTGTTTTTCTCAGTAATTAAGCTTTTTTTTTGGAATTTTGTTATTTTTAGTTAAAAAATTATTAAAAATAGCGATTTTTTTAATAGTAATTAAAATTTTTTACATTATCATTATTTTCAAATAATGGTAATGAAAATTCAATGCTCAATGAAAAATTTCAATGTATGATATTATCTAATACTTTAAATTTTTTCTAATTTTACAATTTGAATTCAAATTAGAAATCATTTGAATTTTATAAAAAAAAGTTTTTGATTTTTATATTTCTCCATAAAGTATACATATTTTCTATTTTTATATAAAGCGAATAAAACTTCTCTTGAAATGTGTTTCTTTTCCCAAAATCATAATTTTGTGCAATTAAAAATAAAAGTCATTCGGTATTAGCTTTTGGTAAAGAATTTTTCTACAACCAGTTGGAGTTACCACTGCAAGAGGCCTATAAACAGGGTACAAAGGTAATAAAATACATAAATATTACAAAAAAGTTAATATTTTTAAATAATAAATTGTTAAGGTTTATAATAACGATTGTTTAGGTTTAAAAAGACATCAATAATAATCGATTGTAAATTTTACTATTACACTTTTTACTATTAAAAGAATTGAGAAAAGTTTTTACAATGCTGTTTGAAACTTTATATATGTATATTATATTTATTTTTTGAAAGATAGACTTATCTAACTGGTTATGGTTGTAATGCATTTATGTTTTTCCGTTTCACTTAAATAAATTATTTGGCATAATTATGAATAATACATTTTAATTTGAAAAATAATGAAACAAGAATACAATTTATCAAATAAATGATCTTTGAGTACCAAGTTTAAAACATTCTATAAGAAATAAAAGCTTATTTTGACGACAAGCATATTCCCAAGATTCAGGAGAGATTGTGCGTCTAAGGCGATACTTCCAATCAATAACAAAGAAATAGGCAATAGAAAATGGGAATGAAAATAGGCATCATCTGAATGAAGAAAGATGACATTCCCATAAGATAAATTACATTGAATTAAGTTTATTACAAATAATAAAAAAATACCTTTATGGAAGATATCTTCCAAATGTTTGTACGGATTAATTTGATAACGGTCAAATCAGTGTTGTAAATATTTTGGAACTTCTTTGACAGAAAATACAGAGTTGTTATTCATTTATTTATATGATTTTTTATATATTTCTAATTATAGCATAATCAGATGTTTTTGTGTTCAATAAATATTAACAACTCACCACTTGTTGACAACATATTAACAAAATTTTCGCTGGAATAGTGTTCAAGGTTATAACAAATTTAAATAAGGTAAACTATAAAATATATTGTAAAGCTAATTGTTAATTGTTAAAGTAGTTTTTTTACATTTACTTTAGCTTAAAGATACCAACAAACTTTTCAAATCTCACTTACATGTTTCCAGTACCAGAGCTTCCCCACAATTCATTAACGTTACACAATCTAATGGCGTACGAGAAATCTGTTTAAATTAACCAAAGACACGTAATTCTCTGTCAATGGGTATGATGAATTCTATTTTTGAGGCTCTAACAAATGATTGGCAAAATAAGAACTTACGTCGTATTGTTATGAGTGCCAAGGGACCGATATGGTCGGCTGGTCATAATCTAAAAGAACTTATACCAGAAAGTGAAAGGAAGTATTGCAAAAGTTGAGTGACATAATATTAAATATATATAAAGATCCAGTACCATTAATAGCAAAAGTAAATGGTTTGGCGGCAGCAGCTGGTTGCCAATTGGTGGCCTCATATAGCATCGGATAAGAGTACATTTTCTACACCAGGGTATAAATATTTCATTAATATAATTTTCTATTTTTTGCTTAATAGTATTATTTCTTTGTATCTTACTCTAGAGCTAACTTTGGTGTATTTTGTTCTACACCCGGCATTGCTATATCTCGTGTTATGGCCAGACCCCAATCAGTGTATATGTTAATGACTGGTTTACCTATAACATCACAAGAAGCTTTTATAGTCGGTATTATTTATAATTTATATATACCATAAATTTATATAGAAATTTGTTTTAAATTAATTTTCAGGTCTAGTTAGTCGTGTTGTACCAGAAACAGAATTGGAAGCGGAAATGCACAGAGTCACAGATGCTATTAAACACAAAAATCGTACCTGTTATTGCTTTGGGCAAAGAATTCTATTACAAACAATTGAATTTATCCATTAAAGAGGCTTATAAGTTAGGAACTGAGGTAATCCTAATATAATAATACATTCTTTTGTTTATTAATTTTAAAATATTTTTATTAATAACAGAAAATGTTAGAAAATCTTGCATTAAATGATTGTAACGAATGCCTTAGAAGTTTTGAGGAAAAACGTAAAGCCCAGTGGAATCATGAATATAAGGTAATATAAATATCAGTTTAAATACATTTATTGGACAATAATGAGTTTTTTTTAATACAAACATCTGTAGTTATATTTGTATTTTATTTTATACGTTACATAATTAAGAAAATAATACATTCATACATACATTTATCATTTTCTAAATGTTTTTTTAACTACTAAAAAAATGGAGATATTATTGATAAAATTTATACATGATTTTAAGTAATTCGCATATTTTCACAAAACAAAATATTTAATACGATCTCGGCCATATACATATAATTTTGATAATTTTTAATAATTTTCTCAATATACCTGAACATAAAAAAGTAAACAAAAAAATTCGTTTTTTTTATTTGTACGGAAGCACGATTTGAGAGAATAAAATTAGTGTTGGATTAAACGTCAGATACTAATCATAGCGACAAAATGAGAAAGCGGCGCTACCTTATTATTTTTATATCATGCCATAAAGTTAATAGAAATTATTTAATTAAAACGATAACACTAAAATTAGTATTTTATATACATCTATTTTTCACTCTTCCTCAACTAAATACATATTTTGTTTAAATTTTCTCAATTTATTCGTTTTTTCTCTTCAAATTGTAATTAGAATTTTATAGTATTACAAAAAGTCGACTTTTTGACAGTCTTTCCATTTTGGAATAATCGTCTATCGACTTTCCTATTATTCTCGACTTATTCCAACTTTTTGATTTTTTATTTCGATTATTCTGGGTTTTAAAAAAATTAATTTCAAAGGAAGGTATTTCCTTAGAGGTATGTATATTAAAAGTAAATAGTTCATAATCTCTTTATGTTTAATATACATATACAAATTTAAAATAAATTACCATCTATAACAACTAATAAAAAAACATATTTATTTTTTGTATTTTTTATTTACAAAATTAAAAACAACAAAAATATTTACAATAAGAATTAAAAAAAATTAAATTACAAATAAATAATAAAAAAAAAAACATTATATATTATATTATAAAAATAAAAAAACATTAAAAACATATATTAATACATTTTATTTAAAAATGTACTTTTCTGTGTTTAAAAATAAATTAAATTTAACTTTCTTTTTCCTTTTTTGTGGATCTCGTCTCCAATTTGAATAGGCACTTTGACTCCTCAGGCAACCTAAAATAGAATATATGGAATAATTTTAATATTTCTTACAAAATTTTTTATATGTATATATAAATTACTTTTTAAGTTTACATTACTCGTTGTAATTGCTAGATCTTTCTCCGGGTTTCTTGTAGGACCTTTAAAAAAAAATTTTAAAAATTAAAATGAAAATATATATATAAATACGTCTGTGTTAATAGTGTCAACATATTTTTACTTATTTTACCTCTGTCTTGTTGTCGCCAACTATAATTTACATTATGGGCTCTTTCACGCCACAGACAACCTAAAATAGTATATGTAGATTTATTTTATTAATTTTATTTCTTACTAATTTTTTATATTCATATATTACCTTTTAAGTTTACATCGTTCCTTATAACCGGTGGAATCTCTTCTGCTTTTTTTGTAGATCCTTAAAAAAAATAATGTTTTTTGTTTTTCTTAAAAAAAATAAATTAATTAATTAAAACAATTTTTTATTTACCTGTAGTGGATGAAATATTTCCAATAGGAGTTGTTTGCAATGCTCTTGTCGTTTTTAGTTGGTCTGTTTGAGTATGTACGTCAACAGTTGTTTCAGTATGTATGTCAACAGTTGTTTGAGTATGTACGTCAGCACTTGTTTGAGTATGTATGTCAACAGTTGTTTGAGTTTTTGTTGAATTGGAATGTATTATGTTTGTTTGTGTGTTAGGAATGAAGTTATTTTGTAGCTGAATGTATGGAACTTGTGTAATTGTGGGTAATATAATATATCCGTGGTAGAATGTATTATAATAGTATGGACTTGTGTAGTGTGTTGTAAAAGGTGTAGTGTATGTATTGTAAAAGAACATATTTGCGTAGTCTTGTCCCGTACCGTTCCAGAACATTGCACAATCAGTCTGAAAGCTGTTATTTTCCATTATTATTTATTGTTGAAGGTGTTGCCAATAATATATCACAGAAAATAATAAAAAAATTAAAGAAACATATTAGTTTCATTTTAAATTTTAAATTAACTTAAAATCATTTTATTTAAATATCGTTAGCTTAATATATAGAAAAGGCATTTTTCTTTATATTTTCTGGCATTTTTCTTTCAAATACACCTACTTAAAAAAATTAAGTAATCTATGACGACAAATACCAAACTTATAACAATCATTTTAGTACACTATATAATTTAGTATTATCAATAATTAGCTTATTTAATGAAAAGAATAATACATTTGAAAATTTGAATTCTGCCTTTTCTATATTAAGCTATCGATACATTAAAAAAATAAAAATTAAAACAAAATCTTTTAAAACTTACAATTGCATTTCATTACTTTGTTGCATTATTTTATTGTTCTCTTTTATGAAATATATATAAATATGTATTTTATAAGTCGCTCGGATGTAAATATCCTGCAAAAAAGAAAACAATTTTATAAATTTTATATATTAAAAAAATATATATGCAAATATATAACAATAAAAAAAATTGAAAAAATTTATTTTGTTTACAAAAATCATAAATAATATTAGAATTGCTGAACGGACGAGTTCATCGTTCAGTTCGCTTCAATTTGTGTGCATAATACAAAAAAATTTTCACATTATTCCAAAATATTTAAAATTATTTATATATATTTTTTTCACAATCATAATTTTTGAATTTTTTTTTACTCACTTTTTTAATATGGATATATATATATGTTGATGCTGGTCGCTTGGATGCAAATATCCTGTAAAAAAAGAAAACAACTTTATAAGTTTTATATATTAAAAATATATATACATATATATGTGAATATATAATAATAAAAAAAATTTGAAAAAATGTATTTTTTTCAAATAGAGAAATACTAAAATACAATTATATTATGCACACAAATTAAACAAATCGCGTTTATTATTTATTTGTTTTAAGGCGAACTGAATAGATAAACTCGTGGCTGAAAATTATAGGAATCCAAATTTTCAGTTTTTAAAATAAAAAATATTTGAATTTGCTAAATGGACGAATTCACCATTCAGTTCGCCTTATTTTGTATGCATAATACATTAATATTTTCACTATTTTCACATAATTTCAAATTAATTTTATTTTTATTTTTCACAATTAAATTTTTTCACATTTATTCACTCACTTTTTAAATATTTGACTGAAGTTTTCTTTTGATTTTCTTTTATTGTGATTTATAACAGGGATTGAAAATAACAGTTATAAACAGGGAACTGATATAAATTTGAAATGGTAATTACATAACGGTCTGAATAAATTATAATGCATGCAAAACGAAGATACATGGTCTTAAAAGAGTGAGAATCCACAAGATGGGACTTTGTGGTACTCTTTCATTCTTCAAATGGTACTTTTGGAAATTTTTGTAATAATTAAATTAAAAATATGATATTGTAGATACATGGTCTAAAATGAGTGAAAATCTACATGAGGAGACTTTGTGGTACTTTTTTGTTTCTCAAATGGTACTTTTTGAATTTTATGTAATAATTAACTTAGAAACATGAAATTAAAGATAAAAGTTCTTAAGTGAGCGAGAATACACAAGAGGGAACTTTGTGGTACTTTTTCGTTCTTAGAATTTTACTTATTGAATTTTTTGTAATAATTAACTTAGAAATATGAAATTAACCCAGATACATGACCCTAAGTGAGTGAGAATTTACAATGGGGATTTTGTGGTACTTTTTTGTTTCTCAAATGGTACTTTTTGAATTTTATGTAATAATTAACTTAGAAACATGAAATTAAAGATAAAAGTTCTTAAGTGAGTGAGAATCCACAAGAGGGAACTTTGTGGTACTTTTTCGTTTTTAGAATGGTACTTATTGAATTTTTTGTAATAATTAACTTAGAAATATGAAATTGAAGATACATGGTCTTAAGTCAGTGAGAATCCACAAGAGGGAACTTTGTAGTACTTTTTCGTTTTTCAAATGGTACTTTTTGAATTTTTAGTAATAATTAACTTAGAAATATGAAATTAACCCAGATACATGACCCTAAGTGAGTGAGAATTTACAATGGGGATTTTGTGGTACTTTTTTGTTTTTCAAATGGTACCTTTTGAATGTTATGTTATAAATAACTCAGAAACATGAAATTAAAGATACAAGTTCTTAAGTCAGTGAGAATCTACAAGAGGGAACTTTGTGGTACTTTCTTGTTTTTCAAATGGTACTTTTTGAATTTTATGTAATAATTAACTTAGAAACATGAAATTAAAGATAAAAGTTCTTAAGTGAGTGAGAATCCACAAGAGGGAACTTTACTTTGTGGTACTTTTTCGTTCTTAGAATGGTACTTATTGAATTTTTTGTAATAATTAACTTAGAAATATGAAATTGAAGATACTTGGTCTTAAGCCAGTGCGAATATACAAGAGATAACTTTGTGGTACTTTCTTGTTTTTCAAATGGTACTTTTTGAATTTTTTGTAATAATTAAATTAGAAATATAAAATTGTAGATACATGGTCTTAAGTGAGTGAGAATCCACAAGAGGGAACTTTATGGTACTTTTTCGTTCTTAGAATGGTACTTTTTGAATTTTTTGTAATAATTAATTTAGGAATATGAAATTGAAGATACATGGTCTTAAGTCAGTGAGAATCCACAAAATGGAACTTTGTAGTACTTTTTTGTTTTTCAAATGGTACTTTTTGAATTTTTAGTAATAATTTACTTAGATATATGAAATTAACCCAGATACATGACCCTAAGTGAGTGAGAATTTACAAAAGGGATTTTGTGGTACTTTTTTGTTTTTCAAATGGTACTTTTTGAATTTTATGTTATAAGTAACTCAGAAACATGAAATTAAAGATACAAGTTCCTAAGTCAGTGAGAATCCACAAGAAGGAACTTTGTACTTTGTACTTTCTTGTTTTTCAAATGGTACTTTTTGAATTTTATGTAATAATTAACTTAGAAACATGGAATTATAGATAAAAGTTCCTAAGTGAGTGAGAATCCACATGAATAGACTATGTGGTACTTTTTCGTTCTTAAAATAGTACCTTTTGAATTTTTTGTAATAATTAAATTAGAAATAGGAAATTGTAGACACATGGTTTAAAATGAGTGAAAATCCACAAGAGGAGCCTTTGAGGTACTTTTTCGTTCTTAGAATGGTACTCTTTGAATTTTTTGTAATAATTAAATTAGAAATATTAAGTTGAAGAAACATGGTCTTAAATGAGTGAAAAACCACAAGAGGGAACTTTTTGTTCGAAAATAGGTGAAAAAAATTTAAAATAGTCAGAAAAAGTCTCAATGTTGGAAAAAATCGAAATCTTAATGTCGGAAATTGTCAGATAAATTCGAAAATAGTCGAAAAAATTTATTTTATTTAAAAGGAACAGTTTCTTACCAGTTTTTATTTAAACTATATCATCTAACTGTTGAAAAATATAGTAACACAAAAACATATTCTTGTGTGTAACCATCAGTTTCATTGCATTGTCTGTTAATTAATCAATATATATGATTGCATTGTATGTATTTTATATTTTTTTAAGACGAATAATAAAAAATAGTCAAAGAAGTCGAAAAATCTCGATAATATCATATAAAGTCGAAAAGTCGTAAAGTAGTCAATAGAAATGTAATGTAAAGGTTTTTTGAAAAACAAGTAATTTTCTCAAAAAACACAAACAAATTGATCTGTTTTTTCATATATTTCAAAGCCAAAAAACATCTTAAACATCTTAACACACAGAAAACACACGAAATTTCCATACAGGGAAGAAATTTTTAGTATTTTCCGTACATAGAAATTTGTTGGAAAAAGAGTTTGAAAAATTGTCAATCAGTTTAAAAACAAAAAATCAAAAATTATGACTGAAATTTATATTTGTTCATAAATTTTATTTGTTTAAAAATTTTATTTTTTGAATTTGAAAGTATGGTGTGAAATTTTTATATAAATCAAAAATTTGTGAAAATATGATACATGAACAGTGATGATTGCGTTTTTCAAAAAACTAGTCAAAAACTAATTTGTGTGAACATAATATAAGCAAACTGTGATTTTTTGATTTGTATTAAAAATTATTTTTTTTTTTTTTTCTAAAAATCTAAATTATTACAACAAATCAAAAAATTTACAAAAAATCAAAATTTTTACAAAAAACCAACGTTTTTACTAAGAATAAAAATTTTTTCCAAAAAATCAAAATTTTTGCAAGATATATTTTTTTTTTTAGAAAATAGCAAATTTTTGAATTTTTGTAAAAGAATCAAATTTTTACTAAACTATGATTTAAAAATTTAAATTTTTTAAAAAATTTCAGGTTAGTGAAAAATCGTATCCTTAGTAAAAAAAAATCTGATTTTTAAAATAAGGAATTTTTTGAAAGATTTGATTTTTTTTAATTGTGAAAATTATGATGTTTTGTAAAAATTGGATTTTTGTTAAATGGTTACATCATAGATTAATAAGTAGATAATATAAAAGCCTAATTCAATTATCGAAAACTTAATTTATATAACAACAAAATGCATGTAGTCACATATATTTTGTTTTTGTGTTTTGAAAAAAAGAGTAATATTTTTGAAAATTTAGTTTGAGGTGTCTCTCACGTATCCCAGTTGTTTTCTTTGGCTTATGTTATCGACTAATGAATTGACGATTTCAGTACAATTAAACAATAGTACTTATAATTTTTGTCATTGTAATTATTTTTAATAATGGTAATGCTTTTTAATGATATATTTTCATTAAAAATTATTTAAAAAAATAAAATTATCAAATTTTAAAAATTCATTATCAGCATTAAGCGAAATTTTTCGTACAATTCAAACTTTTTTTTCACTATATGTAATTTGAGTGCTACTTTACTCTTCTATTCGGTACATATATTTTTCCATAATTTTTAAAAATATTACATTTTATATTCCTCAAAACTAGTTGTAATGGAGACTTCTATTTAAATGATTTAAAAATCTTTAATGAAACGATATTAAACTAATACTAATAATTTAATATTATATTAAAGCATATTTAAAAAAATTGTTTTTTATACAAACATTGTTTTTCTCAGTAATTAAGCTTTTTTTTGGAATTTTGTTATTTTTAGTTAAAAAATTATTAAAAATAGCGATTTTTTTAATAATAATTAAAATTTTTTACATTATCATTATTTTCAAATAATGGTTATGAAAATTCAATGCTCAATGAAAAATTTCAATGTATGATATTATCTAATACTTTAAATTTTTTCTAATTTTACAATTTGAATTCAAATTAGAAATCATTTGAATTTTATAAAAAAAAGTTTTTGATTTTTATATTTCTCCATAAAGTATACATATTTTCTATTTTTATATAAAGCGAATGAAACTTCTCTTGAAATGTGTTTCTTTTCCCAAAATCATAATTTTGTGCAATTAAAAATAAAAGTCATTCGGTATTAGCTTTTGGTAAAGAATTTTTCTACAACCAGTTGGAGTTACCACTGCAAGAGGCCTATAAACAGGGTACAAAGGTAATAAAATACATAAATATTACAAAAAAGTTAATATTTTTAAATAATAAATTGTTAAGGTTTATAATAACGATTGTTAAGGTTTAAAAAGACATCAATAATAATCGATTGTAAATTTTACTATTACACTTTTTACTATTAAAAGAATTGAGAAAAGTTTTTACAATGCTGTTTGAAACTTTATATATGTATATTATATTTATTTTTTGAAAGATAGACTTATCTAACTGGTTATGGTTGTAATGCATTTATGTTTTTCCGATTCACTTAAATAAATTATTTGGCATAATTATGAATAATACATTTTAATTTGAAAAATAATGAAACAAGAATACAATTTATCAAATAAATGATCTTTGAGTACCAAGTTTAAAACATTCTATAAGAAAGAAAAGCTTATTTTGACGACAAGCATATTCCCAAGATTCAGGAGAGATTGTGCGTCTAAGGCGATACTTCCAATCAATAACAAAGAAATAGGCAATAGAAAATGGGAATGAAAATAGGCATCATCTGAATGAAGAAAGATGACATTCCCATAAGATAAATTACATTGAATTAAGTTTATTACAAATAATAAAAAAAATACCTTTATGGAAGATATCTTCCAAATGTTTGTACGGATTAATTTGATAACGGTCAAATCAGTGTTGTAAATATTTTGGAACTTCTTTGACAGAAAATACAGAGTTGTTATTCATTTATTTATATGATTTTTTATATATTTCTAATTATAGCATAATCAGATGTTTTTGTGTTCAATAAATATTAACAACTCACCACTTGTTGACAACATATTAACAAAATTTTCGCTGGAATAGTGTTCAAGGTTATAACAAATTTAAATAAGGTAAACTATAAAATATATTGTAAAGCTAATTGTTAATTGTTAAAGTAGTTTTTTTACATTTACTTTAGCTTAAAGATACCAACAAACTTTTCAAATCTCACTTACATGTTTCCAGTACCAGAGCTTCCCCACAATTCATTAACGTTACACAATCTAATGGCGTACGAGAAATCTGTTTAAATTAACCAAAGACACGTAATTCTCTGTCAATGGGTATGATGAATTCTATTTTTAAGGCTCTAACAAATGATTGGCAAAATAAGAACTTACGTCGTATTGTTATGAGTGCCAAGGGACCGATATGGTCGGCTGGTCATAATCTAAAAGAACTTATAACAGAAAGTGAAAGGAAGGAAGTATTCCAAAAGTTGAGTGACATAATATTAAATATATATAAAGATCCAGTACCATTAATAGCAAAAGTAAATGGTTTGGCGGCAGCAGCTGGTTGCCAATTGGTGGCCTCATATAGCATCGGATAAGAGTACATTTTCTACACCAGGGTATAAATATTTCATTAATATAATTTTCTATTTTTTGCTTAATAGTATTATTTCTTTGTATCTTACTCTAGAGCTAACTTTGGTGTATTTTGTTCTACATCCGGCATTGCTATATTTCGTGTTATGGCCAGACCCCAATCAGTGTATATATTAATGACTGGTTTACCTATAACAGCACAAGAAGATTTTATAGCCGGTATTATTTATAATTTATATATACCATAAATTTATATAGAAATTTGTTTTAAATTAATTTTCAGGTCTAGTTAGTCGTGTTGTACCAGAAACAGAATTGGAAGCGGAAATGCACAGAGTCACAGATGCTATTAAACACAAAAATCGTACCTGTTATTGCTTTGGGCAAAGAATTCTATTACAAACAATTGAATTTATCCAATAAAGAGGCTTATAAGTTAGGAACTGAGGTAATCCTAATATAATAATACATTCTTTTGTTTATTAATTTTAAAATATTTTTATTAATAACAGAAAATGTTAGAAAATTTTGCATTAAATGATTGTAACGAATGCCTTAGTAGTTTTGAGGAAAAACGTAAAGCCCAGTGGAATCATGAATATAAGGTAATATAAATATCAGTTTAAATACATTTATTGGACAATAATGATTTTTTTTTTTTAATACAAACATCTGTAGTTATATTTGTATTTTATTTTATACGTTACATAATTAAGAAAATAATACATTCATACATACATTTATCATTTTCTAAATGTTTTTTTAACTACTAAAAAAATGGAGATATTATTGATAAAATTTATACATGATTTTAAGTAATTCGCATATTTTCACAAAACAAAATATTTAATACGATCTCGGCCATATACATATAATTTTGATAATTTTTAATAATTTTCTCAATATACCTGAACATAAAAAAGTAAACAAAAAAATTCGTTTTTTTTTATTTGTACGGAAGCACGATTTGAGAGAATAAAATTAGTGTTGGATTAAACGTCAGATACTAATCATAGCGACAAAATGAGAAAGCGGCGCTACCTTATTATTTTTATATCATGCCATAAAGTTAATAGAAATTATTTAATTAAAACGATAACACTAAAATTAGTATTTTATATACATCTATTTTTCACTCTTCCTCAACTAAATACATATTTTGTTTAAATTTTCTCAATTTATTCGTTTTTTCTCTTCAAATTGTAATTAGAATTTTATAGTATAACAAAAAGTCGACTTTTTGGCAGTCTTTCCATTTTGGAATAATCGTCTATCGACTTTCCTATTATTCTCGACTTATTCTAACTTTTTGATTTTTTATTTCGACTATTCTGGGTTTTAAAAAAATTAATTTCAAAGGAAGGTATTTCCTTAGAGGTATGTATATTAAAAGTAAATAGTTCATAATCCTTTATGTTTAATATACATATACAAATTTAAAATAAATTACCATCTATAACAACTAATAAAAAAAACATATTTATTTTTTGTATTTTTTATTTACAAAATTAAAAACAACAAAAATATTTACAATAAGAATTAAAAAAAATTAAATTACAAATAAATAATAAAAAAAAAAAACATTATATATTATATTATAAAAATAAAAAAACATTAAAAACATATATTAATACATTTTATTTAAAAATGTACTTTTCTGTGTTTAAAAATAAATTAAATTTAACTTTCTTTTTCCTTTTTTGTGGATCTCGTCTCCAATTTGAATAGGCACTTTGACTCCTCAGGCAACCTAAAATAGAATATATGGAATAATTTTAATATTTCTTACAAAATTTTTTATATGTATATATAAATTACTTTTTAAGTTTACATTACTCGTTGTAATTGCTAGATCTTTCTCCGAGTTTCTTGTAGGACCTTTAAAAAAAAAATTTAAAAATTAAAATGAAAATATATATATAAATACGTCTGTGTTAATAGTGTCAACATATTTTTCCTTATTTTACCTCTGTCTTGTTGTCGCCAACTATAATTTACATTATGGGCTCTTTCACGCCACAGACAACCTAAAATAGTATATGTAGATTTATTTTATTAATTTTATTTCTTACTAATTTTTTATATTCATATATTACCTTTTAAGTTTACATCGTTCCTTATAACCGGTGGAATCTCTTCTGCTTTTTTTGTAGATCCTTAAAAAAAAGAATGTTTTTTGTTTTTCTTAAAAAACATAAATTAATTAATTAAAACATTTTTTTATTTACCTGTAGTGGATGAAATATTTCCAATAGGAGTTGTTTGCAATGCTCTTGTCGTTTTTAGTTGGTCTGTTTGAGTATGTACGTCAACAGTTGTTTCAGTATGTATGTCAACAGTTGTTTGAGTATGTACGTCAGCACTTGTTTGAGTATGTATGTCAACAGTTGTTTGAGTTTTTGTTGAATTGGAATGTATTATGTTAGTTTGTGTGTTAGGAATGAAGTTATTTTGTAGCTGAATGTATGGAACTTGTGTAATTGTGGGTAATATAATATATCCGTGGTAGAATGTATTATAATAGTATGGACTTGTGTAGTGTGTTGTAAAAGGTGTAGTGTATGTATTGTAAAAGAACATATTTGCGTTGTCTTGTCCCGTACCGTTCCAGAACATTTCACAATCATTCTGAAAGCTGTTATTTTCCATTATTATTTATTGTTGAAGAAGTTGCCAATAATATATCACAGAAAATAATAAAAAAAATAAAGAAACATATTAGTTTCATTTCAAATTTTAAATTAACTTAAAATCATTTTATTTAAATATCGTTAGCTTAATATATAGAAAAGGCATTTTTGTGTATATTTTCTGGCATTTTTCTTTCAAATACACCTACTTAAAAAAATTAAGTAATCTATGACGACAAATACCAAACTTATAACAATCATTTTAGTACACTATATAATTTAGTATTATCAATAATTAGCTTATTTAATGAAAAGAATAATACATTTGAAAATTTGAATTCTGCCTTTTCTATATTAAGCTATAGATACATTAAAAAAATAAAAATTAAAACAAAATCTTTTAAAACTTACAATTGCATTTCATTCCTTTGTTGCATTATTTTATTTTTCTCTTTTATGAAATATATATAAATATGTATTTTATAAGTCGCTCGGATGTAAATATCCTGCAAAAAAGAAAACAATTTTATAAATTTTATATATTAAAAAAATATATATGTAAATATATAACAAAAAAAAAAATTGAAAAAATTTATTTTTTTTAATTTCAAATGGAGAAAAACTAAAATACAATTATATTATGCACACAAATTAAACAAATCGCATTTATTATTTATTTGTTTTAAGGCGAACTGAATAGATAAACTCGTGGCTGCAAATTATAAGAATCCACTTTCTAATTTTTTATATTCCAGTATTATTTTTTTAAAAATTGTTTACAAAAATCATAAATAATATTAGAATTGCTGAACGGACGAGTTCATCGTTCAGTTCGCTTCAATTTGTGTGCATAATACAAAAAAATTTTCACATTATTCCAAAATATTGAAAATTATTTATATATTTTTTTCACAATCATAATTTTTGAATTTTTTTACTCACTTTTTTAATATGGATATATATATGTTGATGCTGGTCGCTTGGATGTAAATATCCTGTAAAAAAAGAAAACAACTTTATAAGTTTTATATATTAAAAATATATATACATATATATGTGAATATATAATAATAAAAAAAATTTGAAAAAATGTATTTTTGTCAAATAGAGAAATACTAAAATACAATTATATTATGCACACAAATTAAACAAATCGCATTTATTATTTATTTGTTTTAAGGCGAACTGAATAGATAAACTCGTGGCTGCAAATTATAAGAATCCACTTTCTAATTTTTTATATTCCAGTATTATTTTTTTTAAAATGTTTACAAAAATCATAAATAATATTAGAATTGCTGAACGGACGAGTTCATCGTTCAGTTCGCTTCAATTTGTGTGCATAATACAAAAAAATTTTCACATTATTCCAAAATATTGAAAATTATTTATATATTTTTTTCACAATCATAATTTTTGAATTTTTTTACTCACTTTTTTAATATGGATATATATATGTTGATGCTGGTCGCTTGGATGTAAATATCCTGTAAAAAAAGAAAACAACTTTATAAGTTTTATATATTAAAAATATATATACATATATATGTGAATATATAATAATAAAAAAAATTTGAAAAAATGTATTTTTGTCAAATAGAGAAATACTAAAATACAATTATATTATGCACACAAATTAAACAAATCGCGTTTATTATTTATTTGTTTTAAGGCGAACTGAATAGATAAACTCGTGGCTGCAAATTATAAGAATCCACTTTCTAATTTTTTATATTCCAGTATTATTTTTTTTAAAATGTTTACAAAAATCATAAATAATATTAGAATTGCTGAACGGACGAGTTCATCGTTCAGTTCGCTTCAATTTGTGTGCATAATACAAAAAAATTTTCACATTATTCCAAAATATTGAAAATTATTTATATATTTTTTTCACAATCATAATTTTTGAATTTTTTTACTCACTTTTTTAATATGGATATATATATGTTGATGCTGGTCGCTTGGATGTAAATATCCTGTAAAAAAAGAAAACAACTTTATAAGTTTTATATATTAAAAATATATATACATATATATGTGAATATATAATAATAAAAAAAATTTGAAAAAATGTATTTTTGTCAAATAGAGAAATACTAAAATACAATTATATTATGCACACAAATTAAACAAATCGCGTTTATTATTTATTTGTTTTAAGGCGAACTGAATAGATAAACTCGTGGCTGAAAATTATAGGAATCCAAATTTTCAGTTTTTAAAATAAAAAATATTTGAATTTGCTAAATGGACGAATTCACCATTCAGTTCGCCTTATTTTGTATGCATAATACATTAATATTTTCACTATTTTCACATAATTTCAAATTAATTTTATTTTTATTTTTCACAATTAAATTTTTTCACATTTATTCACTCACTTTTTAAATATTTGACTGAAGTTTTGTTTTGATTTTCTTTTATTGTGATTTATAACAGGGATTGAAAATAACAGTTATAAACAGGGAACTGATATAAATTTGAAATGGTAATTACATAACGGTCTGAATAAATTATAATGAATGCAAAACGAAGATACATGGTCTTAAAAGAGTGAGAATCCACAAGATGGGACTTTGTGGTACTCTTTCATTCTTCAAATGGTACTTTTGGAAATTTTTGTAATAATTAAATTAAAAATATGATATTGTAGATACATGGTCTAAAATGAGTGAAAATCTACATGAGGAGACTTTGTGGTACTTTTTTGTTTCTCAAATGGTACTTTTTGAATTTTATGTAATAATTAACTTAGAAACATGAAATTAAAGATAAAAGTTCTTAAGTGAGCGAGAATACACAAGAGGGAACTTTGTGGTACTTTTTCGTTCTTAGAATTTTACTTATTGAATTTTTTGTAATAATTAACTTAGAAATATGAAATTAACCCAGATACATGACCCTAAGTGAGTGAGAATTTACAATGGGGATTTTGTGGTACTTTTTTGTTTCTCAAATGGTACTTTTTGAATTTTATGTAATAATTAACTTAGAAACATGAAATTAAAGATAAAAGTTCTTAAGTGAGTGAGAATCCACAAGAGGGAACTTTGTGGTACTTTTTCGTTTTTAGAATGGTACTTATTGAATTTTTTGTAATAATTAACTTAGAAATATGAAATTGAAGATACATGGTCTTAAGTCAGTGAGAATCCACAAGAGGGAACTTTGTAGTACTTTTTCGTTTTTCAAATGGTACTTTTTGAATTTTTAGTAATAATGAACTTAGAAATATGAAATTAACCCAGATACATGACCCTAAGTGAGTGAGAATTTACAATGGGGATTTTGTGGTACTTTTTTGTTTTTCAAATGGTACCTTTTGAATGTTATGTTATAAATAACTCAGAAACATGAAATTAAAGATACAAGTTCCTAAGTCAGTGAGAATCCACAAGAGGGAACTTTGTGGTACTTTCTTGTTTTTCAAATGGTACTTTTTGAATTTTATGTAATAATTAACTTAGAAACATGAATTAAAGATAAAAGTTCTGAAGTGAGTGAGAATCCACAAGAGGGAACTTTACTTTGTGGTACTTTTTCGTTCTTAGAATGGTACTTATTGAATTTTTTGTAATAATTAACTTAGAAATATGAAATTGAAGATACTTGGTCTTAAGCCAGTGCGAATCCACAAGAGATAACTTTGTGGTACTTTCTTGTTTTTCAAATGGTACTTTTTGAATTTTTTGTAATAATTAAATTAGAAATAGGAAATTGTAGACACATGGTTTAAAATGAGTGAAAATCCACAAGAGGAGCCTTTGAAGTACTTTTTCGTTCTTAGAATGGTACTCTTTGAATTTTTTGTAATAATTAAATTAGAAATATTAAGTTGAAGATACATGGTCTTAAATGAGTGAAAAACCACAAGAGGGAACTTTTTGTTCGAAAATAGTTGAAAAAAATTGAAAATAGTCAGAAAAAGTCTCAATGTTGGAAAAAATCGAAATCTTAATGTCGGAAATTGTCAGATAAATTCAAAAATAGTCGAAAAAATTTAATTTATTTAAAAGGAACAGATTCTTACCAGTTTTTATTTAAACTATATCATCTAACTGTTGAAAAAAATAGTAACACAAAAACATATTCTTGTGTGTAACCATCAGTTTCATTGCATTGTCTGTTAATTAATCAATATATATGATTGCATTGTATGTATTTTATATTTTTTTAAGACGAATAATAAAAAATAGTCAAAGAAGTCGAAAAATCTCGATAATATCATATAAAGTCCAAAAGTCGTAAAGTAGTCAATAGAAATGTAATGTAAAGGTTTTTTGAAAAACAAGTCATTTTCTCAAAAAACACAAATAAATTGATCTGTTTTTTCATATATTTCAAAGCCAAAAAACATCTTGAACATCTTAACACACAGAAAACACACGAAATTTCCATACAGGGAAGAAATTTTTAGTATTTTTCGTACATAGAAATTTGTTGGAAAAAGAGTTTGAAAAATTGTCAATCAGTTTAAAAACAAAAAATCAAAAATTATGACTGAAATTTATATTTGTTCATAAATTTTATTTGTTTAAAAATTTTATTTTTTGAATTTGAAAGTGTGTTGTGAAATTTTTATATAAATCAAAAATTTTTGAAAATATGATACATGAACAGTGATGATTGCGTTTTTCAAAAAACTAGTCAAAAACTAATTTGTGTGAACATAATATAAGCAAACTGTGGTTTTTTGATTTGTATTAAAAATTATTTTTTTTTTTTTTTCTAAAAATCTAAATTATTACAACAAATCAAAAAATTTACAAAAAATCAAAATTTTTACAAAAAACCAACGTTTTTACTAAAAATAAAAATTTTTTCCAAAAAATCAAAATTTTTGCAAGATATATTTTTTTTTTTTTTTTAGAAAATATCAAATTTTTGAATTTTTGTAAAAGAATCAAATTTTTACTAAACTATGATTTAAAAATTTAAATTTTTGAAAAAATTTCAGGTTAGTGAAAAATCGTATCCTTAGTAAAAAAAAATCTGATTTTTAAAATAAGGAATTTTTTGAGATTTGATTTTTTTTAATTGTGAAATTTAGTTTGAGGTGTCTCTCACGTATCCTAGTTGTTTTCTTTGGCTTATGTTATCGACTAATGAATTGACGATTTCAGTACAATTAAACAATAGTACTTATAATTTTTGTCATTGTCATTATTTTTAATAATGGTAATGCTTTTTAATGATATATTTTCATTAAAAATTATTTAAAAAAATAAAATTATCAAATTTTAAAAATTCATTATCAGCATTAAGCGAAATTTTTCGTACAATTCAAACTTTTTTTTCACTATATGTAATTTGAGTGCTACTTTACTCTTCTATTCGGTACATATATTTTTCCATAATTTTTAAAAATATTACATTTTATATTCCTCAAAACTAGTTGTAATGGAGACTTCTATTTAAATGATTTAAAAATCTGTAATGAAACGATATTAAACTAATACTAATAATTTAATATTATATTAAAGCATATTTAAAAAAATTGTTTTTTATACAAACATTGCTTTTCTCAGTAATTAAGCTTTTTTTTTGGAATTTTGTTATTTTTAGTTAAAAAATTATTAAAAATAGCGATTTTTTTAATAATAATTAAAATTTTTTACATTATCATTATTTTCAAATAATGGTTATGAAAATTCAATGCTCAATGAAAAATTTCAATGTATGATATTATCTAATACTTTAAATTTTTTCTAATTTTACAATTTGAATTCAAATTAGAAATCATTTGAATTTTATAAAAAAAAGTTTTTGATTTTTATATTTCTCCATAAAGTATACATATTTTCTTTTTTTATATAAAGCGAATAAAACTTCTCTTGAAATGTGTTTCTTTTCCCAAAATCATAATTTTGTGCAATTAAAAATAAAAGTCATTCGGTATTAGCTTTTGGTAAAGAATTTTTCTACAACCAGTTGGAGTTACCACTGCAAGAGGCCTATAAACAGGGTACAAAGGTAATAAAATACATAAATATTACAAAAAAGTTAATATTTTTAAATAATAAATTGTTAAGGTTTATAATAACGATTGTTAAGGTTTAAAAAGACATCAATAATAATCGATTGTAAATTTTACTATTACACTTTTTACTATTAAAAGAATTGAGAAAAGTTTTTACAATGCTGTTTGAAACTTTATATATGTATATTATATTTATTTTTTGAAAGATAGACTTATCTAACTGGTTATGGTTGTAATGCATTTATGTTTTTCCGTTTCACTTAAATAAATTATTTGGCATAATTATGAATAATACATTTTAATTTGAAAAATAATGAAACAAGAATACAATTTATCAAATAAATGATCTTTGAGTACCAAGTTTAAAACATTCTATAAGAAAGAAAAGCTTATTTTGACGACAAGCATATTCCCAAGATTCAGGAGAGATTGTGCGTCTAAGGCGATACTTCCAATCAATAACAAAGAAATAGGCAATAGAAAATGGGAATGAAAATAGGCATCATCTGAATGAAGAAAGATGACATTCCCATAAGATAAATTACATTGAATTAAGTTTATTACAAATAATAAAAAAAATACCTTTATGGAAGATATCTTCCAAATGTTTGTACGGATTAATTTGATAACGGTCAAATCAGTGTTGTAAATATTTTGGAACTTCTTTGACAGAAAATACAGAGTTGTTATTCATTTATTTATATGATTTTTTATATATTTCTAATTATAGCATAATCAGATGTTTTTGTGTTCAATAAATATTAACAACTCACCACTTGTTGACAACATATTAACAAAATTTTCGCTGGAATAGTGTTCAAGGTTATAACAAATTTAAATAAGGTAAACTATAAAATATATTGTAAAGCTAATTGTTAATTGTTAAAGTAGTTTTTTTACATTTACTTTAGCTTAAAGATACCAACAAACTTTTCAAATCTCACTTACATGTTTCCAGTACCAGAGCTTCCCCACAATTCATTAACGTTACACAATCTAATGGCGTACGAGAAATCTGTTTAAATTAACCAAAGACACGTAATTCTCTGTCAATGGGTATGATGAATTCTATTTTTAAGGCTCTAACAAATGATTGGCAAAATAAGAACTTACGTCGTATTGTTATGAGTGCCAAGGGACCGATATGGTCGGCTGGTCATAATCTAAAAGAACTTATAACAGAAAGTGAAAGGAAGGAAGTATTCCAAAAGTTGAGTGACATAATATTAAATATATATAAAGATCCAGTACCATTAATAGCAAAAGTAAATGGTTTGGCGGCAGCAGCTGGTTGCCAATTGGTGGCCTCATATAGCATCGGATAAGAGTACATTTTCTACACCAGGGTATAAATATTTCATTAATATAATTTTCTATTTTTTGCTTAATAGTATTATTTCTTTGTATCTTACTCTAGAGCTAACTTTGGTGTATTTTGTTCTACACCCGGCATTGCTATATTTCGTGTTATGGCCAGAACCCAATCAGTGTATATATTAATGACTGGTTTACCTATAACAGCACAAGAAGATTTTATAGCCGGTATTATTTATAATTTATATATACCATAAATTTATATAGAAATTTGTTTTAAATTAATTTTCAGGTCTAGTTAGTCGTGTTGTACCAGAAACAGAATTGGAAGCGGAAATGCACAGAGTCACAGATGCTATTAAACACAAAAATCGTACCTGTTATTGCTTTGGGCAAAGAATTCTATTACAAACAATTGAATTTATCCAATAAAGAGGCTTATAAGTTAGGAACTGAGGTAATCCTAATATAATAATACATTCTTTTGTTTATTAATTTTAAAATATTTTTATTAATAACAGAAAATGTTAGAAAATTTTGCATTAAATGATTGTAACGAATGCCTTAGTAGTTTTGAGGAAAAACGTAAAGCCCAGTGGAATCATGAATATAAGGTAATATAAATATCAGTTTAAATACATTTATTGGACAATAATGATTTTTTTTTTTTTAATACAAACATCTGTAGTTATATTTGTATTTTATTTTATACGTTACATAATTAAGAAAATAATACATTCATACATACATTTATCATTTTCTAAATGTTTTTTTAACTACTAAAAAAATGGAGATATTATTGATAAAATTTATACATGATTTTAAGTAATTCGCATATTTTCACAAAACAAAATATTTAATACGATCTCGGCCATATACATATAATTTTGATAATTTTTAATAATTTTCTCAATATACCTGAACATAAAAAAGTAAACAAAAAAATTCGTTTTTTTTTATTTGTACGGAAGCACGATTTGAGAGAATAAAATTAGTGTTGGATTAAACGTCAGATACTAATCATAGCGACAAAATGAGAAAGCGGCGCTACCTTATTATTTTTATATCATGCCATAAAGTTAATAGAAATTATTTAATTAAAACGATAACACTAAAATTAGTATTTTATATACATCTATTTTTCACTCTTCCTCAACTAAATACATATTTTGTTTAAATTTTCTCAATTTATTCGTTTTTTCTCTTCAAATTGTAATTAGAATTTTATAGTATAACAAAAAGTCGACTTTTTGGCAGTCTTTCCATTTTGGAATAATCGTCTATCGACTTTCCTATTATTCTCGACTTATTCTAACTTTTTGATTTTTTATTTCGACTATTCTGGGTTTTAAAAAAATTAATTTCAAAGGAAGGTATTTCCTTAGAGGTATGTATATTAAAAGTAAATAGTTCATAATCTCTTTATGTTTAATATACATATACAAATAAATTACCATCTATAACTAATAAAAAAACATATTTATTTTTTGTATTTTTTATTTACAAAATTAAAAACAACAAAAATATTTACAATAAGAATTAAAAAAAATTAAATTACAAATAAATAATAAAAAAAAAAACATTATATATTATATTATAAAAATAAAAAAACATTAAAAACATATATTAATACATTTTATTTAAAAATGTACTTTTCTGTGTTTAAAAATAAATTAAATTTAACTTTCTTTTTCCTTTTTTGTGGATCTCGTCTCCAATTTGAATAGGCACTTTGACTCCTCAGGCAACCTAAAATAGAATATATGGAATAATTTTAATATTTCTTACAAAATTTTTTATATGTATATATAAATTACTTTTTAAGTTTACATTACTCGTTGTAATTGCTAGATCTTTCTCCGGGTTTCTTGTAGGACCTTTAAAAAAAATTTCAAAAATTAAAATGAAAATATATATATAAATACGTCTGTGTTAATAGTGTCAACATATTTTTCCTTATTTTACCTCTGTCTTGTTGTCGCCAACTATAATTTACATTATGGGCTCTTTCACGCCACAGACAACCTAAAATAGTATATGTAGATTTATTTTATTAATTTTATTTCTTACTAATTTTTTATATTCATATATTACCTTTTAAGTTTACATCGTTCCTTATAACCGGTGGAATCTCTTCTGCTTTTTTTGTAGATCCTTAAAAAAAAGAATGTTTTTTGTTTTTCTTAAAAAACATAATTAATTAAAACAATTTTTTATTTACCTGTAGTGGATGAAATATTTCCAATAGGAGTTGTTTGCAATGCTCTTGTCGTTTTTAGTTGGTCTGTTTGAGTATGTACGTCAACAGTTGTTTCAGTATGTATGTCAACAGTTGTTTGAGTATGTACGTCAGCACTTGTTTGAGTATGTATGTCAGCAGTTGTTTGAGTTTTTGTTGAATTGGAATGTATTATGTTAGTTTGTGTGTTAGGAATGAAGTTATTTTGTAGCTGAATGTATGGAACTTGTGTAATTGTGGGTAATATAATATATCCGTGGTAGAATGTATTATAATAGTATGGACTTGTGTAGTGTGTTGTAAAAGGTGTAGTGTATGTATTGTAAAAGAACATATTTGCGTTGTCTTGTCCCGTAACGTTCCAGAACATTTCACAATCATTCTGAAAGCTGTTATTTTCCATTATTATTTATTGTTGAAGGAGTTGCCAATAATATATCACAGAAAATAATAAAAAAAATAAAGAAACATATTAGTTTCATTTCAAATTTTAAATTAACTTAAAATCATTTTATTTAAATATCGTTAGCTTAATATATGGAAAAGGCATTTTTGTGTATATTTTCTGGCATTTTTCTTTCAAATACACCTACTTAAAAAAATTAAGTAATCTATGACGACAAATACCAAACTTATAACAATCATTTTAGTACACTATATAATTTAGTATTATCAATAATTAGCTTATTTAATGAAAAGAATAATACATTTGAAAATTTGAATTCTGCCTTTTCTATATTAAGCTATAGATACATTAAAAAAATAAAAATTAAAACAAAATCTTTTAAAACTTACAATTGCATTTCATTCCTTTGTTGCATTATTTTATTTTTCTCTTTTATGAAATATATATAAATATGTATTTTATAAGTCGCTCGGATGTAAATATCCTGCAAAAAAGAAAACAATTTTATAAATTTTATATATTAAAAAAATATATATATAAATATATAACAAAAAAAAAATTGAAAAAATTTATTTTTTTTAATTTCAAATGGAGAAAAACTAAAATACAATTATATTATGCACACAAATTAAACAAATCGCATTTATTATTTATTTGTTTTAAGGCGAACTGAATAGATAAACTCGTGGCTGCAAATTATAAGAATCCACTTTCTAATTTTTTATATTCCAGTATTATTTTTTTAAAAATTGTTTACAAAAATCATAAATAATATTAGAATTGCTGAACGGACGAGTTCATCGTTCAGTTCGCTTCAATTTGTGTGCATAATACAAAAAAATTTTCACATTATTCCAAAATATTGAAAATTATTTATATATTTTTTTCACAATCATAATTTTTGAATTTTTTTACTCACTTTTTTAATATGGATATATATATGTTGATGCTGGTCGCTTGGATGTAAATATCCTGTAAAAAAAGAAAACAACTTTATAAGTTTTATATATTAAAAATATATATACATATATATGTGAATATATAATAATAAAAAAAATTTGAAAAAATGTATTTTTGTCAAATAGAGAAATACTAAAATACAATTATATTATGCACACAAATTAAACAAATCGCGTTTATTATTTATTTGTTTTAAGGCGAACTGAATAGATAAACTCGTGGCTGAAAATTATAGGAATCCAAATTTTCAGTTTTTAAAATAAAAAATATTTGAATTTGCTAAATGGACGAATTCACCATTCAGTTCGCCTTATTTTGTATGCATAATACATTAATATTTTCACTATTTTCACATAATTTCAAATTAATTTTATTTTTATTTTTCACAATTAAATTTTTTCACATTTATTCACTCACTTTTTAAATATTTGACTGAAGTTTTGTTTTGATTTTCTTTTATTGTGATTTATAACAGGGATTGAAAATAACAGTTATAAACAGGGAACTGATATAAATTTGAAATGGTAATTACATAACGGTCTGAATAAATTATAATGAATGCAAAACGAAGATACATGGTCTTAAAAGAGTGAGAATCCACAAGATGGGACTTTGTGGTACTCTTTCATTCTTCAAATGGTACTTTTGGAAATTTTTGTAATAATTAAATTAAAAATATGATATTGTAGATACATGGTCTAAAATGAGTGAAAATCTACATGAGGAGACTTTGTGGTACTTTTTTGTTTCTCAAATGGTACTTTTTGAATTTTATGTAATAATTAACTTAGAAACATGAAATTAAAGATAAAAGTTCTTAAGTGAGTGAGAATCCACAAGAGGGAACTTTGTGGTACTTTCTTGTTTTTCAAATGGTACTTTTTGAATTTTATGTAATAATTAACTTAGAAACATGAAATTAAAGATAAAAGTTCTTAAGTGAGTGAGAATCCACAAGAGGGAACTTTACTTTGTGGTACTTTTTCGTTCTTAGAATGGTACTTATTGAATTTTTTGTAATAATTAACTTAGAAATATGAAATTAAAGATACTTGGTATTAAGCCAGTGCGAATATACAAGAGATAACTTTGTGGTACTTTCTTGTTTTTAAAATGGTAATTTTTGAATTTTTTGTAATAATTAAATTAGAAATATAAAATTGTAGATACATGGTCTTAAGTGAGTGAGAATCCACAAGAGGGAACTTTATGGTACTTTTTCGTTCTTAGAATGGTACTTTTTGAATTTTTTGTAATAATTAATTTAGGAATATGAAATTGAAGATACATGGTCTTAAGTCAGTGAGAATCCACAAAATGGAACTTTGTAGTACTTTTTTGTTTTTCAAATGGTACTTTTTGAATTTTTAGTAATAATTTACTTAGATATATGAAATTAACCCAGATACATGACCCTAAGTGAGTGAGAATTTACAAAAGGGATTTTGTGGTACTTTTTTGTTTTTCAAATGGTACTTTTTGAATTTTATGTTATAAGTAACTCAGAAACATGAAATTAAAGATACAAGTTCCTAAGTCAGTGAGAATCCACAAGAAGGAACTTTGTACTTTGTACTTTCTTGTTTTTCAAATGGTACTTTTTGAATTTTATGTAATAATTAACTTAGAAACATGGAATTATAGATAAAAGTTCCTAAGTGAGTGAGAATCCACATGAATAGACTATGTGGTACTTTTTCGTTCTTAGAATGGTACTTATTGAATTTTTTGTAATAATTAACTTAGAAATATGAAATTGAAGATACTTGGTCTTAAGCCAGTGCGAATCCACAAGAGATAACTTTGTGGTACTTTCTTGTTTTTCAAATGGTACTTTTTGAATTTTTTGTAATAATTAAATTAGAAATAGGAAATTGTAGACACATGGTTTAAAATGAGTGAAAATCCACAAGAGGAGCCTTTGAAGTACTTTTTCGTTCTTAGAATGGTACTCTTTGAATTTTTTGTAATAATTAAATTAGAAATATTAAGTTGAAGATACATGGTCTTAAATGAGTGAAAAACCACAAGAGGGAACTTTTTGTTCGAAAATAGTTGAAAAAAATTGAAAATAGTCAGAAAAAGTCTCAATGTTGGAAAAAATCGAAATCTTAATGTCGGAAATTGTCAGATAAATTCAAAAATAGTCGAAAAAATTTAATTTATTTAAAAGGAACAGATTCTTACCAGTTTTTATTTAAACTATATCATCTAACTGTTGAAAAAAATAGTAACACAAAAACATATTCTTGTGTGTAACCATCAGTTTCATTGCATTGTCTGTTAATTAATCAATATATATGATTGCATTGTATGTATTTTATATTTTTTTAAGACGAATAATAAAAAATAGTCAAAGAAGTCGAAAAATCTCGATAATATCATATAAAGTCGAAAAGTCGTAAAGTAGTCAATAGAAATGTAATGTAAAGGTTTTTTGAAAAACAAGTCATTTTCTCAAAAAACACAAATAAATTGATCTGTTTTTTCATATATTTCAAAGCCAAAAAACATCTTAAACATCTTAACACACAGAAAACACACGAAATTTCCATACAGGGAAGAAATTTTTTATATTTTTCGTACATAGAAATTTGTTGGAAAAAGAGTTTGAAAAATTGTCAATCAGTTTAAAAACAAAAAATCAAAAATTATGACTGAAATTTATATTTGTTCATAAATTTTATTTGTTTAAAAATTTTATTTTTTGAATTTGAAAGTGTGTTGTGAAATTTTTATATAAATCAAAAATTTTTGAAAATATGATACATGAACAGTGATGATTGCGTTTTTCAAAAAACTAGTCAAAAACTAATTTGTGTGAACATAATATAAGCAAACTGTGATTTTTTGATTTGTATTAAAAATTATTTTTTTTTTTCTAAAAATCTAAATTATTACAACAAATCAAAAAATTTACAAAAAATCAAAATTTTTACAAAAAACCAACGTTTTTACTAAAAATAAAAATTTTTTCCAAAAAATCAAAATTTTTGCAAGATATATTTTTTTTTTTTTTTAGAAAATATCAAATTTTTGAATTTTTGTAAAAGAATCAAATTTTTACTAAACTATGATTTAAAAATTTAAATTTTTGAAAAAATTTCAGGTTAGTGAAAAATCGTATCCTTAGTAAAAAAAATCTGATTTTTAAAATAAGGAATTTTTTGAAAGATTTGATTTTTTTTAATTGTGAAAATTATGATGTTTTGTAAAAATTGGATTTTTGTTAAAATTTTTTAATTTTAATACAATAACAAAAAATCGGAAAGATACCAATTTACGTTGCATAGTTTTGTCCTCCACCGTCGGCAGGACATGACTTAAAGGAGTTAGCTCCCGAATGTTGTACTCAAGAACACACTGACGTATTTGAAAAACTGACAAATATCATATACAATATAAGGAAAGCTCCTGTGCCGGTTATAGTTAAAATTAATGGCATTGTGGCCGCTGGTGGTATACAATTGGTGGCCTCTTGTGATATTGTGGTGTGTTCAGCTAATAGTTCATTTATAACACCTAGGTAAATAATAGGGCAAGCTTGCCTATTTAATTATTTAATAATTTTAAAAACGCGTATATAACCGATATTCTGTAATGCTTTTTTATTTTAAAACCCGTTCTAATTTTTTTTTAAATTAAGTAAAATTAACCTTAAACTAACATGGAATATTAATTAATTTTTAAGAAATTTTCATATATTGATATGGTAACATTTTGGAGTCACTTTTAAGACGATTTTCAGATTAAGTGGAAAGAGAAAAGTTTTAAAAGAATCTGAATTGGCCCTGTTAAAATTTTCATCGATATATTTATTGCGTATCATAATTTTTCTTTCATTTTCTTATTAGCTTGATATTTACATATTTGTTCAATCGTTTAGTGAAAAAAATAAAATACTGATCGTTTAGTGATGATAAAATAATCTACAGATTTATAATCACGTATAACAATAATGACAAGGCATTTTATAATAGTTTTTGGAATATGCATGTAGTCACATATATTTTGTTTTTGTGTTTTGAAAAAAAAGAGTAATATTTTTGAAAATTTAGTTTGAGGTGTCTCTCACGTATCCTAGTTGTTTTCTTTGGCTTATGTGAACGACTAATGAATTGACGATTTCAGTACAATTAAACAATAGTACTTATAATTTTTGTCATTGTAATTATTTTTAATAATGGTAATGCTTTTTAATGATATATTTTCATTAAAAATTATTTAATAAAATAAAATTATCAAATTTTAAAAATTCATTATCAGCATTAAGCGAAATTTTTAGTACAATTCAAACTTTTTTTTCACTATATGTAATTTGAGTGCTACTTTACTCTTCTATTCGGTACATATATTTTTCCATAATTTTTAAAAATATTACATTTTATATTCCTCAAAACTAGTTGTAATGGAGACTTCTATTTAAATGATTTAAAAATCTTTAATGAAACGATATTAAACTAATACTAATAATTTAATATTATATTAAAGCATATTTAAAAAAATTGTTTTTTATACAAACACTGCTTTTCTCAGTAATTAAGCTTTTTTTTTGGAATTTTGTTATTTTTAGTTAAAAAATTATTAAAAATAGCGATTTTTTTAATAGTAATTAAAATTTTTTACATTATCATTATTTTCAAATAATGGTTATGAAAATTCAATGCTCAATGAAAAATTTCAATGTATGATATTATCTAATACTTTAAATTTTTTCTAATTTTACAATTTGAATTCAAATTAGAAATCATTTGAATTTTATAAAAAAAAGTTTTTGATTTTTATATTTCTCCATAAAGTATACATATTTTCTATTTTTATATAAAGCGAATAAAACTTCTCTTGAAATGTGTTTCTTTTCCCAAAATCATAATTTTGTGCAATTAAAAATAAAAGTCATTCGGTATTAGCTTTTGGTAAAGAATTTTTCTACAACCAGTTGGAGTTACCACTGCAAGAGGCCTATAAACAGGGTACAAAGGTAATAAAATACATAAATATTACAAAATAGTTAATATTTTTAAATAATAAATTGTTAAGGTTTAAAAAGACATCAATAATAATCGATTGTAAATTTTACTATTACACTTTTTACTATTAAAAGAATTGAGAAAAGTTTTTACAATGCTGTTTGAAACTTTATATATGTATATTATATTTATTTTTTGAAAGATAGACTTATCTAACTGGTTATGGTTGTAATGCATTTATGTTTTTCCGTTTCACTTAAATAAATTATTTGGCATAATTATGAATAATACATTTTAATTTGAAAAATAATGAAACAAGAATACAATTTATCAAATAAATGATCTTTGAGTACCAAGTTTAAAACATTCTATAAGAAAGAAAAGCTTATTTTGACGACAAGCATATTCCCAAGATTCAGGAGAGATTGTGCGTCTAAGGCGATACTTCCAATCAATAACAAAGAAATAGGCAATAGAAAATGGGAATGAAAATAGGCATCATCTGAATGAAGAAAGATGACATTCCCATAAGATAAATTACATTGTATTAAGTTTATTACAAATAATAAAAAAATACCTTTATGGAAGATATCTTCCAAATGTTTGTACGGATTAATTTGATAACGGTCAAATCAGTGTTGTAAATATTTTGGAACTTCTTTGACAGAAAATACAGAGTTGTTATTCATTTATTTATATGATTTTTTATATATTTCTAATTATAGCATAATCAGATGTTTTTGTGTTCAATAAATATTAACAACTCACCACTTGTTGACAACATATTAACAAAATTTTCGCTGGAATAGTGTTCAAGGTTATAACAAATTTAAATAAGGTAAACTATAAAATATATTGTAAAGCTAATTGTTAATTGTTAAAGTAGTTTTTTTACATTTACTTTAGCTTAAAGATACCAACAAACTTTTCAAATCTCACTTACATGTTTCCAGTACCAGAGCTTCCCCACAATTCATTAACGTTACACAATCTAATGGCGTACGAGAAATCTGTTTAAATTAACCAAAGACACGTAATTCTCTGTCAATGGGTATGATGAATTCTATTTTTGAGGCTCTAACAAATGATTGGCAAAATAAGAACTTACGTCGTATTGTTATGAGTGCCAAGGGACCGATATGGTCGGCTGGTCATAATCTAAAAGAACTTATAACAGAAAGTGAAAGGAAGGAAGTATTCCAAAAGTTGAGTGACATAATATTAAATATATATAAAGATCCAGTACCATTAATAGCAAAAGTAAATGGTTTGGCGGCAGCAGCTGGTTGCCAATTGGTGGCCTCATAGCATCGGATAAGAGTACATTTTCTACACCAGGGTATAAATATTTCATTAATATAATTTTCTATTTTTTGCTTAATAGTATTATTTCTTTGTATCTTACTCTAGAGCTAACTTTGGTGTATTTTGTTCTACACCCGGCATTGCTATATTTCGTGTTATGGCCAGACCCCAATCAGTGTATATATTAATGACTGGTTTACCTATAACAGCACAAGAAGCTTTTATAGCCGGTATTATTTATAATTTATATATACCATAAATTTATATAGAAATTTGTTTTAAATTAATTTTCAGGTCTAGTTAGTCGTGTTGTACCAGAAACAGAATTGGAAGCGGAAATGCACAGAGTCACAGATGCTATTAAACACAAAAGTCGTACCTGTTATTGCTTTGGGCAAAGAATTCTATTACCAACAATTGAATTTATCCATTAAAGAGGCTTTTAAGTTATTAACTGAGGTAATCCTAATATAATAATACATTCTTTTGTTTATTAATTTTAAAATATTTTTATTAATAACAGAAAATGTTAGAAAATCTTGCATTAAATGATTGTAACGAATGCCTTAGAAGTTTTGAGGAAAAACGTAAAGCCCAGTGGAATCATGAATATAAGGTAATATAAATATCAGTTTAAATACATTTATTGGACAATAATGATTTTTTTTTAATACAAACATCTGTAGTTATATTTGTATTTTATTTTATACGTTACATAATTAAGAAAATAATACATTCATACATACATTTATCATTTTCTAAATGTTTTTTTAACTACTAAAAAAATGGAGATATTATTGATAAAATTTATACATGATTTTAAGTAATTCGCATATTTTCACAAAACAAAATATTTAATACGATCTCGGCCATATACATATAATTTTGATAATTTTTAATAATTTTCTCAATATACCTGAACATAAAAAAGTAAACAAAAAAATTCGTTTTTTTTATTTGTACGGAAGCACGATTTGAGAGAATAAAATTAGTGTTGGATTAAACGTCAGATACTAATCATAGCGACAAAATGAGAAAGCGGCGCTACCTTATTATTTTTATATCATGCCATAAAGTTAATAGAAATTATTTAATTAAAACGATAACACTAAAATTAGTATTTTATATACATCTATTTTTCACTCTTCCTCAACTAAATACATATTTTGTTTAAATTTTCTCAATTTATTCGTTTTTTCTCTTCAAATTGTAATTAGAATTTTATAGTATAACAAAAAGTCGACTTTTTGGCAGTCTTTCCATTTTGGAATAATCGTCTATCGACTTTCCTATTATTCTCGACTTATTCTAACTTTTTGATTTTTTATTTCGACTATTCTGGGTTTTAAAAAAATTAATTTCAAAGGAAGGTATTTCCTTAGAGGTATGTATATTAAAAGTAAATAGTTCATAATCTCTTTATGTTTAATATACATATACAAATAAATTACCATCTATAACTAATAAAAAAACATATTTATTTTTTGTATTTTTTATTTACAAAATTAAAAACAACAAAAATATTTACAATAAGAATTAAAAAAAATTAAATTACAAATAAATAATAAAAAAAAAACATTATATATTATATTATAAAAATAAAAAAACATTAAAAACATATATTAATACATTTTATTTAAAAATGTACTTTTCTGTGTTTAAAAATAAATTAAATTTAACTTTCTTTTTCCTTTTTTGTGGATCTCGTCTCCAATTTGAATAGGCACTTTGACTCCTCAGGCAACCTAAAATAGAATATATGGAATAATTTTAATATTTCTTACAAAATTTTTTATATGTATATATAAATTACTTTTTAAGTTTACATTACTCGTTGTAATTGCTAGATCTTTCTCCGGGTTTCTTGTAGGACCTTTAAAAAAAATTTCAAAAATTAAAATGAAAATATATATATAAATACGTCTGTGTTAATAGTGTCAACATATTTTTCCTTATTTTACCTCTGTCTTGTTGTCGCCAACTATAATTTACATTATGGGCTCTTTCACGCCACAGACAACCTAAAATAGTATATGTAGATTTATTTTATTAATTTTATTTCTTACTAATTTTTTATATTCATATATTACCTTTTAAGTTTACATCGTTCCTTATAACCGGTGGAATCTCTTCTGCTTTTTTTGTAGATCCTTAAAAAAAAGAATGTTTTTTGTTTTTCTTAAAAAACATAAATTAATTAATTAAAACAATTTTTTATTTACCTGTAGTGGATGAAATATTTCCAATAGGAGTTGTTTGCAATGCTCTTGTCGTTTTTAGTTGGTCTGTTTGAGTATGTACGTCAACAGTTGTTTCAGTATGTATGTCAACAGTTGTTTCAGTATGTACGTCAGCACTTGTTTGAGTATGTATGTCAACAGTTGTTTGAGTTTTTGTTGAATTGTAATGTATTATGTTTGTTTGTGTGTTAGGAATGAAGTTATTTTGTAGCTGAATGTATGGAACTTGTGTAATTGTGGGTAATATAATATATCCGTGGTAGAATGTATTATAATAGTATGGACTTGTGTAGTGTGTTGTAAAAGGTGTAGTGTATGTATTGTAAAAGAACATATTTGCGTTGTCTTGTCCCGTACCGTTCCAGAACATTTCACAATCATTCTGAAAGCTGTTATTTTCCATTATTATTTATTGTTGAAGGAGTTGCCAATAATATATCACAGAAAATAATAAAAAAAAATAAAGAAACATATTAGTTTCATTTCAAATTTTAAATTAACTTAAAATCATTTTATTTAAATATCGTTAGCTTAATATATAGAAAAGGCATTTTTCTGTATATTTTCTGGCATTTTTCTTTCAAATACACCTACTTAAAAAAATTAAGTAATCTATGACGACAAATACCAAACTTATAACAATCATTTTAGTACACTATATAATTTAGTATTATCAATAATTAGCTTATTTAATGAAAAGAATAATACATTTGAAAATTTGAATTCTGCCTTTTCTATATTAAGCTATAGATACATTAAAAAAATAAAAATTAAAACAAAATCTTTTAAAACTTACAATTGCATTTCATTACTTTGTTGCATTATTTTATTTTTCTCTTTTATGAAATATATATAAATATGTATTTTATAAGTCGCTCGGATGTAAATATCCTGCAAAAAAGAAAACAATTTTATAAATTTTATATATTAAAAAAATATATATGCAAATATATAACAATAAAAAAAATTGAAAAAATTTATTTTTTTTAATTTCAAATGGAGAAAAACTAAAATACAATTATATTATGCACACAAATTAAACAAATCGCATTTATTATTTATTTGTTTTAAGGCGAACTGAATAGATAAACTCGTGGCTGCAAATTATAAGAATCCACTTTCTAATTTTTTATATTCCAGTATTATTTTTTTAAAAAATGTTTACAAAAATCATAAATAATATTAGAATTGCTGAACGGACGAGTTCATCGTTCAGTTCGCTTCAATTTGTGTGCATAATACAAAAAAATTTTCACATTATTCCAAAATATTGAAAATTATTTATATATTTTTTTCACAATCATAATTTTTGAATTTTTTTACTCACTTTTTTAATATGGATATATATATGTTGATGCTGGTCGCTTGGATGCAAATATCCTGTAAAAAAAGAAAACAACTTTATAAGTTTTATATATTAAAAATATATATACATATATATGTGAATATATAATAATAAAAAAAATTTGAAAAAATGTATTTTTGTCAAATAGAGAAATACTAAAATACAATTATATTATGCACACAAATTAAACAAATCGCGTTTATTATTTATTTGTTTTAAGGCGAACTGAATAGATAAACTCGTGGCTGAAAATTATAGGAATCCAAATTTTCAGTTTTTAAAATAAAAAATATTTGAATTTGCTAAATGGACGAATTCACCATTCAGTTCGCCTTATTTTGTATGCATAATACATTAATATTTTCACTATTTTCACATAATTTCAAATTAATTTTATTTTTATTTTTCACAATTAAATTTTTTCACATTTATTCACTCACTTTTTAAATATTTGACTGAAGTTTTGTTTTGATTTTCTTTTATTGTGATTTATAACAGGGATTGAAAATAACAGTTATAAACAGGGAACTGATATAAATTTGAAATGGTAATTACATAACGGTCTGAATAAATTATAATGAATGCAAAACGAAGATACATGGTCTTAAAAGAGTGAGAATCCACAAGATGGGACTTTGTGGTACTCTTTCATTCTTCAAATGGTACTTTTGGAAATTTTTGTAATAATTAAATTAAAAATATGATATTGTAGATACATGGTCTAAAATGAGTGAAAATCTACATGAGGAGACTTTGTGGTACTTTTTTGTTTCTCAAATGGTACTTTTTGAATTTTATGTAATAATTAACTTAGAAACATGAAATTAAAGATAAAAGTTCTTAAGTGAGCGAGAATACACAAGAGGGAACTTTGTGGTACTTTTTCGTTCTTAGAATTTTACTTATTGAATTTTTTGTAATAATTAACTTAGAAATATGAAATTAACCCAGATACATGACCCTAAGTGAGTGAGAATTTACAATGGGAATTTTGTGGTACTTTTTTGTTTCTCAAATGGTACCTTTTGAATGTTATGTTATAAATAACTCAGAAACATGAAATTAAAGATACAAGTTCTTAAGTCAGTGAGAATCTACAAGAGGGAACTTTGTGGTACTTTCTTGTTTTTCAAATGGTACTTTTTGAATTTTATGTAATAATTAACTTAGAAACATGAAATTAAAGATAAAAGTTCTTAAGTGAGTGAGAATCCACAAGAGGGAACTTTACTTTGTGGTACTTTTTCGTTCTTAGAATGGTACTTATTGAATTTTTTGTAATAATTAACTTAGAAATATGAAATTAAAGATACTTGGTATTAAGCCAGTGCGAATATACAAGAGATAACTTTGTGGTACTTTCTTGTTTTTCAAATGGTAATTTTTGAATTTTTTGTAATAATTAAATTAGAAATATAAAATTGTAGATACATGGTCTTAAGTGAGTGAGAATCCACAAGAGGGAACTTTATGGTACTTTTTCGTTCTTAGAATGGTACTTTTTGAATTTTTTGTAATAATTAATTTAGGAATATGAAATTGAAGATACATGGTCTTAAGTCAGTGAGAATCCACAAAATGGAACTTTGTAGTACTTTTTTGTTTTTCAAATGGTACTTTTTGAATTTTTAGTAATAATTTACTTAGATATATGAAATTAACCCAGATACATGACCCTAAGTGAGTGAGAATTTACAAAAGGGATTTTGTGGTACTTTTTTGTTTTTCAAATGGTACTTTTTGAATTTTATGTTATAAGTAACTCAGAAACATGAAATTAAAGATACAAGTTCCTAAGTCAGTGAGAATCCACAAGAAGGAACTTTGTACTTTGTACTTTCTTGTTTTTCAAATGGTACTTTTTGAATTTTATGTAATAATTAACTTAGAAACATGGAATTATAGATAAAAGTTCCTAAGTGAGTGAGAATCCACATGAATAGACTATGTGGTACTTTTTCGTTCTTAAAATAGTACCTTTTGAATTTTTTGTAATAATTAAATTAGAAATAGGAAATTGTAGACACATGGTTTAAAATGAGTGAAAATCCACAAGAGGAGCCTTTGAGGTACTTTTTCGTTCTTAGAATGGTACTCTTTGAATTTTTTGTAATAATTAAATTAGAAATATTAAGTTGAAGATACATGGTCTTAAATGAGTGAAAAACCACAAGAGGGAACTTTTTGTTCGAAAATAGTTGAAAAAAATTGAAAATAGTCAGAAAAAGTCTCAATGTTGGAAAAAATCGAAATCTTAATATCGGAAATTGTCAGATAAATTCAAAAATAGTCGAAAAAATTTAATTTATTTAAAAGGAACAGATTCTTACCAGTTTTTATTTAAACTATATCATCTAACTGTTGAAAAAAATAGTAACACAAAAACATATTCTTGTGTGTAACCATCAGTTTCATTGCATTGTTTGTTAATTAATCAATATATATGATTGCATTGTATGTATTTTATATTTTTTTAAGACGAATAATAAAAAATAGTCAAAGAAGTCGAAAAATCTCGATAATATCATATAAAGTCGAAAAGTCGTAAAGTAGTCAATAGAAATGTAATGTAAAGGTTTTTTGAAAAACAAGTCATTTTCTCAAAAAACACAAATAAATTGATCTGTTTTTTCATATATTTCAAAGCCAAAAAACATCTTAAACATCTTAACACACAGAAAACACACGAAATTTCCATACAGGGAATAAATTTTTAGTATTTTTCGTACATAGAAATTTGTTGGAAAAAGAGTTTGAAAAATTGTCAATCAGTTTAAAAACAAAAAATCAAAAATTATGACTGAAATTTATATTTGTTCATAAATTTTATTTGTTTAAAAATTTTATTTTTTGAATTTGAAAGTGTGTTGTGAAATTTTTATATAAATCAAAAATTTTTGAAAATATGATACATGAACAGTGATGATTGCGTTTTTCAAAAAACTAGTCAAAAACTAATTTGTGTGAACATAATATAAGCAAACTGTGATTTTTTGCTTTGTATTAAAAATTATTTTTTTTTTTTTTTTCTAAAAATCTAAATTATTACAACAAATCAAAAAATTTACAAAAAATCAAAATTTTTACAAAAAACCAACGTTTTTACTAAAAATAAAAATTTTTTCCAAAAAATCAAAATTTTTGCAAGATATATTTTTTTTTTTTTTTTAGAAAATATCAAATTTTTGAATTTTTGTAAAAGAATCAAATTTTTACTAAACTATGATTTAAAAATTTAAATTTTTGAAAAAATTTCAGGTTAGTGAAAAATCGTATCCTTAGTAAAAAAATCGGATTTTTAAAATAAGGAATTTTTTGAAAGATTTGATTTTTTTTAATTGTGAAAATTATGATGTTTTGTAAAAATTGGATTTTTGTTAAATGGTTACATCATAGATTAATAAGTAGATAATATAAAAGCCTAATTCAATTATCGAAAACTTAATTTATATAACAACAAAATGCATGTAGTCACATATATTTTGTTTTTGTGTTTTGAAAAAAAGAGTAATATTTTTGAAAATTTAGTTTGAGGTGTCTCTCACGTATCCTAGTTGTTTTCTTTGGCTTATGTTATCGACTAATGAATTGACGATTTCAGTACAATTAAACAATAGTACTTATAATTTTTGTCATTGTCATTATTTTTAATAATGGTAATGCTTTTTAATGATATATTTTCATTAAAAATTATTTAAAAAAATAAAATTATCAAATTTTAAAAATTCATTATCAGCATTAAGCGAAATTTTTAGTACAATTCAAACTTTTTTTTCACTATATGTAATTTGAGTGCTACTTTACTCTTCTATTCGGTACATATATTTTTCCATAATTTTTAAAAATATTACATTTTATATTCCTCAAAACTAGTTGTAATGGAGACTTCTATTTAAATGATTTAAAAATCTTTAATGAAACGATATTAAACTAATACTAATAATTTAATATTATATTAAAGCATATTTAAAAAAATTGTTTTTTATACAAACACTGCTTTTCTCAGTAATTAAGCTTTTTTTTTTGGAATTTTGTTATTTTTAGTTAAAAAATTATTAAAAATAGCGATTTTTTTAATAGTAATTAAAATTTTTTACATTATCATTATTTTCAAATAATGGTTATGAAAATTCAATGCTCAATGAAAAATTTCAATGTATGATATTATCTAATACTTTAAATTTTTTCTAATTTTACAATTTGAATTCAAATTAGAAATCATTTGAATTTTATAAAAAAAAGTTTTTGATTTTTATATTTCTCCATAAAGTATACATATTTTCTATTTTTATATAAAGCGAATAAAACTTCTCTTGAAATGTGTTTCTTTTCCCAAAATCATAATTTTGTGCAATTAAAAATAAAAGTCATTCGGTATTAGCTTTTGGTAAAGAATTTTTCTACAACCAGTTGGAGTTACCACTGCAAGAGGCCTATAAACAGGGTACAAAGGTAATAAAATACATAAATATTACAAAATAGTTAATATTTTTAAATAATAAATTGTTAAGGTTTAAAAAGACATCAATAATAATCGATTGTAAATTTTACTATTACACTTTTTACTATTAAAAGAATTGAGAAAAGTTTTTACAATGCTGTTTGAAACTTTATATATGTATATTATATTTATTTTTTGAAAGATAGACTTATCTAACTGGTTATGGTTGTAATGCATTTATGTTTTTCCGTTTCACTTAAATAAATTATTTGGCATAATTATGAATAATACATTTTAATTTGAAAAATAATGAAACAAGAATACAATTTATCAAATAAATGATCTTTGAGTACCAAGTTTAAAACATTCTATAAGAAAGAAAAGCTTATTTTGACGACAAGCATATTCCCAAGATTCAGGAGAGATTGTGCGTCTAAGGCGATACTTCCAATCAATAACAAAGAAATAGGCATAGGAATGAAAATAGGCGTCATCTGAATGAAGAAAGATGACATTCCCATAAGATAAATTACATTGAATTAAGTTTATTACAAATAATAAAAAAAATACCTTTATGGAAGATATCTTCCAAATGTTTGTACGGATTAATTTGATAACGGTCAAATCAGTGTTGTAAATATTTTGGAACTTCTTTGACAGAAAATACAGAGTTGTTATTCATTTATTTATATGATTTTTTATATATTTCTAATTATAGCATAATCAGATGTTTTTGTGTTCAATAAATATTAACAACTCACCACTTGTTGACAACATATTAACAAAATTTTCGCTGGAATAGTGTTCAAGGTTATAACAAATTTAAATAAGGTAAACTATAAAATATATTGTAAAGCTAATTGTTAATTGTTAAAGTAGTTTTTTTACATTTACTTTAGCTTAAAGATACCAACAAACTTTTCAAATCTCACTTACATGTTTCCAGTACCAGAGCTTCCCCACAATTCATTAACGTTACACAATCTAATGGCGTACGAGAAATCTGTTTAAATTAACCAAAGACACGTAATTCTCTGTCAATGGGTATGATGAATTCTATTTTTGAGGCTCTAACAAATGATTGGCAAAATAAGAACTTACGTCGTATTGTTATGAGTGCCAAGGGACCGATATGGTCGGCTGGTCATAATCTAAAAGAACTTATAACAGAAAGTGAAAGGAAGGAAGTATTCCAAAAGTTGAGTGACATAATATTAAATATATATAAAGATCCAGTACCATTAATAGCAAAAGTAAATGGTTTGGCGGCAGCAGCTGGTTGCCAATTGGTGGCCTCATAGCATCGGATAAGAGTACATTTTCTACACCAGGGTATAAATATTTCATTAATATAATTTTCTATTTTTTGCTTAATAGTATTATTTCTTTGTATCTTACTCTAGAGCTAACTTTGGTGTATTTTGTTCTACACCCGGCATTGCTATATTTCGTGTTATGGCCAGACCCCAATCAGTGTATATATTAATGACTGGTTTACCTATAACAGCACAAGAAGCTTTTATAGCCGGTATTATTTATAATTTATATATACCATAAATTTATATAGAAATTTGTTTTAAATTAATTTTCAGGTCTAGTTAGTCGTGTTGTACCAGAAACAGAATTGGAAGCGGAAATGCACAGAGTCACAGATGCTATTAAACACAAAAGTCGTACCTGTTATTGCTTTGGGCAAAGAATTCTATTACCAACAATTGAATTTATCCATTAAAGAGGCTTTTAAGTTATTAACTGAGGTAATCCTAATATAATAATACATTCTTTTGTTTATTAATTTTAAAATATTTTTATTAATAACAGAAAATGTTAGAAAATCTTGCATTAAATGATTGTAACGAATGCCTTAGAAGTTTTGAGGAAAAACGTAAAGCCCAGTGGAATCATGAATATAAGGTAATATAAATATCAGTTTAAATACATTTATTGGACAATAATGATTTTTTTTTAATACAAACATCTGTAGTTATATTTGTATTTTATTTTATACGTTACATAATTAAGAAAATAATACATTCATACATACATTTATCATTTTCTAAATGTTTTTTTAACTACTAAAAAAATGGAGATATTATTGATAAAATTTATACATGATTTTAAGTAATTCGCATATTTTCACAAAACAAAATATTTAATACGATCTCGGCCATATACATATAATTTTGATAATTTTTAATAATTTTCTCAATATACCTGAACATAAAAAAGTAAACAAAAAAATTCGTTTTTTTTATTTGTACGGAAGCACGATTTGAGAGAATAAAATTAGTGTTGGATTAAACGTCAGATACTAATCATAGCGACAAAATGAGAAAGCGGCGCTACCTTATTATTTTTATATCATGCCATAAAGTTAATAGAAATTATTTAATTAAAACGATAACACTAAAATTAGTATTTTATATACATCTATTTTTCACTCTTCCTCAACTAAATACATATTTTGTTTAAATTTTCTCAATTTATTCGTTTTTTCTCTTCAAATTGTAATTAGAATTTTATAGTATAACAAAAAGTCGACTTTTTGGCAGTCTTTCCATTTTGGAATAATCGTCTATCGACTTTCCTATTATTCTCGACTTATTCTAACTTTTTGATTTTTTATTTCGACTATTCTGGGTTTTAAAAAAATTAATTTCAAAGGAAGGTATTTCCTTAGAGGTATGTATATTAAAAGTAAATAGTTCATAATCTCTTTATGTTTAATATACATATACAAATAAATTACCATCTATAACTAATAAAAAAACATATTTATTTTTTGTATTTTTTATTTACAAAATTAAAAACAACAAAAATATTTACAATAAGAATTAAAAAAAATTAAATTACAAATAAATAATAAAAAAAAAACATTATATATTATATTATAAAAATAAAAAAACATTAAAAACATATATTAATACATTTTATTTAAAAATGTACTTTTCTGTGTTTAAAAATAAATTAAATTTAACTTTCTTTTTCCTTTTTTGTGGATCTCGTCTCCAATTTGAATAGGCACTTTGACTCCTCAGGCAACCTAAAATAGAATATATGGAATAATTTTAATATTTCTTACAAAATTTTTTATATGTATATATAAATTACTTTTTAAGTTTACATTACTCGTTGTAATTGCTAGATCTTTCTCCGGGTTTCTTGTAGGACCTTTAAAAAAAATTTCAAAAATTAAAATGAAAATATATATATAAATACGTCTGTGTTAATAGTGTCAACATATTTTTCCTTATTTTACCTCTGTCTTGTTGTCGCCAACTATAATTTACATTATGGGCTCTTTCACGCCACAGACAACCTAAAATAGTATATGTAGATTTATTTTATTAATTTTATTTCTTACTAATTTTTTATATTCATATATTACCTTTTAAGTTTACATCGTTCCTTATAACCGGTGGAATCTCTTCTGCTTTTTTTTGTAGATCCTTAAAAAAAAGAATGTTTTTTGTTTTTCTTAAAAAACATAAATTAATTAATTAAAACAATTTTTTATTTACCTGTAGTGGATGAAATATTTCCAATAGGAGTTGTTTGCAATGCTCTTGTCGTTTTTAGTTGGTCTGTTTGAGTATGTACGTCAACAGTTGTTTCAGTATGTATGTCAACAGTTGTTTCAGTATGTACGTCAGCACTTGTTTGAGTATGTATGTCAACAGTTGTTTGAGTTTTTGTTGAATTGTAATGTATTATGTTTGTTTGTGTGTTAGGAATGAAGTTATTTTGTAGCTGAATGTATGGAACTTGTGTAATTGTGGGTAATATAATATATCCGTGGTAGAATGTATTATAATAGTATGGACTTGTGTAGTGTGTTGTAAAAGGTGTAGTGTATGTATTGTAAAAGAACATATTTGCGTTGTCTTGTCCCGTACCGTTCCAGAACATTTCACAATCATTCTGAAAGCTGTTATTTTCCATTATTATTTATTGTTGAAGGAGTTGCCAATAATATATCACAGAAAATAATAAAAAAAAATAAAGAAACATATTAGTTTCATTTCAAATTTTAAATTAACTTAAAATCATTTTATTTAAATATCGTTAGCTTAATATATAGAAAAGGCATTTTTCTGTATATTTTCTGGCATTTTTCTTTCAAATACACCTACTTAAAAAAATTAAGTAATCTATGACGACAAATACCAAACTTATAACAATCATTTTAGTACACTATATAATTTAGTATTATCAATAATTAGCTTATTTAATGAAAAGAATAATACATTTGAAAATTTGAATTCTGCCTTTTCTATATTAAGCTATCGATACATTAAAAAAATAAAAATTAAAACAAAATCTTTTAAAACTTACAATTGCATTTCATTACTTTGTTGCATTATTTTATTGTTCTCTTTTATGAAATATATATAAATATGTATTTTATAAGTCGCTCGGATGTAAATATCCTGCAAAAAAGAAAACAATTTTATAAATTTTATATATTAAAAAAATATATATGCAAATATATAACAATAAAAAAAATTGAAAAAATTTATTTTTTTTAATTTCAAATGGAGAAAAACTAAAATACAATTATATTATGCACACAAATTAAACAAATCGCATTTATTATTTATTTGTTTTAAGGCGAACTGAATAGATAAACTCGTGGCTGCAAATTATAAGAATCCACTTTCTAATTTTTTATATTCCAGTATTATTTTTTTAAAAATTGTTTACAAAAATCATAAATAATATTAGAATTGCTGAACGGACGAGTTCATCGTTCAGTTCGCTTCAATTTGTGTGCATAATACAAAAAAATTTTCACATTATTCCAAAATATTGAAAATTATTTATATATTTTTTTCACAATCATAATTTTTGAATTTTTTTACTCACTTTTTTAATATGGATATATATATGTTGATGCTGGTCGCTTGGATGCAAATATCCTGTAAAAAAAGAAAACAACTTTATAAGTTTTATATATTAAAAATATATATACATATATATGTGAATATATAATAATAAAAAAAATTTGAAAAAATGTATTTTTGTCAAATAGAGAAATACTAAAATACAATTATATTATGCACACAAATTAAACAAATCGCGTTTATTATTTATTTGTTTTAAGGCGAACTGAATAGATAAACTCGTGGCTGAAAATTATAGGAATCCAAATTTTCAGTTTTTAAAATAAAAAATATTTGAATTTGCTAAATGGACGAATTCACCATTCAGTTCGCCTTATTTTGTATGCATAATACATTAATATTTTCACTATTTTCACATAATTTCAAATTAATTTTATTTTTATTTTTCACAATTAAATTTTTTCACATTTATTCACTCACTTTTTAAATATTTGACTGAAGTTTTGTTTTGATTTTCTTTTATTGTGATTTATAACAGGGATTGAAAATAACAGTTATAAACAGGGAACTGATATAAATTTGAAATGGTAATTACATAACGGTCTGAATAAATTATAATGAATGCAAAACGAAGATACATGGTCTTAAAAGAGTGAGAATCCACAAGATGGGACTTTGTGGTACTCTTTCATTCTTCAAATGGTACTTTTGGAAATTTTTGTAATAATTAAATTAAAAATATGATATTGTAGATACATGGTCTAAAATGAGTGAAAATCTACATGAGGAGACTTTGTGGTACTTTTTTGTTTCTCAAATGGTACTTTTTGAATTTTATGTAATAATTAACTTAGAAACATGAAATTAAAGATAAAAGTTCTTAAGTGAGCGAGAATACACAAGAGGGAACTTTGTGGTACTTTTTCGTTCTTAGAATTTTACTTATTGAATTTTTTGTAATAATTAACTTAGAAATATGAAATTAACCCAGATACATGACCCTAAGTGAGTGAGAATTTACAATGGGAATTTTGTGGTACTTTTTTGTTTTTCAAATGGTACCTTTTGAATGTTATGTTATAAATAACTCAGAAACATGAAATTAAAGATACAAGTTCTTAAGTCAGTGAGAATCTACAAGAGGGAACTTTGTGGTACTTTCTTGTTTTTCAAATGGTACTTTTTGAATTTTATGTAATAATTAACTTAGAAACATGAAATTAAAGATAAAAGTTCTTAAGTGAGTGAGAATCCACAAGAGGGAACTTTACTTTGTGGTACTTTTTCGTTCTTAGAATGGTACTTATTGAATTTTTTGTAATAATTAACTTAGAAATATGAAATTAAAGATACTTGGTATTAAGCCAGTGCGAATATACAAGAGATAACTTTGTGGTACTTTCTTGTTTTTCAAATGGTAATTTTTGAATTTTTTGTAATAATTAAATTAGAAATATAAAATTGTAGATACATGGTCTTAAGTGAGTGAGAATCCACAAGAGGGAACTTTATGGTACTTTTTCGTTCTTAGAATGGTACTTTTTGAATTTTTTGTAATAATTAATTTAGGAATATGAAATTGAAGATACATGGTCTTAAGTCAGTGAGAATCCACAAAATGGAACTTTGTAGTACTTTTTTGTTTTTCAAATGGTACTTTTTGAATTTTTAGTAATAATTTACTTAGATATATGAAATTAACCCAGATACATGACCCTAAGTGAGTGAGAATTTACAAAAGGGATTTTGTGGTACTTTTTTGTTTTTCAAATGGTACTTTTTGAATTTTATGTTATAAGTAACTCAGAAACATGAAATTAAAGATACAAGTTCCTAAGTCAGTGAGAATCCACAAGAAGGAACTTTGTACTTTGTACTTTCTTGTTTTTCAAATGGTACTTTTTGAATTTTATGTAATAATTAACTTAGAAACATGGAATTATAGATAAAAGTTCCTAAGTGAGTGAGAATCCACATGAATAGACTATGTGGTACTTTTTCGTTCTTAAAATAGTACCTTTTGAATTTTTTGTAATAATTAAATTAGAAATAGGAAATTGTAGACACATGGTTTAAAATGAGTGAAAATCCACAAGAGGAGCCTTTGAGGTACTTTTTCGTTCTTAGAATGGTACTCTTTGAATTTTTTGTAATAATTAAATTAGAAATATTAAGTTGAAGATACATGGTCTTAAATGAGTGAAAAACCACAAGAGGGAACTTTTTGTTCGAAAATAGTTGAAAAAAATTGAAAATAGTCAGAAAAAGTCTCAATGTTGGAAAAAATCGAAATCTTAATATCGGAAATTGTCAGATAAATTCAAAAATAGTCGAAAAAATTTAATTTATTTAAAAGGAACAGATTCTTACCAGTTTTTATTTAAACTATATCATCTAACTGTTGAAAAAAATAGTAACACAAAAACATATTCTTGTGTGTAACCATCAGTTTCATTGCATTGTTTGTTAATTAATCAATATATATGATTGCATTGTATGTATTTTATATTTTTTTAAGACGAATAATAAAAAATAGTCAAAGAAGTCGAAAAATCTCGATAATATCATATAAAGTCGAAAAGTCGTAAAGTAGTCAATAGAAATGTAATGTAAAGGTTTTTTGAAAAACAAGTCATTTTCTCAAAAAACACAAATAAATTGATCTGTTTTTTCATATATTTCAAAGCCAAAAAACATCTTAAACATCTTAACACACAGAAAACACACGAAATTTCCATACAGGGAATAAATTTTTAGTATTTTTCGTACATAGAAATTTGTTGGAAAAAGAGTTTGAAAAATTGTCAATCAGTTTAAAAACAAAAAATCAAAAATTATGACTGAAATTTATATTTGTTCATAAATTTTATTTGTTTAAAAATTTTATTTTTTGAATTTGAAAGTGTGTTGTGAAATTTTTATATAAATCAAAAATTTTTGAAAATATGATACATGAACAGTGATGATTGCGTTTTTCAAAAAACTAGTCAAAAACTAATTTGTGTGAACATAATATAAGCAAACTGTGATTTTTTGATTTGTATTAAAAATTATTTTTTTTTTTTTTTTCTAAAAATCTAAATTATTACAACAAATCAAAAAATTTACAAAAAATCAAAATTTTTACAAAAAACCAACGTTTTTACTAAAAATAAAAATTTTTTCCAAAAAATCAAAATTTTTGCAAGATATATTTTTTTTTTTTTTTTAGAAAATATCAAATTTTTGAATTTTTGTAAAAGAATCAAATTTTTACTAAACTATGATTTAAAAATTTAAATTTTTGAAAAAATTTCAGGTTAGTGAAAAATCGTATCCTTAGTAAAAAAATCTGATTTTTAAAATAAGGAATTTTTTGAAAGATTTGATTTTTTTTAATTGTGAAAATTATGATGTTTTGTAAAAATTGGATTTTTGTTAAATGGTTACATCATAGATTAATAAGTAGATAATATAAAAGCCTAATTCAATTATCGAAAACTTAATTTATATAACAACAAAATGCATGTAGTCACATATATTTTGTTTTTGTGTTTTGAAAAAAAGAGTAATATTTTTGAAAATTTAGTTTGAGGTGTCTCTCACGTATCCTAGTTGTTTTCTTTGGCTTATGTTATCGACTAATGAATTGACGATTTCAGTACAATTAAACAATAGTACTTATAATTTTTGTCATTGTCATTATTTTTAATAATGGTAATGCTTTTTAATGATATATTTTCATTAAAAATTATTTAAAAAAATAAAATTATCAAATTTTAAAAATTCATTATCAGCATTAAGCGAAATTTTTCGTACAATTCAAACTTTTTTTTCACTATATGTAATTTGAGTGCTACTTTACTCTTCTATTCGGTACATATATTTTTCCATAATTTTTAAAAATATTACATTTTATATTCCTCAAAACTAGTTGTAATGGAGACTTCTATTTAAATGATTTAAAAATCTTTAATGAAACGATATTAAACTAATACTAATAATTTAATATTATATTAAAGCATATTTAAAAAAATTGTTTTTTATACAAACACTGCTTTTCTCAGTAATTAAGCTTTTTTTTTTGGAATTTTGTTATTTTTAGTTAAAAAATTATTAAAAATAGCGATTTTTTTAATAGTAATTAAAATTTTTTACATTATCATTATTTTCAAATAATGGTTATGAAAATTCAATGCTCAATGAAAAATTTCAATGTATGATATTATCTAATACTTTAAATTTTTTCTAATTTTACAATTTGAATTCAAATTAGAAATCATTTGAATTTTATAAAAAAAAGTTTTTGATTTTTATATTTCTCCATAAAGTATACATATTTTCTATTTTTATATAAAGCGAATAAAACTTCTCTTGAAATGTGTTTCTTTTCCCAAAATCATAATTTTGTGCAATTAAAAATAAAAGTCATTCGGTATTAGCTTTTGGTAAAGAATTTTTCTACAACCAGTTGGAGTTACCACTGCAAGAGGCCTATAAACAGGGTACAAAGGTAATAAAATACATAAATATTACAAAATAGTTAATATTTTTAAATAATAAATTGTTAAGGTTTAAAAAGACATCAATAATAATCGATTGTAAATTTTACTATTACACTTTTTACTATTAAAAGAATTGAGAAAAGTTTTTACAATGCTGTTTGAAACTTTATATATGTATATTATATTTATTTTTTGAAAGATAGACTTATCTAACTGGTTATGGTTGTAATGCATTTATGTTTTTCCGTTTCACTTAAATAAATTATTTGGCATAATTATGAATAATACATTTTAATTTGAAAAATAATGAAACAAGAATACAATTTATCAAATAAATGATCTTTGAGTACCAAGTTTAAAACATTCTATAAGAAAGAAAAGCTTATTTTGACGACAAGCATATTCCCAAGATTCAGGAGAGATTGTGCGTCTAAGGCGATACTTCCAATCAATAACAAAGAAATAGGCATAGGAATGAAAATAGGCGTCATCTGAATGAAGAAAGATGACATTCCCATAAGATAAATTACATTGAATTAAGTTTATTACAAATAATAAAAAAAATACCTTTATGGAAGATATCTTCCAAATGTTTGTACGGATTAATTTGATAACGGTCAAATCAGTGTTGTAAATATTTTGGAACTTCTTTGACAGAAAATACAGAGTTGTTATTCATTTATTTATATGATTTTTTATATATTTCTAATTATAGCATAATCAGATGTTTTTGTGTTCAATAAATATTAACAACTCACCACTTGTTGACAACATATTAACAAAATTTTCGCTGGAATAGTGTTCAAGGTTATAACAAATTTAAATAAGGTAAACTATAAAATATATTGTAAAGCTAATTGTTAATTGTTAAAGTAGTTTTTTTACATTTACTTTAGCTTAAAGATACCAACAAACTTTTCAAATCTCACTTACATGTTTCCAGTACCAGAGCTTCCCCACAATTCATTAACGTTACACAATCTAATGGCGTACGAGAAATCTGTTTAAATTAACCAAAGACACGTAATTCTCTGTCAATGGGTATGATGAATTCTATTTTTGAGGCTCTAACAAATGATTGGCAAAATAAGAACTTACGTCGTATTGTTATGAGTGCCAAGGGACGGATATGGTCGGCTGGTCATAATCTAAAAGAACTTATAACAGAAAGTGAAAGGAAGGAAGTATTCCAAAAGTTGAGTGACATAATATTAAATATATATGAAGATCCAGTACCATTAATAGCAAAAGTAAATGGTTTGGCGGCAGCAGCTGGTTGCCAATTGGTGGCCTCATATAGCATCGGATAAGAGTACATTTTCTACACCAGGGTATAAATATTTCATTAATATAATTTTCAATTTTTTGCTTAATAGTATTATTTCTTTGTATCTTACTCTAGAGCTAACTTTGGTGTATTTTGTTCTACACCCGGCATTGCTATATTTCGTGTTATGGCCAGACCCCAATCAGTGTATATATTAATGACTGGTTTACCTATAACAGCACAAGAAGCTTTTATAGCCGGTATTATTTATAATTTATATATACCATAAATTTATATAGAAATTTGTTTGAAATTAATTTTCAGGTCTAGTTAGTCGTGTTGTACCAGAAACAGAATTTGAAGCGGAAATGCACAGAGTCACAGATGGTATTAAACACAAAAATCCGTACCTGTTATTGCTTTGGGCAAAGAATTCTATTACCAACAATTGAATTTATCCATTAAAGAGGCTTTTAAGTTATTAACTGAGGTAATCCTAATATAATAATACATTCTTTTGTTTATTAATTTTAAAATATTTTTATTAATAACAGAAAATGTTAGAAAATCTTGCATTAAATGATTGTAACGAATGCCTTAGAAGTTTTGAGGAAAAACGTAAAGCCCAGTGGAATCATGAATATAAGGTAATATAAATATCAGTTTAAATACATTTATTGGACAATAATGAGTTTTTTTTAATACAAACATCTGTAGTTATATTTGTATTTTATTTTATACGTTACATAATTAAGAAAATAATACATTCATACATACATTTATCATTTTCTAAATGTTTTTTTTAACTACTAAAAAAATGGAGATATTATTGATAAAATTTATACATGATTTTAAGTAATTCGCATATTTTCACAAAACAAAATATTTAATACGATATCGGCCATATACATATAATTTTGATAATTTTTAATAATTTTCTCAATATACCTGAACATAAAAAAGTAAACAAAAAAATTCGTTTTTTTTTATTTGTACGGAAGCACGATTTGAGAGAATAAAATTAGTGTTGGATTAAACGTCAGATACTAATTATAGCGACAAAATGAGAAAGCGGCGCTACCTTATTATTTTTATATCATGCCATAAAGTTAATAGAAATTATTTAATTAAAACGATAACACTAAAATTAGTATTTTATATACATCTATTTTTCACTCTTCCTCAACTAAATACATATTTTGTTTAAATTTTCTCAATTTATTCGTTTTTTCTCTTCAAATTGTAATTAGAATTTTATAGTATAACAAAAAGTCGACTTTTTGGCAGTCTTTCCATTTTGGAATAATCGTCTATCGACTTTCCTATTATTCTCGACTTATTCTAACTTTTTGATTTTTTATTTCGACTATTCTGGGTTTTAAAAAAATTAATTTCAAAGGAAGGTATTTCCTTAGAGGTATGTATATTAAAAGTAAATAGTTCATAATCTCTTTATGTTTAATATACATATACAAATAAATTACCATCTATAACTAATAAAAAAACATATTTATTTTTTGTATTTTTTATTTACAAAATTAAAAACAACAAAAATATTTACAATAAGAATTAAAAAAAATTAAATTACAAATAAATAATAAAAAAAAAACATTATATATTATATTATAAAAATAAAAAAACATTAAAAACATATATTAATACATTTTATTTAAAAATGTACTTTTCTGTGTTTAAAAATAAATTAAATTTAACTTTCTTTTTCCTTTTTTGTGGATCTCGTCTCCAATTTGAATAGGCACTTTGACTCCTCAGGCAACCTAAAATAGAATATATGGAATAATTTTAATATTTCTTACAAAATTTTTTATATGTATATATAAATTACTTTTTAAGTTTACATTACTCGTTGTAATTGCTAGATCTTTCTCCGGGTTTCTTGTAGGACCTTTAAAAAAAATTTAAAAAATTAAAATGAAAATATATATATAAATACGTCTGTGTTAATAGTGTCAACATATTTTTCCTTATTTTACCTCTGTCTTGTTGTCGCCAACTATAATTTACATTATGGGCTCTTTCACGCCACAGACAACCTAAAATAGTATATGTAGATTTATTTTATTAATTTTATTTCTTACTAATTTTTTATATTCATATATTACCTTTTAAGTTTACATCGTTCCTTATAACCGGTGGAATCTCTTCTGCTTTTTTTGTAGATCCTTAAAAAAAAGAATGTTTTTTGTTTTTCTTAAAAAACATAATTAATTAAAACAATTTTTTATTTACCTGTAGTGGATGAAATATTTCCAATAGGAGTTGTTTGCAATGCTCTTGTCGTTTTTAGTTGGTCTGTTTGAGTATGTACGTCAACAGTTGTTTCAGTATGTATGTCAACAGTTGTTTGAGTATGTACGTCAGCACTTGTTTGAGTATGTATGTCAGCAGTTGTTTGAGTTTTTGTTGAATTGGAATGTATTATGTTAGTTTGTGTGTTAGGAATGAAGTTATTTTGTAGCTGAATGTATGGAACTTGTGTAATTGTGGGTAATATAATATATCCGTGGTAGAATGTATTATAATAGTATGGACTTGTGTAGTGTGTTGTAAAAGGTGTAGTGTATGTATTGTAAAAGAACATATTTGCGTTGTCTTGTCCCGTAACGTTCCAGAACATTTCACAATCATTCTGAAAGCTGTTATTTTCCATTATTATTTATTGTTGAAGGAGTTGCCAATAATATATCACAGAAAATAATAAAAAAAATAAAGAAACATATTAGTTTCATTTCAAATTTTAAATTAACTTAAAATCATTTTATTTAAATATCGTTAGCTTAATATATAGAAAAGGCATTTTTGTCTATATTTTCTGGCATTTTTCTTTCAAATACACCTACTTAAAAAAATTAAGTAATCTATGACGACAAATACCAAACTTATAACAATCATTTTAGTACACTATATAATTTAGTATTATCAATAATTAGCTTATTTAATGAAAAGAATAATACATTTGAAAATTTGAATTCTGCCTTTTCTATATTAAGCTATCGATACATTAAAAAAATAAAAATTAAAACAAAATCTTTTAAAACTTACAATTGCATTTCATTACTTTGTTGCATTATTTTATTGTTCTCTTTTATGAAATATATATAAATATGTATTTTATAAGTCGCTCGGATGTAAATATCCTGCAAAAAAGAAAACAATTTTATAAATTTTATATATTAAAAAAATATATATGCAAATATATAACAATAAAAAAAATTGAAAAAATTAATTTTTTTTAATTTCAAATGGAGAAAAACTAAAATACAATTATATTATGCACACAAATTAAACAAATCGCATTTATTATTTATTTGTTTTAAGGCGAACTGAATAGATAAACTCGTGGCTGCAAATTATAAGAATCCACTTTCTAATTTTTTATATTCCAGTATTATTTTTTTAAAAATTGTTTACAAAAATCATAAATAATATTAGAATTGCTGAACGGACGAGTTCATCGTTCAGTTCGCTTCAATTTGTGTGCATAATACAAAAAAATTTTCACATTATTCCAAAATATTGAAAATTATTTATATATTTTTTTCACAATCATAATTTTTGAATTTTTTTACTCACTTTTTTAATATGGATATATATATGTTGATGCTGGTCGCTTGGATGTAAATATCCTGTAAAAAAAGAAAACAACTTTATAACTTTTATATATTAAAAATATATATGTGAATATATAATAATAAAAAAAATTTGAAAAAATGTATTTTTGTCAAATAGAGAAATACTAAAATACAATTATATTATGCACACAAATTAAACAAATCGCGTTTATTATTTATTTGTTTTAAGGCGAACTGAATAGATAAACTCGTGGCTGAAAATTATAGGAATCCAAATTTTCAGTTTTTAAAATAAAAAATATTTGAATTTGCTAAATGGACGAATTCACCATTCAGTTCGCCTTATTTTGTATGCATAATACATTAATATTTTCACTATTTTCACATAATTTCAAATTAATTTTATTTTTATTTTTCACAATTAAATTTTTTCACATTTATTCACTCACTTTTTAAATATTTGACTGAAGTTTTGTTTTGATTTTCTTTTATTGTGATTTATAACAGGGATTGAAAATAACAGTTATAAACAGGGAACTGATATAAATTTGAAATGGTAATTACATAACGGTCTGAATAAATTATAATGCATGCAAAACGAAGATACATGGTCTTAAAAGAGTGAGAATCCACAAGATGGGACTTTGTGGTACTCTTTCATTCTTCAAATGGTACTTTTGGAAATTTTTGTAATAATTAAATTAAAAATATGATATTGTAGATACATAGTCTAAAATGAGTGAAAATCTACATGAGGAGACTTTGTGGTACTTTTTTGTTTCTCAAATGGTACTTTTTGAATTTTATGTAATAATTAACTTAGAAACATGAAATTAAAGATAAAAGTTCTTAAGTGAGCGAGAATACACAAGAGGGAACTTTGTGGTACTTTTTCGTTCTTAGAATTTTACTTATTGAATTTTTTGTAATAATTAACTTAGAAATATGAAATTAACCCAGATACATGACCCTAAGTGAGTGAGAATTTACAATGGGAATTTTGTGGTACTTTTTTGTTTCTCAAATGGTACCTTTTGAATGTTATGTTATAAATAACTCAGAAACATGAAATTAAAGATACAAGTTCTTAAGTCAGTGAGAATCTACAAGAGGGAACTTTGTGGTACTTTCTTGTTTTTCAAATGGTACTTTTTGAATTTTATGTAATAATTAACTTAGAAACATGAAATTAAAGATAAAAGTTCTTAAGTGAGTGAGAATCCACAAGAGGGAACTTTACTTTGTGGTACTTTTTCGTTCTTAGAATGGTACTTATTGAATTTTTTGTAATAATTAACTTAGAAATATGAAATTGAAGATACTTGGTATTAAGCCAGTGCGAATATACAAGAGATAACTTTGTGGTACTTTCTTGTTTTTCAAATGGTAATTTTTGAATTTTTTGTAATAATTAAATTAGAAATATAAAATTGTAGATACATGGTCTTAAGTGAGTGAGAATCCACAAGAGGGAACTTTATGGTACTTTTTCGTTCTTAGAATGGTACTTTTTGAATTTTTTGTAATAATTAATTTAGGAATATGAAATTGAAGATACATGGTCTTAAGTCAGTGAGAATCCACAAAATGGAACTTTGTAGTACTTTTTTGTTTTTCAAATGGTACTTTTTGAATTTTTAGTAATAATTTACTTAGATATATGAAATTAACCCAGATACATGACCCTAAGTGAGTGAGAATTTACAAAAGGGATTTTGTGGTACTTTTTTGTTTTTCAAATGGTACTTTTTGAATTTTATGTTATAAGTAACTCAGAAACATGAAATTAAAGATACAAGTTCCTAAGTCAGTGAGAATCCACAAGAAGGAACTTTGTACTTTGTACTTTCTTGTTTTTCAAATGGTACTTTTTGAATTTTATGTAATAATTAACTTAGAAACATGGAATTATAGATAAAAGTTCCTAAGTGAGTGAGAATCCACATGAATAGACTATGTGGTACTTTTTCGTTCTTAAAATAGTACCTTTTGAATTTTTTGTAATAATTAAATTAGAAATAGGAAATTGTAGACACATGGTTTAAAATGAGTGAAAATCCACAAGAGGAGCCTTTGAGGTACTTTTTCGTTCTTAGAATGGTACTCTTTGAATTTTTTGTAATAATTAAATTAGAAATATTAAGTTGAAGATACATGGTCTTAAATGAGTGAAAAACCACAAGAGGGAACTTTTTGTTCGAAAATAGTTGAAAAAAATTGAAAATAGTCAGAAAAAGTCTCAATGTTGGAAAAAATCGAAATCTTAATGTCGGAAATTGTCAGATAAATTCAAAAATAGTCGAAAAAATTTAATTTATTTAAAAGGAACAGATTCTTACCAGTTTTTATTTAAACTATATCATCTAACTGTTGAAAAAAATAGTAACACAAAAACATATTCTTGTGTGTAACCATCAGTTTCATTGCATTATCTGTTAATTAATCAATATATATGATTGCATTGTATGTATTTTATATTTTTTTAAGACGAATAATAAAAAATAGTCAAAGAAGTCGAAAAATCTCGATAATATCATATAAAGTCGAAAAGTCGTAAAGTAGTCAATAGAAATGTAATGTAAAGGTTTTTTGAAAAACAAGTCATTTTCTCAAAAAACACAAATAAATTGATCTGTTTTTTCATATATTTCAAAGCCAAAAAACATCTTAAACATCTTAACACACAGAAAACACACGAAATTTCCATACAGGGAAGAAATTTTTAGTATTTTTCGTACATAGAAATTTGTTGGAAAAAGAGTTTGAAAAATTGTCAATCAGTTTAAAAACAAAAAATCAAAAATTATGACTGAAATTTATATTTGTTCATAAATTTTATTTGTTTAAAAATTTTATTTTTTGAATTTGAAAGTGTGTTGTGAAATTTTTATATAAATCAAAAATTTTTGAAAATATGATACATGAACAGTGATGATTGCGTTTTTCAAAAAACTAGTCAAAAACTAATTTGTGTGAACATAATATAAGCAAACTGTGATTTTTTGATTTGTATTAAAAATTATTTTTTTTTTTTTCTAAAAATCTAAATTATTACAACAAATCAAAAAATTTACAAAAAATCAAAATTTTTACAAAAAACCAACGTTTTTACTAAAAATAAAAATTTTTTCCAAAAAATCAAAATTTTTGCAAGATATATTTTTTTTTTTTTAGAAAATATCAAATTTTTGAATTTTTGTAAAAGAATCAAATTTTTACTAAACTATGATTTAAAAATTTAAATTTTTGAAAAAATTTCAGGTTAGTGAAAAATCGTATCCTTAGTAAAAAAAATCTGATTTTTAAAATAAGGAATTTTTTGAAAGATTTGATTTTTTTTAATTGTGAAAATTATAATGTTTTGTAAAAATTGGATTTTTGTTAAAATTTTTTAATTTTAATACAATAACAAAAAATCGGAAAGATACCAATTTACGTTGCATAGTTTTGTCCTCCACCGTCGGCAGGACATGACTTAAAGGAGTTAGCTCCCGAATGTTGTACTCAAGAACACACTGACGTATTTGAAAAACTGACAAATATCATATACAATATAAGGAAAGCTCCTGTGCCGGTTATAGTTAAAATTAATGGCATTGTGGCCGCTGGTGGTATACAATTGGTGGCCTCTTGTGATATTGTGGTGTGTTCAGCTAATAGTTCATTTATAACACCTAGGTAAATAATAGGGCAAGCTTGCCTATTTAATTATTTAATAATTTTAAAAACGCGTATATAACCGATATTCTATAATGCTTTTTTATTTTAAAACCCGTTCTAATTTTTTTTAAATTAAGTAAAATTAACCTTAAACTAACATGGAATATTAATTAATTTTTAAGAAATTTTCATATATTGATATGGTAACATTTTGGAGTCACTTTTAAGACGATTTTCAGATTAAGTGGAAAGAGAAAAGTTTTAAAAGAATCTGAATTGGCCCTGTTAAAATTTTCATCGATATATTTATTGCGTATCATAATTTTTCTTTCATTTTCTTATTAGCTTGATATTTACATATTTGTTCAATCGTTTAGTGAAAAAAATAAAATACTGATCGTTTAGTGATGATAAAATAATCTACAGATTTATAATCACGTATAACAATAATGACAAGGCATTTTATAATAGTTTTTGGAATATTTGAAATTTTTGTCCCTTTCCATTACTAAAACAATGGTTACATCATAGATTAATAAGTAGATAATATAAAAGCCTAATTCAATTATCGAAAACTTAATTTATATAACAACAAAATGCATGTAGTCACATATATTTTGTTTTTGTGTTTTGAAAAAAAGAGTAATATTTTTGAAAATTTAGTTTGAGGTGTCTCTCACGTATCCTAGTTGTTTTCTTTGGCTTATGTTATCGACTAATGAATTGACGATTTCAGTACAATTAAACAATAGTACTTATAATTTTTGTCATTGTCATTATTTTTAATAATGGTAATGCTTTTTAATGATATATTTTCATTAAAAATTATTTAAAAAAATAAAATTATCAAATTTTAAAAATTCATTATCAGCATTAAGCGAAATTTTTCGTACAATTCAAACTTTTTTTTTCACTATATGTAATTTGAGTGCTAATTTACTCTTCTATTCGGTACATATATTTTTCCATAATTTTTAAAAATATTACATTTTATATTCCTCAAAACTAGTTGTAATGGAGACTTCTATTTAAATGATTTAAAAATCTTTAATGAAACGATATTAAACTAATACTAATAATTTAATATTATATTAAAGCATATTTAAAAAAATTGTTTTTTATACAAACATTGCTTTTCTCAGTAATTAAGCTTTTTTTTTGGAATTTTGTTATTTTTAGTTAAAAAATTATTAAAAATAGCGATTTTTTTAATAATAATTAAAATTTTTTACATTATTATTTTCAAATAATGGTTATGAAAATTCAATGCTCAATGAAAAATTTCAATGTATGATATTATCTAATACTTTAAATTTTTTCTAATTTTACAATTTGAATTCAAATTAGAAATCATTTGAATTTTATAAAAAAAAGTTTTTGATTTTTATATTTCTCCATAAAGTATACATATTTTCTATTTTTATATAAAGCGAATAAAACTTCTCTTGAAATGTGTTTCTTTTCCCAAAATCATAATTTTGTGCAATTAAAAATAAAAGTCATTCGGTATTAGCTTTTGGTAAAGAATTTTTCTACAACCAGTTGGAGTTACCACTGCAAGAGGCCTATAAACAGGGTACAAAGGTAATAAAATACATAAATATTACAAAAAAGTTAATATTTTTAAATAATAAATTGTTAAGGTTTAAAAAGACATCAATAATAATCGATTGTAAATTTTACTATTACACTTTTTACTATTAAAAGAATTGAGAAAAGTTTTTACAATGCTGTTTGAAACTTTATATATGTATATTATATTTATTTTTTGAAAGATAGACTTATCTAACTGGTTATGGTTGTAATGCATTTATGTTTTTCCGTTTCACTTAAATAAATTATTTGGCATAATTATGAATAATACATTTTAATTTGAAAAATAATGAAACAAGAATACAATTTATCAAATAAATGATCTTTGAGTACCAAGTTTAAAACATTCTATAAGAAAGAAAAGCTTATTTTGACGACAAGCATATTCCCAAGATTCAGGAGAGATTGTGCGTCTAAGGCGATACTTCCAATCAATAACAAAGAAATAGGCAATAGAAAATGGGAATGAAAATAGGCATCATCTGAATGAAGAAAGATGACATTCCCATAAGATAAATTACATTGTATTAAGTTTATTACAAATAATAAAAAAATACCTTTATGGAAGATATCTTCCAAATGTTTGTACGGATTAATTTGATAACGGTCAAATCAGTGTTGTAAATATTTTGGAACTTCTTTGACAGAAAATACAGAGTTGTTATTCATTTATTTATATGATTTTTTATATATTTCTAATTATAGCATAATCAGATGTTTTTGTGTTCAATAAATATTAACAACTCACCACTTGTTGACAACATATTAACAAAATTTTCGCTGGAATAGTGTTCAAGGTTATAACAAATTTAAATAAGGTAAACTATAAAATATATTGTAAAGCTAATTGTTAATTGTTAAAGTAGTTTTTTTACATTTACTTTAGCTTAAAGATACCAACAAACTTTTCAAATCTCACTTACATGTTTCCAGTACCAGAGCTTCCCCACAATTCATTAACGTTACACAATCTAATGGCGTACGAGAAATCTTTTTAAATTAACCAAAGATACGTAATTCTCTGTCAATGGGTATGATGAATTCTATTTTTGAGGCTCTAACAAATGATTGGCAAAATAAGAACTTACGTCGTATTGTTATGAGTGCCAAGGGACCGATATGGTCGGCTGGTCATAATCTAAAAGAACTTATAACAGAAAGTGAAAGGAAGGAAGTATTCCAAAAGTTGAGTGACATAATATTAAATATATATAAAGATCCAGTACCATTAATAGCAAAAGTAAATGGTTTGGCGGCAGCAGCTGGTTGCCAATTGGTGGCCTCATATAGCATCGGATAAGAGTACATTTTCTACACCAGGGTATAAATATTTCATTAATATAATTTTCTATTTTTTGCTTAATAGTATTATTTCTTTGTATCTTACTCTAGAGCTAACTTTGGTGTATTTTGTTCTACACCCGGCATTGCTATATTTCGTGTTATGGCCAGACCCCAATCAGTGTATATATTAATGACTGGTTTACCTATAACAGCACAAGAAGCTTTTATAGCCGGTATTATTTATAATTTATATATACCATACATTTATATAGAAATTTGTTTTAAATTAATTTTCAGGTCTAGTTAGTCGTGTTGTACCAGAAACAGAATTGGAAGCGGAAATGCACAGAGTCACAGATGCTATTAAACACAAAAATCCGTACCTGTTATTGCTTTGGGCAAAGAATTCTATTACCAACAATTGAATTTATCCATTAAAGAGGCTTTTAAGTTAGGAACTGAGGTAATCCTAATATAATAATACATTCTTTTGTTTATTAATTTTAAAATATTTTTATTAATAACAGAAAATGTTAGAAAATCTTGCATTAAATGATTGTAACGAATGCCTTAGAAGTTTTGAGGAAAAACGTAAAGCCCAGTGGAATCATGAATATAAGGTAATATAAATATCAGTTTAAATACATTTATTGGACAATAATGATTTTTTTTTAATACAAACATCTGTAGTTATATTTGTATTTTATTTTATACGTTACATAATTAAGAAAATAATACATTCATACATACATTTATCATTTTCTAAATGTTTTTTTAACTACTAAAAAAATGGAGATATTATTGATAAAATTTATACATGATTTTAAGTAATTCGCATATTTTCACAAAACAAAATATTTAATACGATCTCGGCCATATACATATAATTTTGATAATTTTTAATAATTTTCTCAATATACCTGAACATAAAAAAGTAAACAAAAAAATTCGTTTTTTTTTATTTGTACGGAAGCACGATTTGAGAGAATAAAATTAGTGTTGGATTAAACGTCAGATACTAATTATAGCGACAAAATGAGAAAGCGGCGCTACCTTATTATTTTTATATCATGCCATAAAGTTAATAGAAATTATTTAATTAAAACGATAACACTAAAATTAGTATTTTATATACATCTATTTTTCACTCTTCCTCAACTAAATACATATTTTGTTTAAATTTTCTCAATTTATTCGTTTTTTCTCTTCAAATTGTAATTAGAATTTTATAGTATAACAAAAAGTCGACTTTTTGGCAGTCTTTCCATTTTGGAATAATCGTCTATCGACTTTCCTATTATTCTCGACTTATTCTAACTTTTTGATTTTTTATTTCGACTATTCTGGGTTTTAAAAAAATTAATTTCAAAGGAAGGTATTTCCTTAGAGGTATGTATATTAAAAGTAAATAGTTCATAATCTCTTTATGTTTAATATACATATACAAATTTAAAATAAATTACCATCTATAACAACTAATAAAAAAAACATATTTATTTTTTGTATTTTTTATTTACAAAATTAAAAAACAACAAAAATATTTACAATAAGAATTAAAAAAAATTAAATTACAAATAAATAATAAAAAAAAAAAAAACATTATATATTATATTATAAAAATAAAAAAACATAAAAACATATATTAATACATTTTATTTAAAAATGTACTTTTCTGTGTTTAAAAATAAATTAAATTTAACTTTCTTTTTCCTTTTTTGTGGATCTCGTCTCCAATTTGAATAGGCACTTTGACTCCTCAGGCAACCTAAAATAGAATATATGGAATAATTTTAATATTTCTTACAAAATTTTTTATATGTATATATAAATTACTTTTTAAGTTTACATTACTCGTTGTAATTGCTAGATCTTTCTCCGGGTTTCTTGTAGGACCTTTAAAAAAAAATTTAAAAAATTAAAATGAAAATACATATATATATAAATACGTCTGTGTTAATAGTGTCAACATATTTTTCCTTATTTTACCTCTGTCTTGTTGTCGCCAACTATAATTTACATTATGGGCTCTTTCACGCCACAGACAACCTAAAATAGTATATGTAGATTTATTTTATTAATTTTATTTCTTACTAATTTTTTATATTCATATATTACCTTTTAAGTTTACATCGTTCCTTATAACCGGTGGAATCTCTTCTGCTTTTTTTGTAGATCCTTAAAAAAAAGAATGTTTTTTTGTTTTTCTTAAAAAAAATAAATTAATTAATTAAAACAATTTTTTATTTACCTGTAGTGGATGAAATATTTCCAATAGGAGTTGTTTGCAATGCTCTTGTCGTTTTTAGTTGGTCTGTTTGAGTATGTACGTCAACAGTTGTTTCAGTATGTATGTCAACAGTTGTTTGAGTATGTACGTCAGCACTTGTTTGAGTATGTATGTCAACAGTTGTTTGAGTTTTTGTTGAATTGTAATGTATTATGTTTGTTTGTGTGTTAGGAATGAAGTTATTTTGTAGCTGAATGTATGGAACTTGTGTAATTGTGGGTAATATAATATATCCGTGGTAGAATGTATTATAATAGTATGGACTTGTGTAGTGTGTTGTAAAAGGTGTAGTGTATGTATTGTAAAAGAACATATTTGCGTTGTCTTGTCCCGTAACGTTCCAGAACATTTCACAATCATTCTGAAAGCTGTTATTTTCCATTATTATTTATTGTTGAAGGAGTTGCCAATAATATATCACAGAAAATAATAAAAAAAATAAAGAAACATATTAGTTTCATTTCAAATTTTAAATTAACTTAAAATCATTTTATTTAAATATCGTTAGCTTAATATATAGAAAAGGCATTTTTGTCTATATTTTCTGGCATTTTTCTTTCAAATACACCTACTTAAAAAAATTAAGTAATCTATGACGACAAATACCAAACTTATAACAATCATTTTAGTACACTATATAATTTAGTATTATCAATAATTAGCTTATTTAATGAAAAGAATAATACATTTGAAAATTTGAATTCTGCCTTTTCTATATTAAGCTATAGATACATTAAAAAAATAAAAATTAAAACAAAATCTTTTAAAACTTACAATTGCATTTCATTCCTTTGTTGCATTATTTTATTTTTCTCTTTTATGAAATATATATAAATATGTATTTTATAAGTCGCTCGGATGTAAATATCCTGCAAAAAAGAAAACAATTTTATAAATTTTATATATTAAAAAAATATATATGCAAATATATAACAAAAAAAAAATTGAAAAAATTTATTTTTTTTAATTTCAAATGGAGAAAAACTAAAATACAATTATATTATGCACACAAATTAAACAAATCGCATTTATTATTTAATTGTTTTAAGGCGAACTGAATAGATAAACTCGTGGCTGCAAATTATAAGAATCCACTTTCTAATTTTTTATATTCCAGTATTATTTTTTTAAAAATTGTTTACAAAAATCATAAATAATATTAGAATTGCTGAACGGACGAGTTCATCGTTCAGTTCGCTTCAATTTGTGTGCATAATACAAAAAAATTTTCACATTATTCCAAAATATTGAAAATTATTTATATATTTTTTTCACAATCATAATTTTTGAATTTTTTTACTCACTTTTTTAATATGGATATATATATGTTGATGCTGGTCGCTTGGATGTAAATATCCTGTAAAAAAAGAAAACAACTTTATAAGTTTTATATATTAAAAATATATATACATATATATGTGAATATATAATAATAAAAAAAATTTGAAAAAATGTATTTTTGTCAAATAGAGAAATACTAAAATACAATTATATTATGCACACAAATTAAACAAATCGCGTTTATTATTTATTTGTTTTAAGGCGAACTGAATAGATAAACTCGTGGCTGAAAATTATAGGAATCCAAATTTTCAGTTTTTAAAATAAAAAATATTTGAATTTGCTAAATGGACGAATTCACCATTCAGTTCGCCTTATTTTGTATGCATAATACATTAATATTTTCACTATTTTCACATAATTTCAAATTAATTTTATTTTTATTTTTCACAATTAAATTTTTTCACATTTATTCACTCACTTTTTAAATATTTGACTGAAGTTTTGTTTTGATTTTCTTTTATTGTGATTTATAACAGGGATTGAAAATAACAGTTATAAACAGGGAACTGATATAAATTTGAAATGGTAATTACATAACGGTCTGAATAAATTATAATGCATGCAAAACGAAGATACATGGTCTTAAAAGAATGAGAATCCACAAGATGGGACTTTGTGGTACTCTTTCATTCTTCAAATGGTACTTTTGGAAATTTTTGTAATAATTAAATTAAAAATATGATATTGTAGATACATGGTCTAAAATGAGTGAAAATCTACATGAGGAGACTTTGTGGTACTTTTTTGTTTCTCAAATGGTACTCTTTGAATTTTTTGTAATAATTAAATTAGAAATATTAAGTTGAAGATACATGGTCTTAAATGAGTGAAAAACCACAAGAGGGAACTTTTTGTTCGAAAATAGTTGAAAAAAATTGAAAATAGTCAGAAAAAGTCTCAATGTTGGAAAAAATCGAAATCTTAATGTCGGAAATTGTCAGATAAATTCAAAAATAGTCGAAAAAATTTAATTTATTTAAAAGGAACAGATTCTTACCAGTTTTTATTTAAACTATATCATCTAACTGTTGAAAAAAATAGTAACACAAAAACATATTCTTGTGTGTAACCATCAGTTTCATTGCATTATCTGTTAATTAATCAATATATATGATTGCATTGTATGTATTTTATATTTTTTTAAGACGAATAATAAAAAATAGTCAAAGAAGTCGAAAAATCTCGATAATATCATATAAAGTCGAAAAGTCGTAAAGTAGTCAATAGAAATGTAATGTAAAGGTTTTTTGAAAAACAAGTCATTTTCTCAAAAAACACAAACAAATTGATCTGTTTTTTCATATATTTCAAAGCCAAAAAACATCTTAAACATCTTAACACACAGAAAACACACGAAATTTCCATACAGGGAAGAAATTTTTAGTATTTTCCGTACATAGAAATTTGTTGGAAAAAGAGTTTGAAAAATTGTCAATCAGTTTAAAAACAAAAAATCAAAAATTATGACTGAAATTTATATTTGTTCATAAATTTTATTTGTTTAAAAATTTTATTTTTTGAATTTGAAAGTATGGTGATACATGAACAGTGATGATTGCGTTTTTCAAAAAACTAGTCAAAAACTAATTTGTGTGAACATAATATAAGCAAACTGTGATTTTTTGATTTGTATTAAAAATTATATTTTTTTTTTTCTAAAAATCTAAATTATTACAACAAATCAAAAAATTTACAAAAAATCAAAATTTTTACAAAAAACCAACGTTTTTACTAAAAATAAAAATTTTTTTCCAAAAAATCAAAATTTTTGCAAGATATATTTTTTTGTTTTAGAAAATATCAAATTTTTGAATTTTTGTAAAAGAATCAAATTTTTACTAAACTATGATTTAAAAATTTAAATTTTTGAAAAAATTTCAGGTTAGTGAAAAATCGTATCCTTAGTAAAAAAAATCTGATTTTTAAAATAAGGAATTTTTTGAAAGATTTGATTTTTTTTAATTGTGAAAATTATGATGTTTTGTAAAAATTGGATTTTTGTTAAATGGTTACATCATAGATTAATAAGTAGATAATATAAAAGCCTAATTCAATTATCGAAAACTTAATTTATATAACAACAAAATGCATGTAGTCACATATATTTTGTTTTTGTGTTTTGAAAAAAAGAGTAATATTTTTGAAAATTTAGTTTGAGGTGTCTCTCACGTATCCTAGTTGTTTTCTTTGGCTTATGTTATCGACTAATGAATTGACGATTTCAGTACAATTAAACAATAGTACTTATAATTTTTGTCATTGTCATTATTTTTAATAATGGTAATGCTTTTTAATGATATATTTTCATTAAAAATTATTTAAAAAAATAAAATTATCAAATTTTAAAAATTCATTATCAGCATTAAGCGAAATTTTTCGTACAATTCAAACTTTTTTTTCACTATATGTAATTTGAGTGCTACTTTACTCTTCTATTCGGTACATATATTTTTCCATAATTTTTAAAAATATTACATTTTATATTCCTCAAAACTAGTTGTAATGGAGACTTCTATTTAAATGATTTAAAAATCTTTAATGAAACGATATTAAACTAATACTAATAATTTAATATTATATTAAAGCATATTTAAAAAAATTGTTTTTTATACAAACACTGCTTTTCTCAGTAATTAAGCTTTTTTTTTTTGGAATTTTGTTATTTTTAGTTAAAAAATTATTAAAAATAGCGATTTTTTTAATAGTAATTAAAATTTTTTACATTATCATTATTTTCAAATAATGGTTATGAAAATTCAATGCTCAATGAAAAATTTCAATGTATGATATTATCTAATACTTTAAATTTTTTCTAATTTTACAATTTGAATTCAAATTAGAAATCATTTGAATTTTATAAAAAAAAGTTTTTGATTTTTATATTTCTCCATAAAGTATACATATTTTCTATTTTTATATAAAGCGAATAAAACTTCTCTTGAAATGTGTTTCTTTTCCCAAAATCATAATTTTGTGCAATTAAAAATAAAAGTCATTCGGTATTAGCTTTTGGTAAAGAATTTTTCTACAACCAGTTGGAGTTACCACTGCAAGAGGCCTATAAACAGGGTACAAAGGTAATAAAATACATAAATATTACAAAATAGTTAATATTTTTAAATAATAAATTGTTAAGGTTTAAAAAGACATCAATAATAATCGATTGTAAATTTTACTATTACACTTTTTACTATTAAAAGAATTGAGAAAAGTTTTTACAATGCTGTTTGAAACTTTATATATGTATATTATATTTATTTTTTGAAAGATAGACTTATCTAACTGGTTATGGTTGTAATGCATTTATGTTTTTCCGTTTCACTTAAATAAATTATTTGGCATAATTATGAATAATACATTTTAATTTGAAAAATAATGAAACAAGAATACAATTTATCAAATAAATGATCTTTGAGTACCAAGTTTAAAACATTCTATAAGAAAGAAAAGCTTATTTTGACGACAAGCATATTCCCAAGATTCAGGAGAGATTGTGCGTCTAAGGCGATACTTCCAATCAATAACAAAGAAATAGGCATAGGAATGAAAATAGGCGTCATCTGAATGAAGAAAGATGACATTCCCATAAGATAAATTACATTGAATTAAGTTTATTACAAATAATAAAAAAATACCTTTATGGAAGATATCTTCCAAATGTTTGTACGGATTAATTTGATAACGGTCAAATCAGTGTTGTAAATATTTTGGAACTTCTTTGACAGAAAATACAGAGTTGTTATTCATTTATTTATATGATTTTTTATATATTTTTAATTATAGCATAATCAGATGTTTTTGTGTTCAATAAATATTAACAACTCACCACTTGTTGACAACATATTAACAAAATTTTCGCTGGAATAGTGTTCAAGGTTATAACAAATTTAAATAAGGTAAACTATAAAATATATTGTAAAACTAATTGTTAATTGTTAAAGTAGTTTTTTTACATTTACTTTAGCTTAAAGATACCAACAAACTTTTCAAATCTCACTTACATGTTTCCAGTACCAGAGCTTCCCCACAATTCATTAACGTTACACAATCTAATGGCGTACGAGAAATCTTTTTAAATTAACCAAAGATACGTAATTCTCTGTCAATGGGTATGATGAATTCTATTTTTGAGGCTCTAACAAATGATTGGCAAAATAAGAACTTACGTCGTATTGTTATGAGTGCCAAGGGACCGATATGGTCGGCTGGTCATAATCTAAAAGAACTTATAACAGAAAGTGAAAGGAAGGAAGTATTCCAAAAGTTGAGTGACATAATATTAAATATATATAAAGATCCAGTACCATTAATAGCAAAAGTAAATGGTTTGGCGGCAGCAGCTGGTTGCCAATTGGTGGCCTCATATAGCATCGGATAAGAGTACATTTTCTACACCAGGGTATAAATATTTCATTAATATAATTTTCTATTTTTTGCTTAATAGTATTATTTCTTTGTATCTTACTCTAGAGCTAACTTTGGTGTATTTTGTTCTACACCCGGCATTGCTATATTTCGTGTTATGGCCAGACCCCAATCAGTGTATATATTAATGACTGGTTTACCTATAACAGCACAAGAAGCTTTTATAGCCGGTATTATTTATAATTTATATATACCATAAATTTATATAGAAATTTGTTTTAAATTAATTTTCAGGTCTAGTTAGTCGTGTTGTACCAGAAACAGAATTGGAAGCGGAAATGCACAGAGTCACAGATGCTATTAAACACAAAAATCCGTACCTGTTATTGCTTTGGGCAAAGAATTCTATTACAAACAATTGAATTTATCCAATAAAGAGGCTTATAAGTTAGGAACTGAGGTAATCCTAATATAATAATACATTCTTTTGTTTATTAATTTTAAAATATTTTTATTAATAACAGAAAATGTTAGAAAATCTTGCATTAAATGATTGTAACGAATGCCTTAGAAGTTTTGAGGAAAAACGTAAAGCCCAGTGGAATCATGAATATAAGGTAATATAAATATCAGTTAAATACATTTATTGGACAATAATGATTTTTTTTTAATACAAACATCTGTAGTTATATTTGTATTTTATTTTATACGTTACATAATTAAGAAAATAATACATTCATACATACATTTATCATTTTCTAAATGTTTTTTTAACTACTAAAAAAATGGAGATATTATTGATAAAATTTATACATGATTTTAAGTAATTCGCATATTTTCACAAAACAAAATATTTAATACGATCTCGGCCATATACATATAATTTTGATAATTTTTAATAATTTTCTCAATATACCTGAACATAAAAAAGTAAACAAAAAAATTCGTTTTTTTTTATTTGTACGGAAGCACGATTTGAGAGAATAAAATTAGTGTTGGATTAAACGTCAGATACTAATTATAGCGACAAAATGAGAAAGCGGCGCTACCTTATTATTTTTATATCATGCCATAAAGTTAATAGAAATTATTTAATTAAAACGATAACACTAAAATTAGTATTTTATATACATCTATTTTTCACTCTTCCTCAACTAAATACATATTTTGTTTAAATTTTCTCAATTTATTCGTTTTTTCTCTTCAAATTGTAATTAGAATTTTATAGTATAACAAAAAGTCGACTTTTTGGCAGTCTTTCCATTTTGGAATAATCGTCTATCGACTTTCCTATTATTCTCGACTTATTCTAACTTTTTGATTTTTTATTTCGACTATTCTGGGTTTTAAAAAAATTAATTTCAAAGGAAGGTATTTCCTTAGAGGTATGTATATTAAAAGTAAATAGTTCATAATCTCTTTATGTTTAATATACATATACAAATTTAAAATAAATTACCATCTATAACAACTAATAAAAAAAACATATTTATTTTTTGTATTTTTTATTTACAAAATTAAAAACAACAAAAATATTTACAATAAGAATTAAAAAAAATTAAATTACAAATAAATAATAAAAAAAAACATTATATATTATATTATAAAAATAAAAAAACATTAAAAACATATATTAATACATTTTATTTAAAAATGTACTTTTCTGTGTTTAAAAATAAATTAAATTTAACTTTCTTTTTCCTTTTTTGTGGATCTCGTCTCCAATTTGAATAGGCACTTTGACTCCTCAGGCAACCTAAAATAGAATATATGGAATAATTTTAATATTTCTTACAAAATTTTTTATATGTATATATAAATTACTTTTTAAGTTTACATTACTCGTTGTAATTGCTAGATCTTTCTCCGGGTTTCTTGTAGGACCTTTAAAAAAAAAAATAAAATGAAAATATATATATAAATACGTCTGTGTTAATAGTGTCAACATATTTTTCCTTATTTTACCTCTGTCTTGTTGTCGCCAACTATAATTTACATTATGGGCTCTTTCACGCCACAGACAACCTAAAATAGTATATGTAGATTTATTTTATTAATTTTATTTCTTACTAATTTTTTATATTCATATATTACCTTTTAAGTTTACATCGTTCCTTATAACCGGTGGAATCTCTTCTGCTTTTTTTGTAGATCCTTAAAAAAAAGAATGTTTTTTGTTTTTCTTAAAAAAAAATAAATTAATTAATTAAAACAATTTTTTATTTACCTGTAGTGGATGAAATATTTCCAACAGGAGTTGTTTGCAATGCTCTTGTCGTTTTTAGTTGGTCTGTTTGAGTATGTACGTCAACAGTTGTTTCAGTATGTATGTCAACAGTTGTTTGAGTATGTACGTCAGCACTTGTTTGAGTATGTATGTCAACAGTTGTTTGAGTTTTTGTTGAATTGGAATGTATTATGTTAGTTTGTGTGTTATTTTGTAGCTGAATGTATGGAACTTGTGTAATTGTGGGTAATATAATATATCCGTGGTAGAATGTATTATAATAGTATGGACTTGTGTAGTGTGTTGTAAAAGGTGTAGTGTATGTATTGTAAAAGAACATATTTGCGTTGTCTTGTCCCGTACCGTTCCAGAACATTTCACAATCATTCTGAAAGCTGTTATTTTCCATTATTATTTATTGTTGAAGGTGTTGCCAATAATATATCACAGAAAATAATAAAAAAATTAAAGAAACATATTAGTTTCATTTTAAATTTTAAATTAACTTAAAATCATTTTATTTAAATATCGTTAGCTTAATATATAGAAAAGGCATTTTTGTGTATATTTTCTGGCATTTTTCTTTCAAATACACCTACTTAAAAAAATTAAGTAATCTATGACGACAAATACCAAACTTATAACAATCATTTTAGTACACTATATAATTTAGTATTATCAATAATTAGCTTATTTAATGAAAAGAATAATACATTTGAAAATTTGAATTCTGCCTTTTCTATATTAAGCTATAGATACATTAAAAAAATAAAAATTAAAACAAAATCTTTTAAAACTTACAATTGCATTTCATTCCTTTGTTGCATTATTTTATTTTTCTCTTTTATGAAATATATATAAATATGTATTTTATAAGTCGCTCGGATGTAAATATCCTGCAAAAAAGAAAACAATTTTATAAATTTTATATATTAAAAAAATATATATGTAAATATATAACAAAAAAAAATTGAAAAAATTTATTTTTTTTATCTGCAAATTATAAGAATCCACTTTCCAATTTTTTATATTCCAGTATTATTTTTTTAAAATGTTTACAAAAATCATAAATAATATTAGAATTGCTGAACGGACGAGTTCATCGTTCAGTTCGCTTCAATTTGTGTGCATAATACAAAAAAAATTTTCACATTATTCCAAAATATTTAAAATTATTTATATATATTTTTTTCACAATCATAATTTTTGAATTTTTTTACTCACTTTTTTAATATGGATATATATATGTTGATGCTGGTCGCTTGGATGTAAATATCCTGTAAAAAAAGAAAACAACTTTATAAGTTTTATATATTAAAAATATATATACATATATATGTGAATATATAATAATAAAAAAAATTTGAAAAAATGTATTTTTGTCAAATAGAGAAATACTAAAATACAATTATATTATGCACACAAATTAAACAAATCGCGTTTATTATTTATTTGTTTTAAGGCGAACTGAATAGATAAACTCGTGGCTGAAAATTATAAGAATCCACTTTCTAATTTTTAATATTCCAGTATTATTTTTTTTAAAATGTTTACAAAAATCATAAATAATATTAGAATTGCTGAACGGACGAGTTCATCGTTCAGTTCGCTTCAATTTGTGTGCATAATACAAAAAAATTTTCACATTATTCCAAAATATTGAAAATTATTTATATATTTTTTTCACAATCATAATTTTTGAATTTTTTTACTCACTTTTTTAATATGGATATATATATGTTGATGCTGGTCGCTTGGATGCAAATATCCTGTAAAAAAAGAAAACAACTTTATAAGTTTTATATATTAAAAATATATATACATATATATGTGAATATATAATAATAAAAAAAATTTGAAAAAATGTATTTTTGTCAAATAGAGAAATACTAAAATACAATTATATTATGCACACAAATTAAACAAATCGCATTTATTATTTATTTGTTTTAAGGCGAACTGAATAGATAAACTCGTGGCTGCAAATTATAAGAATCCACTTTCTAATTTTTTATATTCCAGTATTATTTTTTTAAAAATTGTTTACAAAAATCATAAATAATATTAGAATTGCTGAACGGACGAGTTCATCGTTCAGTTCGCTTCAATTTGTGTGCATAATACAAAAAAATTTTCACATTATTCCAAAATATTGAAAATTATTTATATATTTTTTTCACAATCATAATTTTTGAATTTTTTTACTCACTTTTTTAATATGGATATATATATGTTGATGCTGGTCGCTTGGATGCAAATATCCTGTAAAAAAAGAAAACAACTTTATAAGTTTTATATATTAAAAATATATATACATATATATGTGAATATATAATAATAAAAAAAATTTGAAAAAATGTATTTTTGTCAAATAGAGAAATACTAAAATACAATTATATTATGCACACAAATTAAACAAATCGCGTTTATTATTTATTTGTTTTAAGGCGAACTGAATAGATAAACTCGTGGCTGAAAATTATAGGAATCCAAATTTTCAGTTTTTAAAATAAAAAATATTTGAATTTGCTAAATGGACGAATTCACCATTCAGTTCGCCTTATTTTGTATGCATAATACATTAATATTTTCACTATTTTCACATAATTTCAAATTAATTTTATTTTTATTTTTCACAATTAAATTTTTTCACATTTATTCACTCACTTTTTAAATATTTGACTGAAGTTTTGTTTTGATTTTCTTTTATTGTGATTTATAACAGGGATTGAAAATAACAGTTATAAACAGGGAACTGATATAAATTTGAAATGGTAATTACATAACGGTCTGAATAAATTATAATGCATGCAAAACGAAGATACATGGTCTTAAAAGAGTGAGAATCCACAAGATGGGACTTTGTGGTACTCTTTCATTCTTCAAATGGTACTTTTGGAAATTTTTGTAATAATTAAATTAAAAATATGATATTGTAGATACATGGTCTAAAATGAGTGAAAATCTACATGAGGAGACTTTGTGGTACTTTTTTGTTTCTCAAATGGTACTTTTTGAATTTTATGTAATAATTAACTTAGAAACATGAAATTAAAGATAAAAGTTCTTAAGTGAGCGAGAATACACAAGAGGGAACTTTGTGGTACTTTTTCGTTCTTAGAATTTTACTTATTGAATTTTTTTGTAATAATTAACTTAGAAATATGAAATTAACCCAGATACATGACCCTAAGTGAGTGAGAATTTACAATGGGGATTTTGTGGTACTTTTTTGTTTCTCAAATGGTACTTTTTGAATTTTATGTAATAATTAACTTAGAAACATGAAATTAAAGATAAAAGTTCTTAAGTGAGTGAGAATCCACAAGAGGGAACTTTGTGGTACTTTCTTGTTTTTCAAATGGTACTTTTTGAATTTTTAGTAATAATTAACTTAGAAATATGAAATTAACCCAGATACATGACCCTAAGTGAGTGAGAATTTACAATGGGGATTTTGTGGTACTTTTTTGTTTTTCAAATGGTACCTTTTGAATGTTATGTTATAAATAACTCAGAAACATGAAATTAAAGATACAAGTTCTTAAGTCAGTGAGAATCTACAAGAGGGAACTTTGTGGTACTTTCTTGTTTTTCAAATGGTACTTTTTGAATTTTATGTAATAATTAACTTAGAAACATGAAATTAAAGATAAAAGTTCTTAAGTGAGTGAGAATCCACAAGAGGGAACTTTACTTTGTGGTACTTTTTCGTTCTTAGAATGGTACTTATTGAATTTTTTGTAATAATTAACTTAGAAATATGAAATTGAAGATACTTGGTCTTAAGCCAGTGCGAATCCACAAGAGATAACTTTGTGGTACTTTCTTGTTTTTCAAATGGTACTTTTTGAATTTTTTGTAATAATTAAATTAGAAATATAAAATTGTAGATACATGGTCTTAAGTGAGTGAGAATCCACAAGAGGGAACTTTATGGTACTTTTTCGTTCTTAGAATGGTACTTTTTGAATTTTTTGTAATAATTAATTTAGGAATATGAAATTGAAGATTCATGGTCTTAAGTCAGTGAGAATCCACAAAATGGAACTTTGTAGTACTTTTTTGTTTTTCAAATGGTACTTTTTGAATTTTTAGTAATAATTTACTTAGATATATGAAATTAACCCAGATACATGACCCTAAGTGAGTGAGAATTTACAAAAGGGATTTTGTGGTACTTTTTTGTTTTTCAAATGGTACTTTTTGAATTTTATGTTATAAGTAACTCAGAAACATGAAATTAAAGATACAAGTTCCTAAGTCAGTGAGAATCCACAAGAAGGAACTTTGTACTTTGTACTTTCTTGTTTTTCAAATGGTACTTTTTGAATTTTATGTAATAATTAACTTAGAAACATGGAATTATAGATAAAAGTTCCTAAGTGAGTGAGAATCCACATGAATAGACTATGTGGTACTTTTTCGTTCTTAAAATAGTACCTTTTGAATTTTTTGTAATAATTAAATTAGAAATAGGAAATTGTAGACACATGGTTTAAAATGAGTGAAAATCCACAAGAGGAGCCTTTGAGGTACTTTTTCGTTCTTAGAATGGTACTCTTTGAATTTTTTGTAATAATTAAATTAGAAATATTAAGTTGAAGATACATGGTCTTAAATGAGTGAAAAACCACAAGAGGGAACTTTTTGTTCGAAAATAGTTGAAAAAAATTGAAAATAGTCAGAAAAAGTCTCAATGTTGGAAAAAATCGAAATCTTAATGTCGGAAATTGTCAGATAAATTCAAAAATAGTCGAAAAAATTTAATTTATTTAAAAGGAACAGATTCTTACCAGTTTTTATTTAAACTATATCATCTAACTGTTGAAAAAAATAGTAACACAAAAACATATTCTTGTGTGTAACCATCAGTTTCATTGCATTATCTGTTAATTAATCAATATATATGATTGCATTGTATGTATTTTATATTTTTTTAAGACGAATAATAAAAAATAGTCAAAGAAGTCGAAAAATCTCGATAATATCATATAAAGTCGAAAAGTCGTAAAGTAGTCAATAGAAATGTAATGTAAAGGTTTTTTGAAAAACAAGTCATTTTCTCAAAAAACACAAACAAATTGATCTGTTTTTTCATATATTTCAAAGCCAAAAAACATCTTAAACATCTTAACACACAGAAAACACACGAAATTTCCATACAGGGAAGAAATTTTTAGTATTTTCCGTACATAGAAATTTGTTGGAAAAAGAGTTTGAAAAATTGTCAATCAGTTTAAAAACAAAAAATCAAAAATTATGACTGAAATTTATATTTGTTCATAAATTTTATTTGTTTAAAAATTTTATTTTTTGAATTTGAAAGTATGGTGATACATGAACAGTGATGATTGCGTTTTTCAAAAAACTAGTCAAAAACTAATTTGTGTGAACATAATATAAGCAAACTGTGATTTTTTGATTTGTATTAAAAATTATTTTTTTTTTTTCTAAAAATCTAAATTATTACAACAAATCAAAAAATTTACAAAAAATCAAAATTTTTACAAAAAACCAACGTTTTTACTAAAAATAAAAATTTTTTCCAAAAAATCAAAATTTTTGCAAGATATATTTTTTTTTTTTAGAAAATATCAAATTTTTGAATTTTTGTAAAAGAATCAAATTTTTACTAAACTATGATTTAAAAATTTAAATTTTTGAAAAAATTTCAGGTTAGTAAAAAATCGTATCCTTAGTAAAAAAAATCTGATTTTTAAAATAAGGAATTTTTTGAAAGATTTGATTTTTTTTAATTGTGAAAATTATGATGTTTTGTAAAAATTGGATTTTTGTTAAATGGTTACATCATAGATTAATAAGTAGATAATATAAAAGCCTAATTCAATTATCGAAAACTTAATTTATATAACAACAAAATGCATGTAGTCACATATATTTTGTTTTTGTGTTTTGAAAAAAAGAGTAATATTTTTGAAAATTTAGTTTGAGGTGTCTCTCACGTATCCTAGTTGTTTTCTTTGGCTTATGTTATCGACTAATGAATTGACGATTTCAGTACAATTAAACAATAGTACTTATAATTTTTGTCATTGTCATTATTTTTAATAATGGTAATGCTTTTTAATGATATATTTTCATTAAAAATTATTTAAAAAAATAAAATTATCAAATTTTAAAAATTCATTATCAGCATTAAGCGAAATTTTTCGTACAATTCAAACTTTTTTTTCACTATATGTAATTTGAGTGCTAATTTACTCTTCTATTCGGTACATATATTTTTCCATAATTTTTAAAAATATTACATTTTATATTCCTCAAAACTAGTTGTAATGGAGACTTCTATTTAAATGATTTAAAAATCTTTAATGAAACGATATTAAACTAATACTAATAATTTAATATTATATTAAAGCATATTTAAAAAAATTGTTTTTTATACAAACATTGCTTTTCTCAGTAATTAAGCTTTTTTTTTGGAATTTTGTAATTTTTAGTTAAAAAATTATTAAAAATAGCGATTTTTTTAATAGTAATTAAAATTTTTTACATTATCATTATTTTCAAATAATGGTTATGAAAATTCAATGCTCAATGAAAAATTTCAATGTATGATATTATCTAATACTTTAAATTTTTTCTAATTTTACAATTTGAATTCAAATTAGAAATCATTTGAATTTTATAAAAAAAAGTTTTTGATTTTTATATTTCTCCATAAAGTATACATATTTTCTATTTTTATATAAAGCGAATAAAACTTCTCTTGAAATGTGTTTCTTTTCCCAAAATCATAATTTTGTGCAATTAAAAATAAAAGTCATTCGGTATTAGCTTTGGGTAAAGAATTTTTCTACAACCAGTTGGAGTTACCACTGCAAGAGGCCTATAAACAGGGTACAAAGGTAATAAAATACATAAATATTACAAAATAGTTAATATTTTTAAATAATAAATTGTTAAGGTTTAAAAAGACATCAATAATAATCGATTGTAAATTTTACTATTACACTTTTTACTATTAAAAGAATTGAGAAAAGTTTTTACAATGCTGTTTGAAACTTTATATATGTATATTATATTTATTTTTTGAAAGATAGACTTATCTAACTGGTTATGGTTGTAATGCATTTATGTTTTTCCGTTTCACTTAAATAAATTATTTGGCATAATTATGAATAATACATTTTAATTTGAAAAATAATGAAACAAGAATACAATTTATCAAATAAATGATCTTTGAGTACCAAGTTTAAAACATTCTATAAGAAAGAAAAGCTTATTTTGACGACAAGCATATTCCCAAGATTCAGGAGAGATTGTGCGTCTAAGGCGATACTTCCAATCAATAACAAAGAAATAGGCATAGGAATGAAAATAGGCGTCATCTGAATGAAGAAAGATGACATTCCCATAAGATAAATTACATTGAATTAAGTTTATTACAAATAATAAAAAAATACCTTTATGGAAGATATCTTCCAAATGTTTGTACGGATTAATTTGATAACGGTCAAATCAGTGTTGTAAATATTTTGGAACTTCTTTGACAGAAAATACAGAGTTGTTATTCATTTATTTATATGATTTTTTATATATTTTTAATTATAGCATAATCAGATGTTTTTGTGTTCAATAAATATTAACAACTCACCACTTGTTGACAACATATTAACAAAATTTTCGCTGGAATAGTGTTCAAGGTTATAACAAATTTAAATAAGGTAAACTATAAAATATATTGTAAAACTAATTGTTAATTGTTAAAGTAGTTTTTTTACATTTACTTTAGCTTAAAGATACCAACAAACTTTTCAAATCTCACTTACATGTTTCCAGTACCAGAGCTTCCCCACAATTCATTAACGTTACACAATCTAATGGCGTACGAGAAATCTTTTTAAATTAACCAAAGATACGTAATTCTCTGTCAATGGGTATGATGAATTCTATTTTTGAGGCTCTAACAAATGATTGGCAAAATAAGAACTTACGTCGTATTGTTATGAGTGCCAAGGGACCGATATGGTCGGCTGGTCATAATCTAAAAGAACTTATAACAGAAAGTGAAAGGAAGGAAGTATTCCAAAAGTTGAGTGACATAATATTAAATATATATAAAGATCCAGTACCATTAATAGCAAAAGTAAATGGTTTGGCGGCAGCAGCTGGTTGCCAATTGGTGGCCTCATATAGCATCGGATAAGAGTACATTTTCTACACCAGGGTATAAATATTTCATTAATATAATTTTCTATTTTTTGCTTAATAGTATTATTTCTTTGTATCTTACTCTAGAGCTAACTTTGGTGTATTTTGTTCTACACCCGGCATTGCTATATTTCGTGTTATGGCCAGACCCCAATCAGTGTATATATTAATGACTGGTTTACCTATAACAGCACAAGAAGCTTTTATAGCCGGTATTATTTATAATTTATATATACCATAAATTTATATAGAAATTTGTTTTAAATTAATTTTCAGGTCTAGTTAGTCGTGTTGTACCAGAAACAGAATTGGAAGCGGAAATGCACAGAGTCACAGATGCTATTAAACACAAAAATCCGTACCTGTTATTGCTTTGGGCAAAGAATTCTATTACAAACAATTGAATTTATCCATTAAAGAGGCTTTTAAGTTAGGAACTGAGGTAATCCTAATATAATAATACATTCTTTTGTTTATTAATTTTAAAATATTTTTATTAATAACAGAAAATGTTAGAAAATCTTGCATTAAATGATTGTAACGAATGCCTTAGAAGTTTTGAGGAAAAACGTAAAGCCCAGTGGAATCATGAATATAAGGTAATATAAATATCAGTTAAATACATTTATTGGACAATAATGATTTTTTTTTAATACAAACATCTGTAGTTATATTTGTATTTTATTTTATACGTTACATAATTAAGAAAATAATACATTCATACATACATTTATCATTTTCTAAATGTTTTTTTAACTACTAAAAAAATGGAGATATTATTGATAAAATTTATACATGATTTTAAGTAATTCGCATATTTTCACAAAACAAAATATTTAATACGATCTCGGCCATATACATATAATTTTGATAATTTTTAATAATTTTCTCAATATACCTGAACATAAAAAAGTAAACAAAAAAATTCGTTTTTTTTTATTTGTACGGAAGCACGATTTGAGAGAATAAAATTAGTGTTGGATTAAACGTCAGATACTAATTATAGCGACAAAATGAGAAAGCGGCGCTACCTTATTATTTTTATATCATGCCATAAAGTTAATAGAAATTATTTAATTAAAACGATAACACTAAAATTAGTATTTTATATACATCTATTTTTCACTCTTCCTCAACTAAATACATATTTTGTTTAAATTTTCTCAATTTATTCGTTTTTTCTCTTCAAATTGTAATTAGAATTTTATAGTATAACAAAAAGTCGACTTTTTGGCAGTCTTTCCATTTTGGAATAATCGTCTATCGACTTTCCTATTATTCTCGACTTATTCCAACTTTTTGATTTTTTATTTCGACTATTCTGGGTTTTAAAAAAATTAATTTCAAAGGAAGGTATTTCCTTAGAGGTATGTATATTAAAAGTAAATAGTTCATAATCTCTTTATGTTTAATATACATATACAAATTTAAAATAAATTACCATCTATAACAACTAATAAAAAAAACATATTTATTTTTTGTATTTTTTATTTACAAAATTAAAAACAACAAAAATATTTACAATAAGAATTAAAAAAAATTAAATTACAAATAAATAATAAAAAAAAACATTATATATTATATTATAAAAATAAAAAAACATTAAAAACATATATTAATACATTTTATTTAAAAATGTACTTTTCTGTGTTTAAAAATAAATTAAATTTAACTTTCTTTTTCCTTTTTTGTGGATCTCGTCTCCAATTTGAATAGGCACTTTGACTCCTCAGGCAACCTAAAATAGAATATATGGAATAATTTTAATATTTCTTACAAAATTTTTTATATGTATATATAAATTACTTTTTAAGTTTACATTACTCGTTGTAATTGCTAGATCTTTCTCCGGGTTTCTTGTAGGACCTTTAAAAAAAAAAATAAAATGAAAATATATATATAAATACGTCTGTGTTAATAGTGTCAACATATTTTTCCTTATTTTACCTCTGTCTTGTTGTCGCCAACTATAATTTACATTATGGGCTCTTTCACGCCACAGACAACCTAAAATAGTATATGTAGATTTATTTTATTAATTTTATTTCTTACTAATTTTTTATATTCATATATTACCTTTTAAGTTTACATCGTTCCTTATAACCGGTGGAATCTCTTCTGCTTTTTTTGTAGATCCTTAAAAAAAAGAATGTTTTTTGTTTTTCTTAAAAAAAAATAAATTAATTAATTAAAACAATTTTTTATTTACCTGTAGTGGATGAAATATTTCCAACAGGAGTTGTTTGCAATGCTCTTGTCGTTTTTAGTTGGTCTGTTTGAGTATGTACGTCAACAGTTGTTTCAGTATGTATGTCAACAGTTGTTTGAGTATGTACGTCAGCACTTGTTTGAGTATGTATGTCAACAGTTGTTTGAGTTTTTGTTGAATTGTAATGTATTATGTTAGTTTGTGTGTTATTTTGTAGCTGAATGTATGGAACTTGTGTAATTGTGGGTAATATAATATATCCGTGGTAGAATGTATTATAATAGTATGGACTTGTGTAGTGTGTTGTAAAAGGTGTAGTGTATGTATTGTAAAAGAACATATTTGCGTTGTCTTGTCCCGTACCGTTCCAGAACATTTCACAATCATTCTGAAAGCTGTTATTTTCCATTATTATTTATTGTTGAAGGTGTTGCCAATAATATATCACAGAAAATAATAAAAAAATTAAAGAAACATATTAGTTTCATTTTAAATTTTAAATTAACTTAAAATCATTTTATTTAAATATCGTTAGCTTAATATATAGAAAAGGCATTTTTCTGTATATTTTCTGGCATTTTTCTTTCAAATACACCTACTTAAAAAAATTAAGTAATCTATGACGACAAATACCAAACTTATAACAATCATTTTAGTACACTATATAATTTAGTATTATCAATAATTAGCTTATTTAATGAAAAGAATAATACATTTGAAAATTTGAATTCTGCCTTTTCTATATTAAGCTATCGATACATTAAAAAAATAAAAATTAAAACAAAATCTTTTAAAACTTACAATTGCATTTCATTCCTTTGTTGCATTATTTTATTTTTCTCTTTTATGAAATATATATAAATATGTATTTTATAAGTCGCTCGGATGTAAATATCCTGCAAAAAAGAAAACAATTTTATAAATTTTATATATTAAAAAAATATATATGTAAATATATAACAAAAAAAAATTGAAAAAATTTATTTTTTTTATCTGCAAATTATAAGAATCCACTTTCCAATTTTTTATATTCCAGTATTATTTTTTTAAAATGTTTACAAAAATCATAAATAATATTAGAATTGCTGAACGGACGAGTTCATCGTTCAGTTCGCTTCAATTTGTGTGCATAATACAAAAAAAATTTTCACATTATTCCAAAATATTTAAAATTATTTATATATATTTTTTTCACAATCATAATTTTTGAATTTTTTTACTCACTTTTTTAATATGGATATATATATGTTGATGCTGGTCGCTTGGATGTAAATATCCTGTAAAAAAAGAAAACAACTTTATAAGTTTTATATATTAAAAATATATATACATATATATGTGAATATATAATAATAAAAAAAATTTGAAAAAATGTATTTTTGTCAAATAGAGAAATACTAAAATACAATTATATTATGCACACAAATTAAACAAATCGCGTTTATTATTTATTTGTTTTAAGGCGAACTGAATAGATAAACTCGTGGCTGAAAATTATAAGAATCCACTTTCTAATTTTTAATATTCCAGTATTATTTTTTTTAAAATGTTTACAAAAATCATAAATAATATTAGAATTGCTGAACGGACGAGTTCATCGTTCAGTTCGCTTCAATTTGTGTGCATAATACAAAAAAATTTTCACATTATTCCAAAATATTGAAAATTATTTATATATTTTTTTCACAATCATAATTTTTGAATTTTTTTACTCACTTTTTTAATATGGATATATATATGTTGATGCTGGTCGCTTGGATGCAAATATCCTGTAAAAAAAGAAAACAACTTTATAAGTTTTATATATTAAAAATATATATACATATATATGTGAATATATAATAATAAAAAAAATTTGAAAAAATGTATTTTTGTCAAATAGAGAAATACTAAAATACAATTATATTATGCACACAAATTAAACAAATCGCATTTATTATTTATTTGTTTTAAGGCGAACTGAATAGATAAACTCGTGGCTGCAAATTATAAGAATCCACTTTCTAATTTTTTATATTCCAGTATTATTTTTTTAAAAATTGTTTACAAAAATCATAAATAATATTAGAATTGCTGAACGGACGAGTTCATCGTTCAGTTCGCTTCAATTTGTGTGCATAATACAAAAAAATTTTCACATTATTCCAAAATATTGAAAATTATTTATATATTTTTTTCACAATCATAATTTTTGAATTTTTTTACTCACTTTTTTAATATGGATATATATATGTTGATGCTGGTCGCTTGGATGCAAATATCCTGTAAAAAAAGAAAACAACTTTATAAGTTTTATATATTAAAAATATATATACATATATATGTGAATATATAATAATAAAAAAAATTTGAAAAAATGTATTTTTGTCAAATAGAGAAATACTAAAATACAATTATATTATGCACACAAATTAAACAAATCGCGTTTATTATTTATTTGTTTTAAGGCGAACTGAATAGATAAACTCGTGGCTGAAAATTATAGGAATCCAAATTTTCAGTTTTTAAAATAAAAAATATTTGAATTTGCTAAATGGACGAATTCACCATTCAGTTCGCCTTATTTTGTATGCATAATACATTAATATTTTCACTATTTTCACATAATTTCAAATTAATTTTATTTTTATTTTTCACAATTAAATTTTTTCACATTTATTCACTCACTTTTTAAATATTTGACTGAAGTTTTGTTTTGATTTTCTTTTATTGTGATTTATAACAGGGATTGAAAATAACAGTTATAAACAGGGAACTGATATAAATTTGAAATGGTAATTACATAACGGTCTGAATAAATTATAATGCATGCAAAACGAAGATACATGGTCTTAAAAGAGTGAGAATCCACAAGATGGGACTTTGTGGTACTCTTTCATTCTTCAAATGGTACTTTTGGAAATTTTTGTAATAATTAAATTAAAAATATGATATTGTAGATACATGGTCTAAAATGAGTGAAAATCTACATGAGGAGACTTTGTGGTACTTTTTTGTTTCTCAAATGGTACTTTTTGAATTTTATGTAATAATTAACTTAGAAACATGAAATTAAAGATAAAAGTTCTTAAGTGAGCGAGAATACACAAGAGGGAACTTTGTGGTACTTTTTCGTTCTTAGAATTTTACTTATTGAATTTTTTTGTAATAATTAACTTAGAAATATGAAATTAACCCAGATACATGACCCTAAGTGAGTGAGAATTTACAATGGGGATTTTGTGGTACTTTTTTGTTTCTCAAATGGTACTTTTTGAATTTTATGTAATAATTAACTTAGAAACATGAAATTAAAGATAAAAGTTCTTAAGTGAGTGAGAATCCACAAGAGGGAACTTTGTGGTACTTTCTTGTTTTTCAAATGGTACTTTTTGAATTTTTAGTAATAATTAACTTAGAAATATGAAATTAACCCAGATACATGACCCTAAGTGAGTGAGAATTTACAATGGGGATTTTGTGGTACTTTTTTGTTTTTCAAATGGTACCTTTTGAATGTTATGTTATAAATAACTCAGAAACATGAAATTAAAGATACAAGTTCTTAAGTCAGTGAGAATCTACAAGAGGGAACTTTGTGGTACTTTCTTGTTTTTCAAATGGTACTTTTTGAATTTTATGTAATAATTAACTTAGAAACATGAAATTAAAGATAAAAGTTCTTAAGTGAGTGAGAATCCACAAGAGGGAACTTTACTTTGTGGTACTTTTTCGTTCTTAGAATGGTACTTATTGAATTTTTTGTAATAATTAACTTAGAAATATGAAATTGAAGATACTTGGTCTTAAGCCAGTGCGAATCCACAAGAGATAACTTTGTGGTACTTTCTTGTTTTTCAAATGGTACTTTTTGAATTTTTTGTAATAATTAAATTAGAAATATAAAATTGTAGATACATGGTCTTAAGTGAGTGAGAATCCACAAGAGGGAACTTTATGGTACTTTTTCGTTCTTAGAATGGTACTTTTTGAATTTTTTGTAATAATTAATTTAGGAATATGAAATTGAAGATTCATGGTCTTAAGTCAGTGAGAATCCACAAAATGGAACTTTGTAGTACTTTTTTGTTTTTCAAATGGTACTTTTTGAATTTTTAGTAATAATTTACTTAGATATATGAAATTAACCCAGATACATGACCCTAAGTGAGTGAGAATTTACAAAAGGGATTTTGTGGTACTTTTTTGTTTTTCAAATGGTACTTTTTGAATTTTATGTTATAAGTAACTCAGAAACATGAAATTAAAGATACAAGTTCCTAAGTCAGTGAGAATCCACAAGAAGGAACTTTGTACTTTGTACTTTCTTGTTTTTCAAATGGTACTTTTTGAATTTTATGTAATAATTAACTTAGAAACATGGAATTATAGATAAAAGTTCCTAAGTGAGTGAGAATCCACATGAATAGACTATGTGGTACTTTTTCGTTCTTAAAATAGTACCTTTTGAATTTTTTGTAATAATTAAATTAGAAATAGGAAATTGTAGACACATGGTTTAAAATGAGTGAAAATCCACAAGAGGAGCCTTTGAGGTACTTTTTCGTTCTTAGAATGGTACTCTTTGAATTTTTTGTAATAATTAAATTAGAAATATTAAGTTGAAGATACATGGTCTTAAATGAGTGAAAAACCACAAGAGGGAACTTTTTGTTCGAAAATAGTTGAAAAAAATTGAAAATAGTCAGAAAAAGTCTCAATGTTGGAAAAAATCGAAATCTTAATGTCGGAAATTGTCAGATAAATTCAAAAATAGTCGAAAAAATTTAATTTATTTAAAAGGAACAGATTCTTACCAGTTTTTATTTAAACTATATCATCTAACTGTTGAAAAAAATAGTAACACAAAAACATATTCTTGTGTGTAACCATCAGTTTCATTGCATTATCTGTTAATTAATCAATATATATGATTGCATTGTATGTATTTTATATTTTTTTAAGACGAATAATAAAAAATAGTCAAAGAAGTCGAAAAATCTCGATAATATCATATAAAGTCGAAAAGTCGTAAAGTAGTCAATAGAAATGTAATGTAAAGGTTTTTTGAAAAACAAGTCATTTTCTCAAAAAACACAAACAAATTGATCTGTTTTTTCATATATTTCAAAGCCAAAAAACATCTTAAACATCTTAACACACAGAAAACACACGAAATTTCCATACAGGGAAGAAATTTTTAGTATTTTCCGTACATAGAAATTTGTTGGAAAAAGAGTTTGAAAAATTGTCAATCAGTTTAAAAACAAAAAATCAAAAATTATGACTGAAATTTATATTTGTTCATAAATTTTATTTGTTTAAAAATTTTATTTTTTGAATTTGAAAGTATGGTGATACATGAACAGTGATGATTGCGTTTTTCAAAAAACTAGTCAAAAACTAATTTGTGTGAACATAATATAAGCAAACTGTGATTTTTTGATTTGTATTAAAAATTATTTTTTTTTTTTCTAAAAATCTAAATTATTACAACAAATCAAAAAATTTACAAAAAATCAAAATTTTTACAAAAAACCAACGTTTTTACTAAAAATAAAAATTTTTTCCAAAAAATCAAAATTTTTGCAAGATATATTTTTTTTTTTTAGAAAATATCAAATTTTTGAATTTTTGTAAAAGAATCAAATTTTTACTAAACTATGATTTAAAAATTTAAATTTTTGAAAAAATTTCAGGTTAGTAAAAAATCGTATCCTTAGTAAAAAAAATCTGATTTTTAAAATAAGGAATTTTTTGAAAGATTTGATTTTTTTTAATTGTGAAAATTATGATGTTTTGTAAAAATTGGATTTTTGTTAAATGGTTACATCATAGATTAATAAGTAGATAATATAAAAGCCTAATTCAATTATCGAAAACTTAATTTATATAACAACAAAATGCATGTAGTCACATATATTTTGTTTTTGTGTTTTGAAAAAAAGAGTAATATTTTTGAAAATTTAGTTTGAGGTGTCTCTCACGTATCCTAGTTGTTTTCTTTGGCTTATGTTATCGACTAATGAATTGACGATTTCAGTACAATTAAACAATAGTACTTATAATTTTTGTCATTGTCATTATTTTTAATAATGGTAATGCTTTTTAATGATATATTTTCATTAAAAATTATTTAAAAAAATAAAATTATCAAATTTTAAAAATTCATTATCAGCATTAAGCGAAATTTTTCGTACAATTCAAACTTTTTTTTCACTATATGTAATTTGAGTGCTAATTTACTCTTCTATTCGGTACATATATTTTTCCATAATTTTTAAAAATATTACATTTTATATTCCTCAAAACTAGTTGTAATGGAGACTTCTATTTAAATGATTTAAAAATCTTTAATGAAACGATATTAAACTAATACTAATAATTTAATATTATATTAAAGCATATTTAAAAAAATTGTTTTTTATACAAACATTGCTTTTCTCAGTAATTAAGCTTTTTTTTTGGAATTTTGTAATTTTTAGTTAAAAAATTATTAAAAATAGCGATTTTTTTAATAGTAATTAAAATTTTTTACATTATCATTATTTTCAAATAATGGTTATGAAAATTCAATGCTCAATGAAAAATTTCAATGTATGATATTATCTAATACTTTAAATTTTTTCTAATTTTACAATTTGAATTCAAATTAGAAATCATTTGAATTTTATAAAAAAAAGTTTTTGATTTTTATATTTCTCCATAAAGTATACATATTTTCTATTTTTATATAAAGCGAATAAAACTTCTCTTGAAATGTGTTTCTTTTCCCAAAATCATAATTTTGTGCAATTAAAAATAAAAGTCATTCGGTATTAGCTTTTGGTAAAGAATTTTTCTACAACCAGTTGGAGTTACCACTGCAAGAGGCCTATAAACAGGGTACAAAGGTAATAAAATACATAAATATTACAAAAAAGTTAATATTTTTAAATAATAAATTGTTAAGGTTTATAATAACGATTGTTAAGGTTTAAAAAGACATCAATAATAATCGATTGTAAATTTTACTATTACACTTTTTACTATTAAAAGAATTGAGAAAAGTTTTTACAATGCTGTTTGAAACTTTATATATGTATATTATATTTATTTTTTGAAAGATAGACTTATCTAACTGGTTATGGTTGTAATGCATTTATGTTTTTCCGTTTCACTTAAATAAATTATTTGGCATAATTATGAATAATACATTTTAATTTGAAAAATAATGAAACAAGAATACAATTTATCAAATAAATGATCTTTGAGTACCAAGTTTAAAACATTCTATAAGAAAGAAAAGCTTATTTTGACGACAAGCATATTCCCAGGATTCAGGAGAGATTGTACGTCTAAGGCGATACTTCCAATCAATAACAAAGAAATAGGCAATAGAAAATGGGAATGAAAATAGGCATCATCTGAATGAAGAAAGATGACATTCCCATAAGATAAATTACATTGAATTAAGTTTATTACAAATAATAAAAAAATACCTTTATGGAAGATATCTTCCAAATGTTTGTACGGATTAATTTGATAACGGTCAAATCAGTGTTGTAAATATTTTGGAACTTCTTTGACAGAAAATACAGAGTTGTTATTCATTTATTTATATGATTTTTTATATATTTCTAATTATAGCATAATCAGATGTTTTTGTGTTCAATAAATATTAACAACTCACCACTTGTTGACAACATATTAACAAAATTTTCGCTGGAATAGTGTTCAAGGTTATAACAAATTTAAATAAGGTAAACTATAAAATATATTGTAAAGCTAATTGTTAATTGTTAAAGTAGTTTTTTTACATTTACTTTAGCTTAAAGATACCAACAAACTTTTCAAATCTCACTTACATGTTTCCAGTACCAGAGCTTCCCCACAATTCATTAACGTTACACAATCTAATGGCGTACGAGAAATCTTTTTAAATTAACCAAAGATACGTAATTCTCTGTCAATGGGTATGATGAATTCTATTTTTGAGGCTCTAACAAATGATTGGCAAAATAAGAACTTACGTCGTATTGTTATGAGTGCCAAGGGACCGATATGGTCGGCTGGTCATAATCTAAAAGAACTTATAACAGAAAGTGAAAGGAAGGAAGTATTCCAAAAGTTGAGTGACATAATATTAAATATATATAAAGATCCAGTACCATTAATATCAAAAGTAAATGGTTTGGCGGCAGCAGCTGGTTGCCAATTGGTGGCCTCATATAGCATCGGATAAGAGTACATTTTCTACACCAGGGTATAAATATTTCATTAATATAATTTTCTATTTTTTGCTTAACAGTATTATTTCTTTGTATCTTACTCTAGAGCTAACTTTGGTGTATTTTGTTCTACACCCGGCATTGCTATATTTCGTGTTATGGCCAGACCCCAATCAGTGTATATATTAATGACTGGTTTACCTATAACAGCACAAGAAGCTTTTATAGCCGGTATTATTTATAATTTATATATACCATAAATTTATATAGAAATTTGTTTTAAATTAATTTTCAGGTCTAGTTAGTCGTGTTGTACCAGAAACAGAATTGGAAGCGGAAATGCACAGAGTCACAGATGCTATTAAACACAAAAATCCGTACCTGTTATTGCTTTGGGCAAAGAATTCTATTACAAACAATTGAATTTATCCAATAAAGAGGCTTATAAGTTAGGAACTGAGGTAATCCTAATATAATAATACATTCTTTTGTTTATTAATTTTAAAATATTTTTATTAATAACAGAAAATGTTAGAAAATCTTGCATTAAATGATTGTAACGAATGCCTTAGAAGTTTTGAGGAAAAACGTAAAGCCCAGTGGAATCATGAATATAAGGTAATATAAATATCAGTTTAAATACATTTATTGGACAATAATGATTTTTTTTTAATACAAACATCTGTAGTTATATTTGTATTTTATTTTATACGTTACATAATTAAGAAAATAATACATTCATACATACATTTATCATTTTCTAAATGTTTTTTTAACTACTAAAAAAATGGAGATATTATTGATAAAATTTATACATGATTTTAAGTAATTCGCATATTTTCACAAAACAAAATATTTAATACGATCTCGGCCATATACATATAATTTTGATAATTTTTAATAATTTTCTCAATATACCTGAACATAAAAAAGTAAACAAAAAAATTCGTTTTTTTTTTATTTGTACGGAAGCACGATTTGAGAGAATAAAATTAGTGTTGGATTAAACGTCAGATACTAATCATAGCGACAAAATGAGAAAGCGGCGCTACCTTATTATTTTTATATCATGCCATAAAGTTAATAGAAATTATTTAATTAAAACGATAACACTAAAATTAGTATTTTATATACATCTATTTTTCACTCTTCCTCAACTAAATACATATTTTGTTTAAATTTTCTCAATTTATTCGTTTTTTCTCTTCAAATTGTAATTAGAATTTTATAGTATAACAAAAAGTCGACTTTTTGGCAGTCTTTCCATTTTGGAATAATCGTCTATCGACTTTCCTATTATTCTCGACTTATTCTAACTTTTTGATTTTTTATTTCGACTATTCTGGGTTTTAAAAAAATTAATTTCAAAGGAAGGTATTTCCTTAGAGGTATGTATATTAAAAGTAAATAGTTCATAATCTCTTTATGTTTAATATACATATACAAATTTAAAATAAATTACCATCTATAACAACTAATAAAAAAAACATATTTATTTTTTGTATTTTTTATTTACAAAATTAAAAACAACAAAAATATTTACAATAAGAATTAAAAAAAATTAAATTACAAATAAATAATAAAAAAAAAACATTATATATTATATTATAAAAATAAAAAAACATTAAAAACATATATTAATACATTTTATTTAAAAATGTACTTTTCTGTGTTTAAAAATAAATTAAATTTAACTTTCTTTTTCCTTTTTTGTGGATCTCGTCTCCAATTTGAATAGGCACTTTGACTCCTCAGGCAACCTAAAATAGAATATATGGAATAATTTTAATATTTCTTACAAAATTTTTTATATGTATATATTAATTACTTTTTAAGTTTACATTACTCGTTGTAATTGCTAGATCTTTCTCCGGGTTTCTTGTAGGACCTTTAAAAAAAAATTTAAAAAATTAAAATGAAAATATATATATAAATACGTCTGTGTTAATAGTGTCAACATATTTTTCCTTATTTTACCTCTGTCTTGTTGTCGCCAACTATAATTTACATTATGGGCTCTTTCACGCCACAGACAACCTAAAATAGTATATGTAGATTTATTTTATTAATTTTATTTCTTACTAATTTTTTATATTCATATATTACCTTTTAAGTTTACATCGTTCCTTATAACCGGTGGAATCTCTTCTGCTTTTTTTGTAGATCCTTAAAAAAAAGAATGTTTTTTGTTTTTCTTAAAAAAAAATAAATTAATTAATTAAAACAATTTTTTATTTACCTGTAGTGGATGAAATATTTCCAACAGGAGTTGTTTGCAATGCTCTTGTCGTTTTTAGTTGGTCTGTTTGAGTATGTACGTCAACAGTTGTTTCAGTATGTATGTCAACAGTTGTTTGAGTATGTACGTCAGCACTTGTTTGAGTATGTATGTCAACAGTTGTTTGAGTTTTTGTTGAATTGGAATGTATTATGTTAGTTTGTGTGTTATTTTGTAGCTGAATGTATGGAACTTGTGTAATTGTGGGTAATATAATATATCCGTGGTAGAATGTATTATAATAGTATGGACTTGTGTAGTATGTTGTAAAAGGTGTAGTGTATGTATTGTAAAAGAACATATTTGCGTTGTCTTGTCCCGTACCGTTCCAGAACATTTCACAATCATTCTGAAAGCTGTTATTTTCCATTATTATTTATTGTTGAAGGAGTTGCCAATAATATATCACAGAAAATAATAAAAAAATTAAAGAAACATATTAGTTTCATTTTAAATTTTAAATTAACTTAAAATCATTTTATTTAAATATCGTTAGCTTAATATATAGAAAAGGCATTTTTCTGTATATTTTCTGGCATTTTTCTTTCAAATACACCTACTTAAAAAAATTAAGTAATCTATGACGACAAATACCAAACTTATAACAATCATTTTAGTACACTATATAATTTAGTATTATCAATAATTAGCTTATTTAATGAAAAGAATAATACATTTGAAAATTTGAATTCTGCCTTTTCTATATTAAGCTATAGATACATTAAAAAAATAAAAATTAAAACAAAATCTTTTAAAACTTACAATTGCATTTCATTCCTTTGTTGCATTATTTTATTTTTCTCTTTTATGAAATATATATAAATATGTATTTTATAAGTCGCTCGGATGTAAATATCCTGCAAAAAAGAAAACAATTTTATAAATTTTATATATTAAAAAAATATATATGTAAATATATAACAAAAAAAAATTGAAAAAATTTATTTTTTTTATCTGCAAATTATAAGAATCCACTTTCCAATTTTTTATATTCCAGTATTATTTTTTTAAAATGTTTACAAAAATCATAAATAATATTAGAATTGCTGAACGGACGATTTCATCGTTCAGTTCGCTTCAATTTGTGTGCATAATACAAAAAAAATTTTCACATTCCAAAATATTTAAAATTATTTATATATATTTTTTTCACAATCATAATTTTTGAATTTTTTTACTCACTTTTTTAATATGGATATATATATGTTGATGCTGGTCGCTTGGATGCAAATATCCTGTAAAAAAAGAAAACAACTTTATAAGTTTTATATATTAAAAATATATATACATATATATGTGAATATATAATAATAAAAAAAATTTGAAAAAATGTATTTTTGTCAAATAGAGAAATACTAAAATACAATTATATTATGCACACAAATTAAACAAATCGCGTTTATTATTTATTTGTTTTAAGGCGAACTGAATAGATAAACTCGTGGCTGAAAATTATAGGAATCCAAATTTTCAGTTTTTAAAATAAAAAATATTTGAATTTGCTAAATGGACGAATTCACCATTCAGTTCGCCTTATTTTGTATGCATAATACATTAATATTTTCACTATTTTCACATAATTTCAAATTAATTTTATTTTTATGGCGTAAATCAAGATTACCATCACACTTGATTTTTAAATAATTTTGATAATGATTCAGTAGCATTTTTATTTGTGATTAAAGCAATGTAAAAAATTTTGCCCGCTCTCTCTTAGTTTTCGAGTTATGAGTACTTGAAGTTATAATATAAAAATGCAATTTTCTCCTTCCTCCTGTAATGAAAATGAACAATATGGGTATCATTGGAAAGGTCTTGAGAAGACCTTTCAATTGATATATAAAACGTTATACAACATTAACCCATTGCGAGCCAAAATGATATTTTATTATTTTATGTACTGACTTTTTTTACAAAAGTACCGTTATCTCAAAAATATATCGATATAACGGTACTCTCCTATACATCAAATCATTTAGAGAACATTTCAAGCTTTCATATGACCCCCATATTACACTCCTAGCCCATTAAATAACAAAAATATAGCACTTTAAAAATTAATATTTAGAAAAATTAATCGATTTTTGCTAGTAATATATTTGTTAATATCATAATTTAAAAATATATAATAAGTCTTATCATTTTTACAACTTTGTTAAAAATTAAAAATTATTTAAAAAGAATACCGGTACTTACAAAAATTGTTTGATTTCCAAAAAAAAGTTTATTCAGCGAAGCCGGTGTTCGACATACATAGAGGAGAAAGCCCTTTAGCCCGGCCGAAGGCCGGCTACGCAGAAAAACCTTTATTAACATTAAAAAAATACATTTTAATTCCAACTGTGCTGGTAACCTAGATTTGTTCCATATGACTATAGGTTTTTTCAAGACCTTTCTAATGATATCCATATTACATATGTAGTCATAAATTATGGTATTAACAAATATATTATGAGTAAAAATCGATTAATTTCTCTGAATATTAATTTTTAAAGTGCTATACTTTTATTATTTAATGGGCTAGGAGTGTAATATGGGGATCATATGAAAGCTTGAAATGTTCTCTAAATGATTTGATGTATAGAAAAGTACCGTTATATCGATATATTTTTGAGATAACGGTACTTTTGTAAAAAAAAGTCAGTACATAAAATAATAAAATATCATTTTGGCTCGCAATGTGTTAATGTTGTATAACGTTTTATATATCAATTGAAAGGTCTTCGCAAGACCTTTCCAATGATACCCATATTGTTTATTTTCATTACAGGAGGAAGGAGAAAATTGCATTTTTATATTATAACTTCAAGTACCCATAACTCGAAAACTAAGAGAGAGCGGAGAAAAATTTTTATGTAACTTTTTTTAACCAAAAATAGTGCTTTTGCCGAAAATAAAATTTGTTAAAAAATCAACTGTGACGGTAATCTTGATTTGTTCCATTTTTATTTTTCACAATTAAATTTTTTCACATTTATTCACTCACTTTTTAAATATTTGACTGAAGTTTTGTTTTGATTTTCTTTTATTGTGATTTATAGCAGGGATTGAAAATAACAGTTATAAACAGGGAACTGATATAAATTTGAAATGGTAGTTACATAACGGTCTGAATAAATTATAATACATGCAAAACGAAGATACATGGTCTTAAAAGAGTGAGAATCCACAAGATGGGACTTTGTGGTACTCTTTCATTCTTCAAATGGTACTTTTGGAAATTTTTGTAATAATTAAATTAAAAATATGATATTGTAGATACATGGTCCAAAATGAGTGAAAATCTACATAAGGAGACTTTGTGGTACTTTTTTGTTTCTCAAATGGTACTTTTTGAATTTTATGTAATAATTAACTTAGAAACATGAAATTAAAGATAAAAGTTCTTAAGTGAGCGAGAATCCACAAGAGGGAACTTTGTGGTACTTTTTCGTTCTTAGAATTTTACTTATTGAATTTTTTGTAATAATTAACTTAGAAATATGAAATTAACCCAGATACATGACCCTAAGTGAGTGAGAATTTACAATGGGGATTTTGTGGTACTTTTTTGTTTTTCAAATGGTACCTTTTGAATGTTATGTTATAAATAACTCAGAAACATGAAATTAAAGATACAAGTTCTTAAGTCAGTGAGAATCCACAAGAGGGAACTTGGTGGTACTTTCTTGTTTTTCAAATGGTACTTTTTGAATTTTATGTAATAATTAACTTAGAAACATGAAATTAAAGATAAAAGTTCTTAAGTGAGCGAGAATCCACAAGAGGGAACTTTGTGGTACTTTTTCGTTCTTAGAATTTTACTTATTGAATTTTTTGTAATAATTAACTTAGAAATATGAAATTAACCCAGATACATGACCCTAAGTGAGTGAGAATTTACAATGGGGATTTTGTGGTACTTTTTTGTTTTTCAAATGGTACCTTTTGAATGTTATGTTATAAATAACTCAGAAACATGAAATTAAAGATACAAGTTCTTAAGTCAGTGAGAATCCACAAGAGGGAACTTTGTGGTACTTTCTTGTTTTTCAAATGGTACTTTTTGAATTTTATGTAATAATTAACTTAGAAACATGAAATTAAAGATAAAAGTTCTTAAGTGAGTGAGAATCCACAAGAGGGAACTTTACTTTGTGGTACTTTTTCGTTCTTAGAATGGTACTTTTTGAATTTTTTGTAATAATTAACTTAGAAATATGAAATTGAAGATACTTGGTATTAAGCCAGTGCGAATATACAAGAGAGAACTTTGTGGTACTTTCTTGTTTTTCAAATGGTACTTTTTGAATTTTTTGTAATGATTAAATTAGAAATATAAAATTGTAGATACATGGTCTTAAGTGAGTGAGAATCCACAAGAGGGAACTTTATGGTACTTTTTCGTTCTTAGGATGGTACTTTTTGAATTTTTTGTAATAATTAATTTAGGAATATGAAATTGAAGATACATGGTCTTAAGTCAGTGAGAATCCACAAAATGGAACTTTGTAGTACTTTTTTGTTTTTCAAATGGTACTTTTTGAATTTTTAGTAATAATTTACTTAGATATATGAAATTAACCCAGATACATGACCCTAAGTGAGTGAGAATTTACAAAAGGGATTTTGTGGTACTTTTTTGTTTTTCAAATGGTACTTTTTGAATTTTATGTTATAAGTAACTCAGAAACATGAAATTAAAGATACAAGTTCCTAAGTCAGTGAGAATCCACAAGAGGGAACTTTGTGGTACTTTCTAATTTTTCAAATGGTACTTTTTGAATTTTATGTAATAATTAACTTAGAAACATGGAATTATAGATAAAAGTTCCTAAGTGAGTGAGAATCCACATGAATAGACTATGTGGTACTTTTTCGTTCTTAAAATAGTACCTTTTGAATTTTTTGTAATAATTAAATTAGAAATAGGAAATTGTAGACACATGGTTTAAAATGAGTGAGAATCCACAAGAGGAGCCTTTGAGGTACTTTTTCGTTCTTAGAATGGTACTCTTTGAATTTTTTGTAATAATTAAATTAGAAATATTAAGTTGAAGATACATGGTCTTAAATGAGTGAAAAACCACAAGAGGGAACTTTTTGTTCGAAAATAGTTGAAAAAAATTTAAAATAGTCAGAAAAAGTCTCAATGTTGGAAAAAATCGAAAATTTCATATCGGAAATTGTCAGATAAATTCGAAAATAGTCGAAAAAATTTAATTTATTTAAAAGGAACAGTTTCTTACCAGTTTTTATTTAAACTATATCATCTAACTGTTGAAAAAAATAGTAACACAAAAACATATTCTTGTGTGTAACCATCAGTTTCATTGCATTGTCTCTTAATTAATCAATATATATGATTGCATTGTATGTATTTTATATTTTTTTAAGACGAATAATAAAAAATAGTCAAAGAAGTCGAAAAATCTCGATAATATCATATAAAGTCGAAAAGTCGTAAAGTAGTCAATAGAAATGTAATGTAAAGGTTTTTTGAAAAACAAGTCATTTTCTCAAAAAACACAAACAAATTGATCTGTTTTTTCATATATTTCAAAGCCAAAAAACATCTTAAACATCTTAACACACAGAAAACACACGAAATTTCCATACAGGGAAGAAATTTTTAGTATTTTCCGTACATAGAAATTTGTTGGAAAAAGAGTTTGAAAAATTGTCAATCAGTTTAAAAACAAAAAATCAAAAATTATGACTGAAATTTATATTTGTTCATAAATTTTATTTGTTTAAAAATTTTATTTTTTGAATTTGAAAGTGTGGTGTGAAATTTTTATATAAATCAAAAATTTTTGAAAATATGATACATGAACAGTGATGATTGCGTTTTTCAAAAAACTAGTCAAAAACTAATTTGTGTGAACATAATATAAACAAACTGTGGTTTTTTGATTTGTATTAAAAATGATTTTTTTTTTTTTCTAAAAATCTAAATTATTACAACAAATCAAAAAATTTACAAAAAATCAAAATTTTTACAAAAAACCAACGTTTTTACTAAAAATAAAAATTTTTTCCAAAAAATCAAAATTTTTGCAAGATATATTTTTTTTAGAAAATATCAAATTTTTTACAAAAATTTTTGAATTTTTGTAAAAGAATCAAATTTTTACTAAAATATGATTTAAAAATTTAAATTTTTGAAAAAATTTCAGGTTAGTGAAAAATCGTATCTTTAGTAAAAAAAAATCTGATTTTTAAAATAAGGAATTTTTTGAAAGATTTGATTTTTTTAATTGTGAAAATTATGATGTTTTGTAAAAATTGGATTTTTGTAAAAAATTTTTAATTTTAATACAATAACAAAAAATCGGAAAGATACCAATTTACGTTGCATTGTTTTGTCCTCCACCGTCGGCAGGACATGACTTAAAGGAGTTAGCTCCCGAATGTTGTACTCAAGAACACACTGACGTATTTGAAAAACTGACAAATATCATATACAATATACGGAAACCTCCTGTACCGGTTATAGTTAAAATTAATGGCATTGTGGCCGCTGGTGGTATACAATTGGTGGCCTCTTGTGATATTGTGGTGTGTTCAGCTAATAGTTCATTTATAACACCTAGGTAAATAATAGGGCAAGCTTGCCTATTTAATTATTTAATAATTTTAAAAAAGCGTATATAACCGATATTCTGTGATGCTTTTTTATTTTTTATTTTAAAACCCGTTCTAATTTTTTTTTTAAATTAAGTAAAATTAACCTTAAACTAACATGGAATATTAATTAATTTTTAAGAAATTTTCATATATTGATATGGTAACATTTTGGAGTCACTTTTAAGACGATTTTCAGATTAAGTGGAAAGAGAAAAGTTTTAAAAGAATGTGAATTGGCCCTGTTAAAATTTTCATCGATATATTTATTGCGTATCATAATTTTTCTTTCATTTTCTTATTAGCTTGATATTTACATGTTTGTTCAATCGTTTAGTGAAAAAAATAAAATACTTATCGTTTAGTGATGATAAAATAATCTACAGATTTATAATCACGTATAACAATAATGACAAGGCATTTTATAATAATTTTTGGAATATTTGAAATTTTTGTCCCTTTCCATTACTAAAACAATGGTTACATCATAGATTAATAAGTAGATAATATAAAAGCCTAATTCAATTATCGAAAACTTAATTTATATAACAACAAAATGCATGTAGTCACATATATTTTGTTTTTGTGTTTTGAAAAAAAGAGTAATATTTTTGAAAATTTAGTTTGAGGTGTCTCTCACGTATCCTAGTTGTTTTCTTTGGCTTATGTTATCGACTAATGAATTGACGATTTCAGTACAATTAAACAATAGTACTTATAATTTTTGTCATTGTCATTATTTTTAATAATGGTAATGCTTTTTAATGATATATTTTCATTAAAAATTATTTAAAAAAATAAAATTATCAAATTTTAAAAATTCATTATCAGCATTAAGCGAAATTTTTCGTACAATTCAAACTTTTTTTTCACTATATGTAATTTGAGTGCTACTTTACTCTTCTATTCGGTACATATATTTTTCCATAATTTTTAAAAATATTACATTTTATATTCCTCAAAACTAGTTGTAATGGAGACTTCTATTTAAATGATTTAAAAATCTTTAATGAAACGATATTAAACTAATACTAATAATTTAATATTATATTAAAGCATATTTAAAAAAATTGTTTTTTATACAAACATTGCTTTTCTCAGTAATTAAGCTTTTTTTTTGGAATTTTGTTATTTTTAGTTAAAAAATTATTAAAAATAGCGATTTTTTTAATAATAATTAAAATTTTTTACATTATTATTTTCAAATAATGGTTATGAAAATTCAATGCTCAATGAAAAATTTCAATGTATGATATTATCTAATACTTTAAATTTTTTCTAATTTTACAATTTGAATTCAAATTAGAAATCATTTGAATTTTATAAAAAAAAGTTTTTGATTTTTATATTTCTCCATAAAGTATACATATTTTCTATTTTTATATAAAGCGAATAAAACTTCTCTTGAAATGTGTTTCTTTTCCCAAAATCATAATTTTGTGCAATTAAAAATAAAAGTCATTCGGTATTAGCTTTTGGTAAAGAATTTTTCTACAACCAGTTGGAGTTACCACTGCAAGAGGTCTATAAACAGGGTACAAAGGTAATAAAATACATAAATATTACAAAAAAGTTAATATTTTTAAATAATAAATTGTTAAGGTTTATAATAACGATTGTTAAGGTTTAAAAAGACATCAGTAATAATCGATTGTAAATTTTACTATTACACTTTTTACTATTAAAAGAATTGAGAAAAGTTTTTACAATGCTGTTTGAAACTTTATATATATATATTATATTTATTTTTTGAAAGATAGACTTATCTAACTGGTTATGGTTGTAATGCATTTATGTTTTTCCGTTTCACTTAAATAAATTATTTGGCATAATTATGAATAATACATTTTAATTTGAAAAATAATGAAACAAGAATACAATTTATCAAATAAATGATCTTTGAGTACCAAGTTTAAAACATTCTATAAGAAAGAAAAGCTTATTTTGACGACAAGCATATTCCCAAGATTCGGGAGAGATTGTGCGTCTAAGGCGATACTTCCAATCAATAACAAAGAAATAGGCAATAGAAAATGGGAATGAAAATAGGCATCATCTGAATGAAGAAAAATGACATTCCCATAAGATAAATTACATTGAATTAAGTTTATTACAAATAATAAAAAAATACCTTTATGGAAGATATCTTCCAAATGTTTGTACGGATTAATTTGATAACGGTCAAATCAGTGTTGTAAATATTTTGGAACTTCTTTGACAGAAAATACAGAGTTGTTATTCATTTATTTATATGATTTTTTATATATTTCTAATTATAGCATAATCAGATGTTTTTGTGTTCAATAAATATTAACAACTCACCACTTGTTGACAACATATTAACAAAATTTTCGCTGGAATAGTGTTCTAGGTTATAACAAATTTAAATAAGGTAAACTATAAAATATATTGTAAAGCTAATTGTTAAAGTAGTTTTTTTACATTTACTTTAGCTTAAAGATACCAACAAACTTTTCAAATCTCACTTACATGTTTCCAGTACCAGAGCTTCCCCACAATTCATTAACGTTACACAATCTAATGGCGTACGAGAAATCTGTTTAAATTAACCAAAGACACGTAATTCTCTGTCAATGGGTATGATGAATTCTATTTTTGAGGCTCTAACAAATGATTGGCAAAATAAGAACTTACGTCGTATTGTTATGAGTGCCAAGGGACCGATATGGTCGGCTGGTCATAATCTAAAAGAACTTATAACAGAAAGTGAAAGGAAGGAAGTATTCCAAAAGTTGAGTGACATAATATTAAATATATATAAAGATCCAGTACCATTAATAGCAAAAGTAAATGGTTTGGCGGCAGCAGCTGGTTGCCAATTGGTGGCCTCATATAGCATCGGATAAGAGTACATTTTCTACACCAGGGTATAAATATTTCATTAATATAATTTTCTATTTTTTGCTTAATAGTATTATTTCTTTGTATCTTACTCTAGAGCTAACTTTGGTGTATTTTGTTCTACACCCGGCATTGCTATATTTCGTGTTATGGCCAGACCCCAATCAGTGTATATATTAATGACTGGTTTACCTATAACAGCACAAGAAGCTTTTATAGCCGGTATTATTTATAATTTATATATACCATAAATTTATATAGAAATTTGTTTTAAATTAATTTTCAGGTCTAGTTAGTCGTGTTGTACCAGAAACAGAATTGGAAGCGGAAATGCACAGAGTCACAGATGCTATTAAACACAAAAGTCGTACCTGTTATTGCTTTGGGCAAAGAATTCTATTACAAACAATTGAATTTATCCATTAAAGAGGCTTTTAAGTTAGGAACTGAGGTAATCCTAATATAATAATACATTCTTTTGTTTATTAATTTTAAAATATTTTTATTAATAACAGAAAATGTTAGAAAATCTTGCATTAAATGATTGTAACGAATGCCTTAGAAGTTTTGAGGAAAAACGTAAAGCCCAGTGGAATCATGAATATAAGGTAATATAAATATCAGTTTAAATACATTTATTGGACAATAATGATTTTTTTTTAATACAAACATCTGTAGTTATATTTGTATTTTATTTTATACGTTACATAATTAAGAAAATAATACATTCATACATACATTTATCATTTTCTAAATGTTTTTTTAACTACTAAAAAAATGGAGATATTATTGATAAAATTTATACATGATTTTAAGTAATTCGCATATTTTCACAAAACAAAATATTTAATACGATCTCGGCCATATACATATAATTTTGATAATTTTTAATAATTTTCTCAATATACCTGAACATAAAAAAGTAAACAAAAAAATTCGTTTTTTTTTTTTTTTATTTGTACGGAAGCACGATTTGAGAGAATAAAATTAGTGTTGGATTAAACGTCAGATACTAATTATAGCGACAAAATGAGAAAGCGGCGCTACCTTATTATTTTTATATCATGCCATAAAGTTAATAGAAATTATTTAATTAAAACGATAACACTAAAATTAGTATTTTATATACATCTATTTTTCACTCTTCCTCAACTAAATACATATTTTGTTTAAATTTTCTCAATTTATTCGTTTTTTCTCTTCAAATTGTAATTAGAATTTTATAGTATAACAAAAAGTCGACTTTTTGGCAGTCTTTCCATTTTGGAATAATCGTCTATCGACTTTCCTATTATTCTCGACTTATTCCAACTTTTTGATTTTTTATTTCGACTATTCTGGGTTTTAAAAAAATTAATTTCAAAGGAAGGTATTTCCTTAGAGGTATGTATATTAAAAGTAAATAGTTCATAATCTCTTTATGTTTAATATACATATACAAATTTAAAATAAATTACCATCTATAACAACTAATAAAAAAACATATTTATTTTTTGTATTTTTTATTTACAAAATTAAAAACAACAAAAATATTTACAATAAGAATTAAAAAAAATTAAATTACAAATAAATAATAAAAAAAAAACATTATATATTATATTATAAAAATAAAAAAACATTAAAAACATATATTAATACATTTTATTTAAAAATGTACTTTTCTGTGTTTAAAAATAAATTAAATTTAACTTTCTTTTTCCTTTTTTGTGGATCTCGTCTCCAATTTGAATAGGCACTTTGACTCCTCAGGCAACCTAAAATAGAATATATGGAATAATTTTAATATTTCTTACAAAATTTTTTATATGTATATATAAATTACTTTTTAAGTTTACATTACTCGTTGTAATTGCTAGATCTTTCTCCGGGTTTCTTGTAGGACCTTTAAAAAAAATTTAAAAAATTAAAATGAAAATATATATATAAATACGTCTGTGTTAATAGTGTCAACATATTTTTCCTTATTTTACCTCTGTCTTGTTGTCGCCAACTATAATTTACATTATGGGCTCTTTCACGCCACAGACAACCTAAAATAGTATATGTAGATTTATTTTATTAATTTTATTTCTTACTAATTTTTTATATTCATATATTACCTTTTAAGTTTACATCGTTCCTTATAACCGGTGGAATCTCTTCTGCTTTTTTTGTAGATCCTTAAAAAAAAAGAATGTTTTTTGTTTTTCTTAAAAAAAAATAAATTAATTAATTAAAACAATTTTTTATTTACCTGTAGTGGATGAAATATTTCCAACAGGAGTTGTTTGCAATGCTCTTGTCGTTTTTAGTTGGTCTGTTTGAGTATGTACGTCAACAGTTGTTTCAGTATGTATGTCAACAGTTGTTTGAGTATGTACGTCAGCACTTGTTTGAGTATGTATGTCAACAGTTGTTTGAGTTTTTGTTGAATTGTAATGTATTATGTTAGTTTGTGTGTTATTTTGTAGCTGAATGTATGGAACTTGTGTAATTGTGGGTAATATAATATATCCGTGGTAGAATGTATTATAATAGTATGGACTTGTGTAGTGTGTTGTAAAAGGTGTAGTGTATGTATTGTAAAAGAACATATTTGCGTTGTCTTGTCCCGTACCGTTCCAGAACATTTCACAATCATTCTGAAAGCTGTTATTTTCCATTATTATTTATTGTTGAAGGTGTTGCCAATAATATATCACAGAAAATAATAAAAAAATTAAAGAAACATATTAGTTTCATTTTAAATTTTAAATTAACTTAAAATCATTTTATTTAAATATCGTTAGCTTAATATATAGAAAAGGCATTTTTCTGTATATTTTCTGGCATTTTTCTTTCAAATACACCTACTTAAAAAAATTAAGTAATCTATGACGACAAATACCAAACTTATAACAATCATTTTAGTACACTATATAATTTAGTATTATCAATAATTAGCTTATTTAATGAAAAGAATAATACATTTGAAAATTTGAATTCTGCCTTTTCTATATTAAGCTATAGATACATTAAAAAAATAAAAATTAAAACAAAATCTTTTAAAACTTACAATTGCATTTCATTCCTTTGTTGCATTATTTTATTTTTCTCTTTTATGAAATATATATAAATATGTATTTTATAAATCGCTCGGATGTAAATATCCTGCAAAAAAGAAAACAATTTTATAAATTTTATATATTAAAAAAATATATATGTAAATATATAACAAAAAAAAATTGAAAAAATTTATTTTTTTTATCTGCAAATTATAAGAATCCACTTTCCAATTTTTTATATTCCAGTATTATTTTTTTAAAATGTTTACAAAAATCATAAATAATATTAGAATTGCTGAACGGACGATTTCATCGTTCAGTTCGCTTCAATTTGTGTGCATAATACAAAAAAAATTTTCACATTCCAAAATATTTAAAATTATTTATATATATTTTTTTCACAATCATAATTTTTGAATTTTTTTACTCACTTTTTTAATATGGATATATATATGTTGATGCTGGTCGCTTGGATGCAAATATCCTGTAAAAAAAGAAAACAACTTTATAAGTTTTATATATTAAAAATATATATACATATATATGTGAATATATAATAATAAAAAAAATTTGAAAAAATGTATTTTTGTCAAATAGAGAAATACTAAAATACAATTATATTATGCACACAAATTAAACAAATCGCGTTTATTATTTATTTGTTTTAAGGCGAACTGAATAGATAAACTCGTGGCTGAAAATTATAGGAATCCAAATTTTCAGTTTTTAAAATAAAAAATATTTGAATTTGCTAAATGGACGAATTCACCATTCAGTTCGCCTTATTTTGTATGCATAATACATTAATATTTTCACTATTTTCACATAATTTCAAATTAATTTTATTTTTATTTTTCACAATTAAATTTTTTCACATTTATTCACTCACTTTTTAAATATTTGACTGAAGTTTTGTTTTGATTTTCTTTTATTGTGATTTATAGCAGGGATTGAAAATAACAGTTATAAACAGGGAACTGATATAAATTTGAAATGGTAGTTACATAACGGTCTGAATAAATTATAATACATGCAAAACGAAGATACATGGTCTTAAAAGAGTGAGAATCCACAAGATGGGACTTTGTGGTACTCTTTCATTCTTCAAATGGTACTTTTGGAAATTTTTGTAATAATTAAATTAAAAATATGATATTGTAGATACATGGTCCAAAATGAGTGAAAATCTACATAAGGAGACTTTGTGGTACTTTTTTGTTTCTCAAATGGTACTTTTTGAATTTTATGTAATAATTAACTTAGAAACATGAAATTAAAGATAAAAGTTCTTAAGTGAGCGAGAATCCACAAGAGGGAACTTTGTGGTACTTTTTCGTTCTTAGAATTTTACTTATTGAATTTTTTGTAATAATTAACTTAGAAATATGAAATTAACCCAGATACATGACCCTAAGTGAGTGAGAATTTACAATGGGGATTTTGTGGTACTTTTTTGTTTTTCAAATGGTACCTTTTGAATGTTATGTTATAAATAACTCAGAAACATGAAATTAAAGATACAAGTTCCTAAGTCAGTGAGAATCCACAAGAGGGAACTTTGTGGTACTTTCTTGTTTTTCAAATGGTACTTTTTGAATTTTATGTAATAATTAACTTAGAAACATGAAATTAAAGATAAAAGTTCTTAAGTGAGCGAGAATCCACAAGAGGGAACTTTGTGGTACTTTTTCGTTCTTAGAATTTTACTTATTGAATTTTTTGTAATAATTAACTTAGAAATATGAAATTAACCCAGATACATGACCCTAAGTGAGTGAGAATTTACAATGGGGATTTTGTGGTACTTTTTTGTTTTTCAAATGGTACCTTTTGAATGTTATGTTATAAATAACTCAGAAACATGAAATTAAAGATACAAGTTCCTAAGTCAGTGAGAATCCACAAGAGGGAACTTTGTGGTACTTTCTTGTTTTTCAAATGGTACTTTTTGAATTTTATGTAATAATTAACTTAGAAACATGAAATTAAAGATAAAAGTTCTTAAGTGAGTGAGAATCCACAAGAGGGAACTTTACTTTGTGGTACTTTTTCGTTCTTAGAATGGTACTTATTGAATTTTTTGTAATAATTAACTTAGAAATATGAAATTGAAGATACTTGGTATTAAGCCAGTGCGAATATACAAGAGAGAACTTTGTGGTACTTTCTTGTTTTTCAAATGGTACTTTTTGAATTTTTTGTAATGATTAAATTAGAAATATAAAATTGTAGATACATGGTCTTAAGTGAGTGAGAATCCACAAGAGGGAACTTTATGGTACTTTTTCGTTCTTAGAATGGTACTTTTTGAATTTTTTGTAATAATTAATTTAGGAATATGAAATTGAAGATACATGGTCTTAAGTCAGTGAGAATCCACAAAATGGAACTTTGTAGTACTTTTTTGTTTTTCAAATGGTACTTTTTGAATTTTTAGTAATAATTTACTTAGATATATGAAATTAACCCAGATACATGACCCTAAGTGAGTGAGAATTTACAAAAGGGATTTTGTGGTACTTTTTTGTTTTTCAAATGGTACTTTTTGAATTTTATGTTATAAGTAACTCAGAAACATGAAATTAAAGATACAAGTTCCTAAGTCAGTGAGAATCCACAAGAGGGAACTTTGTGGTACTTTCTAATTTTTCAAATGGTACTTTTTGAATTTTATGTAATAATTAACTTAGAAACATGGAATTATAGATAAAAGTTCCTAAGTGAGTGAGAATCCACATGAATAGACTATGTGGTACTTTTTCGTTCTTAAAATAGTACCTTTTGAATTTTTTGTAATAATTAAATTAGAAATAGGAAATTGTAGACACATGGTTTAAAATGAGTGAGAATCCACAAGAGGAGCCTTTGAGGTACTTTTTCGTTCTTAGAATGGTACTCTTTGAATTTTTTGTAATAATTAAATTAGAAATATTAAGTTGAAGATACATGGTCTTAAATGAGTGAAAAACCACAAGAGGGAACTTTTTGTTCGAAAATAGTTGAAAAAAATTTAAAATAGTCAGAAAAAGTCTCAATGTTGGAAAAAATCGAAAATTTCATATCGGAAATTGTCAGATAAATTCGAAAATAGTCGAAAAAATTTAATTTATTTAAAAGGAACAGTTTCTTACCAGTTTTTATTTAAACTATATCATCTAACTGTTGAAAAAAATAGTAACACAAAAACATATTCTTGTGTGTAACCATCAGTTTCATTGCATTGTCTGTTAATTAATCAATATATATGATTGCATTGTATGTATTTTATATTTTTTTAAGGCGAATAATAAAAAATAGTCAAAGAAGTCGAAAAATCTCGATAATATCATATAAAGTCGAAAAGTCGTAAAGTAGTCAATAGAAATGTAATGTAAAGGTTTTTTGAAAAACAAGTCATTTTCTCAAAAAACACAAACAAATTGATCTGTTTTTTCATATATTTCAAAGCCAAAAAACATCTTAAACATCTTAACACACAGAAAACACACGAAATTTCCATACAGGGAAGAAATTTTTAGTATTTTCCGTACATAGAAATTTGTTGGAAAAAGAGTTTGAAAAATTGTCAATCAGTTTAAAAACAAAAAATCAAAAATTATGACTGAAATTTATATTTGTTCATAAATTTTATTTGTTTAAAAATTTTATTTTTTGAATTTGAAAGTATGGTGTGAAATTTTTATATAAATCAAAAATTTTTGAAAATATGATACATGAACAGTGATGATTGCGTTTTTCAAAAAACTAGTCAAAAACTAATTTGTGTGAACATAATATAAACAAACTGTGGTTTTTTGATTTGTATTAAAAATGATTTTTTTTTTTCTAAAAATCTAAATTATTACAACAAATCAAAAAATTTACAAAAAATCAAAATTTTTACAAAAAACCAACGTTTTTACTAAAAATAAAAATTTTTTCCAAAAAATCAAAATTTTTGCAAGATATATTTTTTTTAGAAAATATCAAATTTTTTACAAAAATTTTTGAATTTTTGTAAAAGAATCAAATTTTTACTAAAATATGATTTAAAAATTTAAATTTTTGAAAAAATTTCAGGTTAGTGAAAAATCGTATCTTTAGTAAAAAAAAATCTGATTTTTAAAATAAGGAATTTTTTGAAAGATTTGATTTTTTTAATTGTGAAAATTATGATGTTTTGTAAAAATTGGATTTTTGTAAAAAATTTTTAATTTTAATACAATAACAAAAAATCGGAAAGATACCAATTTACGTTGCATTGTTTTGTCCTCCACCGTCGGCAGGACATGACTTAAAGGAGTTAGCTCCCGAATGTTGTACTCAAGAACACACTGACGTATTTGAAAAACTGACAAATATCATATACAATATACGGAAACCTCCTGTACCGGTTATAGTTAAAATTAATGGCATTGTGGCCGCTGGTGGTATACAATTGGTGGCCTCTTGTGATATTGTGGTGTGTTCAGCTAATAGTTCATTTATAACACCTAGGTAAATAATAGGGCAAGCTTGCCTATTTAATTATTTAATAATTTTAAAAAAGCGTATATAACCGATATTCTGTAATGCTTTTTTATTTTTTATTTTAAAACCCGTTCTAATTTTTTTTTTAAATTAAGTAAAATTAACCTTAAACTAACATGGAATATTAATTAATTTTTAAGAAATTTTCATATATTGATATGGTAACATTTTGGAGTCACTTTTAAGACGATTTTCAGATTAAGTGGAAAGAGAAAAGTTTTAAAAGAATGTGAATTGGCCCTGTTAAAATTTTCATCGATATATTTATTGCGTATCATAATTTTTCTTTCATTTTCTTATTAGCTTGATATTTACATGTTTGTTCAATCGTTTAGTGAAAAAAATAAAATACTGATCGTTTAGTGATGATAAAATAATCTACAGATTTATAATCACGTATAACAATAATGACAAGGCATTTTATAATAATTTTTGGAATATTTGAAATTTTTGTCCCTTTCCATTACTAAAACAATGGTTACATCATAGATTAATAAGTAGATAATATAAAAGCCTAATTCAATTATCGAAAACTTAATTTATATAACAACAAAATGCATGTAGTCACATATATTTTGTTTTTGTGTTTTGAAAAAAAGAGTAATATTTTTGAAAATTTAGTTTGAGGTGTCTCTCACGTATCCTAGTTGTTTTCTTTGGCTTATGTTATCGACTAATGAATTGACGATTTCAGTACAATTAAACAATAGTACTTATAATTTTTGTCATTGTCATTATTTTTAATAATGGTAATGCTTTTTAATGATATATTTTCATTAAAAATTATTTAAAAAAATAAAATTATCAAATTTTAAAAATTCATTATCAGCATTAAGCGAAATTTTTCGTACAATTCAAACTTTTTTTTTCACTATATGTAATTTGAGTGCTAATTTACTCTTCTATTCGGTACATATATTTTTCCATAATTTTTAAAAATATTACATTTTATATTCCTCAAAACTAGTTGTAATGGAGACTTCTATTTAAATGATTTAAAAATCTTTAATGAAACGATATTAAACTAATACTAATAATTTAATATTATATTAAAGCATATTTAAAAAAATTGTTTTTTATACAAACATTGCTTTTCTCAGTAATTAAGCTTTTTTTGGAATTTTTTTATTTTTAGTTGAAAAATTATTAAAAATAGCGATTTTTTTAATAGTAATTAAAATTTTTTACATTATCATTATTTTCAAATAATGGTAATGAAAATTCAATGCTCAATGAAAAATTCCAATGTATGATATTATCTAATACTTTAAATTTTTTCTAATTTTACAATTTGAATTCAAATTAGAAATCATTTGAATTTTATAAAAAAAGTTTTTGATTTTTATATTTCTCCATAAAGTATACATATTTTCTTTTTTTATATAAAGCGAATAAAACTTCTCTTGAAATGTGTTTCTTTTCCCAAAATCATAATTTTGTGCAATTAAAAATAAAAGTCATTCGGTATTAGCTTTTGGTAAAGAATTTTTATACAACCAGTTGGAGTTACCACTGCAAGAGGCCTATAAACAGGGTACAAAGGTAATAAAATACATAAATATTACAAAAAAGTTAATATTTTTAAATAATAAATTGTTAGGGTTTATAATAACGATTGTTAAGGTTTAAAAAGACATCAATGATAATCGATTGTAAATTTTACTATTACACTTTTTACTATTAAAAGAATTGAGAAAAGTTTTTACAATGCTGTTTGAAACTTTATATATGTATATTATATTTATTTTTTGAAAGATAGACTTATCTAACTGGTTATGGTTGTAATGCATTTATGTTTTTCCGTTTCACTTAAATAAATTATTTGGCATAATTATGAATAATACATTTTAATTTGAAAAATAATGAAACAAGAATACAATTTATCAAATAAATGATCTTTGAGTACCAAGTTTAAAACATTCTATAAGAAAGAAAAGCTTATTTTGACGACAAGCATATTCCCAAGATTCAGGAGAGATTGTGCGTCTAAGGCGATACTTCCAATCAATAACAAAGAAATAGGCAATAGAAAATGGGAATGAAAATAGGCGTCATCTGAATGAAGAAAGATGACATTCCCATAAGATAAATTACATTGAATTAAGTTTATTACAAATAATAAAAAAATACCTTTATGGAAGATATCTTCCAAATGTTTGTACGGATTAATTTGATAACGGTCAAATCAGTGTTGTAAATATTTTGGAACTTCTTTGACAGAAAATACAGAGTTGTTATTCATTTATTTATATGATTTTTTATATATTTTTAATTATAGCATAATCAGATGTTTTTGTGTTCAATAAATATTAACAACTCACCACTTGTTGACAACATATTAACAAAATTTTCGCTGGAATAGTGTTCAAGGTTATAACAAATTTAAATAAGGTAAACTATAAAATATATTGTAAAGCTAATTGTTAATTGTTAAAGTAGTTTTTTTACATTTACTTTAGCTTAAAGATACCAACAAACTTTTCAAATCTCACTTACATGTTTCCAGTACCAGAGCTTCCCCACAATTCATTAACGTTACACAATCTAATGGCGTACGAGAAATCTGTTTAAATTAACCAAAGACACGTAATTCTCTGTCAATGGGTATGATGAATTCTATTTTTGAGGCTCTAACAAATGATTGGCAAAATAAGAACTTACGTCGTATTGTTATGAGTGCCAAGGGACCGATATGGTCGGCTGGTCATAATCTAAAAGAACTTACACCAGAAAGTGAAAGGAAGGAAGTATTCCAAAAGTTGAGTGACATAATATTAAATATATATAAAGATCCAGTACCATTAATAGCAAAAGTAAATGGTTTGGCGGCAGCAGCTGGTTGCCAATTGGTGGCCTCATATAGCATCGGATAAGAGTACATTTTCTACACCAGGGTATAAATATTTCATTAATATAATTTTCTATTTTTTGCTTAATAGTATTATTTCTTTGTATCTTACTCTAGAGCTAACTTTGGTGTATTTTGTTCTACACCCGGCATTGCTATATTTCGTGTTATGGCCAGACCCCAATCAGTGTATATATTAATGACTGGTTTACCTATAACAGCACAAGAAGCTTTTATAGCCGGTATTATTTATAATTTATATATACCATAAATTTATATAGAAATTTGTTTTAAATTAATTTTCAGGTCTAGTTAGTCGTGTTGTACCAGAAACAGAATTGGAAGCGGAAATGCACAGAGTCACAGATGCTATTAAACACAAAAGTCGTACCTGTTATTGCTTTGGGCAAAGAATTCTATTACAAACAATTGAATTTATCCATTAAAGAGGCTTTTAAGTTAGGAACTGAGGTAATCCTAATATAATAATACATTCTTTTGTTTATTAATTTTAAAATATTTTTATTAATAACAGAAAATGTTAGAAAATCTTGCATTAAATGATTGTAACGAATGCCTTAGAAGTTTTGAGGAAAAACGTAAAGCCCAGTGGAATCATGAATATAAGGTAATATAAATATCAGTTTAAATACATTTATTGGACAATAATGATTTTTTTTTAATACAAACATCTGTAGTTATATTTGTATTTTATTTTATACGTTACATAATTAAGAAAATAATACATTCATACATACATTTATCATTTTCTAAATGTTTTTTTAACTACTAAAAAAATGGAGATATTATTGATAAAATTTATACATGATTTTAAGTAATTCGCATATTTTCACAAAACAAAATATTTAATACGATATCGGCCATATACATATAATTTTGATAATTTTTAATAATTTTCTCAATATACCTGAACATAAAAAAGTAAACAAAAAAATTCGTTTTTTTTTTTTTTTATTTGTACGGAAGCACGATTTGAGAGAATAAAATTAGTGTTGGATTAAACGTCAGATACTAATTATAGCGACAAAATGAGAAAGCGGCGCTACCTTATTATTTTTATATCATGCCATAAAGTTAATAGAAATTATTTAATTAAAACGATAACACTAAAATTAGTATTTTATATACATCTATTTTTCACTCTTCCTCAACTAAATACATATTTTGTTTAAATTTTCTCAATTTATTCGTTTTTTCTCTTCAAATTGTAATTAGAATTTTATAGTATAACAAAAAGTCGACTTTTTGGCAGTCTTTCCATTTTGGAATAATCGTCTATCGACTTTCCTATTATTCTCGACTTATTCTAACTTTTTGATTTTTTATTTCGACTATTCTGGGTTTTAAAAAAATTAATTTCAAAGGAAGGTATTTCCTTAGAGGTATGTATATTAAAAGTAAATAGTTCATAATCTCTTTATGTTTAATATACATATACAAATTTAAAATAAATTACCATCTATAACAACTAATAAAAAAACATATTTATTTTTTGTATTTTTTATTTACAAAATTAAAAACAACAAAAATATTTACAATAAGAATTAACAAAAATTAAATTACAAATAAATAATAAAAAAAAACATTATATATTATATTATAAAAATAAAAAAACATTAAAAACATATATTAATACATTTTATTTAAAAATGTACTTTTCTGTGTTTAAAAATAAATTAAATTTAACTTTCTTTTTCCTTTTTTGTGAATCTCGTCTCCAATTTGAATAGGCACTTTGACTCCTCAGGCAACCTAAAATAGAATATGTGGAATAATTTTAATATTTCTTACAAAATTTTTTATATGTATATATTAATTACTTTTTAAGTTTACATTACTCGTTGTAATTGCTAGATCTTTCTCCGGGTTTCTTGTAGGACCTTTAAAAAAAATTTAAAAAATTAAAATGAAAATATATATATAAATACGTCTGTGTTAATAGTGTCAACATATTTTTCCTTATTTTACCTCTGTCTTGTTGTCGCCAACTATAATTTCCATTATGGGCTCTTTCACGCCACAGACAACCTAAAATAGTATATGTAGATTTATTTTATTAATTTTATTTCTTACTAATTTTTTATATTCATATATTACCTTTTAAGTTTACATCGTTCCTTATAACCGGTGGAATCTCTTCTGCTTTTTTTGTAGATCCTTAAAAAAAGAATGTTTTTTTGTTTTTCTTAAAAAAAATAAATTAATTAATTAAAACAATTTTTTATTTACCTGTAGTGGATGAAATATTTCCAATAGGAGTTGTTTGCAATGCTCTTGTCGTTTTTAGTTGGTCTGTTTGAGTATGTACGTCAACAGTTGTTTCAGTATGTATGTCAACAGTTGTTTGAGTATGTACGTCAGCACTTGTTTGAGTATGTATGTCAACAGTTGTTTGAGTTTTTGTTGAATTGGAATGTATTATGTTAGTTTGTGTGTTATTTTGTAGCTGAATGTATGGAACTTGTGTAATTGTGGGTAATATAATATATCCGTGGTAGAATGTATTATAATAGTATGGACTTGTGTAGTGTGTTGTAAAAGGTGTAGTGTATGTATTGTAAAAGAACATATTTGCGTTGTCTTGTCCCGTACCGTTCCAGAACATTTCACAATCATTCTGAAAGCTGTTATTTTCCATTATTATTTATTGTTGAAGGAGTTGCCAATAATATATCACAGAAAATAATAAAAAAAAATAAAGAAACATATTAGTTTCATTTCAAATTTTAAATTAACTTAAAATCATTTTATTTAAATATCGTTAGCTTATTATATAGAAAAGGCATTTTTCTGTATATTTTCTGGCATTTTTCTTTCAAATACACCTACTTAAAAAAATTAAGTAATCTATGACGACAAATACCAAACTTATAACAATCATTTTAGTACACTATATAATTTAGTATTATCAATAATTAGCTTATTTAATGAAAAGAATAATACATTTGAAAATTTGAATTCTGCCCTTTCTATATTAAGCTATAGATACATTAAAAAAATAAAAATTAAAACAAAATCTTTTAAAACTTACAATTGCATTTCATTCCTTTGTTGCATTATTTTATTTTTCTCTTTTATGAAATATATATAAATATGTATTTTATAAGTCGCTCGGATGTAAATATCCTGCAAAAAAGAAAACAATTTTATAAATTTTATATATTAAAAAAATATATATGTAAATATATAACAAAAAAAAATTGAAAAAATTTATTTTTTTTATCTGCAAATTATAAGAATCCACTTTCCAATTTTTTATATTCCAGTATTATTTTTTTAAAATGTTTACAAAAATCATAAATAATATTAGAATTGCTGAACGGACGAGTTCATCGTTCAGTTCGCTTCAATTTGTGTGCATAATACAAAAAAAATTTTCACATTATTCCAAAATATTTAAAATTATTTATATATATTTTTTTCACAATCATAATTTTTGAATTTTTTTACTCACTTTTTTAATATGGATATATATATGTTGATGCTGGTCGCTTGGATGCAAATATCCTGTAAAAAAAGAAAACAACTTTATAAGTTTTATATATTAAAAATATATATACATATATATGTGAATATATAATAATAAAAAAAATTTGAAAAAATGTATTTTTGTCAAATAGAGAAATACTAAAATACAATTATATTATGCACACAAATTAAACAAATCGCGTTTATTATTTATTTGTTTTAAGGCGAACTGAATAGATAAACTCGTGGCTGAAAATTATAGGAATCCAAATTTTCAGTTTTTAAAATAAAAAATATTTGAATTTGCTAAATGGACGAATTCACCATTCAGTTCGCCTTATTTTGTATGCATAATACATTAATATTTTCACTATTTTCACATAATTTCAAATTAATTTTATTTTTATTTTTCACAATTAAATTTTTTCACATTTATTCACTCACTTTTTAAATATTTGACTGAAGTTTTGTTTTGATTTTCTTTTATTGTGATTTATAGCAGGGATTGAAAATAACAGTTATAAACAGGGAACTGATATAAATTTGAAATGGTAGTTACATAACGGTCTGAATAAATTATAATACATGCAAAACGAAGATACATGGTCTTAAAAGAGTGAGAATCCACAAGATGGGACTTTGTGGTACTCTTTCATTCTTCAAATGGTACTTTTGGAAATTTTTGTAATAATTAAATTAAAAATATGATATTGTAGATACATGGTCCAAAATGAGTGAAAATCTACATAAGGAGACTTTGTGGTACTTTTTTGTTTCTCAAATGGTACTTTTTGAATTTTATGTAATAATTAACTTAGAAACATGAAATTAAAGATAAAAGTTCTTAAGTGAGCGAGAATCCACAAGAGGGAACTTTGTGGTACTTTTTCGTTCTTAGAATTTTACTTATTGAATTTTTTGTAATAATTAACTTAGAAATATGAAATTAACCCAGATACATGACCCTAAGTGAGTGAGAATTTACAATGGGGATTTTGTGGTACTTTTTTGTTTTTCAAATGGTACCTTTTGAATGTTATGTTATAAATAACTCAGAAACATGAAATTAAAGATACAAGTTCCTAAGTCAGTGAGAATCCACAAGAGGGAACTTGGTGGTACTTTCTTGTTTTTCAAATGGTACTTTTTGAATTTTATGTAATAATTAACTTAGAAACATGAAATTAAAGATAAAAGTTCTTAAGTGAGCGAGAATCCACAAGAGGGAACTTTGTGGTACTTTTTCGTTCTTAGAATTTTACTTATTGAATTTTTTGTAATAATTAACTTAGAAATATGAAATTAACCCAGATACATGACCCTAAGTGAGTGAGAATTTACAATGGGGATTTTGTGGTACTTTTTTGTTTTTCAAATGGTACCTTTTGAATGTTATGTTATAAATAACTCAGAAACATGAAATTAAAGATACAAGTTCCTAAGTCAGTGAGAATCCACAAGAGGGAACTTGGTGGTACTTTCTTGTTTTTCAAATGGTACTTTTTGAATTTTATGTAATAATTAACTTAGAAACATGAAATTAAAGATAAAAGTTCTTAAGTGAGTGAGAATCCACAAGAGGGAACTTTACTTTGTGGTACTTTTTCGTTCTTAGAATGGTACTTATTGAATTTTTTGTAATAATTCACTTAGAAATATGAAATTGAAGATACTTGGTATTAAGCCAGTGCGAATATACAAGAGAGAACTTTGTGGTACTTTCTTGTTTTTCAAATGGTACTTTTTGAATTTTTTGTAATGATTAAATTAGAAATATAAAATTGTAGATACATGGTCTTAAGTGAGTGAGAATCCACAAGAGGGAACTTTATGGTACTTTTTCGTTCTTAGAATGGTACTTTTTGAATTTTTTGTAATAATTAATTTAGGAATATGAAATTGAAGATACATGGTCTTAAGTCAGTGAGAATCCACAAAATGGAACTTTGTAGTACTTTTTTGTTTTTCAAATGGTACTTTTTGAATTTTTAGTAATAATTTACTTAGATATATGAAATTAACCCAGATACATGACCCTAAGTGAGTGAGAATTTACAAAAGGGATTTTGTGGTACTTTTTTGTTTTTCAAATGGTACTTTTTGAATTTTATGTTATAAGTAACTCAGAAACATGAAATTAAAGATACAAGTTCCTAAGTCAGTGAGAATCCACAAGAGGGAACTTTGTGGTACTTTCTAATTTTTCAAATGGTACTTTTTGAATTTTATGTAATAATTAACTTAGAAACATGGAATTATAGATAAAAGTTCCTAAGTGAGTGAGAATCCACATGAATAGACTATGTGGTACTTTTTCGTTCTTAAAATAGTACCTTTTGAATTTTTTGTAATAATTAAATTAGAAATAGGAAATTGTAGACACATGGTTTAAAATGAGTGAGAATCCACAAGAGGAGCCTTTGAGGTACTTTTTCGTTCTTAGAATGGTACTCTTTGAATTTTTTGTAATAATTAAATTAGAAATATTAAGTTGAAGATACATGGTCTTAAATGAGTGAAAAACCACAAGAGGGAACTTTTTGTTCGAAAATAGTTGAAAAAAATTTAAAATAGTCAGAAAAAGTCTCAATGTTGGAAAAAATCGAAAATTTCATATCGGAAATTGTCAGATAAATTCGAAAATAGTCGAAAAAATTTAATTTATTTAAAAGGAACAGTTTCTTACCAGTTTTTATTTAAACTATATCATCTAACTGTTGAAAAAAATAGTAACACAAAAACATATTCTTGTGTGTAACCATCAGTTTCATTGCATTATCTGTTAATTAATCAATATATATGATTGCATTGTATGTATTTTATATTTTTTTAAGGCGAATAATAAAAAATAGTCAAAGAAGTCGAAAAATCTCGATAATATCATATAAAGTCGAAAAGTCGTAAAGTAGTCAATAGAAATGTAATGTAAAGGTTTTTTGAAAAACAAGTCATTTTCTCAAAAAACACAAACAAATTGATCTGTTTTTTCATATATTTCAAAGCCAAAAAACATCTTAAACATCTTAACACACAGAAAACACACGAAATTTCCATACAGGGAAGAAATTTTTAGTATTTTCCGTACATAGAAATTTGTTGGAAAAAGAGTTTGAAAAATTGTCAATCAGTTTAAAAACAAAAAATCAAAAATTATGACTGAAATTTATATTTGTTCATAAATTTTATTTGTTTAAAAATTTTATTTTTTGAATTTGAAAGTATGGTGTGAAATTTTTATATAAATCAAAAATTTGTGAAAATATGATACATGAACAGTGATGATTGCGTTTTTCAAAAAACTAGTCAAAAACTAATTTGTGTGAACATAATATAAACAAACTGTGGTTTTTTGATTTGTATTAAAAATGATTTTTTTTTTTCTAAAAATCTAAATTATTACAACAAATCAAAAAATTTACAAAAAATCAAAATTTTTACAAAAAACCAACGTTTTTACTAAAAATAAAAATTTTTTCCAAAAAATCAAAATTTTTGCAAGATATATTTTTTTTAGAAAATATCAAATTTTTTACAAAAATTTTTGAATTTTTGTAAAAGAATCAAATTTTTACTAAAATATGATTTAAAAATTTAAATTTTTGAAAAAATTTCAGGTTAGTGAAAAATCGTATCTTTAGTAAAAAAAAATCTGATTTTTAAAATAAGGAATTTTTTGAAAGATTTGATTTTTTTAATTGTGAAAATTATGATGTTTTGTAAAAATTGGATTTTTGTAAAAAATTTTTAATTTTAATACAATAACAAAAAATCGGAAAGATACCAATTTACGTTGCATTGTTTTGTCCTCCACCGTCGGCAGGACATGACTTAAAGGAGTTAGCTCCCGAATGTTGTACTCAAGAACACACTGACGTATTTGAAAAACTGACAAATATCATATACAATATACGGAAACCTCCTGTACCGGTTATAGTTAAAATTAATGGCATTGTGGCCGCTGGTGGTATACAATTGGTGGCCTCTTGTGATATTGTGGTGTGTTCAGCTAATAGTTCATTTATAACACCTAGGTAAATAATAGGGCAAGCTTGCCTATTTAATTATTTAATAATTTTAAAAACGCGTATATAACCGATATTCTGTAATGCTTTTTTATTTTTTATTTTAAAACCCGTTCTAATTTTTTTTTTAAATTAAGTAAAATTAACCTTAAACTAACATGGAATATTAATTAATTTTTAAGAAATTTTCATATATTGATATGGTAACATTTTGGAGTCACTTTTAAGACGATTTTCAGATTAAGTGGAAAGAGAAAAGTTTTAAAAGAATGTGAATTGGCCCTGTTAAAATTTTCATCGATATATTTATTGCGTATCATAATTTTTCTTTCATTTTCTTATTAGCTTGATATTTACATGTTTGTTCATTCGTTTAGTGAAAAAAATAAAATACTGATCGTTTAGTGATGATAAAATAATCTACAGATTTATAATCACGTATAACAATAATGACAAGGCATTTTATAATAATTTTTGGAATATTTGAAATTTTTGTCCCTTTCCATTACTAAAACAATGGTTACATCATAGATTAATAAGTAGATAATATAAAAGCCTAATTCAATTATCGAAAACTTAATTTATATAACAACAAAATGCATGTAGTCACATATATTTTGTTTTTGTGTTTTGAAAAAAAGAGTAATATTTTTGAAAATTTAGTTTGAGGTGTCTCTCACGTATCCTAGTTGTTTTCTTTGGCTTATGTTATCGACTAATGAATTGACGATTTCAGTACAATTAAACAATAGTACTTATAATTTTTGTCATTGTCATTATTTTTAATAATGGTAATGCTTTTTAATGATATATTTTCATTAAAAATTATTTAAAAAAATAAAATTATCAAATTTTAAAAATTCATTATCAGCATTAAGCGAAATTTTTCGTACAATTCAAACTTTTTTTTTCACTATATGTAATTTGAGTGCTAATTTACTCTTCTATTCGGTACATATATTTTTCCATAATTTTTAAAAATATTACATTTTATATTCCTCAAAACTAGTTGTAATGGAGACTTCTATTTAAATGATTTAAAAATCTTTAATGAAACGATATTAAACTAATACTAATAATTTAATATTATATTAAAGCATATTTAAAAAAATTGTTTTTTATACAAACATTGCTTTTCTCAGTAATTAAGCTTTTTTTGGAATTTTTTTATTTTTAGTTGAAAAATTATTAAAAATAGCGATTTTTTTAATAGTAATTAAAATTTTTTACATTATCATTATTTTCAAATAATGGTAATGAAAATTCAATGCTCAATGAAAAATTCCAATGTATGATATTATCTAATACTTTAAATTTTTTCTAATTTTACAATTTGAATTCAAATTAGAAATCATTTGAATTTTATAAAAAAAGTTTTTGATTTTTATATTTCTCCATAAAGTATACATATTTTCTTTTTTTATATAAAGCGAATAAAACTTCTCTTGAAATGTGTTTCTTTTCCCAAAATCATAATTTTGTGCAATTAAAAATAAAAGTCATTCGGTATTAGCTTTTGGTAAAGAATTTTTATACAACCAGTTGGAGTTACTACTGCAAGAGGCCTATAAACAGGGTACAAAGGTAATAAAATACATAAATATTACAAAAAAGTTAATATTTTTAAATAATAAATTGTTAAGGTTTATAATAACGATTGTTAAGGTTTAAAAAGACATCAATGATAATCGATTGTAAATTTTACTATTACACTTTTTACTATTAAAAGAATTGAGAAAAGTTTTTACAATGCTGTTTGAAACTTTATATATGTATATTATATTTATTTTTTGAAAGATAGACTTATCTAACTGGTTATGGTTGTAATGCATTTATGTTTTTCCGTTTCACTTAAATAAATTATTTGGCATAATTATGAATAATACATTTTAATTTGAAAAATAATGAAACAAGAATACAATTTATCAAATAAATGATCTTTGAGTACCAAGTTTAAAACATTCTATAAGAAAGAAAAGCTTATTTTGACGACAAGCATATTCCCAAGATTCAGGAGAGATTGTGCGTCTAAGGCGATACTTCCAATCAATAACAAAGAAATAGGCAATAGAAAATGGGAATGAAAATAGGCATCATCTGAATGAAGAAAGATGACATTCCCATAAGATAAATTACATTGAATTAAGTTTATTACAAATAATAAAAAAATACCTTTATGGAAGATATCTTCCAAATGTTTGTACGGATTAATTTGATAACGGTCAAATCAGTGTTGTAAATATTTTGGAACTTCTTTGACAGAAAATACAGAGTTGTTATTCATTTATTTATATGATTTTTTATATATTTTTAATTATAGCATAATCAGATGTTTTTGTGTTCAATAAATATTAACAACTCACCACTTGTTGACAACATATTAACAAAATTTTCGCTGGAATAGTGTTCAAGGTTATAACAAATTTAAATAAGGTAAACTATAAAATATATTGTAAAGCTAATTGTTAATTGTTAAAGTAGTTTTTTTACATTTACTTTAGCTTAAAGATACCAACAAACTTTTCAAATCTCACTTACATGTTTCCAGTACCAGAGCTTCCCCACAATTCATTAACGTTACACAATCTAATGGCGTACGAGAAATCTGTTTAAATTAACCAAAGACACGTAATTCTCTGTCAATGGGTATGATGAATTCTATTTTTGAGGCTCTAACAAATGATTGGCAAAATAAGAACTTACGTCGTATTGTTATGAGTGCCAAGGGACCGATATGGTCGGCTGGTCATAATCTAAAAGAACTTACACCAGAAAGTGAAAGGAAGGAAGTATTCCAAAAGTTGAGTGACATAATATTAAATATATATAAAGATCCAGTACCATTAATAGCAAAAGTAAATGGTTTGGCGGCAGCAGCTGGTTGCCAATTGGTGGCCTCATATAGCATCGGATAAGAGTACATTTTCTACACCAGGGTATAAATATTTCATTAATATAATTTTCTATTTTTTGCTTAATAGTATTATTTCTTTGTATCTTACTCTAGAGCTAACTTTGGTGTATTTTGTTCTACACCCGGCATTGCTATATTTCGTGTTATGGCCAGACCCCAATCAGTGTATATATTAATGACTGGTTTACCTATAACAGCACAAGAAGCTTTTATAGCCGGTATTATTTATAATTTATATATACCATAAATTTATATAGAAATTTGTTTTAAATTAATTTTCAGGTCTAGTTAGTCGTGTTGTACCAGAAACAGAATTGGAAGCGGAAATGCACAGAGTCACAGATGCTATTAAACACAAAAATCGTACCTGTTATTGCTTTGGGCAAAGAATTCTATTACAAACAATTGAATTTATCCAATAAAGAGGCTTATAAGTTAGGAACTGAGGTAATCCTAATATAATAATACATTCTTTTGTTTATTAATTTTAAAATATTTTTATTAATAACAGAAAATGTTAGAAAATCTTGCATTAAATGATTGTAACGAATGCCTTAGAAGTTTTGAGGAAAAACGTAAAGCCCAGTGGAATCATGAATATAAGGTAATATAAATATCAGTTTAAATACATTTATTGGACAATAATGGTTTTTTTTTAATACAAACATCTGTAGTTATATTTGTATTTTATTTTATACGTTACATAATTAAGAAAATAATACATTCATACATACATTTATCATTTTCTAAATGTTTTTTTAACTACTAAAAAAATGGAGATATTATTGATAAAATTTATACATGATTTTAAGTAATTCGCATATTTTCACAAAACAAAATATTTAATACGATCTCGGCCATATACATATAATTTTGATAATTTTTAATAATTTTCTCAATATACCTGAACATAAAAAAGTAAACAAAAAAATTCGTTTTTTTTTTTTTTTTATTTGTACGGAAGCACGATTTGAGAGAATAAAATTAGTGTTGGATTAAACGTCAGATACTAATTATAGCGACAAAATGAGAAAGCGGCGCTACCTTATTATTTTTATATCATGCCATAAAGTTAATAGAAATTATTTAATTAAAACGATAACACTAAAATTAGTATTTTATATACATCTATTTTTCACTCTTCCTCAACTAAATACATATTTTGTTTAAATTTTCTCAATTTATTCGTTTTTTCTCTTCAAATTGTAATTAGAATTTTATAGTATAACAAAAAGTCGACTTTTTGGCAGTCTTTCCATTTTGGAATAATCGTCTATCGACTTTCCTATTATTCTCGACTTATTCTAACTTTTTGATTTTTTATTTCGATTATTCTGGGTTTTAAAAAAATTAATTTCAAAGGAAGGTATTTCCTTAGAGGTATGTATATTAAAAGTAAATAGTTCATAATCTCTTTATGTTTAATATACATATACAAATTTAAAATAAATTACCATCTATAACAACTAATAAAAAAACATATTTATTTTTTGTATTTTTTATTTACAAAATTAAAAACAACAAAAATATTTACAATAAGAATTAACAAAAATTAAATTACAAATAAATAATAAAAAAAAACATTATATATTATATTATAAAAATAAAAAAACATTAAAAACATATATTAATACATTTTATTTAAAAATGTACTTTTCTGTGTTTAAAAATAAATTAAATTTAACTTTCTTTTTCCTTTTTTGTGAATCTCGTCTCCAATTTGAATAGGCACTTTGACTCCTCAGGCAACCTAAAATAGAATATGTGGAATAATTTTAATATTTCTTACAAAATTTTTTATATGTATATATAAATTACTTTTTAAGTTTACATTACTCGTTGTAATTGCTAGATCTTTCTCCGGGTTTCTTGTAGGACCTTTAAAAAAAATTTAAAAAATTAAAATGAAAATATATATATAAATACGTCTGTGTTAATAGTGTCAACATATTTTTCCTTATTTTACCTCTGTCTTGTTGTCGCCAACTATAATTTCCATTATGGGCTCTTTCACGCCACAGACAACCTAAAATAGTATATGTAGATTTATTTTATTAATTTTATTTCTTACTAATTTTTTATATTCATATATTACCTTTTAAGTTTACATCGTTCCTTATAACCGGTGGAATCTCTTCTGCTTTTTTTGTAGATCCTTAAAAAAAAGAATGTTTTTTTGTTTTTCTTAAAAAAAATAAATTAATTAATTAAAACAATTTTTTATTTACCTGTAGTGGATGAAATATTTCCAATAGGAGTTGTTTGCAATGCTCTTGTCGTTTTTAGTTGGTCTGTTTGAGTATGTACGTCAACAGTTGTTTCAGTATGTATGTCAACAGTTGTTTGAGTATGTACGTCAGCACTTGTTTGAGTATGTATGTCAACAGTTGTTTGAGTTTTTGTTGAATTGGAATGTATTATGTTAGTTTGTGTGTTATTTTGTAGCTGAATGTATGGAACTTGTGTAATTGTGGGTAATATAATATATCCGTGGTAGAATGTATTATAATAGTATGGACTTGTGTAGTGTGTTGTAAAAGGTGTAGTGTATGTATTGTAAAAGAACATATTTGCGTTGTCTTGTCCCGTACCGTTCCAGAACATTTCACAATCATTCTGAAAGCTGTTATTTTCCATTATTATTTATTGTTGAAGGAGTTGCCAATAATATATCACAGAAAATAATAAAAAAAAATAAAGAAACATATTAGTTTCATTTCAAATTTTAAATTAACTTAAAATCATTTTATTTAAATATCGTTAGCTTAATATATAGAAAAGGCATTTTTCTGTATATTTTCTGGCATTTTTCTTTCAAATACACCTACTTAAAAAAATTAAGTAATCTATGACGACAAATACCAAACTTATAACAATCATTTTAGTACACTATATAATTTAGTATTATCAATAATTAGCTTATTTAATGAAAAGAATAATACATTTGAAAATTTGAATTCTGCCTTTTCTATATTAAGCTATAGATACATTAAAAAAATAAAAATTAAAACAAAATCTTTTAAAACTTACAATTGCATTTCATTCCTTTGTTGCATTATTTTATTTTTCTCTTTTATGAAATATATATAAATATGTATTTTATAAGTCGCTCGGATGTAAATATCCTGCAAAAAAGAAAACAATTTTATAAATTTTATATATTAAAAAAATATATATGTAAATATATAACAAAAAAAAATTGAAAAAATTTATTTTTTTTATCTGCAAATTATAAGAATCCACTTTCCAATTTTTTATATTCCAGTATTATTTTTTTAAAATGTTTACAAAAATCATAAATAATATTAGAATTGCTGAACGGACGAGTTCATCGTTCAGTTCGCTTCAATTTGTGTGCATAATACAAAAAAAATTTTCACATTATTCCAAAATATTTAAAATTATTTATATATATTTTTTTCACAATCATAATTTTTGAATTTTTTTACTCACTTTTTTAATATGGATATATATATGTTGATGCTGGTCGCTTGGATGCAAATATCCTGTAAAAAAAGAAAACAACTTTATAAGTTTTATATATTAAAAATATATATACATATATATGTGAATATATAATAATAAAAAAAATTTGAAAAAATGTATTTTTGTCAAATAGAGAAATACTAAAATACAATTATATTATGCACACAAATTAAACAAATCGCGTTTATTATTTATTTGTTTTAAGGCGAACTGAATAGATAAACTCGTGGCTGAAAATTATAGGAATCCAAATTTTCAGTTTTTAAAATAAAAAATATTTGAATTTGCTAAATGGACGAATTCACCATTCAGTTCGCCTTATTTTGTATGCATAATACATTAATATTTTCACTATTTTCACATAATTTCAAATTAATTTTATTTTTATTTTTCACAATTAAATTTTTTCACATTTATTCACTCACTTTTTAAATATTTGACTGAAGTTTTGTTTTGATTTTCTTTTATTGTGATTTATAGCAGGGATTGAAAATAACAGTTATAAACAGGGAACTGATATAAATTTGAAATGGTAGTTACATAACGGTCTGAATAAATTATAATACATGCAAAACGAAGATACATGGTCTTAAAAGAGTGAGAATCCACAAGATGGGACTTTGTGGTACTCTTTCATTCTTCAAATGGTACTTTTGGAAATTTTTGTAATAATTAAATTAAAAATATGATATTGTAGATACATGGTCTAAAATGAGTGAAAATCTACATGAGGAGACTTTGTGGTACTTTTTTGTTTCTCAAATGGTACTTTTTGAATTTTATGTAATAATTAACTTTGAAACATGAAATTAAAGATAAAAGTTCTTAAGTGAGCGAGAATACACAAGAGGGAACTTTGTGGTACTTTTTCGTTCTTAGAATTTTACTTATTGAATTTTTTGTAATAATTAACTTAGAAATATGAAATTAACCCAGATACATGACCCTAAGTGAGTGAGAATTTACAATGGGGATTTTGTGGTACTTTTTTGTTTTTCAAATGGTACCTTTTGAATGTTATGTTATAAATAACTCAGAAACATGAAATTAAAGATACAAGTTCCTAAGTCAGTGAGAATCCACAAGAGGGAACTTGGTGGTACTTTCTTGTTTTTCAAATGGTACTTTTTGAATTTTATGTAATAATTAACTTAGAAACATGAAATTAAAGATAAAAGTTCTTAAGTGAGCGAGAATCCACAAGAGGGAACTTTGTGGTACTTTTTCGTTCTTAGAATTTTACTTATTGAATTTTTTGTAATAATTAACTTAGAAATATGAAATTAACCCAGATACATGACCCTAAGTGAGTGAGAATTTACAATGGGGATTTTGTGGTACTTTTTTGTTTTTCAAATGGTACCTTTTGAATGTTATGTTATAAATAACTCAGAAACATGAAATTAAAGATACAAGTTCCTAAGTCAGTGAGAATCCACAAGAGGGAACTTTGTGGTACTTTCTTGTTTTTCAAATGGTACTTTTTGAATTTTATGTAATAATTAACTTAGAAACATGAAATTAAAGATAAAAGTTCTTAAGTGAGTGAGAATCCACAAGAGGGAACTTTACTTTGTGGTACTTTTTCGTTCTTAGAATGGTACTTATTGAATTTTTTGTAATAATTAACTTAGAAATATGAAATTGAAGATACTTGGTCTTAAGCCAGTGCGAATATACAAGAGAGAACTTTGTGGTACTTTCTTGTTTTTCAAATGGTACTTTTTGAATTTTTTGTAATGATTAAATTAGAAATATAAAATTGTAGATACATGGTCTTAAGTGAGTGAGAATCCACAAGAGGGAACTTTATGGTACTTTTTCGTTCTTAGAATGGTACTTTTTGAATTTTTTGTAATAATTAATTTAGGAATATGAAATTGAAGATACATGGTCTTAAGTCAGTGAGAATCCACAAAATGGAACTTTGTAGTACTTTTTTGTTTTTCAAATGGTACTTTTTGAATTTTTAGTAATAATTTACTTAGATATATGAAATTAACCCAGATACATGACCCTAAGTGAGTGAGAATTTACAAAAGGGATTTTGTGGTACTTTTTTGTTTTTCAAATGGTACTTTTTGAATTTTATGTTATAAGTAACTCAGAAACATGAAATTAAAGATACAAGTTCCTAAGTCAGTGAGAATCCACAAGAGGGAACTTTGTGGTACTTTCTAATTTTTCAAATGGTACTTTTTGAATTTTATGTAATAATTAACTTAGAAACATGGAATTATAGATAAAAGTTCCTAAGTGAGTGAGAATCCACATGAATAGACTATGTGGTACTTTTTCGTTCTTAAAATAGTACCTTTTGAATTTTTTGTAATAATTAAATTAGAAATAGGAAATTGTAGACACATGGTTTAAAATGAGTGAGAATCCACAAGAGGAGCCTTTGAGGTACTTTTTCGTTCTTAGAATGGTACTCTTTGAATTTTTTGTAATAATTAAATTAGAAATATTAAGTTGAAGATACATGGTCTTAAATGAGTGAAAAACCACAAGAGGGAACTTTTTGTTCGAAAATAGTTGAAAAAAATTTAAAATAGTCAGAAAAAGTCTCAATGTTGGAAAAAATCGAAAATTTCATATCGGAAATTGTCAGATAAATTCGAAAATAGTCGAAAAAATTTAATTTATTTAAAAGGAACAGTTTCTTACCAGTTTTTATTTAAACTATATCATCTAACTGTTGAAAAAAATAGTAACACAAAAACATATTCTTGTGTGTAACCATCAGTTTCATTGCATTGTCTCTTAATTAATCAATATATATGATTGCATTGTATGTATTTTATATTTTTTTAAGGCGAATAATAAAAAATAGTCAAAGAAGTCGAAAAATCTCGATAATATCATATAAAGTCGAAAAGTCGTAAAGTAGTCAATAGAAATGTAATGTAAAGGTTTTTTGAAAAACAAGTCATTTTCTCAAAAAACACAAACAAATTGATCTGTTTTTTCATATATTTCAAAGCCAAAAAACATCTTAAACATCTTAACACACAGAAAACACACGAAATTTCCATACAGGGAAGAAATTTTTAGTATTTTTCGTACATAGAAATTTGTTGGAAAAAGAGTTTGAAAAATTGTCAATCAGTTTAAAAACAAAAAATCAAAAATTATGACTGAAATTTATATTTGTTCATAAATTTTATTTGTTTAAAAATTTTATTTTTTGAATTTGAAAGTATGGTGTGAAATTTTTATATAAATCAAAAATTTTTGAAAATATGATACATGAACAGTGATGATTGCGTTTTTCAAAAAACTAGTCAAAAACTAATTTGTGTGAACATAATATAAACAAACTGTGGTTTTTTGATTTGTATTAAAAATGATTTTTTTTTTTTCTAAAAATCTAAATTATTACAACAAATCAAAAAATTTACAAAAAATCAAAATTTTTACAAAAAACCAACGTTTTTACTAAAAATAAAAATTTTTTCCAAAAAATCAAAATTTTTGCAAGATATATTTTTTTTAGAAAATATCAAATTTTTTACAAAAATTTTTGAATTTTTGTAAAAGAATCAAATTTTTACTAAAATATGATTTAAAAATTTAAATTTTTGAAAAAATTTCAGGTTAGTGAAAAATCGTATCTTTAGTAAAAAAAAATCTGATTTTTAAAATAAGGAATTTTTTGAAAGATTTGATTTTTTTAATTGTGAAAATTATGATGTTTTGTAAAAATTGGATTTTTGTAAAAAATTTTTAATTTTAATACAATAACAAAAAATCGGAAAGATACCAATTTACGTTGCATTGTTTTGTCCTCCACCGTCGGCAGGACATGACTTAAAGGAGTTAGCTCCCGAATGTTGTACTCAAGAACACACTGACGTATTTGAAAAACTGACAAATATCATATACAATATACGGAAACCTCCTGTACCGGTTATAGTTAAAATTAATGGCATTGTGGCCGCTGGTGGTATACAATTGGTGGCCTCTTGTGATATTGTGGTGTGTTCAGCTAATAGTTCATTTATAACACCTAGGTAAATAATAGGGCAAGCTTGCCTATTTAATTATTTAATAATTTTAAAAAAGCGTATATAACCGATATTCTGTAATGCTTTTTTATTTTTTATTTTAAAACTCGTTCTAATTTTTTTTTTAAATTAAGTAAAATTAACCTTAAACTAACATGGAATATTAATTAATTTTTAAGAAATTTTCATATATTGATATGGTAACATTTTGGAGTCACTTTTAAGACGATTTTCAGATTAAGTGGAAAGAGAAAAGTTTTAAAAGAATGTGAATTGGCCCTGTTAAAATTTTCATCGATATATTTATTGCGTATCATAATTTTTCTTTCATTTTCTTATTAGCTTGATATTTACATGTTTGTTCAATCGTTTAGTGAAAAAAATAAAATACTGATCGTTTAGTGATGATAAAATAATCTACAGATTTATAATCACGTATAACAATAATGACAAGGCATTTTATAATAATTTTTGGAATATTTGAAATTTTTGTCCCTTTCCATTACTAAAACAATGGTTACATCATAGATTAATAAGTAGATAATATAAAAGCCTAATTCAATTATCGAAAACTTAATTTATATAACAACAAAATGCATGTAGTCACATATATTTTGTTTTTGTGTTTTGAAAAAAAGAGTAATATTTTTGAAAATTTAGTTTGAGGTGTCTCTCACGTATCCTAGTTGTTTTCTTTGGCTTATGTTATCGACTAATGAATTGACGATTTCAGTACAATTAAACAATAGTACTTATAATTTTTGTCATTGTCATTATTTTTAATAATGGTAATGCTTTTTAATGATATATTTTCATTAAAAATTATTTAAAAAAATAAAATTATCAAATTTTAAAAATTCATTATCAGCATTAAGCGAAATTTTTCGTACAATTCAAACTTTTTTTTTCACTATATGTAATTTGAGTGCTAATTTACTCTTCTATTCGGTACATATATTTTTCCATAATTTTTAAAAATATTACATTTTATATTCCTCAAAACTAGTTGTAATGGAGACTTCTATTTAAATGATTTAAAAATCTTTAATGAAACGATATTAAACTAATACTAATAATTTAATATTATATTAAAGCATATTTAAAAAAATTGTTTTTTATACAAACATTGCTTTTCTCAGTAATTAAGCTTTTTTTGGAATTTTTTTATTTTTAGTTGAAAAATTATTAAAAATAGCGATTTTTTTAATAGTAATTAAAATTTTTTACATTATCATTATTTTCAAATAATGGTAATGAAAATTCAATGCTCAATGAAAAATTCCAATGTATGATATTATCTAATACTTTAAATTTTTTCTAATTTTACAATTTGAATTCAAATTAGAAATCATTTGAATTTTATAAAAAAAGTTTTTGATTTTTATATTTCTCCATAAAGTATACATATTTTCTTTTTTTATATAAAGCGAATAAAACTTCTCTTGAAATGTGTTTCTTTTCCCAAAATCATAATTTTGTGCAATTAAAAATAAAAGTCATTCGGTATTAGCTTTTGGTAAAGAATTTTTATACAACCAGTTGGAGTTACCACTGCAAGAGGCCTATAAACAGGGTACAAAGGTAATAAAATACATAAATATTACAAAAAAGTTAATATTTTTAAATAATAAATTGTTAAGGTTTATAATAACGATTGTTAAGGTTTAAAAAGACATCAATGATAATCGATTGTAAATTTTACTATTACACTTTTTACTATTAAAAGAATTGAGAAAAGTTTTTACAATGCTGTTTGAAACTTTATATATGTATATTATATTTATTTTTTGAAAGATAGACTTATCTAACTGGTTATGGTTGTAATGCATTTATGTTTTTCCGTTTCACTTAAATAAATTATTTGGCATAATTATGAATAATACATTTTAATTTGAAAAATAATGAAACAAGAATACAATTTATCAAATAAATGATCTTTGAGTACCAAGTTTAAAACATTCTATAAGAAAGAAAAGCTTATTTTGACGACAAGCATATTCCCAAGATTCAGGAGAGATTGTGCGTCTAAGGCGATACTTCCAATCAATAACAAAGAAATAGGCAATAGAAAATGGGAATGAAAATAGGCGTCATCTGAATGAAGAAAGATGACATTCCCATAAGATAAATTACATTGAATTAAGTTTATTACAAATAATAAAAAAATACCTTTATGGAAGATATCTTCCAAATGTTTGTACGGATTAATTTGATAACGGTCAAATCAGTGTTGTAAATATTTTGGAACTTCTTTGACAGAAAATACAGAGTTGTTATTCATTTATTTATATGATTTTTTATATATTTTTAATTATAGCATAATCAGATGTTTTTGTGTTCAATAAATATTAACAACTCACCACTTGTTGACAACATATTAACAAAATTTTCGCTGGAATAGTGTTCAAGGTTATAACAAATTTAAATAAGGTAAACTATAAAATATATTGTAAAGCTAATTGTTAATTGTTAAAGTAGTTTTTTTACATTTACTTTAGCTTAAAGATACCAACAAACTTTTCAAATCTCACTTACATGTTTCCAGTACCAGAGCTTCCCCACAATTCATTAACGTTACACAATCTAATGGCGTACGAGAAATCTGTTTAAATTAACCAAAGACACGTAATTCTCTGTCAATGGGTATGATGAATTCTATTTTTGAGGCTCTAACAAATGATTGGCAAAATAAGAACTTACGTCGTATTGTTATGAGTGCCAAGGGACCGATATGGTCGGCTGGTCATAATCTAAAAGAACTTACACCAGAAAGTGAAAGGAAGGAAGTATTCCAAAAGTTGAGTGACATAATATTAAATATATATAAAGATCCAGTACCATTAATAGCAAAAGTAAATGGTTTGGCGGCAGCAGCTGGTTGCCAATTGGTGGCCTCATATAGCATCGGATAAGAGTACATTTTCTACACCAGGGTATAAATATTTCATTAATATAATTTTCTATTTTTTGCTTAATAGTATTATTTCTTTGTATCTTACTCTAGAGCTAACTTTGGTGTATTTTGTTCTACACCCGGCATTGCTATATTTCGTGTTATGGCCAGACCCCAATCAGTGTATATATTAATGACTGGTTTACCTATAACAGCACAAGAAGCTTTTATAGCCGGTATTATTTATAATTTATATATACCATAAATTTATATAGAAATTTGTTTTAAATTAATTTTCAGGTCTAGTTAGTCGTGTTGTACCAGAAACAGAATTGGAAGCGGAAATGCACAGAGTCACAGATGCTATTAAACACAAAAGTCGTACCTGTTATTGCTTTGGGCAAAGAATTCTATTACAAACAATTGAATTTATCCATTAAAGAGGCTTTTAAGTTAGGAACTGAGGTAATCCTAATATAATAATACATTCTTTTGTTTATTAATTTTAAAATATTTTTATTAATAACAGAAAATGTTAGAAAATCTTGCATTAAATGATTGTAACGAATGCCTTAGAAGTTTTGAGGAAAAACGTAAAGCCCAGTGGAATCATGAATATAAGGTAATATAAATATCAGTTTAAATACATTTATTGGACAATAATGATTTTTTTTTAATACAAACATCTGTAGTTATATTTGTATTTTATTTTATACGTTACATAATTAAGAAAATAATACATTCATACATACATTTATCATTTTCTAAATGTTTTTTTAACTACTAAAAAAATGGAGATATTATTGATAAAATTTATACATGATTTTAAGTAATTCGCATATTTTCACAAAACAAAATATTTAATACGATCTCGGCCATATACATATAATTTTGATAATTTTTAATAATTTTCTCAATATACCTGAACATAAAAAAGTAAACAAAAAAATTCGTTTTTTTTTTTTTATTTGTACGGAAGCACGATTTGAGAGAATAAAATTAATGTTGGATTAAACGTCAGATACTAATTATAGCGACAAAATGAGAAAGCGGCGCTACCTTATTATTTTTATATCATGCCATAAAGTTAATAGAAATTATTTAATTAAAACGATAACACTAAAATTAGTATTTTATATACATCTATTTTTCACTCTTCCTCAACTAAATACATATTTTGTTTAAATTTTCTCAATTTATTCGTTTTTTCTCTTCAAATTGTAATTAGAATTTTATAGTATAACAAAAAGTCGACTTTTTGGCAGTCTTTCCATTTTGGAATAATCGTCTATCGACTTTCCTATTATTCTCGACTTATTCTAACTTTTTGATTTTTTATTTCGACTATTCTGGGTTTTAAAAAAATTAATTTCAAAGGAAGGTATTTCCTTAGAGGTATGTATATTAAAAGTAAATAGTTCATAATCTCTTTATGTTTAATATACATATACAAATTTAAAATAAATTACCATCTATAACAACTAATAAAAAAACATATTTATTTTTTGTATTTTTTATTTACAAAATTAAAAACAACAAAAATATTTACAATAAGAATTAACAAAAATTAAATTACAAATAAATAATAAAAAAAAACATTATATATTATATTATAAAAATAAAAAAACATTAAAAACATATATTAATACATTTTATTTAAAAATGTACTTTTCTGTGTTTAAAAATAAATTAAATTTAACTTTCTTTTTCCTTTTTTGTGGATCTCGTCTCCAATTTGAATAGGCACTTTGACTCCTCAGGCAACCTAAAATAGAATATGTGGAATAATTTTAATATTTCTTACAAAATTTTTTATATGTATATATTAATTACTTTTTAAGTTTACATTACTCGTTGTAATTGCTAGATCTTTCTCCGGGTTTCTTGTAGGACCTTTAAAAAAAATTTAAAAAATTAAAATGAAAATATATATATAAATACGTCTGTGTTAATAGTGTCAACATATTTTTCCTTATTTTACCTCTGTCTTGTTGTCGCCAACTATAATTTCCATTATGGGCTCTTTCACGCCACAGACAACCTAAAATAGTATATGTAGATTTATTTTATTAATTTTATTTCTTACTAATTTTTTATATTCATATATTACCTTTTAAGTTTACATCGTTCCTTATAACCGGTGGAATCTCTTCTGCTTTTTTTGTAGATCCTTAAAAAAAAGAATGTTTTTTTGTTTTTCTTAAAAAAAATAAATTAATTAATTAAAACAATTTTTTATTTACCTGTAGTGGATGAAATATTTCCAATAGGAGTTGTTTGCAATGCTCTTGTCGTTTTTAGTTGGTCTGTTTGAGTATGTACGTCAACAGTTGTTTCAGTATGTATGTCAACAGTTGTTTGAGTATGTACGTCAGCACTTGTTTGAGTATGTATGTCAACAGTTGTTTGAGTTTTTGTTGAATTGTAATGTATTATGTTAGTTTGTGTGTTATTTTGTAGCTGAATGTATGGAACTTGTGTAATTGTGGGTAATATAATATATCCGTGGTAGAATGTATTATAATAGTATGGACTTGTGTAGTGTGTTGTAAAAGGTGTAGTGTATGTATTGTAAAAGAACATATTTGCGTTGTCTTGTCCCGTACCGTTCCAGAACATTTCACAATCATTCTGAAAGCTGTTATTTTCCATTATTATTTATTGTTGAAGGAGTTGCCAATAATATATCACAGAAAATAATAAAAAAAAATAAAGAAACATATTAGTTTCATTTCAAATTTTAAATTAACTTAAAATCATTTTATTTAAATATCGTTAGCTTATTATATAGAAAAGGCATTTTTCTGTATATTTTCTGGCATTTTTCTTTCAAATACACCTACTTAAAAAAATTAAGTAATCTATGACGACAAATACCAAACTTATAACAATCATTTTAGTACACTATATAATTTAGTATTATCAATAATTAGCTTATTTAATGAAAAGAATAATACATTTGAAAATTTGAATTCTGCCCTTTCTATATTAAGCTATAGATACATTAAAAAAATAAAAATTAAAACAAAATCTTTTAAAACTTACAATTGCATTTCATTCCTTTGTTGCATTATTTTATTTTTCTCTTTTATGAAATATATATAAATATGTATTTTATAAGTCGCTCGGATGTAAATATCCTGCAAAAAAGAAAACAATTTTATAAATTTTATATATGTAAATATATAACAATAAAAAAAATTGAAAAAATTTATTTTTTTTAATTTCAAATGGAGAAAAACTAAAATACAATTATATTATGCACACAAATTAAACAAATCGCGTTTATTATTTATTTGTTTTAAGGCGAACTGAATAGATAAACTCGTGGCTGCAAATTATAAGAATCCACTTTCTAATTTTTTATATTCCAGTATTATTTTTTTAAAAATTGTTTACAAAAATCATAAATAATATTAGAATTGCTGAACGGACGAGTTCATCGTTCAGTTCGCTTCAATTTGTGTGCATAATACAAAAAAATTTTCACATTATTCCAAAATATTGAAAATTATTTATATATTTTTTTCACAATCATAATTTTTGAATTTTTTTACTCACTTTTTTAATATGGATATATATATGTTGATGCTGGTCGCTTGGATGCAAATATCCTGTAAAAAAAGAAAACAACTTTATAAGTTTTATATATTAAAAATATATATACATATATATGTGAATATATAATAATAAAAAAAATTTGAAAAAATGTATTTTTGTCAAATAGAGAAATACTAAAATACAATTATATTATGCACACAAATTAAACCAATCGCGTTTATTATTTATTTGTTTTAAGGCGAACTGAATAGATAAACTCGTGGCTGAAAATTATAGGAATCCAAATTTTCAGTTTTTATAATTTTTTTATTCCATATTTATTTTTTATGAAAAATGTATAAAAATCATAAAAAATATTTGAATTTGCTAAGTGGACGAATTCATCATTCAGTTCGCCTTATTTTGTATGCATAATACATTAATATTTTCACTATTTTCACATAATTTCAAATTAATTTTATTTTTATTTTTCACAATTAAAATTTTTCACATTTTTTCACTCACTTTTTAAATATTTGACTGAAGTTTTGTTTTGATTTTCTTTTATTGTGATTTATAACAGGGATTGAAAATAACAGTTATAAACAGGGAACTGATATAAATTTGAAATGGTAATTACATAACGGTCTGAATAAATTATAATGCATGCAAAACGAAGATACATGGTCTTAAAAGAGTGAGAATCCACAAGATGGGACTTTGTGGTACTCTTTCATTCTTCAAATGGTACTTTTGGAAATTTTTGTAATAATTAAATTAAAAATATGAAATTGTAGATACGTGGTCTAAAATGAGTGAAAATCTACATGAGGAGACTTTGTGGTACTTTTTTGTTTTTCAAATGGTACTTTTTGAATTTTATGTAATAATTAACTTAGAAACATGGAATTATAGATAAAAGTTCCTAAGTGAGTGAAAATCTACATGAGGAGACTTTGTGGTACTTTTTTGTTTCTCAAATGGTACTTTTTGAATTTTATGTAATAATTAACTTAGAAACATGAAATTAAAGATAAAAGTTCTTAAGTGAGTGAGAATCCACAAGAGGGAACTTTGTGGTACTTTTTCGTTCTTAGAATGGTACTTATTGAATTTTTTGTAATAATTAACTTAGAAATATGAAATTGAAGATACATGGTCTTAAGTCAGTAAGAATCCACAAGAGGGAACTTTATAGTACTTTTTCGTTTTTCAAATGTTACTTTTTGAATTTTTAGTAATAATTAACTTAGAAATATGAAATTAACCCAGATACATGATCCTAAGTGAGTGAGAATTTACAATGGGGATTTTGTGGTACTTTTTTGTTTTTCAAATGGTACCTTTTGAATGTTATGTATATAAGCTAGCGACTTCGTTCTTACACAGAAAATTTGGAAACTCTTTTTGATTTTTTTTTTCAATTGTTTCATTAGTAACTTGTACAGATCCGTCAAATATTTTTTTGAATTTCGAATTTTCAAATCAATTGAATCGGTCCATACATTTTCATACCCTTTTTATATCATTCACCACAGGTGTAAAGGGTATATATAAGTTTTTCATTCCGTTTGTAATTTCTACCGTATTCATCTAGGACCCCAAAAAGTATATATATATATATATATATATATATATATATATATTCTGGATCCTTATTGATAGGGAAGTCGATATAACGATGTCCGTTTTACTGTTGAAATCGGTTTTTAGAAAGTCCCATATATCATATATATATGTTTTATACATCAATTTACAGAGAGCGCTACTAAAATCAGTCCATTAGTATCCGAGATATCCGTAGAAACGCATTTACTTTTTGAAGCCCTTATATAGCTATGAAACTGAAGAGACTTCGTTCTTTACAGAAAATTCGGAATTTTTATGCTGAAGAAATTAACTCAATCGGTCCATTCGTATCCGAGATATCGGCCAAGACGCATTTTTAGACTTTTTGAAGCCTCAACGAATTTTTAAATCAATCTAATCGATCCATAAATTTCCAAAATACATACCCTTTTTTAGTTAATGTTGTCTTCATTTGTTTGGTGTTGTTCCATAAACTTTAAGATATATAAATTTTTCATATAACATCTCAACTATATAAGATTCGACGTAGCCAAAAATATTTAAACTATGATAAAACAACACTATTTGGGGTTACAGGTTAAATTTTCCGAAAGACAGCCGGGAGGACATAATATGGCCATCATTTAATTTTATAATGATGTGTGATAAATGGTGTATTATTTAATATAATCAATTCCAACTCCATACAAATTTACATTGTATTGAATTAACTGTATTCTGAGATATTAATAAAAACGTTATGATAAATAATACATTTTAATGTAGATAATATTTCGAACAATTACGAATTGCGTAAATAGAGAGCAGTATCGGTTTATGATATAAAATTTTTAAATTCCTGATCTTGAAAGCAGACCTGAGATGTGGTTTCAGCAGGATGGAGCCACTGCCCACACTGTCTGAGACACAATGGCACTTTTAAGTCAAATTTATGGAGAGCGAATAATTGCCAAAAATTCGGAAATTAATTGGCCAGCGCGTTCGCCAAATTTGTCAGCACCCGACTATTTTCTTTGGAGTTATTTGAAGGAGCTGGTATATGTGAACAAGACCGAGACAATCCTTGAACTCAAGGCCAATATTGTTGCAGAAATTCGAGCACTACAGCCACAAATTTTGAAAGATGTTATGGAAATTGCTCTAAAACGAGCCCATCATTACGAAGCTAAGAACGCGAGTCATTTAAGTGACATTATTTTCAATACTTAGTGTAAAAAATGTCCTTTTTATATATTTTATAATCTGAAAAAAATAAAAATAAAAAAATATATATAAACGAAAAAATTATTAAATTTTTAAACTCCATGACTTTTGGCTCACCCAACCACTTTTGGTTGAAGTGAGTTTGGAATAATTCAGGAAAGTTGGCAAAACAGCCGCCAACAAAGAGGTATGGTGTTATACTTGTAAATATTATTTTCATTTTCTTTTGGTGTTGGAATTAGTTTCCAGTCCGGTTCATTTCGGGTCTCAAAAAAAAAAAAAAATTTTTTTCACCACCGTCAGGTTGGTTCGATCTAATCCGTATGACATCAATCACAGATCAGATAAGCCATGTTCTTGGGGTCTCCAAAATTCTGTAGTCATAATATCCGCAAGAGCAGGATATTATTCCTGTGGATTGGTGATGAAGGTGAGTCCAGTGGCTGCGGAAAACAACAAACAAAAAAAGGAAAAAACCAAAAAATACTTGGAAGCGGCAAGAAAAAAAATTTTTTATTGAAGAAAAATTTAAATGTTTGCAAAACTAATTAAAGCTTAAAATTAGTTTAGAAACTTGAATACTTAAAGCGTATAAAAAAAAAGTTAAAAACAAACAACTATCTACAAACTACATATTAAAAAGAAAAAAAAAGAACTTAAACTACTTAAAACTTATAAAAAAATTAATATAAATAAAACAAAAACTAAACATACACCAACAACGGCAAATAAGAATACTGTCGCCATCGAGCATCAGTCACTTGCCACCGGTCACTCATCCAACGCTGGAGAAGCTGCATAGCACACCCACGCCAGGGGTGCTAGGTAAAAGGTTTTCGACCATTAAGTGAAGTTACCCGTACGACTTAACGGACCGGACTGAGCTTCCCTAATAATAATAAAAAAAAAGAAGGAAATAAATAAAATAATTAAAAAAAAAGAAGGATTTGGTAAAACATTTAGACTCACCGGGAAAGAAAAGTATAATCCGTTTTGTTAGTTTTGTAGGCAAAACGAGCGCGGTTAGGGTTGAGCTCAGGCCTATAAATTCGTCGCGTAGTAAATCCTAAAATGAGGAGTTAGTTTGTTCAAATGTTTAACCTATAGAAAAAAAGCCTGAAAAAAAATATCCCTGAAAGGAAAAAAATACAAATGAATAAAACCTAAAATAAAAATAAAAAAAGGGAATAATAAAATACTTACAAGGAAACCCTAGGTCATAGGACAACAGACGAATGGAAAGAAAACCTTAGGTATTGCCAGATAGCGTCACAATCCCTGAAGCCAACAACAATCGTAACCTCAGAAAAAAAATATATATATATATAGAATCAGCATAGACCCGATAAAAGAAAAATCCATCACCATTATTAAAAAAAAAAAAAAATAGAAAGAGAATGCATATTAAACTTTTTGGTTAATAAAATAAGAATTTGTTTTAATTGTAATTCTCAATTCACAATTTAAATTTTCTACATTTGTTTCTGAATTAATTAATTTAGTTATTTTTTTTTTTTTTTGTTTGTAATTTATTTCATAAAGCTCAATAATAAGCTTCAAAAATTGTTTTGAAATTTCGAAAATAAAAGAATCTAACATTGTTTATAACGTGTAAATGAAAATTTTTGAGAGTTGTCATTTAAAATGATGTGGTAGGCAAATCCAAAAGCGGTGAGTAAACGGGGAGAAAGGAAATGGTAAGGTGATAAAAATGATTTAGGGACATTCCGAAGAAAATTATGTCAGAATGTAGTGGTGAGAGTTAGCTAGCTCTGGGAGGGAAGAGAGTGATTTGGCAAAAACACCAGCCAAATCAGTATTCCTAAGTGTGTGGGTATAAGGGAGTTGATTTTAAATCAAACTTACTTCGGGCCTCAACATATATAATATTTTTAATTTTTTTATAGACTCCTACAGCTGGTATGATTTTTTTTGTAGGTGGATAAATACCCAGACCTGGCGGCAAGAACCACCCCATCCGGCGAGCTCCAGCCCGGCATAAGCGAGCATACCAGCGCCGCCGTCAGTCTGGCTACACTACGTGCTGGTAGTAAACACCCAGCTGTTCATTATTTTGTCCCGTCCACTCACTACACACCAGCAATCCAGAATGAATTTCGACCGTTTTGGATCATACTGGGGCCATATCTGTCTCGAGATAGAACATTTGGACTCGTTTTTCCACCTCTGTTAGGCTATTCTCGACAAGTACTGCTGTATCATGACAGCGGTACACCAATCAGTTGGTCCATTTCTTCACTTTGCGTTTTGCGTTCCTGATCTGGTTCTTAAACCTGTTCACTGAAGATTTATAAACTGACCGGTTTCTCAGTCTCTTAGCCTCATTAAATAAACGGCAGCACTCTTTGCGAATGTCACCTATTTCGGATTTCCACCAGTGTGGCTACAGATGTCGCTCTGTCAAATGCATTAGGTAGTAATTGAACAGAGAACTCATTGACCCACCGATTACAAATGGCCGGGGGTTTCGGGAAGATTTGGGACAAAATATCACATTGTTCCGTTCAATGTATTTTCCTCCTGTTCTGAATCGGGTTTACCCCAGGTAAAGAGATATCTATGGTGAAGTCAATGTATAGGTGATCGGAGATTGAGAAATCATTTGAGATCTTCCATTCCCTAAACATTTTCGAATGCCTAGTACTTACCAGCGAAATATCGAGAACCTTCCTTCTATTAGAAACTACAAAGGTTGGTTCCTTGCCGGTATTCAAAATATCTAAACTACTACAAAGGATAGAATCGAAAAGAGATTCACCCTTGCAAAGGTATCCGAGCTCCAATCACGAGCGATATATTTCTATCATTTGCCACCTTTGATATTGCGCGAATTTTGGCATTTTGTGGTGGTTCGCTGCTGGCGATAATATAAATTCTACCTGACCCTGCAGCGTATAGCAATAAAATATTTTCGCACGAAGTCCACAAACTCTTTCACTTATGATCCAGAATTTTTGGACGAATGCAAACTCCTTGCCTCTTTCAGGTTGTGTGGATTTGATGGTTGCTTTTTATTTTATTTTAACTTTAGTTTTAAGATTATTTTATTTGGAAGAGTACTCGTGTGGATTTGACAGATCTCCCACCGATCGTGTTCCCAGATGGCAGATAAGCTTCCAATTCTGAAAGCAAAAGCAGCCTCTGAGCTTGAAAAAAAAGCAATTCAAAAGCTGCTCTGACCCGTGCCGGCAAAGAACCGGTGGAAACCCCTGCTTCGGCAGCTTCTTCTGTAAACAAGGAAACTGCAAACAAGTCTTCGAGTTTCCAAGTATTACCTCCCTCGGCTGTAAGGGAGCTGTGAACTTACCTTCGAGCTTTGCATCTGTGCCTCCAGCCCGAAAGGGCACAACACATACGACCCAAAGGAACATAAAACCCGCCAGAAGGGCATTGTTAAGACGGCGTGCCACCAATCGTCTTGGTAAAAAACCAGCCGAATACCTAACTCCAAAGGAACTTGTTTCCCTGAATCGGACTGAATCTCTAATGACGGAATTGCAGCAAAAACCTCCCCCCTCGTCAAAGGACGTTCCTAAATGGCAGGTTTCTGAGGTTAACAGCCCGGGATCAAACGACCAAAGCTCTACAACCCGATAGACAAATCGATTAGTGAAGTGGCCAAAGGTCATCTCATACGAGCTGTTATCAATAGGAGCGATGTTGACTGCGCTATGCCACATACAAATAGGGATTTAGTGCGAAAAAAGCTGATGGGAGTATTCTGGAAAGTTCTAAAAGAGAATCATGGACCCTCTCCCCAATGCGATGATGCTGGATGGTATCGCAACTCTGTTAAGTTAATAGCTTGCTCAAACGAGAGATCCGCCTTGCTCTTGAAGCAAGTTGTTGCTCTTTTGGAAAGCCTATGGGAAAGCGCTAGACTAGATGTCATCTCTATTGACGAGATCCCACATCGGCCTAGAGTCATGGGCCTCATACCGGATGAACCGTACAAACCAAAGGAGATTCTGGAACTCATTCGGTTCGGTAACCCTGAGATCCCTACAAGTGATTGGAAAGAGACCAACTATAAAAATTAATTAAAATGTATTTTGAAGCTATTAAATAAACTTGTTGATTTCCACCTTAACAAAGATCGAAATGAATCCTGGTCAAAATTTTTCTCAAATTTGCCTCCGGGCTCTAAAAATGTTTGGAAAGTAACAAAAGTCCTTAAAAACAGCAATAAGTCATTTACTGATCTTCATGTAAATGGTGAATTTTTAAAAACTTGAACTGAAAAGGCTAATTCAATAGCAGACGTATTTGGAAATTCACACACCATTACTTTAAATAAATATTCACCTATGGACGCAGCTGTCTAAAGATTCCATGATATTAACGATACAATTCTTGACAGATCTAACGTGGAGCTCACCAACTTAGCTGAAGTTAAATCGTGTGTAGTTTTATTCAAAAATAATAAAGCCCCTGGTTTAGATGCCATTAATAGCATTATCCTTAAAAATATGCCCGATTGCTTTTTTGAAACTTTAAATAAAGTTTTCAGCTTTTGTTTAATAGAAGGATATTCTAAAAATTTTTAAGAATGCAAAAGTTATCCCACTTTCCAAAGCCAGGAATGGATCTTAAATTACTGTCTAGCTAAAGACCAATAAGCATTCTAAGACTTTTGGATAAAGTATAATAAATACGAAACTTTTAAACTTCTAATTAAAATAATATTATTAACCTTCAACAATTTGGAAAAAATATTCTTGAAAGTAGTAGTTTTTTTTACGCAGACGAATAATGCCCTCATTTGCTGCGTTAAAGTGTCTAAAACAATAATAAAAAAAATGGAAGATAGTTCAAAGTTTACCCTCAAATACATTGATAAATGGAAGATTAAAGTTAATGTTAATAAAACACAAGCTATTATATTTCCATATAATAGATCGCAAAAACGCATTCCTATAAAACATTTATATTCTAAGATAGTTTTTATTCCACTGCAGGATACTATCAAATATCTGGGTAATATCTTAGATAAAAAAAAACTATCATTTAAATATAAACTTAATTTAAAAAACAAGATCCTTATTTACAAAATGTGTATTCGGCCAGTTTTGACCCATGGATGCCTGGTTTTATAAGGCTGTTAAAACTTACACCATAAAATTATAGATAAAGAAAATAAAAATCTGAAAATAATCCGTAACCTACACTCCAGATATTCTACTGACCTACTGCACAGAAATTTTAGCCATAAAATGTTTAATTCATTTGCAAGGGAATTGATTCTGTCATTTAATGAAAATTTATTTCGTCTACATATGTAATAATATGAAATTTGCTAAACAATCACTAAAACTCTTTTTTACTTAAAGAGTAATAACTAATGCTTGTTTTTAAAATTTCTTATAATGCTTAAGTATGATGTTTTTTAGACAACTTTTCCTTAATACTGTGGTATTAGTAGTTCCTTATTTAATTGTTTATTGTTAATTGTTGGAATACTTTCAAGTAAATTCTCATAACAATGGAATTAATTAATTATTTTATAAAGGTTTCAATAAAGTCAATAATAATAATAATAATAATAACAATAATAATAATAATTATTATTATTATAATTATAATTATATTTATTATTATTATTATTATTAACAATAATTAATATTAATAATAATTATTAGTTTATTTATTATTATTATTATTATTATTATTATTATTATTATTACTATTATTATTATTATTATTATTATTATTGTGTTATTAAAGAACCACTGTGCTTCCGTTCACTTTATACTACTCACCGCAAGATGTCACTGCCTTCCTACCAACAACACATAATGTAATTAAAAAGTGATCTCACATCGTTAAAAACAACAATTGCTTTTATTTTGTTAGCGTAAAACCACTACTAGCGTTGCCAGAATGATGATATTGTCATATTTTTGGCAATTTTTTTAACTAAAATATGATTTGGTGTTTTTTTCCTTCAAAATATGATTTTTCGAATCAGCAACAAAAAAAATTTTAAATCTCCGAAAAAATCTTGTAATAAGATTTAAATTAAAAATTGCAATATTTGAATATTGATAATGATGTGAAATTTCATTCAGTTTCAAATTAAATTTTTGATGTAAATATTATTGAAGAATTCATTGTTTACTGTTAGTGTAGCATGTAACGTTGTTTAAATAATAAAAATAATTTTAATCAGTATTAGAGTAGAAATCAGCAAGTAGCATGCATCTTGTTTCCGGCTATTTTCTCGTCGGCTAAAGGATGGATTCGTTGCTTTTTCAACTCATCTAATAAATCATCCTACAAAAGGTAACTTTAATGTGCATGCTGAAATATCAAGGTGAATAAAAAGGCCCAAATTGTTCAAATAACAAATTGTTATGTTTCTTTAACATTACAGTTGTGATAGATGTTGCCACAACTAAAATTTCCCTCCCAACCATGATCATGCAAAAATCACAACGACATTAATGTTATACATGATCCCAAATTCTTACACCTATATTATCAATAGCCTTTCAAATCAAACTGCTTTATCCAATTATTTTTCCATTATATACATAATATTTATTGGAAATTGAAAATTAAACCGAACATATATTATTAAAAAAATTAACTTATTGCAAAATTATATAGAAATAACATTCTTACAGAATAACATAATTAAAAAAAACTGGGTTTGCAAAAATCACCAAAAAAAATTTGCTGTAAAAGAATTTATATAGGCATCCAATTCGGCTACCTTTATTAATAATTTAATTTTAAAATATTAAAAAAAATTTAAAATAATATATAAAATTTAATAAAAAAATAAAAAAAAAATTTTGTCCCCGCTGGGAATCGAACTCAGGCCGTACCAGAAAAAAATTATACCGAGAAAGCAGTTAACCAAATTGCATAAAAAAAATATGCATACATATATCTTTAATGATTACTTTGATTTTTTTTTTTATGAGAATTTAATCAAAAACATTAAAAATAATATTAAATTAATTAATATTATTTAATTAACAATAAAAAATAAAAAAAATATAAAAAAATTTTGTTGGTACATATAGGACTCGAACCTAGGAGTCACTGATATTATTCATTTGTTTTTTTTTTTTTTATATGTATATATATTTTTATTATTATTATTATTATTTTTATTTTTAAATAAAATTTTTTTTTTTTTTATTTATTATTTAAATATTTTTTCTATTTATTATTATTAATATAAAAACTTGAAATATTAATGCGATACAAATGAAAAAAAAGTCATAAAATGAGTTTAACAAAACAAAATGTAACACTGCACTTAAGAAAACAATTTAAAAATAGAATTTGGTGTATTTGCACAATACGGCGAATTCATATAAACCAATCAAAATTTATATATTTTTAGATTGTTTTAATCAGCGTTAATTTATAATAAATTAATTACATTTTTTTGAATATTTCCGTCAATTTTTAATATTTTGATATGAAATTTGGACTCATTTTAATCTTTTTTTTATTTCGCGTACGACTCTTTTAATATTTTTTTATTCAAATGCAAAATTACACATATATACGCAAGTATCACATTAATGTTAACATTGTCTAAAATTTTAACATCTCCCAAATGTTGTTAACAGACAAACAAATATTTATGATTTGATGCTACTTTCAACAATAGTGGGTATTATTAATTTTAGGAAGCGGAAACTATAAAGTTAATGTGGTAGAACTTACTTTGTATGTATGTATGTGCGGGAACTCCAACGATGAAAGATCTTTCAGGTTGCAGTGGTGCCAGTTGAAGATTTGATGATTTAACTTTCTATATTTTTAAATTTTTTTTACACTAGTTATTATTTTTTTCCCTTTATATATTTCTTTTATTATTTTTTTTCTTTTATTAAAAAAATGCTTATTTATAATATATATATATATATATATATATTACCTTTTTTTTTCTTTTTTTCTGTAATTAAGTGTATTTTTGGTTACTGCGTTTAAACTTATGAACCGCACTATTATGTTATTATTGTAACTATTATTATTATAACTATGCTTATAATGCTTATATCTGAGCCTGGATGAAAAATTTTTTTAGCGATTTTCTTTTTTTTATAATCTCGATTTTTATTTTTGTTTTGGTACTATTATTTTATGTGATTTATTTTTAGCTTTTCACGACGTTTGTTTTATTTATTTTTTTTTTTTTTTTTTCTCTATAATTTTCGCACGATTGGTGATTTTTGCAAATTCACAGCATATAATAATTAATTTAAATTCAAAATTACAACATTACGTTTTAATTTAAAGATTTTTTTTTAGTAATTTTAATTAACATTAAGTTTTCAATATAATTATTTGGGTTTTTCTTTTTCAAGGTAAGCTTTTATGTATTGTTTTAGCTATTTTTTTTTTATTTGAGCATTTATTTTTCTTCTTCTTGTTTTTTTTTTTTTTTTTTTGGTTTTTTTTTAGATTTCAGAAATGGGATTTCACCTATAGGTAAGATTTTTTTATTTTTTTCTTTTCCTATTGAGTATTTCTTTTAACTATTTTATTTTAAATTTTCCTCTTTTTTTATGCAAATTTTCACTGCAATCACAAAAATAACTCACTCACAACACTTTTTCCTGGCGTTCCGGGGTATGTTTGATTTTTTTTTCTTTAATTAATTACCTTTTTTTTCTACAATAAACTTCGAATAGAAACATAAAAAAAATGTGTCCAACTTTTCTATTCGAATAGATCCTCCGGAATTTCTTAATAATATCGCACCAGGTAAAAGAAGTTCTTTAATAAAAATGCAAAAAATCGCGATTTTATAAAAATCTTTTACTTAAGCAAATAGTTAGCTATTTTTATTTTTATTCGCTTGTATTTTGGTATTTTTAATTTGCATTTATACTTACAAGTTCCCTCTTGTATATTTGTTGAATAAAAAAAGATTATTTTTTTTTTAAAACTTTATTTTTTTCCGATGGCAGAGTTAAAAGTTGCAGGTGATGGTATAATAGAAAAGGAAGATTCTGAACACATTCCTGGCTTTTATACCTCAGTTTTACACGAAATTCCTTGGAAAAGTCATGTTAATCCCAATACATACATACTGTAGCATAAACATTAACAGCCAACTTCACCCCAAATACTCGCTACTGTTTTATCATTAATACCAATGCATGAACAAAAACACAGAGTGGTATTTATGCTTTTATGTTATGTTAATAACATAACAACATAAATGATATTAAATATAAAACATAACGATCTATACAATCATTCATTTATTCAGTTATTTTATGTATTTATTTATTTAAAACAAACTTTCAAAAAAAAAAAACTGAATAAAATAAAGAAAATTTCTATTTATAAACTATCTGCTTGGTTATTTTAGGAGGAGTTTGAAAAAAAGATCATCTAGTTTTACTAATCCTAAAGTTATAAATTTTTTTTTTTTTTTTTTTTTTTTTTTTTTGAAATTTGATAAGGAAGTTTATTTTTGTGAAAAGTGGTGTAAGGAAAAAATATGTTTCGCTACAAGCGCCCCTACATTACCCCCCTGCTAAAATCTGATTTGGGGTGTAAATACCACAAATCTGATACCGCTTGTAGCAGATGGAATACTGTGGTTTGAAACAAGAAATAAAATACAGAAATAATAAAAGTAAGGACACACCAATCTATTGTCGTATGTCCTTGGCGTGGTAGATACCTATTGAACGACCGGAAAGATCCTCTAGTTCGTAGTAACATGAGCCAGTTTTTTTCCTAATTCTTGCCTTTAAAAATGGTGGTGCTAATTTGGCATCAAATCCCTTTTCAAAATTACTTTGTTTAAAGTTTCTTCTGAAAACCTCTTGACCTACAATGTAATTAACTTCCTTCGATCTCAGGTTGTATGATCTTTCATTCCGTTGTTGTTGCTTCATCATATTTTTGGCCGCTCTAGTTCGAATCAAATCAAAAGAATCTTCACGATTAAAGTTAATAGACCTATCATCTAACATTTCTAATTTACGAAGCAATTCATAAGAATTACCATTGTTAATCATATGTTGTCCAAAAGCCATATAATAAGGTGAAGTACCAATAGAAGCATGTACAGCTGAACGCAAAGCACAACTTATACTGCTGAGGTATTCATCCCAATTTGCCTGGTCATGCTTGATATACGCCCTTATCGCAGATAATACCGAACGATTGACACGTTCAGAAGCATTGGCTTGGGGCGAATATACAGCCGTATACACGTGATTTATGCCATAATTCTGTAATAATTTATTAAATTGATTCGATCTAAATTGTGAGCCATTATCAGACACAATAGTTTCTGGAGTGCCGAAAGTGTGGAAAAGTTCCTTTTCGAGATAGTTAATTACAATGTCGGTAGTAAATTTCTTAACAGATTTTAAAAAGCAAAATTTTGAAAAGTGATCTAATACTATAAAAACTCCAACATTTCCAGATTTTGAGCGTGGATAAGGACCAAGAAAATCTATATAAAGTTTCTGAAAGAATCTACAAGTTTCAGATGTTTTTCCCATAGGGGGTCGCATTACGTGATTTGGATGTTTAGTACTTTTACATGTATCGCAAGAATTGACATAATCCCTAACATCATTTACTAGATTGGGCCAAAAATAGAATCTTCGAATTCTCTCTAGCGTTTTGTTTATACCACCATGTGTAGAAAGATGGCTATCATGAGCCTTTTGAAGAACGTCTTTTACTAACTCTTTGGTTATCCAAAGTTTCCAGGTGAGATAGTCCTGCACTTTTTCTCCGGAACAGTGCTCCGTCCTTCTGTACAAAAAACCGTCTATTATCTTTAAGTCTGGAGTGTTATCAATATTTGCCCTAACTCTGTCCAGTAATTCAGTGTAGTTTGTCCCTTGGAAATAAGTAGAATTTAAATCTACGAAAACCCCAGTGTCTTCTAAAACGGACAATTCTAATCCTAGGATTTCGGACAAATCTTCTGTGTTAGCTCTTGAAGCTTTAAAGCCTGTGCGAATTACCCCATCCCCAACTATATGACCAAGATAGCGGACCTCCCGTACACAAAATTTTGACTTTTCTACATTTAAAGTCAGTCCTGTGGCACGAAATTGTCGGGCCACTTCTCGCAAAACGTGCAAATGCCTCTCAAATGTATCAGATACAATTAACAAATCATCCAGATAAACGAACACTTCCGTTCTCAATTCTGCTGGTACCACCTTGTCCATTAAACGCGACATTGTTTGAGGCCAAAAGGCATAACCTTGAAATGATACAAGGGGCGACCAGGAGCAGTAAATGCCGTCTTATCTTTCGATGACTTGTCGAGAGGTATTTGCCAAAAGGCGTCCTTCAAATCTAGGCTAGTTATAAATTCTAGACAAAATGCCATCTATAACGGGTAAAGGATAAGCATCCTTCAAAGATACAGCGTTTACTTTTCTATTATCTAGACATAACCTAACCTTCCCAGGCTTACGTACTAATACTATAGGCGAAGACCAAGCACTGTCTGATTCTTCAATTACATCCATTTCCAACATCCGGTCTAACTCTGCATAAATTAGTTTCTCAATAGCTGGTGACACCGGAAAATGACGCTGTTTTAAAGGGGTTGCATCACCTACGTTAATAACATGGGAAATTATATTTGTCCTACCTAGACCTTCTTTAGCAAAAGATGGAAAAGTGTCTATAACGATCTGTAACTGTCGTTGTTGTGTTTTTGTTAAAAGCTTCTTCTCTAAAGAAGATTCGACTATTGTTTCTAATAAAAAGTTAGTTTTGATTTCTGAGACTAGTCCTGTTGGCAATAAGTTGAATGAATTCCAAAAATCAATACCAAGGTATAAATCCTGTGACAAATTAGGTATTATATATAAAACTATGTTCTTTGTATCACCACGAAATGTGATCGGTGTTTTCGTAAAACCTAACACATCTTGCGATTTACCATCTGCTGTTTTGACACCAGATTTTATTCTTTTGAAATTGTTGTTCGAATCCAAAAATTCCTTAGCAGCCTGTGCACCTAAACAGCTGATTGAGGCCCCGGTATCCAATAATCCAGAAATTTTCCTACCAAAAAGCTGTACTTCAGCATAAGGCCTAATATCAGTCTGTTTTTCATATACTGTACTTAACAGACCACGTCGCGAATGATTAACATTCTTCCAAAAATTACGCATACGCTCCAGTGAACGTTTATGTTTTATGCTAGGTGTAGCTTCATTAAATATTTCAGCTCGTCTAACATTGTATTCTTTCATTCGAACATGAAAAGGTTTTAGATATGTAGGAAGTGTAGTACTCAAAATTTTCTTATTAGAAATATTCAAATCATTAGTGGGATCTGAAGATTTTAAAGAGTTATATGGCTCAGTGTGAGATTTTGCTAAAATAGAAATTGGCTTAGATTCGGGTAAGAATTCTGTCATAGCAGATAGGATTGAAACAGTATTGCAGTTAACAACAGGTGTTACATTTTGTGAAAAAGCAGGTAGTTTGGTGCGGATCGTCTTGAATAGGGTTTAGTCTGTGCTGGTTGATTGATTCCGTCTGCGTGCACCGGTCAGTGCACTCGACTGGCAGTTTTTTGAAAAATTGTTACATTGGGAACATTTAGGTTTATAAACATTAGGTAAACCACAACCGTAGCAAAAGACCTGTCTGTCCTCTAAACAATCCTGATATCTATGACCAGATTGCCGAAATATTTTCGTCATCGGACAATGGAATACCACCGTCTTCCAATTCGTTGACGTGTCGTTTGACTGATGGTAATACTTTATGACTCGATAGTCGTCTACCAATATCTTGTAAAAAGAATTCTCTTCGTCGATAGATGTCACGAAGTTCAGAGACAGAGCTAATTTTCAGATTTAAAATTTCATGCTGTATGTCAGGTAGTAAATTCCTTCTCAAAATTTCTACCAGGATTCCCTCACTAAGCGGTTTAGCTAGCCTATCTGATATTTCAAGAATTGCTTCAAAAAAGGTATCAAAATTCTCATTGTGTCTTTGCTTTCTATCCCTTATCATTTCTCTCAGATCTATATCAGTTCTCGAGTCTTTAAATTGTTTACGCAAAGCATTACATAATAGAGGCCATTTTATTGCTGTAACTGAATGGTGATAACGCCAAAACCAATCATTTGCCTTAGCGTCGAAAAGAGTGGAAATATGATAGCATAAAAGGTCAAAATTTCCATTAAGTGTTTGATTAGTCAAAGCTTCCACTCTATACAGAAAATTGTCAACAGACATACCATGAGAATCTCCAGAAAATCTAATTTTTCAGTTGTGCATTATGTGACCAATTTTGTCTGGACGAACAGAAGTCATATTTGAACCACCGTCATTATGACCTTGATTTTCCCTATTGTTATTTGGATGAGCCTGTGGTAACCCTAATAAACTCTCTAAAGTTCGCTGTTCCAGAGCTGGATTAGCATCATAAGAAACCTCTTAATTCCTCTGTTGATGTCTAACTGAATCTGTAGCCCTTGATTGGTTAGAAATTTGCATCCTGCGAAAACCTGCCTCAATATTTGTTTCAATTAGTCTTGTCAGAGTTTGACTTAAACTGGTGAGCATTTCAGCCTGCTGTGCACCAACAGCAGCAGTTACAAGATTACGTATGTGCTCACGTTGATCCTGTGGAGAACTTTTCGATACCGACATACGCTGTGGAATTGGCTGATTCTGGACCTCAATGGGAGAAGTATACACACCTATTGATCTATCGTTATTAAAATTTATTGTTCTTTGAGCCTGCGATCTCGTAACCATAGGAGGAGGTACATCTTTACTAGAGCTTGGGGTACTAACAATTGCTAACCTTTTATTGCAGAGCACACAATTAGGTCTAGTTTTTACATTTTTTTGATAACATGATTTATGTAGGGGATGACCACAAGATGGTTTATATAAATAGATGTTATCACTAATAACATGACTACAAAGTACACAATTAGGCAAAATTCCACCTGAATTTACACTCATTCTATCCTCAGGATTCTGGGTAGCCATAGCGATAAAAAAAGTGTAATAAGGAAATCAAAAAAACTATTAAAATGTATTCACGAATAGTGAGTTTTAGATCTAATTTGATCCTATTTAGAATATAAAAAAAATCAAATAAAAAATAATGATTAACTAAATTTTCTTTCTCCAAGATAAGAAACTAAATTATAAGTAATAATTTGCGAAAGAAAATTGGGAAAAAAAATGTATTATAATTTGGAAATTATTTTTTTTCTTTTTATAAAAAGAAAATTCTGTAATTGAATCAAGAAATAAACAATTAAAGAAGAATGTATTTTCAAAAAAAAAAAATATATATATATATATATATATATTACTTTGAATCAAGTAATTTACGATCTATTTAAAACTATGTTATAAAATAAACGTATTGTATTATGTAAAATAAAAGTATTGGTGTTCCAAAATTTAAGAAAATTTTTTTTTGTTTTATATAAATTCAAATTTCAGATAATTTATTGTAGTTACAAAAAAGAAACATCAAAATATAATAAAGCAAAATTATAAAAAAATTCAAAATTTAACCAAAAATTTAAATTCCTATAAACGTCTTTGTTCTTTCCAACATGTAGGGCATCGCCTGAATAAATCGAAATATTCGTCTATGCAATCCAAGTGAAAAACGTGTTTACATTTAAACAGAATTAAAATTTCTTCATGGGGATATATACAGCTGTAGCAAACTGTGCAAACTTCATTTACATGTTCTGGGATTTCGTCTCCCATGATGAAACTAAAAGAAAATGGTAAAGCAAATCCATTCTTAGAATAATAACTTCATAAACTATTTGTAAGTGTCTTTCAATACGCAATTCTCAATAATAAATTGAATGAAAAAGCAAAATTAAAATTAAAATTTACTTTAAAAATTGCAAAAAGAAAAATAAATATAAAATTTTAATAAAATTTTTCCAAAAAAAAAAATAGAAATATTAATAAAAATTGAGACCAATTAAATATCATAAAATTGAGTTTGATTTTTAAGCATATTGAAGTATAGGATTTAAAATAAACAAAAGAAACTAAACAATGTTAAACTAAAACAATCTGGTAGAAGAAAAAAAGAAAAAGTAGGTCAAAAAGTTAGAATAGAAATAAGATTTAATAGAGCTAATCTTTCAGATTAGTACTAATTCGTCCTAAGACAAATAGTCATTCCAAATCTAAAATAAAACAAAACTGTAGGGATAAAATCAATGAAAAATAATGTAATCAACGGTATGAGTCCAGTAGTTCCCAAACTTCATCAATTCCAGGAAGATACTATTAGCCAATGATTAAATCAAAAACATTAAGTTGGATATGTAAAGAATTCGACTGTTAATTCCTAACATTTCCACACATAACCCAAAGGAAATGAAAATAAGGAAAAATAATAATAAAGATATACTAGCAAAGAAAAATTTTCAGAAATAAAACTTTGAAGGGAAAAAAAGAGAGCCACACACACTAATTTGAAATTAATTCAAATGATGTTCGAAAGATAAAATAAAATTTAAATGTGTCGGGCCCCACGTTGGGCGCCAAAAATTATCTATCTGTAGCATGTAACGTTGTTTAAATAATAAAAATAATTTTAATCAGTATTAGAGTAGAAATCAGCGAGTAGCATGCATCTTGTTTCCGGCTATTTTCTCGTCGGCTAAAGGGTGGATTCGAGAAAGCAGATAACCAAATTGCATAAAAAAATATACATACATATATCTTTAATGATTACTTTGATTTTTTTATGAGAAACATTAAAAATAATATTAAATTAATTAATATTATTTAATTAACAATAAAAAATAAAAAAAATATAAAAAAATTTTGTTGGTCCATATAGGACTCGAACCTAGGAGTCACTGATATTATTCATTTGTTTTTTTTTTTTATATGTATATATATTTTTATTATTATTATTATTATTATTTTTATTTTTAAATAAATTTTTTTTTTTATTTATTATTTAAATATTTTTTCTAGTTATTATTATTAATATAAAAACTTGAAATATTAATGCGATACAAATGAAAAAAAAAAAGTCATAAAATGAGTTTAACAAAACAAAATGTAACACTGCACTTAAGAAAACAATCTAAAAATAGAATTTGGTGTATTTGCACAATACGGCGAATTCATATAAACCAATCAAAATTTATATATTTTTAGATTGTTTTAATCAGCGTTAATTTATAATAAATTAATTAAATTTTTTTGAATATTTCCGTCAATTTTTAATATTTTGATATGAAATTTGGACTCATTTTAATCTTTTTTTTATTTCGCGTACGACTCTTTTAATATTTTTTTATTCAAATGCAAAATTACACATATATACGCAAGTATCACATTAATGTTAACATTGTCTAAAATTTTAACATCTCCCAAATGTTGTTAACAGACAAACAAATATTTATGATTTGATGCTACTTTCAACAATAGTGGGTATTATTAATTTTAGGAAGCGGAAACTATAAAGTTAATGTGGTAGAACTTACTTTGTATGTATGTATGTGCGGGAACTCCAACGATGAAAGATCTTTCAGGTTGTAGTGGTGCCAGTTGAAGATTTGATGATTTAACTTTCTATATTTTTAAATTTTTTTTACACTAGTTATTATTTTTTTCCCTTTATATATTTCTTTTATTATTTTTTTTTTCTTTTATTAAAAAAATGATTATTTATAATATATATATATATTACCTTTTTTTTCTTTTTTTCTGTAATTAAGTGTATTTTTGGTTACTGCGTTTAAACTTATGAACCGCACTATTATGTTATTATTATAACTATTATTATTATAACTATGCTTATAATGCTTATATCTGAGCCTGGATGAAAAATTTTTTTAGCGATTTTCTTTTTTTTATAATCTCGATTTTTATTTTTGTTTTGGTACTATTATTTTATGTGATTTATTTTTAGCTTTTCACGACGTTTGTTTTATTTATTTTTTTTTTTTTTTTTTCTCTATAATTTTCGCACGATTGGTGATTTTTGCAAATTCACAGCATATAATAATTAATTTAAATTCAAAATTACAACATTACGTTTTAATTTAAAGATTTTTTTTTAGTAATTTTAATTAACATTAAGTTTTCAATATAATTATTTGGGTTTTTCTTTTTCAAGGTAAGCTTTTATGTATTGTTTTAGCTATTTTTTTTTTATTTGAGCATTTATTTTTCTTCTTCTTTTTTTTTTTTTTTTTTTTTGGTTTTTTTTTAGATTTCAGAAATGGGATTTCACCTATAGGTAAGATTTTTTTATTTTTTTCTTTTCCTATTGAGTATTTCTTTTAACTATTTTATTTTAAATTTTCCTCTTTTTTTATGCAAATTTTCACTGCAATCACAAAAATAACTCACTCACAACACTTTTTCCTGGCGTTCCGGGGTATGTTTGATTTTTTTTCTTTAATTAATTACCTTTTTTTTCTACAATAAACTTCGAATAGAAACATAAAAAAAATGTGTCCAACTTTTCTATTCGAATAGATCCTCCGGAATTCCTTAATAATATCGCACCAGGTAAAAGAAGTTCTTTAATAAAAATGCAAAAAATCGCGATTTTATAAAAATCTTTTACTTAAGCAAATAGTTAGCTATTTTTATTTTTATTCGCTTGTATTTTGGTATTTTTAATTTGCATTTATACTTACAAGTTCCCTCTTGTATATTTGTTGAATAAAAAAAGATTATTTTTTTTTTTTAAACTTTATTTTTTTTCCGATGGCAGAGTTAAAAGTTGCAGGTGATGGTATAATAGAAAAGGAAGATTCTGGACACATTCCTGGCTTTTATACCTCAGTTTTACACGAAATTCCTTGGAAAAATCATGTTAATCCCAATACATACATACTGTAGCATAAACATTAACAGCCAACTTCACCCCAAATACTCACTACTGTTTTATCATTAATACCAATGTATGAACAAAAACACAGAGTGGTATTTATGCTTTTATGTTATGTTAATAACATAACAACATAAATGATATTAAATATAAAACATAACGATCTATACAATCATTCATTCATTCAGTTATTTTATGTATTTATTTATTTAAAACAAACTTTCAAAAAAAAAAAACTGAATAAAATAAAGAAAATTTCTATTTATAAACTATCTGCTTGGTTATTTTAGGAGGAGTTTGAAAAAAAAAAGATCATCTAGTTTTACTAATCCTAAAGTTAGAATTTTTTTTTTTTTTTTTGAAATTTGATAAGGAAGTTTATTTTTGTGAAAAGTGGTGTAAGGAAAAAATATGTTTCGCTACAAGCGCCCCTACATTAGGCACTACCAAAGTGGAATGTATTTTCCGGAGTAGTAACAGCGTTTCTAACAACACGTTAATTTTATTAATTCTACGATTATATCGACCAATAGCTTCATATATTTAATATGTATAGAAATTGTTCTTTTATTTTAATTCGTTTTTCTGAGGAATGACGTAGTAACAATACGTTCGCGGACATTCGTCATAGGAAAATAGTTAAATCCCCGTAAAAGAGTACTCCATAAGGATATGAAATTTAGATGGTAAATTGTAAATAATCCTTTTTTAGGATCTTGTAAAATTTAACAATATAAGTTTAAAATTTAAACCATGCTAAACAATGAATAGTAAATAGTTTAGGACCTTAAAAAACTTAGATTGATGTAATTTTTTATGATTATTTTTTTAAACATGATTCATTAGAATCATATATATATACTTCGACTCAAAATATCTAGATCTAGCTATAAAGTTAAAATTAGGAAAAAAATAATTCTGATGATTTTTGTACAAAATTATGAATTTTTTCTTCTGAAATGATAATTTTTTGTCCAAAGTTAATGGTAACACTGATTACTGCACATAACCCCAGGTCTAAATCTGAGATTAACGCTGATATAATATATGAGATAACGCCGGCAGAAAAGAGTAACAATTTTGTTTATATTATGCTAAATCTTAAATAAGGGTAACGCATATTCTAATAAATCTTATAAGATGTCATTAGTTTTATTCAGTCACAGAGTAAACATAAGCTTTTTAATTAAGGAATTCGTACTTTTTTAACACAATTTTTATAAAAATATAATTTTAAACAAAAAATAACCCTTTTGAAACAAAAGAATTATACAAAAACCTTTGTTTTTTAATTAATTTCCGAAATACACATACACGCATGCATACAAACTTTCGTATAAGTATACTTTTTTGACAGTTCATCTTATAAGATCTCATCACAATAGTCCCATAGTACATCTTATAATACTAATATTTGAATCACACGTGAAATAATTCTCTCAGAGAGCGAATTTGATACTCTCTGACAGAAAACTGTTACATATTTTGTTACGAATAGATGGGTTGTAATTTCTAAATGCTATGAACAAAATATGAGAAAATGAAGAAGAGTAAATAAACGCGGCAAAAACAATTTAACAGTTTCGCGCGGTAAATACATGAAAAATTGTAAATCAGCTGGGCTTACGAGATCACTTTCTTATTACACTATGCCAACAACAGTTTATCTTTTTTTGCAACAAAAGACAGCTGATTTTGACATTCCTTCTCTGAAAACGAAAAGGGAAGAAAAGAAATCGAAAAATAATATTGAGTTGTGTGTGTTTGTGCTTGAGGAAAAATCATTCAACGTTTTTTAAAAATTTTGACAAAAATGGCCTGCCGCAAAATTATTTATGAATTACAAGTTTTAGGGCGCAATGGCAAGAAAATTGTTGCACCTATTGCCACCTGTCCCGTACGTTCATATTCATCACGCAAGGATTTGGAGCAAATTACACACACTGGACAAGTAAGACGAATTATATTTGTAACAGCTGCAACCAACAACTGTTACGCAAACGTTTTTTTGCTGAATACTTGGTTCTTTTAATTGTTTGTTTCCAAATTTAATTAATTTTGTGTTTTAATTGCAGGTTTTCGCTGAGGATGATTATCGCAATGTTCGTTTCAACAATGCCAAACGTTATGTCAATGAAAATTGGGGCATTAAATTGATTGATGAAATTCCACCCAAGGAATGTACCGAACGTGTTGTCTACTGTGATGGTGGTGATGGCCCCTTGGGACATCCAAAAGTCTATATTAATTTGGTAAATATCTAAACATATGTACACATAAATTATGGTAGAGTTGAATTTATTTTAAAGTCTGATTCAAATACAAATGTCTTTGAAATCTAAAATCAGAAAAACTATTGAAAAGTGCAAACACCATCATTATATATATGAAGTACTTGAGGATTTTTTGGTGCTAATCTGACGAATGTATATATGATATTCATTCATCTTAAAAACCTGAATAGTTCCCAGATATTTCACGTAGCATAAAAAATAGAATAACGGCTCCAAGGCTTTCGATTAAAATCACCTAGTCGGTAAATAAAAAGTTTTCTGAACTCGACTATTATGAGGCTATTCCAATATTCACAACAAAATATCAATTGTCACAAAATCTAATCGTGTATTCCAGAGTTTTCATACAAAATTATCAACGTTGAAGTGTTTCGATCCATGCATTGTAAATGTTCCAGGCATTATTGGACAGCTCTCAAATGTTCTATTTTGTTTAAAATTTCTTTGCTAAAAAAAAGCTAAATTTTGCAAAAATACCTAATCAGAAGGCTACTCATTTTGCTCCACTAAAACAGAAATCCTGTTAGTTACAAAATATCATACTTAAGATCCAAAAAGTCAACTGTTTTTGGACCATATATAAGAATATTGAAAATTTATGATGTAAAAACAAAAAACAACATTCGAGGCTAATGTTGAGTTCAAAAAGTTTTTTTTTTTTTTTTTTTTTGTAAAAAGAGATTTCTGATATATATTTATTATTTATATAAGAAAAAAGGGCGGCATTTTCACGCTTCTATCCAGAGGCCATTCGGTCCATTGTGATTCCTTTATAAATGCAAAGAAAGGATAAGAGAAAAAGAGACACCTTAGTAAGATAAGGCAATAGAATAATAAAAGAAAAATGTTGAACATAAGACTCATCAATCAATTACGACTACTCCAAAGCCACATCATCGCACGTCCTACAAAAGTCTGTCGTGCCAATGTCCCACTTACTAGTCATATTCCCTATTGCAAAGTGACCAGTAATCATACACACAATGACCCTGGTAGTTTAAGACTAGGCCATATCGCTTTAGATACCTTGCAGTCCATATTATTCTTCCAAGCATGATTCTTTCATATTAAAGTCCCCTTATGGCCGTGAAATATGACCCAATTGGAATCCTAACCCATACCTTCACCAAAGACCTGTCCAGCTCTGAGCCTTTGTGAGCTAGCTCATCGACTATTTCATTTCCGAGAATTTAGCAGTAACCAGGAACCAAACAGAGTATTATCCTGTAGGCATCCATTAGCCTTCTCAATCCTTTTCTGCACTCAAGTAATAATCTTGACCTAACACAATAACTTGTCATTGCCAGTAGTGTATCTCTTTCAACGTTCTCCTCCAGTAATCCTAGATTTTTGTAAATGCCTAGAATTTCTGCCTGAAAAACGCTGCAACTATCAGGCAATCCAAAAGAACGTCGGATATCCGTTTCCACAAAGTAGACACCCGCCCCTGTGCATATTTCCATCTTCGAGCCATCTATGAAGATAGCATTACCTCCATGGAGCTTCTCCGGTCCAGCCCAGAGGTCCCTACTAGGGATTTCGATAACGGGAGGGAACGTGGGTTATGACCAAAAAAATATCACAAGAAAATATATTTGGAATCATATGTGGTATTGTGGATCGCGAAATAATACACATACGATTATAAAACTAAGAACGAAATTTCCCACTTAGTAGAAATAGCAATGAATGAAATTTCTGAGGAGGTTTTTCAAATTTAAGTGTCTCTATGCCACGCAGATGTATAAAGCTTTAAAACAAAATTACATCTTAAGTACAAAATATTAATGAAGTTACGAATTGCATTTCATAACTGGAAATATGAAAGTAGTATATTTCATTAAAATTTTTTAGTTTAAGTAAGGAAATTTAATTCTTTCAGTTTTAGAGAATTTGGGGTCTAGTGTTAATAAGTTAACAAAAAGAATTAAAATCAAAACGATTTTCCCATTGTAATTCACATATAGCTACGTCCGCTCCGTGCTTTAGTTATGTCCGCTAAAGCCCTGCGAGCAATTTCTTATAAGACATTGCAAGCCACTTGTTATTTTTCAAGTGCTTTAAATCAGTATGTGGGCGGAGAAATAAATACTGATCTGCAGATACTTAAAACCATATAAATACTGTTTGCGCTGTTCAACTTTATGAGCAAATGTTGTTGGTATTGTGATAGCACCCAACAAGACATGAGAGTGCGATCGCTCACATAATATAAGACATTTTACCACTTGTTTGCTTCAATAGGGAAAAAAGAATTTGTTTCTTTGCATGTTTTTATATGAACAACATATGTATGTGAGTGTGTGTTCATAACTGTGTAAATGATAGTATTTTGGTAAGCAAAACAGTCAGAATTATTTATAATATTATTGTGATTTATGATTAAAAAATTAATAAATTTTAATAAAGTTACTAATTATATACATCATAGATTAATAAGTAGATATTAATGTGAGAGAAAAAACATGATTCAATTGTCAAAAACCTAATTCATGCAACAACAAAATACATGTAGTCACATATATTTTGTCTTTGTGTTTTGAAAAAAATAGTATTTTTTTTTTTTTTTTTTTTTTTTTAAACTTAGTTCAAAGTGCCTCTCACATAAACGTCTAGATGTATTCTATGATATACATATTGAAGGAAAATGAGAAAATAAATGTAACATTGAAAAAACATGCGAGAATTTGGCAATAAAATCTGGTGAAGCACGTGTGGTTCCACGGATTAAGCAATAAAATTTGGCGTAGCATATGTAGTTCGCTTAAAATTAGTTAAAAAACAGTATCCTTTATTTGATAACTAAATAAAAATTGAAATATGTACATAAGAAAAGAAACAAAATTTACCTAACAGTCTTAAAATATTTCATTCATAATTTTGTTATAGTGCAGATATTCCACCTTTACCTAACACCAATTTATAAATGGATAAGGCCTTTATATATTTGTAAAAATTTATTAGTTAAGGAGTGAACATAAATAGGAAACGAATTGGACATCCCAAATTTATTTAATTTATTCTTTTTTTTATTATCGTACGAGTGTCAGATAAAAAAATTAAATCCGAAATCTGGAAGTCTTTGGACATTCATTACTTTAAAATTTATTTTTTTTTTTTTTTTTTAATTTTTTATTACTTTACGCATTAGCTAGAATGATTGAATGATTACTTACTTTGCGATTTAAATTAAATATAAGGCCATAAAATCTATGATAATAGAAATATGTACATAAGTGAGAATTTTAATGAACATACAGTTATTATAAAACTAAAATTATTTAAAATATAAAGAAATACCGGAGTTCAAAAATCGAAGGTATTAAGGGAACATACTAGTCATACACTTCTAAATTATGGAACTGAGAGTTTCAAAATTTTAATAACTTTGATTTCTAGGTTTCAATAACTTTTCTAATTCTTAATTAAGAGTAATTTAAAAAAAAAACAATAACATATATATATATATATATATATATATATATATATATATTGTATTGTGAAGGTTTTTTTGCCACACATAGCAGCTACATATTACAAACAGAGCATTAAAAATACTAGCGCATCTTAAATACTTTGTCAATGTCTTGTATGATTTGCTTTTTTGCCACACCACTTGCACCACTTTTATGCGACAAATGTTTTCAACGCCTGTATTTGCCATCGCTCATACGCACTACGCATTTGCTTTGCTTCGGTCAACGGACAGTACAAATACAATTTATTGTTTATTGTACATGTTGGCTATGAACAATCTACTTAAAAGGCAAATGGACGGCAGAAGATAGTAACCATTTTGTTTATATTATATTAAATCTTACCCCAGGTCTACAACTGAGATTAACGCTGATATAATATGTGAGATAATGCCGGCAGGGGAGAGTAACCATTTTGTTTATGTTATGTTAAACCTTAAATAAGGGGTACACGTAATCTAATAAATCCTATAAGATATCATTATTTTCAATCAGTCACAGAGTAAACATGTACTTTTTATTTAAGCAATTCGTACTTTTTTAGCACAATTTTTATGAAAATGTTTTTTAACGTGTAAAACAAACACTAAAAGGAAACAATTTTACAAAAAAAAACATTGTTTTTCAGTAATTTCCAAAATACACATGCACACACACAAACAAACTTTCGTATATGTGTATTTTTTTTTGACAGTTCATCTTATAAGATGGTTCCCTGCAAGCATTTAGGGAATTCTTTTTCGAAATAGCTCACTAATTCGCCACTCTTAGAAGTGCAATAGAAGATTTCTCTCAATTTTCCAACAACAAAATATATTAGTATACGAATTGAATCTTCTAGACGTAACTACTTTAATCACTATTAGAAGTTGTTTGGATAATAGTTACAGTTATCCAAAAACGAAAACACTATTTTTCAACATCTTTTCTAGCATTTGGAAGATTGTTGTTTACCAATCCACATAATCTGTCGAATTCGGCACTCTAAGATGATTAATAGTAGAATGTGCAAAACTTTACAAAAACAACACACATTAGGTTCGAAATTTTATCATAAAATCATGATTTTGGCGATTGTTTACATTTCATAATGGGAAAAAGAACAAGCAGAAACAATATAATTTTTCTTAGTAAAAATAAAAATTTTCAAGTGATTAGAGTGAAAAAATATTAACATTAAATAAAATTATTTACGTAAACTGATGTGAAACAAAAAATTTATAAGTTTTAAATAAAAATTAAGAAAATAAGGTAAGCATTTATCATAATTTAAAAGATATTATTAATATTTCAACTAGTTCTGGGCAAGCGAATAAATTTAGGAAAACATTTTCATTTTCTATAAAAATAAAAAAATATGTTGTTAACAATTTGAGGGCCAGAAAATTTAGTTTTATATAAAATTCTTAATAACTAAAACAACATTTTTTAAAAGTGTGGGAGTTTGACTTATGTATGACATGCCCGCAGCAAAAGTCGCTAATTTTCAGAATAATTTTCTATAGAACAAAAAATTACGAATATATTAAAAATTCAATTTTACAAGTCTATTCTGTGGAAGATTAAAATTTATATATATATATATATATATATATATATATATATATACATATATACATATATATATATACATATATATACATATATACATACATACATACATACATATATATATATATATATATATATATATATATATATATATATATATGCAGCAATCAAAATTTTGGGAATGCATTGCATTATTTTTAGTAGAGCTGAATTTTTACACTTTAAATTTGAATTTTTAAAATTTTAAATTAAATTTATTTAAAAGTTTGAAAAGAATTCAAAGATTGTTCTTGTTGTGTAGAGTAGATTGTGGTAATTTTTGGTTAAGTAGCGGTATTTATTTCCAAGTTTCAAAAATCTTAAATGTTGACAAAAATGATTGAAAAAACTTTCAGGGCCAAGATGAAATTTAAATAATGATTTAAAATGGTACATCATCATTAAAATTGGTAATAAAGTAAGGAAATGATTAAAAGATCATATAGTTTTTAATAAAGGGAATCTCCTTTATAAAAATGGAAACATTTGAAAGAGAAATTAGAGAAAATTTATTATAAATATTTTTCCAAATATTTCCAAAATTCTTAATAGTCAGCTATGTGTTCAGCGAGAAAGTATGATTTTAGAAAAGTATATGGTGTTCGCCTTGTAAAAAGTGTAATACATTTGTTCTTTAATAATTTTTGAAAAACTGTCGATTTTAGAAAAAAATTAACCAAAAAATTTTTATTTATTTTAATTACATAGAAAATTTAATACAAAATTAAAATAAATAATAATGTAGTCTTGTAATATTTAGAAATCGTATATTATATTACTAAACATTTTATAATGCGAACATCATAACCTTTCTAAAAATCATACATTGTCGCCGAACATACTAATAACTGCAGGAAATTTTGTAAATATTCTAATAGATGTTAAATTTTCATTTGAATTCAAAATCTTTCTGTGCATTTATATTAATTGTTTTCTGTAGTAAACACAAGGAAGAGTTATTTTTGTTATTTAAAAAATAAATTACAATATTAATAATTATTCTTATTTTATTATATATATCTACTTTATTAAATTTGAAAGAAACAAATATTCTTTTCTAATTTTGTTCTTAAAATATTTTTTAGTATTCTTTTTTAATTTAATTTTTTTTAATGTTAATTTGAATTGAAAATATTGTTGTGTAATTAATTTTATTGCTTTCCATAATAAATATCAGAAAGAATTAATTTTGTGATTTAAAGAATTTTAATATTTTTACTTTTGATAATTTTGTTCATTCCTAATCCTTCATTTTAAAATATAAGTATTACTGGCATTATTATTTTAAAAATTTTATGCAAAATGGTTTTAAAATTCTGCAAAAATTTTCTATCGAAAGTGTAACTACGTCGGCACACCGGAAAGTTGATATGTTTCGCTTTTACTATTGAATTCTCATATAGTTAGAAATAGCATCTTTTGAGTAACGCTTTAGTGGGGATTGGAAGATTCGAATTAGGATTTTTTATTAGACACTTTTTACTGCGGAATAGTAGATCTTAATACGTGACGTACAAAACTTACTAAAGCGTTACGAATTCTGATCTACTTAGTAACACCGTTCGGGAAGAAATGTGCCACTAAGAGATAGTTCCTTTTGAGTAACGCTTTAGTGCGGATTTGAAGATTCGAATTAGTGACATTCAATAATGACTAAAGCGTTACTCAAAAGGAACTATCGCTTAGTGGCACAGTTCTTCCCGAACGGTGTTACTAAGTAGATCAGAATTCGATAGTAAAAGCGACGCATATCAACTTCCTGGCGTGTCGATATAGTTACGATTTCGATAGATAATGTTTGCAGGGTTGTGTAGAGAAATCTCATCACAACAGTTTCATAATACATCTCATAATACTAATATTTGAATCTACACGTGAAATAATTCTCTCAGAGAGCGAATTTGACACTCTCTGACACAAAAATCTTACATATTCTGTAACAGCCCATCTACACTTAACACAATATGTAAGATTTTTCTGTACGAAAAATATACACATACAAAAGTTTGTTTGTGTGTGTGTGTGTGCATGTGTATTTTGGAAATTACTAAAAAAGCAGTTTTTTGTAAAATTGTTTTATTTTAATGATTGTTTTATATTTTTATAAAAATTATGCTAAAAAGTGCGAATTTCTTAAATAAAAAGGACAAACAATAAGTTTTATGATTTCAAATGAAAAGAAAAAATATTTTAAGATTTTAATTTTGTTTTTAAACAATAAGGGTACTTACTCATTTAAACGCTTAAGTTTCTCATTTGTGCAAATTTGCGCGACATGTTTCATGAGCTCCTATTCAAATGTTGTGCAATATTAAGTAAATAATTGAAAAATTATGTTGAAAGCAATGATACATGCAATGATTTTATTATGATTAACGTAACTATAATTTTTTACATCGCTTTTATTAATACTTTTTAAATATAAGCAAAAGGCAGATGATTTATAATTGCAAAATTAAACAGCGAGACTAAATATTCGCGCATACTTATAAGTCTTGTGCAAATGATTTTCCATAAAATTTTTGACATTTCATTTGCGAGTATGCAAACTTACACACATTACACAGTTTACGAAAGTTTTGAACGTTTTCATAAGGATCCTTAATATAAATATCGTGATTAAAATTTGTATTAAAATGTATAGGAAATGGTTATTTTATTAATATGTATGCGAGATTTTTTAATTAACTTCGATCATTACACATACTCGTATCTTGATAAGATTTTACATGAAATATATTCAGATAAATCTAATGAATTTTTTAAAGCATTGGTGCATGGAAGTTAATTTGAAGCGAAAAATTTAATTCTGAGCTCAAAATTCTAATTCTTGCAACTACAAAATACTTCTTTACATTAACTGCCTGTTCTTTATATCTTTTCTTTTACGTATATTGCTTTTTAAACTCTCATTTTAGACTTATTTTATTTAGTTCCAATAAACTTAGATATTCCTTGAAAATCTCTTTTTGACTGACTGGGAAATCTCTAGCGACCACTTTATGTTACTTGCAGCAGTAAAAACATTAATACAATTTTTTATGAAGACATAGTCAATGATCCATTTTTTATATAACTGCCGATTTTGGGGGCTAAATCAAAAATTCTAAAAAATGTATAATATAATACTCACCTACATCTATAAACTACATGTTGTTGCATTGTAAGTGTTTTTTTTTTTCACTTAGCACCGTGTTATTATCCAGTGTATTTAACCTTGAATTCGTCTTAAAATTCTTTATGGAAATTAATCAAAAATATAAAAAACAATAGGTTTTTTTCGTACTTTTTGTATAAATTGCGGTAAAATGAGAAAAAGCTAATTTTTATCCCACAAAAATACAACAACGTACAAAAGTATGGGAACTCAAAAATACAAATTGTTTACCCAGAAATAAAACATCAAACTGTTCTAAAAATTCGTATGTGAATGTATTTTTTTAAGCATATTTTAATGTTTTTAATTTTACTTTCGTATTAGTAACAAACATATTTTTTTTTTTTTTATTTTAAAATTTTTTATTGTATATTTTTATTTTTAATTATTTGATAATTTACATAACCTAAACGATAAAATATTCAGGGCTGTTTCGTGCAAGAAGAAGAAGAGCGTTATTCGAGTACGGGAACACTTTTCGGTAACATTGGTATCCCACGTGCTCCCAATTTAGAGTACGAGAATAAAGCTAATTTTTATCATACAAAATTTAATAATTTAATCATTTAAAATCTATATATTTTTTTCTTTTATTCGTTTTAGGACAAACCTGGTGCACAGATTTGTGGTTATTGCGGTTTGAGATTCGTGAAGAAGGATGGTCATCATTAAACCTTTAGTTAATAAACAATAAAAACAATGAGAAATATAATTTAAATTGTTCAAACAACTTTAAAAAAATATAAATTACAATTGTAAAAAAGCTTTTTTTAATTCCATGTCAATATTTGGACTCGTATCTAAGTAACATTTCAATAAATTTGTTAACACAGGAGGATAATTGTTGAAAAATGTATGTATGAATGTATGGATGTATGCATGTTTGTATGTATGTACGTATGTAAAACGTTTTCAATGCATTTCTAATATTTTATCCTTATACATTTTGGCAAACGCACACAAAACAATACACAATTGATTCAGAATCACTACGAATCCGGGAGGACCCATTCAAAGCTCTTGCCAGAATAGAAGTTTAACGCTCATAAATGCCTTAAGTATAGTAATATTTCAATGATGTTTGGCACAAATAAGTAATACACATCTATAGCTGAGTTCGTTTACCCAAAAATTTGTACTGCCCAGTAAAAACTTTTACTGGATTTGCGTTCGCATAAGCAAAATTCAGTAAAGAGAGTCAAAATTGAGAGTGTTAAATGATATATGTGTTATATATAATACATATAGAAAATACACAAATTTATTTTAAAGTGCCTTATGAAAAAAGTTGCAAATGTACTGTAGAAATGAAAATATGTTCTTACATGATTTCCAAAATATTATGTCTGAATGTTTCAATTAACGTGAGCTGGACCATTTTTAAAACACCTATAAAAATACGAATTTCTTTCAATAGCATTATTAAAATCTACGATAAAGGAAAATGAACTTCAAAATATTATAGAGACATATTACGGAAAATGCAAAGGGTCAACTTTATACTTTTGGTTTTCAAAAGGCTAAATCAGTAATTTTGCAAATACGTTCATATTTATTGTGCTTAAATATCTATGAATTTATGAAAAAAAAAAAAAAATAAATAAATTCTTTGTCTTTGAAGTTTACTTTTTTTAATGTCTATAGTACAATGTTCCTTACAAACTATGATATTATTTATATTTAATTATTTTCTAAAAATATATTAATAAATAGTTTATGAATTAAAGTGTTTCCTCATATTGTAAAAAGAAATGTTTTAAAGTATTCTTTTGAAGTATTAAATTCCAATAATAGATCAGATAGTAGGGTATTAAAAAATTGTAAGGCACGAATAATTGGGTTCTTTAGAGCAAATTCTGAACGATGAAATTTAACATGGGGTATTGAAGGAAATTTTTGAAAAAAATATCTGTACTGTCAATATTAACCATTTCAAAAATAAATGACATAGATTGAATTTTTCTTCTTAGTCCCAGAGTTTCCAAACCAATTAGTAAACTACGTTGCTGATATGAAGGTAGAGGCTGAGTAATTCTTAAATATTTTAAAGAAAATTTAACAACTTTTTTCTGCACATTTTCAAAGCGATTAATATAAGTTTTATCGTACGGTTTCCAAATTATTGATGCATATTCTAAATTTGATCTAACATTAGTTATGTATAAAATATTTAGGTTATAAGGATCTGAAGAATTAAAACTATTTCTTTTGATAAAGGCTAAAATACAATATGTCTTAGAAAATAATACCTAAATGAGGTATAAAACCGAATTTTGAATCAAAAACTATTCCCAAATAATTAACTTCATAGACATATTTTAACTTGAAAGAGCTAATATTAGATGATTTAAATTTTTGATTTAAAATTTTTTAAATCATCTGCAAATAGGAAATATTTTTAATTTTCAAAACACGCCGAAATAAATGCCCTAAAATGATGGGCAAATGCAAAAATTTGTATTTCTCAATACAGACAATGCAAGTTCGGTTCTGAATATATGAGTGTATCAAAAAGAGTAAATTAGAATGAATTCCAATTGAAAACAGTTTTGAAACAATATGATATGTGATACTTTATCAAAATCGTTCATAAAATCTGTATAAATAGTTCCAACTTGAAAGCCCAATTCAATGGATGGAAAATATTTATAAATTAGCAATTATAACCGTGCCCTGTCAGGAAATCCATGCTGCTCAGAAATAATTATTGATTTTGTAGCAAAGTTTAGTCGCTATTTTACACGAATTGATAGTTTTTCTTTTTGACAAATTTATGTTTTTGTGACATTTATTTTCTTAAATAACCATTTACCATAGCTCCCATATAAACCCACTTCCAGGAATCGCCCTAAAGTGTATAAAATCATCTAGATGTTAGTATCAACACATTATTCTGTATTTGTTGAATATTTTATTTTATATTTAGTAAAATTGGCCACAGGTGTAATATCAAGTCCCTTTCCCTAATTTCTATGCTCGTACATAATGGTGTAGAGTATCATATGGTCATATTGATTAAGTTAAAATAGACATTTTTTGTTTGTTTTGTTATTTTAAATTCATTAATAGAAATGTGTGAATGCTTAGAAAAGGATAAAGATTTATTTAAATTTGGGAAATGTGGCAACCCTATTAAAAATAAAAAATATTTATTATTTTTATAAAAATATTTTGTGTATAGATATTAATAAAAGTATACAGAAATATTCATAACTTTCTAAGTAATTATTTACGCAAAGCTAAAGACAAAAGTTGAAAGTTTGTAAAAATATAGTCATATATACCATAAATTGGAAATATAAAAGTTTAAAGGCGCATATTTCTGAAATGAGGCATGATATTGACTTGAATCTTTTTGCAAAAGATCGGAAATTATATATGCTAAAGGATAAGCTTAATTTGGAATACATATTTTTAAAATTTCTTTCGCTATTTAGAAATAAACCAAACAAAAGGCTAAATTTGGGGTTTTTGGAGAGAATACAAATTTTTTAATTGTAATAACATATTTGTTTATAAAGATTTCTTAATGAAATTTGCAGGAAATGTGGATCTCAATCAGGGGTAGGGTTTTTCTGAATTCCTAAATAAACTAATCGAAATTCCCAAAAATGGGATTTTTAAAATTTTTGGCTATAGAATCCACATTTTTCCGAAGTCCCGTAGATTTTGATTTAAAACTTTTAACAACATATTGAAGATTCTTAAAATATATTCCGCTTGTCGATTCGTGCTTTGGGATTTGAGAAAATATGGTCTAAAATCAAAACTTTCATATAAAATGGGTCGGGAGGGTATGTACCATGACCAATTGAGTTATTGGGCTTGTTTTTTTATCTTAAAATCATCTCGGTGAAGTTACCTTTCAGAAAAGTGCAAAATTGTTATATGTTGCTAAAGAAAATTTTATTTTAGATAAAAAAGAGTGTAGATATTTTTCGGCAAAAAAAAAACACAAAAAGTCGTCTTTTTTGCAATTTTCAAATTCAAAATCGTTTAAATTTGGACTCGGTAAAGATATCGACTTCAAATTTTTTTTTATTGAATAGATAATTTTCTTCTTTAACTAGTTAAGAAAAAAAAACTAATAAAATCGGTCGGAAATACTAGGATATATATGAAAAAAACTGGACCAAGAACATGCAAAATTATGGTGCTTAAAAATTCAAACGCAAATAACTCGAAAACTATAAGAGATAAATTGGACACGTAAGCATGTTTTTATAGGTCTTATCAGGGCCTACAATAATATATAAATATTTGAAATCGGACGAGAAACAAAAATTTGGCAAGCGATTAAAAATTTTTTATGTCAGAGGTAGCTAACTTTGAGTTCCCTTAGCTCCGCCCCTGAGGGGTTTGTTGTGTCCCCATCCAAACTTAACATTGTACGCTCCTCTGCTACGCCTATACCAAATTTCATGAAAATCCAACCAGCTGATCAGAAGTTTCAGATTTATTTCCAAAAAATTTCGATTCTGCCCCACTGTGGCCTGTAGCATTGAGATATTTAATAATGTCTTTGAGACTAGTGTCAGATATCTCACAGAGGTTGTCTAATTGGTACCTTCCCAGAAATTTATGTCTGATTGCGTTCAAGGCTGGGCATTCACATAGAAGATGATATACTGTCTCCTCCTTCCCGCGATTGCCACAACTACGACAATATTCATTGTAAGGGAGACTAAGTCTGCTTGCATGTTTTCCGATCGTCCAGTGACCTGTAAATAATGCTATTAGTCTCGAGATGTCCTTACGTTTGTAGCCAATGAGTTGCATTGAGCGTTTTCCGTTGTAAGTAGGCCACGTTTCTTTCGCGACTCTACATTTGTCCAGATTTCGCCATCTATTTTTCGCCTTTTCTAGAAAGTGTTTTTGGATTCTGCTTTTGACTGTTCCTAACGGGATTGCGACAGAAACCGATAAGTAGGCATTCATAGCAGAGCCTGCCCGGGCTAATTCGTCTGCCTGTTCATTACCATAGTAATCCCAATGCGCAGGAACCCAGACTATAGTAATGTCATACAGGCGACTTAGTCCTAGCAGTTCCTTTTTACACTGTCTGACTAGAATAGAGGTAGTTTTAGATGATTTGAGCGATAGTATTGCCGCTTGACTGTCGACAAATAAACCAATATTCCTTTGAATATTTCTATCGCGAATTAATTTACACGCTTCCCTGACCGCTAGTATTTCCGCTTGGAATACGCTTGCCTCGTCAGGGAGTCAATATGAGCGTCTAAGCCGACACCGCAGTTAATCTTTGAGCCGTCAGTATATATCCTAGTTCTATATTGTTCAAGAAGATTTCCCCTTCTCCATTCACTCCTGGTGGGGAATAGGACATTAATAGTATTTCCGAAGTCCATCTGGGGAATCATATAGTCGGTAAATTGATTGAATTGCGGGGGTATTAAACTTAATATCCTCGCGTGCCCATACGTTCTTGATCTGCAGCTTTTCGTTGCAGATAATCTTATCGCACTATTGACTGATGATTCAATAACGTGTAGGTCTATAGGTGTTAGGTGCAATATAATGTTCAGAGCTTCTGATGAACTGGTACGTAATGCACCTGCAACGCCAATGGAAGCGGATCTTTGTATCTTGTAAAGTTGATCCACCACGTATCTCTTACTAGTAGCGGTCCACCACACAAGAGATCCATATACAAGAATGGGCCGTACTATTGCAGTGTATAGCTATTTTGGCAATTTTGGACTCAAACCCCATTTCACACTTAAGATCTTTCTACAGGTGTAGTATGCTACCGTAGCCTTACTAACCCTATGTTGAATGTTTATCTTCCATGAAAGCTTGGAGTCCAAAATAATGCCCTAGTACTTTGCATTGTCCGACAAGGTGAGCTCACAGTTTTCTAACCGTGGTAGTCTGAAGCTCGGAATCTTGGTCTTTGTGGTGAAAAGTACCAGCTCTGTCTTGCCCGGATTCACTCCTAGTCCACATTCTTTGGCCCAGTCGCTGAGTGTAGTAGAGCAGTTGACATGATATCGCTTATCACGTTCAGAAACAGTCCTGATACCACATCGTCCGCATAAGCCACGACTTTCACTTCTAATTTTCACACTAATTTTTTGTATGAAATATTAATTGAATTTTTTAATTAAAAAGTGTAAAGTACTACTTAAATTTGGTTTAACTTTCTTTTGTTTGGCAATATTTGTTAAAAAAGAAAGAAAGCATTGGGGCAATAGCCCTAAATTTAAGGTGCCAAAAACTATAGACAGTCCAAGAACTAATGCTAACAAGTTTCAGCTTCTTCAAAGAAAAGATTTCACCAATAATTGTGGACTCTACCCACAGTTTTTCAACTGTGATCGGATTAATTGGGGATAAATATACTCATAAACGAATGTCTATTGGGACGAAAATTGTATCAAACTCGTTATAGCTGCATAATGAAGCTTTAAGTGTTCTCAAAGACAAAAAAAATCCAGTATTATACGCATGAGTTAAAGGATGCAAAAACTTTTAAATTGGTTTTATTTGGCCTGCCACAACTGAACACAAAGATAATTGGCGAAGAATTTGTTAGCTCGCTCAACATAAACTCGGTAAGCAGTAAGGAACTAGCAACAAAGAGATCCAGTGTAGATGACGCACTCTATCTCATTGAGTTTCAACGTCAACATGTTTCAAAAAGAGAGGTTATGAAAATAAGATATTATTGTAAGATATCTGTGTGTTGGAGAAAACCTATAAAGAGCAATAAAGGTCCCACACAATGCTCCAAGTGCGCTATATATGGTGATTTTGGTAATTTGTATTCTGAGGTAGCTAAAGGCAGAATCTACGACAACAATATTAATAATGACATTTCCAATGAAAGACTTCTAGAAATATTTTTTGATGCTGTCGATGCTTTGCAAAGATGTCAAAATAAGTACAACAAGCTACGAGTTTTGGGTATGATGCTTAAACATTCCATATAATTCAACCGGTAGACACAATGTTCATGTTATGCATTGGAATGCCCAAGGCATAACAACTGAGTCAGCAGCTGCCCAGCTGGAATACGTTTTACATAAAAAACCGATATTCTCCTTTTAAGTGAGACTTTTTTGAAACCATACTACAAATTTCAACTTTGTGGTTATAAAATTTATAGAGAGGTTCGATCTACTCATGGCGGAGGAGTTCTAATTGCAATTAAAGGTTATGTTAAGCATACTTTGTTACCAAAAATAAAAACAAGTACTGCTAAAAGTATTTCAGTACAAGTTATGATTAATAGAAGGCCGGTGATATTCACTTCAGCATATAATCCAGTTTATACTACCAATTTTAAAGCTGATTTGTTTAAATTAACTTAATTTTCAAACGACTATTTTATTTTCGGTGATCTGAATGCCTAAAATACTCATTGGAATTGTATCTCAAATAATTCGGCTAGTAATGATCTCTATAGCCACTGTTTTCAATCCATCTACTGCATTTATTACCCAAATTAATACACTCTCTTTGGACAAAATATCAACCCCGTTCAACCGTCCCTGAGACACATCCAAATGTTTTACAGCCGGACCATATACCTGTGTCTTGCGTTATTTCTTGACAAGTTCAAAACATGACATATTCAGTTCCCCTGTATTATCGCGCAGACAATCAGAAACTGGGTAGAAAATGAAATTAGGTGCCAAAACATTGATCAACCTGTTACTAATTCAGTTAATCTAGATTTTTATTTTAATAAATTAATATTTATAGTTAAAGAAGCGTTTAATAAAATATTTTTCGGTCATAAAAATTCTTAGCAACGAGAAATCTCTGATATTAGTAAAATGTTAATTAGTCAGAGAAATAAATACAAACGTAAATTTCAAAGGTGTATTGATTTTAATTATAAAAATAAATTCAAAAGTATTCTGAAGCTATTAAATAAACTTATTGATTTTCACCTTAATAAAGATCGCAATGAATCCTGGTCAAAATTTATTTCAAATTTGCCTCGGGCTCTAATTTTGGAAAGTAAAACAAGCCCTTAAAGGAAACAAAATGTCTTTTACTGGTCTTCATGTAAACGGTGAAGTTTTAAAAACTGGCAATGAAAAGACTAATTCAATAGTAGACGTATTTGGTAATTCACACACCATTACTTTAAATAATTATTCACCTATGATCTTAACGATAAAATTCTTGACAGATCTAACGTAGAGCTTATAGATAGATGAAGTTATATTGTTTGTACTTTTCTTGAAAAGTAGTAAAGCCCCCGGTTTAGATGGCATTAATAGCATTATTCTTATAAAGATATGCCCGATGCTTTTTTGGAAACTTTATGTAAACTTTTCAACTCTTTTTTAATAGAAGGGTATTTCCCAACTACTCTTAAGAATTCAAAAGTTATCCCAATTCCTAGGAAAGGAATCTAAATCCTAAATTACCGCCTAGATATAGACCAATCAGCATCCTAAGCCTATTGGATAAAGTATATGAAAAAATAATTAATAAAAGAATTTTAGACTTTTCCAACCAAAATAATATCATTAACCCTCAACAGTTCGGATTCACCAAGGAGCACTCCACAGTACATCAACTAAAAAGAGTCGTTAATTTTATTGAATCAAACAAAAGAAATCGTAAGAGCACTAGAGTTATTTTTCTTGACATTGAAAAAGCCTTTCTTCAATTCCTTCAATCCTCCAACGCACTTGCAAAAGATAATAAAGAGTTTTTTATAACAGCGCTCATTTGCTGTATCTATATATAACACGCTATATAGTGATAGACAAATCACTGCGGGTCTGCCGCAAGGATCGGTATTATCACCTACTCTTTATTCAATATATATTTCCGATTTTACTGTTCTTATGAATCAAGAAGTAGCTTTTTATACTGACGACAGTGCTTTTATTTGCTGCGGTAAAGTGTCAAACGGAATAATCAAAAAATGGAAGATAGTTTAAAATCTACCCATAAATACTTCGATAAATGAAAGATAAAAGTTAATGTTAGTAAAACACAAGCTATTATATTTCCATATAATAAATCACAGAAACGTATTCCTACAAAACATTTATATTCTAGGGGAGTCAACAGAAGATATAAACTTAATTTAAAAAACAAGATACTTATTTAAAAAATGTGTATTAGACCAATTTTGACCTACTGATGCCCAGTCTGGTTTAATAAAGCTGCTAAAACTTACACAAGAAAATTACAGATAATACAAAATAAAAATCTGAAAATAATTCATAACCTACACCCCCGATATTCTACTGATCTACTGAATAGAAACTTTAAGCATAAAATGTTTAATTCATTTGCAAGGTAACAAACTCTCTAATTTAATGAAAAATTCAGAACTTCTACATATGAATTAATAAGAAATTTGCTAAACAATCACTAAGAATATTTCTTACTTAAAGAGTAATAATTAACGGTTTAGGTTTTTTTAGACAGCTTTTCCTTAATACTATGATATTGGTAGTTTCCTTATTTAATTATTTAGATGTGAATTGTTGTGATACTTTTAAGTAAATCCTCATAACAATGTAACTAATTAATTATTTTATAAAGGTTTCAATAATCATAATGATAATAATAATAATAATAATAAAAAAATTTTTATTTGAATTATATTTTTTCATTTCTTTTCATTCTTATATTGATAATTGTCTTTTTGTTCATAAGCTAGCAGTACTTTTATTGATGTTAAAATTAACAAGTTTAATTCTAGACGTTAACTCCTGACGTATATATATTTAAATTTTTGTATGAAATTGCCTATGAACATTAGCAACAAAAGACAGCTACTATTTTAATTAGAAAAGTCTAAAATTCTCTTATTTATTATTTTCTCAAATACTTTATCCAATAGGCTTAGGATGTTGATTTGGTAATTTAAGATCCTTTCTTTTGTATTCTTAAAAATCGTTGGAAAATATTCTTTCTATTAAACAAGAGTTGAAAAGTTTACTTAAAGTTTCAAAAAGCAATCGGGCATATTTTTAAGAATAATGCTATTAATACCATCCAAACCAGGGGCTTTATTGTTTTTCAATAAAAATAAAAACGATTTATCTTCAGCTAAATTGGTGAGCTCCACATTAGATCTGTCAAAAATTGTATCGTTAAGATCATGAATAAATATTGAGACAGCCGTGTCCATAGGTGAATAATTATTTAAAGTAATTGTGTCTGCTATTGAATTAAATGTTCAGGCCAGATTTTAAAACTTCTCTAACTTATTGCTGATTATAAGGACTTTTGTTATATTCCAAAACTTTTTAGAGCCCGGAGGCAAATTTGAGATAAATTTATACCAGGATTCATTTCGATCTTTATTAAGATGGAAATCAATTTGTTTTTAAATAGCTTTAAAATACATTTTAATTGATTTAAATCCCAACATCTTTGAAATATTTACGTTTGTATTTATTACTCTCACTAATTAGCATTCTACTACCTCTACACTAAATTTATTTGTTTAGGCTTACAGATTTTATATTGTGCGAACTAAAAAATTCTTCGCCGATTGTGTTTGTATCCAGTTTTGGTAGGCCAAATAAAATAAATTTAACTTTTTACGTCCTTCAACATGATTTTAAAACTGGAATTTTTTGCCTTTAATAACATTCATTGTACAGAGACAGCGAGCTGGGTAAACTCTTCGTACCATTAATCATTCGTTTACATGTATACTTGTCGCCAATTAATCCAATCATAGTTGAAAAGCTGTGCGTAGGATCTACAATTATAGGAGGAATCTTTTCTTTAAAGGCAACTGCTTCTTTTTTTATTTTAAGAATTCAATTAACACTTTCTAGCTTAAATTAACACTATGTTTTTATCTTGAGGCAGATATGCCAAATGACATTACGCAATTTGATATGATAGTAGTTCTCTCATATTGCTAAATCTTGTAGTTCTTTAAATATTTAAAATTTATGTTTACTCTGTCCTTCTGAACCCCTCTGAACCTACTCTGTGTGGGATATTTCTGAACCCCTCTGAACCTATCCTTACTGTTATTCTTTCATCACCTCTTTTGGCTACCTAAACGTAAAAGTACAAATAATGTAAAATATCAGGTTTTATAGTTAAAAATACTACGATTAAAAACATTTAATTTAAGGCTACCGAATTCACCCTCTTTTACCATTATTTGAATTTCCAAAAATCCGTTCTTAGTGGATGTCTACAGTGAAGCCGAACCAAAAGCTCAAATCCCTTGCCTCTATCTTTTGTCGTTTGGGCTGGCCAATGTTGAATCAGTTAACGTTACTCTTGTATTTGTCGCTTTATATGGTTTAATATAACAAATAAAAGAAATTTTCGAATATTTCCATTTCGTGTTTGAGGTAAAAATGTTGTGTTGGTTCTGGATTTTGTGCGACAAAATTGACACTTAAATAAATTGTTTAACTTGGCTTACAATTTTCCTCTTCTGTGTTACACGCTTAAAAAATGCTCAATATTAATATTCTACTCATTAACTTATATTCAAATTATAATTAAATTTGAAAATTAATGATAGATCCACCCATACTATTGTAAAGTCTTCGACTACAATTATTTGAAATTAATATATTTGTCTTTAAAATTTTAGAATCTGAGGCTAAAAGAACCATTAAAATTAACTTTAAAAGATATTGTAGGACCCTAATATTACGACGTAAAATCGTAACGATATTTCGATTCTCGGCAAAAGAGAATGAATTTAATCATCTAAAAAGAGAAAGAAAGAAGTAATTGTAATTATTTTTACTCTTACTGTCAAGAGAAAGCTCTACCATATGATCAAAGAATACAAAGAAAATAAACTGGGTCAATTTCCTACAACAACATTTCTCACTCCTCAGATACAAGTTCTGTGTGAATTCAACACACTTGTGAGAAAAACAGCACAAAATAATGAAAACTTTTCTTTTGAAATTTAAGGAATATTACACTGGCGACACATTTTTTCACTACACACAATATTTTTTCACACACATTTTAACTTTCGTAACACGAATATTTTTCACAAACCGAATTTTTTTTTTTACATTTTTGAAATTTAAATTGAACGAACAAAGTTGCTTCTTTTGGTATTAAAAATAAAACTAAATTTAAAATAATTTTAAATTATTTTCATATTCATCTACAAAAAGGCAAAAAATGTAATTATATTTATATTTGTGGATATATGATTTAATAATTTTTGAATATTATTTTGAGCAACTATGTGTGCTTATGATGTATGGTGAAAGTGTCCCGGTAATAAAAAGAAGGGGTAAAGAGCCCTTATAGAAGGCCTCTTTTATAGTCAGAAGAGCTTTTCCCTGCATTCCATGTTCATTTATTTTTTTCACGCCATGTCATTGAGAGCAAGGCCTTACACATTCGCGACCCAATGAGGCCCTTCTAAAAGACTTCTTGAATAAAAACTGCCAGCAGGCCTTCTGAAGAAATGCTACCAACAGAGCTTCTGAAAAAAGCTGTCAGCAGGTCTTCTACACTATTTAATAAAATATTTCTCTATTTATATAAAATAATTGTTTTTATTTTAAATTATTGTAAAAAGTTTAAAACTTAAAAAATCACTATTATGATACACATCTGAACTTTTGACGAAATTTCTTAGGTCGAGATAAGACAATTTATCTAAAAATCTATCCTAATTTTACAAATGTAATTATAATTTGAGCATGTACCTTCCGTTCTTTAAAAAAAAATTGGAAAATTGGAAGCTAAATTAAAAAATTTTGTGGTGTTATTTCATTTTATCGCACTAAATTCACGACCAATACAACATTTTTACCCCAAACACGAAATGCAAATAATTCAAAAACTGTTTTTTTTTTTTATTAAAATAAATAATATAAAGCGACAAATACCTGAACACTAAAAAAGTAGCCCATAATGCACCTAGAAGACAATTATTATGAAGTGAATAGCAAGAGTGGGAAATCGAACTTTATTTTGTCTCATTCCGTTTATAATTTCCATCTATAAAACTTGCTTTTTTGGTGTTTACATACAATGGCAACATTACGACAAAACTGAAACTAACTATATCGACACACCGGGAAGTTGATATGCGTCGCTTTTACTATCGAATTCTGATCTACTTTGTAACACCGTTCGGGATGAACTGTGCCACTAAGCAATAGTTGCTTTTGAGTAACCCTTTAGTTAGCATTGAATGTCACGTAAAACGCCTATAATTAAAGGTGCTAATTCGAATCTTCAAATCCTCACTAAAGCGTTACTCAAAAGGAACTATCTCTTAGTGGCACATTTCTTCCCGAACAGTGTTACTAAGTAGATCACGTATTAAGATCTACTATAATGCAGTAAAAAGTGTCTAATAAAAATCCTAATTCGAATCCCCACTAAAGCATTACTCAAAAGATGCTATCTCTAACTATATCAGACTTCTATAGTAAAAGCGATACATATCAACTTCCCGGTGTGCCGATGTAGTTACACTTTCGATAAAAAATATTTAAAGAATTTTAAAACTATTTTGCATAAAATTTTTAAAATAATAGTGCCAGTAATGCTTACATTTTAAAATGAAATTAATTGCACAACAATATTTTCAATTCAAATTAACATTAAAAAATAATAATGTTACGTTTTTACCTTTTAAAAACGGTCGTTTATTTCCTTTAAATAAACCTGTACTTTGATTGCAAATAACAGCAGTTTAGTAGTTTAAAAGTTTAGTAGTTTAAAAGTTGTAACGACTCTTTATTTTATTTAAAATGTATAACAATAACAGTTTAAATAGTCACTTGCGTTCTAATATAAACACTCACTTAATTACACACTTTATACAGCACACTTTAATAATGTACAAGATTATACAGCCAAGGCAGTTAATTTGTCTTTACTTAACGACGCTTCCAATTAGACTGACTCAATGTTGGTCTCACGGCCAATTTATATACACTGTATTACCTACTAGATGCTTCTTGAAAGCTCTATTTCTTTCTACAATGTTATTAACGGACAAACTAGAGCTTTCGATGTTAATGTTAGCGCTTAAACATTTAGTGTTGCCTTACTTACAACCAATGGTGAATACTTTTTATTCAATGTTGTATGTTTACAACTATGTTAATAATTTTTACAGATATGTTAACTGCTGTTAACATAAACGGAAATGTCTAGAGGCATTGAGAAAGATTTAAACCAGCCGTTAAAACCGTTATATTTGAATTCAAGTACAATTTCGTAACACTGCCCCCGTTTAAGCCTGTTTGTCCCGAATAGGCACGAATTTACTTTTCCCATAGGCAGCTAGTCGTTCTAGATGTACGACCTTCATTTTAGATCTCGGGCTCTTTTCTTTCTGTATTCTGTACACCACGTCGTTTAATTTCTTAATCACTTTGTATGGTCCATCCCAATGGGTTCGTAGTTTGGGAGGCAGTCCTTTCTTACGTTGTGGGTTATACAACAGTACAAGCTGGCCTTATTTAAATCCTTCAGAATTCGCTGCTCGATCATATCTGGCTTTCATTTTATCGCTGGTCATTTTTATTCGTCTGCGTATGAATTCATGTAGTTCGTTCAGGTCATCTTGCTCTTGGGAAATATTTTCCTTATTTGTTGATGATTAAGCCCGAATTCTAAATCACCAGGCAACTTGAGTTCTGTCCCGAAGACAGGTGTTCGAGAGGTTGAGTCATGAATAGCTGATATGTATGCCAATAGAAATTTCGGTATGTGTTCATCCCAGTCCTTCTGATGTGCATTGACCACTTTTCTTAAATATTCCTCCAGACTGCAATTGAATCTTTCGACCATGCCATCAGATTGAGGATGCAGTGGCGTTGTTCTGGTTTTTCTTATTCCGTATAAATCGCACATTTCCTTTAATATGGCAGATTCAAAATTTCTACCCTGATCAGAATGCAGCTTCAGTGGAACACCATAGCGGCACACCCAGTTGTTCACAAATACACTTATAACCGTTTTAGCTTCTTGATCAGGTATGTCATATACCTCTGGCCATTTGCTGAAATATCCATAACCACTAGAACGTAACGATTTCCGGCATCACTGACGGGAAAAGGGCCTGCTGCATCCATTGCAATCCGCTCGAATGGCGCCTGAGTTATACTGCTGAAGTTGTCCACGACTTCTTCTTACTGGGGATTGTTTATGTGCCTTGTATTATATAAGCTCACCTCACGTCGAGTCTATACAAGACAAGTTTTTTATCAAGATAAACGTTAAAATCAGGGCAATTCACCTGATTATTGTTTTTGGTTGTTACAGTTGTCACACTGCATATGTTAAAAATATTAACGAATTCTTATTATTGCTTTTGTAAAATTTTAACGTTACCATTAACATCATGTTAATAGTAAATGCAGACTCATAACCTAGTGTCTACATTAGGCAAATTTATATCAAAACAAACGTCAAAATCAGTGCGAATATATACAAGGTAACCTTAAACAGTTGATTATTATTTTGGTTGCTACAGTTGTCAAACTGCATATATAAAAAACAATAATGAATACGCCATATTGTTGTTTTTGTGCAATTGTTGCCACCTTCCACAAATTCGCGTTAAGTTTGACGTTTGCTTTGATAAAAAAATCTCTAATGTAGACACTATGTTAAGACTACCCGTTAACGCGCAATCAAGAACAGTATTAGCAAAAATAATCAGCTGTTTCACTAAACAAAACAATACTGCAAACTGCTGCTGACCAAATATAATAATATTCATACCCCTAGTCAACACGTAGATATTTTGTGTCCGCAATTCTATCTGTCTCTTTAAAATGTTAATTGTGGACTAATAAGAAATCTATTCAAAATTTTGTTTTGAAAAGACACATGAAGAATAAAAAAAGGTAATAAATTAAAATTTTCGATAAAAAGAAAGACAATTTAACATATAAATTTCACATGTACGTTTTCTCCACCCGTTAACATAAAGTTGGAAATGAAAATTTGTTGCCGTTATTCTGCCGACGTTATTTCATATATTAGAAAATAAAAATCTCTTCGTGTAGACGTAACACAGTGCTTATATTAGACAATTTTTTACATAGTGTAATAAGAAAGTGATTTCGTAATCCCAGCTGATTTAAATTTTTTCACGCACGAAACTGTTGTTATTTTTGCATTCGTATGTAATATTATATTATATTATATATACTCTTCTTCATTTTCTCATTTTTTGCTCATAGCATTTTGGAAACAATTTTACAAAAAACATTTTTTTAGTAATTTCCAAAATACACATGCACACACACAAACAAACTTTAGTATATGTGTATTTTTTGATAGTTTATCTTATAATATAGTTGTTTATCCCAGGTCTACAACTGAGATTAACGCTGATATAATATGTGAGATAATGCCGGCAGAGGAGAGTAAACATTTTGTTAATATTATGTTTAATCTTAAATAAGGGGTACACGTATTCTAATTAATCCTATAAGATATTATTATTTTCAATCAGTTACAGAGTAAACATGTCCTTTTTATTTAAGCAATTCGCGCTTTTTTAGCACAATTTTTATGAAAATGTTTTTTAACGTGTAAAACAAACACTAAAAGGAAACAATTTTACAAAAAAAACATTGTTCTTCAGTAATTTCCAAAATACACATGCACACACACAAACAAACTTTCGTATATGTGTATTTTTTTTTTTTTTTTTTTTTTTTTTGACAGTTCATCTTATAAGATGGTTGTGTAGAGAAATCTCATCACAACAGTCTCATAATAATTCTTATAATACTAACATTTGAATCTACACTTGAGATAATTCTCTCAAAAATATATCTCTGACTGAAAAATCTTACATATTCTGTTAGGTGTAGATAGGCTGTTAAGGGCAATCAGGCCGTTCGTGTTTGTTGGTCTTCGAGTGTTTTGCGTTTCAAACTCGTATTGGTTAATGGTTTGGCGTCACCGTACCACGTTACGGGTTGTGAAGCGGGTATTATCCACGTGCATTCGTTTTACCCCAATTGAGGTCATATTTGATAACTAGTAACACTATGTAGATACCTGGTGGAGTACCAAACAAAACTCACTTTTGATATTGAATAGAAGAATTCGGGGATTCCGACTTTCTGTGTTTGTCGAAAGCATTTTTCGGGGGAAGCTTAGGCATTTTGCCGTAATTAGTGATGGTATTATTGATTATTCCGAGGCCAAATAATTCCTCTTCAATGGTATATTGCTGTTGAAGGGGTAACTTAAAAATCAAACAAAAACTAATAATTTAATTTTTTCTTAAGAACTTTTTGGTACCTCAAAAAGTATTTAGCGGAAAAGTTTGACTTTCTAATTTGAAGCAAATTTTGTTTAAATGTTTTCGTATATTTTTGTAATTCTTCCAAATGTAATATAACATTAAAATTTGTTGCAAAAGTCGGCCGTAAATTTATTAGTCAGCTACCGCCGTAAATTTTGGTCGGCACAGGACTCTGATTTGGGGCCTTAACTTTTTACAACAAAAACTTGTCAAAACATAACAAAGTTAACAAATTTATTTTTTTTAATTAATTTATTTGGAAACGAAATGGGGGAAATGTGTCAAAGTTTAATTGAGTGGTTTCAAACACTAAACCTAACAGCACGACATTCCAGTAATGAGGATTTATCAGATGGTGTGGCTTTGGCCCAAGCACTCAACCAGTTTGCTCCCGAATCATTTACAGATATATGGTTGTCGAAAATTAAAACCGATGTAGGTGCCAATTGGCGTCTCAAGATGAGTAATCTTAAAAAAGTTATTGAGGGCCTTTACGATTACTATAGTGATGTGCTAAACTATTCACTATCGGAATTTCCACGACCAGATGCTATGCGTATTGCGGAGAAGTGTGACCCCATCGAAATGGAACGGTTGTTGCAATTGGTTTTAGGTTGTGCTGTGAATTGCTCCTCGAAGCAGGATTATATACGTAAGATTATGTGTTTAGAGGAGTCGTTACAGGCCAATATTATGAGAGCCTTGCAAGAACTAGAATCGACTTGGCAGGGAACTTCAATAACCAGAAATTCTCTAAGTATAGCTAGTTTTGATTACAAAATGTTACAGGAGGAACGTGATCAGGTGGCACAAAAATGTTATGAATTGGAAAAAAAGATTGTTCTACTTACGGAAGAAAAATTCAATATGAAATCTGAAATAAAAAAGTTGCAAGAAGATCTCAAACGAATGGAGTTGACATCTACAAACATCGGAGACGATGGTGTTTCATTGGGTCCTGTACAAGCTGGTTCAGTGCGTTTCAATGACATGAGACGTCAATTGGATAATCTAAAGGAAGAGCTATTACAATCGGAAACAAACCGTGAAGATTTAAGAATTAAATCGCAACAACAGGAAAGTGAATTGCAAATTTTACAACAGCGCATTGAAGAAATGAACAAGACCACAGCAGAATTGATACAACTAAAAGACGAAGTCGATATTTTAAGAGAATCTAATGAAAAACTGAAATCATGTGAAGCCCAAGTAAACATGTATAAGAAAAAACTTGAAGACTATAATGATTTAAAAAAGCAATTAAAATTATTGGACGAAAGAAGTGCTGAATATTTACAACAAAATGTGCAATTTGAAGAGGATGTCAAGAAATGTGCAGCCCTTAAAGGCCAGGTTGAACTTTACAAGAAAGAGATCCAGGAATTACACATAAAACTGGACAAGGAAATGGAAAAAAATATCAAGCTTGAATTCGAACACAAAAACATGGAAAGTACTATAACTGCATTACAGCGTTCCAAAGATAATTTGTTGAAAGAACGTGATAGCTTAAGAGAAGCAATAGATGAACTTAAGTGTGGTCAATTATCGAAAAGCTTGGAAGTCGCATATAATAGTAACACTATGTCTAAAGAGCTACAACAGCCAGCAGCTTTAAATGAAAAACTCGAAAGATTGGAATTGGAAAACAAGGCCTTAAGAGAGGGCCAAGGAGGTCAAACTGCTTTAATGCAGCTTTTGGATGATGCCAACAAACGTAATGATAATCTTCGTGAACAGTTAAAGGTGGCAAATGAGAAAATTATGACTCTGACTCATGCTACGTCGTTAAGTGATAATGTCTCCAGTAACAGTGGCAGTGCTGGCGGTAATGAATTCGAGAAACAAATTAAACAATTAGTGGAACTCAGCCAACAAAAGGCTTTGCAATTAGATGAAACTGTTAATCAGAATACTGCTTTACAAAATAAAATTACACAATTGGAAAACACACTAAGCGCTCGCGAACAAGAACTCTTATTATTTGATACAAAATATCGAAAATGCGTAGAAAGAGCTAAGGAAATTATTAAGAATCTTGATCCACGTATCTCAAATGTGGTTGATGTTAATGTTTTAGATAATATACAAGATACAGAAGATTATACTATAAGATCTACTAAACCATCATCTTTGGAAGAGAATCTAATGTTAACGGCCTTCTATAGGTTAGGAGTTAATGCTCAGCGTGACTCGATTGACTCTAAGATGGCCTTGCTAATGGGGCAAGGACAAACGTTTCTATCACGTCAGCGTCAATCTGGACCTAGAAAGAATACAATATCAACAATAAAAGGCAAATGAGTACATAGATAAAAAACATTGTTTTTAAGAACCATCGTTTATAATAACAAAACAAATAATATATATATATATATATATATATATATATTCATTATTATCAAAATGTAGTGAATAACAAGTATTTAGTACGGCATAAATAAATATTAAAATATATAAAATATAAATTATTTTGAGTGGCTATAGTCGTTTTAAATTTATTTTCCTAAAAATATCACATCTTCATTTAGGCGTTTCTTGAACGATTTTTTGAAAGAATCCACTAAAGCTCAGTACACAGAGCAAAAAGTTAAAGATTTTCTGAGATTTCTTTCCATGGGACTTTTCATTTAATTTTGTTTCTGCGTTAAGCAAGATTTTTAAAAAGTCAACTTTTTGATTATTTTTTTTTTTATAATATACATGAAATGTTGTAATGTGTACCATAAGTACGATTTACAACTCAAGTATTAATACAAATTTTCATATTTTTCTAAGGAAACAAAAATTACATGGAGTTCTTGGGATACGAAACACGGCCTCACTATTTCTAGTCTAGAACACTTTCTCTAGACTACGCATGCTTTTTTTAATATTTGTATTTATTTATTATATCTTAAATAAAAAATTATAATTTATCTTTTACAACCAGTGTCAGACGATAAACAATTTTTCTCTGACGTATTTCTTCTTTTTAAGCGTATTTGGCATTACTTCTTAATATATTACGAGCGAGTGAATTTGAGTGTTTTAAGGCTTTTTATGTATGTTAATTTCGTTTGTTACCAGAGGTACTTTGAGACTTATGAATATTCGAATTTTTTTTACATACCAGGCGGCAGATGCAATTGTTCATAAAATTTTATTTTGACGCCTTTGTATTTTTTCAATGTTATAAACTGCAGCCGTGTCCCATAATTAAATACCAGTTTTAGAATTAAGTTGTAAAACAATAGTTTACTCTAAACTCTGCTTAGAATTTCTTGTAATGAGCCGGTTAATTTCAAGTGCTTTCAACTTTATTTGGGTTAACTTTGCATCAGTATGCGTTTTCCGTGTATTTAACCTCCGTTTGTTGGGGTATAATTTGATTAGTTATTCAAGTTGTTGGGCATAATTCTCTCCGCAATGTGAAGGTTATGTGTATGCATTTCTGTTCGTTTACTTTTATTTTACATTTCTTTAACAATGTTTCTAGATCAGATACATGATCTTACAGCAGAGGCTTCTTGGGGGTTTTCATGAGCGCTTAAAAACGTTGTGTCGTCTGCAAATGTTGATATATGGGTTCGACTATTTGTTGACATATCAGAGATAAATATTAAAAATGCCCCTGTATACTTCCCTGGGGCACGCCTGCTGTTACAGGATGGGGTGAACTTAGGGAGTCTTCTTTAAAGATAAAATTCTGTTGAGTTAAATAGTTTTCAAGTAGCATGTGTGTATTTATGGGTAAATTTACTCTTATTTTTTATAACAAGCCTTCGTACCATACCTTGTCAAAAGCTTGCGAAATGTCGATGAAGAGAGCAGAATAAAATTTATTTTTTTTTCAAAAGCCTTGAATATAACATTAACAAGTCTGTGCGTTTGTTCAATAGTAGTATGTTTTCTTCTAAAACCAAATTTTGATTTGGGATACAATCAGTTCGATTCATTATCAATTTCAAATTGTTCATTAATAGCTTCTCGAATAACTTTGACATATTTGATAACAAGCTAATGGGTTTATACGATTCTACTTTACTGTGATATTTTCCTGGCTTCAATGAAACTTTCCATTCTGGTGGATAGTATTCAAGGCTAACTTGAATACTATCCACGCTGTAATACGCATTTTGTTACTGATTTTATCAATATCAGGGGCTATTTTGGAGTTCAAGTCAACAATAGCCTTCTCGAATCTTAAAGCGATAGGGTTCAACTGCTCTAAAATGGGTGGCAACTCTATTGTGTCATCTGATAAATTTGGGATAAACATGTTCTTTAGATGACTAACGAATAGATTCCACTTTTTGCTTTCATTTCTTGCCCAGCCTCCTTGAATGCATCAATGCAACCACCAGGCCAATACACAACCCCAACCAATAACGGGAAACCACCCGCTACCATAACATCAACAAACAACGATTCACAGACACCAAACTCTGTACTCCTATAAACTATTTTATGCCTCAAAAAGACAGAAATATAAAGGCAGACACTACCACCTCTGCACAAGTTATTACCACCTCCAACAGTTCCAACTTCTCCCAAATCACGATCATTTCTAACGATATCATATCCAGAAATAGAAACAACAGAAGACAATGTTTCTTTCAACAGCCATGTTTCTGTAACATCAGTAACACTAATACCAGAATCATATAATAGATTCCTAAATTCCTCTAGCTTCGGGGATCTAGTGGAAGGGTTGATACTTTGAACATTAATATGTCCAACATTAAAATTATTAGGATTTCTAGCAAAAGAGGCTCATAGAGCAGCACTATCTCTAGCAATGGGACCCAAATTCTCATTAAGGTACATTAAAATTATAAAGAGATTTAGTTGTTGTGGAGAACTTATCAAACTAAGGAAAATTCATTAAAAATAAATCTTATCTACTTCATACATATGAAAATCAAATGTTTTTGAATAATTTCAAAAGATGAGAAATACAATTGTTATTTCGAAAGAATAATAAGAATTTTTCATAGTCGAATAATTTGTGTTAGACGATACAATTGTATTATGATATTATTTAGCTTAAACACGAATCTGCTTTCAGTTTTTTTCTATCAGGTCTTGATTTTTTTTTTTTTTTTTTGCTTTAATAATAATTCCACATTTTTAGAAGAAGCGCACAAACGTTCGGGATCCGTCCAATCCATAAATTGCTTATGCGCATAAATTGGCAAGAATATGTTCATACTAAGGCTTATTGCAGATTACACAAGGGAACAAAATTGAACTTTTTTTGTGCTGTCTGGAACTTTGTTGCCAATTTTTACTAATTTGAGGTCGCTGATTTCAAATCTAATCTCCATTTTTCTCTATCAGCTCGACTTTTCGAGATATACCGTTATGCCAAAAAAAAAATTAAGGCACTTTCACTACATATATTGGAATAACTTGAAAACGGTTCACCATATTCAGTTAAAAAAATCCGAAAATCGGCAACAATATTATCTTTAAGGCGTGCTTACATTGTTTTTAAATTTGCTTAGTAGTTTCAGAGATATCGTTGAAGTTTTGAAAAAAATAACAATTTAAAAAAAATTTTTGCTCTATAAAAATTCATAAAAAATAAAAATGCGACAAAAATCGCATTGGTCTAAAAACATTTAGTTAAACATATTTTTTTTTATGGAAATCGCAATTTTTATCAATTCGGTTTTCTCAGTAAATTGTGAATAAAATCAAAAGTTGTGCGCCGATTGCAACGAAATAAAGCTCATTTCATTCGAAATATCGCCATACCGCCCTCGACACCTTACAGTCCACTCTACTCTCCCAAGCCGAACTGGTTCTATCCAATCATTGATCTTCCCAAAGAAGTAATTCAGCGGAGGTTTCGCCGTGGTTTCCCTCTCCGAGGCATCCTTTGCTGCGCCTTGCCTTGCCAATTCATCGGTCAGTTCATTACCAGATACATTACAGTGGCCAGGCATCCAGCAGAGTCTCACCATGTAGTCACTTACTAAATATTTGGAAAACCTAGATTTTACCTCGTGTTCGAATTACTCACTATGGCGAGCTACAAAAAACTTAATAGGACCAGTTATAAGCAGACCTCATCTTTTGAAATTATTCAAAAACATTTGATTTTCATATGTATGAAGTAGATAAGATTTATTTTTAATGAATTTTCTTTTGTTTGATAAGTTCTCCACAACAACTAAATCTCTTTATAATTTTAATGTACCATAATGAGAATTTGGATCCCATTGCTAGAGATAGTGCTGCTCTATGAGCCTCTTTTGCTAGAAATCCTAGTAATTTTAATGTTGGACATATTAATGTCCAAAGTATCAACCTTTCCACTAGATCCCCGAAGCTAGAGGAATTTAGGAATCTATTATATGATTCTGGTATTAGTGTTACTGGTGTTACAGAAACATGGCTGTTGAAAGAAACATTGTCTTCTGTTGTTTCTATTTCTGGATATGATATCGTTAGAAATGATCGTGATTTGGGAGAAGTTGGAACTGTTGGAGGTGGTAATAACTTGTGCAGAGGTGGTAGTGTCTGCCTTTATATTTCTGTCTTTTTGAGGCATAAAATAGTTTATAGGAGTACAGAGTTTGGTGTCTGTGAATCGTTGTTTGTTGATGTTATGGTAGCGGGTGGTTTTCCGTTATTGGTTGGGGTTGTGTATTTGCCTGGTGGTTGCATTGATGCATTTGAACGTTTACATAAGGATTTATTCGATAAATGCACTAATATAATTATTATGGGAGATTTCAACTACAACCTCTTTAATGAATCTTTGTCTAATAATTTTCACCTGATGTGTCCTGATGTAGGTTTGAGTTCAGTTCATAACTCATGTATGCCAGTTTGATATGTCTAATATCTATAGTACAAATGATGTTCTTTATTGTTGAATACCTTTAGCACGTTATATTACATCTAGTTCAACTTTTTTTGTTTAAAGAAGGACAAAATGTTTTTTTTTTGCCGACTATTGTTATGCTATGCTCATATATAGAGGTTTTTTGAAAAACGAGTCGTTTTCTCAAGAAACACAAATTGATTTATTTTTTCATATATATACACTGCCACACATTTGAATAAGGAATCACATTTTTTTAACTTCAATTAAGTATATCTCCTAAACTAGAGTTCAGCAAAAAATAATTTTTTGCGCAACCAAATTTCAAAGTGTTGGCTTTAGATTCCTGAAGAAATAAAAAATATACATATTTTGTTATACTAATATTATGCATTTATTTAAAGACATGTATTCCCGTGGTACTTTTTCGTGTGTCACTTAAATAAGGAATATTTTAAAACTAAGTAAACTGTAATTTATTTTTAAATTTTAGGTTATTAGAATGAAAGTTATTATCTTCTAGCACTCAATTAGTAATGAGTACTGCCACCATTTTTAGAAATAACCACAAAAATGCGTTTTGGCATTTACTTGTATAATGACTCTAAGTAATTTAGCGAAATTGAACTCCATGCTTCCGTTATTGCATTCTTTAAGGATTCTATCGTCTCAAATTGTTTTCCTCCTTCATAAACTTTTCTTGCAAACCAACCCCAGATATTTTCCATTGGATTCAGGTCTGGTGAATATGTGGGCCAATCCAAAAGTTGAACACCTTGTTGATTAATCCATTGTTTTACTGCTCTGGCGGTATGAATCGTGGCGTTGTCGTGTTGGTACGTCCAAGGTATGGGTCCAAAGAAATCATTAAATTTGGGAAATGCTTCCTCCAGAATGTTTTTGTAAGTCGTTGCAGTCATTTTGTTAGATACAAAAACCAATTATATGGTACCATAATGCGAAATGGCACCCAGTACCATTATTCCGCCCTCACGGCTGTGTCTGCGGCTCAAAAATAATTCCTTCTTATTTAGATCATGGAAGTAATAGTTATACCCGTCGGGACCATCAATATTAAACTTTTTTTCATCGGAAAATACAACTTTAAACCATTTGTCGGACCATTTCATTGTATTTTTGATAAACTGTAGACGTTGCAATTTGCGTTTTTCATTAAGTGGTGGTTTTTTTACAGTTTTCGTCGGACTATGTATGGGCAGGACTTTAAAATACGGTGCACTGTTCTTAGACTGGCACTGACTCCACTTTTTTCACGTATTTTTGATACCGACATGGCAGAATTGATGCAATTCTAAGAATTTTTCATCTTTCTTTTGGAGTTGTTGCCATTTTCTTCCGCCCTTTCATGTTTTTCCGTATCTTTCACGTTATTTAAATAATTGTACACAACTGTCTTTTTTCTATTAATGTTTTTGGCTATTTGGACCGGATTCTGATCCTAAGATTTCAAAATCAGAATTTTTTTCTTTTTCAGAGTTATTAAGAGCCTTACCACATCCCATTTTGAATAAAAACTATCAAATTAAAAATTCTTTAGCCGTTTATATTGAAAGAAATTCAAATCACAGCCTTCCTGATTAATATTAAAAGAATTCCTTATTCAAGTGACACACGAAATAGTACCACAGAAATGCATGTCTTTAAATAAATGCATAATTTTAGTACAACAAAATATGTATATTATTTATTTCTTCAGGAAACTAAAGCCAATACTTTGAAATTTGGTTGCGCAAAAAATTATTTTTTTCTGAACTTTAGTTTAGGAGATATACTCAATTAAAGCTAAAAAAATGTGATTCCTTAATCTAGTGGCAGGCAGTGTGTTTCAAAGCCAAAAAACATCTCGATTCGAGTTGTTCAAGTATTTAACACACAAAAAAACATACTAAAATTTCATACAGGGTAGAAATTTTTAGTAAATAGAAATTTTTTGGTAAAAGAATTTGTAAAAATTGTCAAACAGTTTAAAAACAAAAAATTATAAATGAAATTTATATTTTTTCATAATTTGATTTGTTTAAAAATTTTATTTTTTGAATTAGAAAATGTTTGTGTGTGAAATTTCTATATAAATCAAAAATTTATGAAAAAATTGTGTTTTTCAAAAAATAAAAAAAAATAAAAAAATAAATAAATAAACAAGTCAAAAACTAATGTGTGTGAACACATTATTATTGGTCTGTGGGCTTGGAAAAAAAATAACGAAGGAGCTGTATTTTCAGGATTTTCAGGATATGTATTTACATACATATAACAAACTTATATATACCCTTCATTTTTGTGAAGGGTATAAAATATGTAGCAATTTCCTAAACAAATAAAAAGGACAAACTTCAAACAAAAAAAAATATATATTTTAAAAATGTATTCTTTTTGAAATAAAAAATTACAAAATGTTCATAAAAACTATTTTCCAAAAATGAAAAAAAATATTAAAAAAAGGAACTATAAAATAAAACAAATTTAGCATTATTACTGCATATAGTTTATTTCATGCCGTTTTATAAAGGTACTTAATTAAATAAATTTTATTATTATTTAATCTAAAAACTAAAAAAATGAAAATGTCTTTATAATTAATTGGAATTTAAAATATGACCAAGAAGAAATTTAAAATAATTACTAATATCTTAATAATAAAAAAGTAAAACTCAACAAAATTAAAAAATTTTATTTGTACAAAAACCAAAAAAGAAGTCATAAGAAGAAGTATTGAATAGAATAACTAATTAGAAAATTTACCTGTTTATAATGACAAGAATTTAATCATTGAAGAATATTTATCAAGTTTTATTTCTATTTAATTTATTTTTCAATTAAGAAGAAAGAAACATTTTTAATAAAGTTACTACAACTTGGATTTTTTTTAGCTATTTAAAGAATATGCATTTTATTTTCATATACAGTGTGCAGCGTAAGTCTAAGTATCCCTAACTCATTACCATATTACCCAGGTTACTTAAATATATATTTTAACCAAATTATGAAATTTATTTTTATTTCACATATTTGTTCCTAAAGTACAAAATAATAATAATAATAATAATAATAATAATAATAATAAATAAATAAATAAATAAATAATAATAAAAAATAAAATAAATAAACACGATACGATTTTTTTGTGCAAATGTATGATTATGCACGGCAAAAGTCTTAATACCCCTCCGAAAAGGTTAACAAAAACTATGGTAATCTACATTTTTTTGTACTAATTCGCTATAGGAAAAAGATAGTAGGACTTTGAAGTATTTTTACACTGAGAACTGGTTTAAAGTTAGTTATTTCTAGAACAGAAAGTGTTTCATTAGCTTAAAAAAACGACCGGACAGGAACTGACAATTCGGGATTGAAATATAATAATATATTCCCACAGAAATGGAAAATTATTCAATGAAAATGGTAACATAGTAGTAAAAGTTAATCTCCTGTACAAAAAGTTATAAATATATTTAAACAATAAAACCGAATTAAAAAGAATCTGCAAATACCAGTTACAGGAGTGTTTTAATAACAGTGTTTCTTCATATATTGTACGTAGATTCGTAAAAAGAGCTAGGTATAATGCACGTATAGCACCAAAGAAACCATTTGTCAAGAATATTTATAGATAGAAACGGCAAGATCATGGCTACATATCGAAAACAAATATGTTCTGAGATAATCATTTTTTCTGAGGAATCTAAATTTAACACTTTCGGACCAGAAGGGCGACTTTTAGTATGTAGAAAAAAAATTTGAGGGGTTGAATCGCAAGCATATACTTAAAACTGTTAAGCATGGTGGTGGCATGGTGTAGGGCTGGATGTCGTCAAGCGGTGTTGGGAATTTAGTACTTATTCATAAAATAATGGATAATAATTAGTAGTAAGTAATATGTAATTTTTGGCATTGAAGGCTTTATATTACTTGAATAAATAAAAAAAATAAAAAATATATAAATAAATAAATCTGTCTACCTGAATACTTTCAAAGAAAATCTTAATAAAAGTGCACTCAACAGGACAATAAACCTAAAACATCGCAACTGATGGGAAAACGTCTTATATGCATTCCCAGATGTCCAGATATGAATCTGTTTCAATCTTGTGGATTATTTAGAAAAGCAATTGTAAAATCATCAATTTTGAGTAAAAACAGAGAATGGAGGAAAATATTTGAAATTACACAAAAAAAAAAAGTTTATAAGAAATAAAATTGTCTTAAGAAATATCCTACAAAATCGTAAACACCTAAAAGCTAAATCATACGTTAAATCCTTATATAGTATTCAAGCATTTATCGGGGTACCAAGACTTTTGCTACGCAACTTCATTCAGCTTTTATAAAAATTGGGCTATTATTTTTTTATTTTGTTAAAGAATTTAATACTTTTTTTGTTTCTTTGAATAAATACATAAGATACTTTTAAATAAACGCTTGTTTTTAAAATATTTTTTATTAAATTTATAAAATGTTTTATATTCGCTGGATACCAAGACTTATGCTGCACACTGTATGAACTAGTACAATCAAATATTTTGTTTTAGTATTTTAGATGAATTTAATTGAGACAGACACAAAGTTTTTTAACCTTTTTTCCTTGCAAATTAATAAATCCTGGCTTTTGTTATTAAACCCCTTTAATAATAAAAATAATGAAACCGCAGTTTGCATAAACCAAAGTTTATAAATTGTTTAAATATATGTTAACTAAAAAAATTCATATTAAATGTAATATAGAAATTAGCAAAATATTAAGATTCAGATTTTGAAAACTTTAATTTCATATTTAGTTACCGCTCATTTATATTTTATTATTAAGGAGCTTTAAATTTTTATGAATGGAAATAAAAAGTGCAAACTATATTAACGAAATATACACATTTACATAAAAAAAACTTTGATTTAAAGTTTAATAAACTTTATCCTAAAGACCTTACACTCATCAAAAGGAACACAATTGAACTAAATTCAATTGCACAATTTTAAAATTGTTTTTAAATAAAAACATTTATTTTAATGTTATTAAGGCTGTTTAGAAGAATTTTCTAGAGCCAAATATTTATGTGTTCAATTACAAAAAATTAAACTAAAATTAAAATAAATTTATAATAAAAAATAAAACATTACTTTTTTCATAACTCAGTTTTTGTTTTATCTCTTCCGAAGGGCTTCTTTTATATTAGCAGCTTTCGACCTTATGGAAGATTTGTTTAATCCTGTTGTTTTTCTTCAAATTTCTTTTGAACTGGATAAACAAATGTTTAAGACAATTTTTGTTATTCAACAAAAAAACAATGACTAATTTCTTCTCCTTCAAGATTTGTTACATCAATCAAATTAGGTGTGAAAAAAGTCATTATTTTTTGCCATAATAAATTGTAGCATGACATACAATAAAGTGTAGTTAAAAAAATGTCCATTTTGTTACACAAGTCTCAAATAAGATTATCTTCATCTAAAACACCAAATACGGGTAAATCTATAAATAAAATTTGCAAAACCAAACGAATCGGCGGCTGTAAATGATGATGATAAATAAACAATTGAGGAAGCTAAAGCCCAAATAAGTAGCAGTAAGACTACAGTCATAATCATAATAATAACTACTTGTTGTTCTACGTTGAATAAAGTGTTCATAAATATTATTTTAGGGTATTGTAGTTGTTGCTGTTTAAATATACGTTTAATGATATTAATATTAATTTGCAAATTATTAATGATCTGCAATTGGCCAACCACTGGTCACCAGAGGTTCCGTGGTAAGGCATAACCTTCTTTCGATACATAAACATTACGATCCGAGTACAACTGAGTCTCCGGTTTAAGCTCTTCTTTAAGGCCAGTACCTCCACCTGCCGCATTTGCCCCATCATAAGTGGTTATAGTTTCGGATTTACCATTTACTGTTTTAGTAATGGTAGTTGTTTTATTACCCTGAGAATCTTGGGTAATTTTTGTGGTTTCATAAGTGCCATCAGGTTTGCGTATAGTTTTAGTCATAACACTTTGACTAAACATTTTGGGGCCCTGATTGAGATATATAAATTATATTTATAGACAAATTTTCATTCAATCGTGTGTTTTTAATTACCTGATAATTTCCATCAAAGGCTCCGCCACCAAATGAACCTCTAGGCAACATGGGAGTCATGGGTGTCATAATATCAGGCCGACCACGCGGCATCGAAGACGGCGGTGTAACACGTTTACGTAACTCTTTATCTTCATCTACCAAAGTACCGTGTATTTTACCCATTATAATTTCCTCATCGCTTAGTTTTGGTTTAGTTTTGCCATTGCGCAAGAATTTATTATCGTTGCGTGGTAAAATATTGCCGTGGGCTTCATTTTCGGGTATGTGCTTTAAGACTTCTCCCTCGCCATTGGCAAAACGTTGTATAAGCGAATGTAATTGATCCGGAAAAATTCTAAAAATTGAATTTGTATAAAAAACGGAATTTAGTAAATTATTTATTTATTTTTTCCTTTAAAATTTTATTTCTAAAATTTGCAAATATAATTTCTTAAACAACTTTTGTTTATTTGTAATATGATTTAAAAACTAAAATAAAACTTACTCTCCATCCAAATCAGTGTCAAAATATTGTTTATTTTGTTTTTCGAATTCTTTGAGGATTTCACTTTCAAAACCGGGTTTTAAATATTCTTCCTTAAGATTCTTTTCTACGGCAATGCCATTATCTATAATTAAAATAATACGATTAATATATAGAATATTTATAAAACATTGTTACCTCCTTCCATTTCGCTAACAGCCTCCAATATTTGTTGCATTTGCCTTTCAAAATGCTTTTGCAATTCCATAGGATTAGTGAAAATTTGGAAAGCAAATTTACGATCATCATCAAATAGCTCATCATCTGTTTCGGCCTCTTCGAACCATTGCGGTTTACGGAATTCATCCTTAGCCGATGCAGTCGAACTAAAAAAAAAATTATTGTATGAACGAATAAAAATTTATTGTATAATTAAAAGTTCTTGAATAGCTCCAAAGAATGATCACTAGATTCCTAACGCTTACATAGAAGTAGTTCTGAGGATGGCTATTTCAAATAAAAATCATTGGAAAGAACTATTTGCTTGCATTCTAAAACTAGTTGCGTAGATAATAATCTTTTTCTGGCAAATTTTTACTGTGTTCCTCTTTTTATAAAAAAAATGTTTAAGAAAGGGTTTTTATTAAATGATTACATTCCGCATTTTCTATATATATAATACATTTTATAATTTTCCAGCCACTGTACAGTGTGAGATTTTAACAATTTAGCTTATCAAAACCCGTAAAATTATTTTTCGTGTTTTGAAAAAAAAGTTAGTTATACTGATTAAAAACCTTCCAGATAGCTGAAAAATAAAGAAATTGCAAAAATGTATTTTTTGGTAAGAAGTTCAATTTTGAACGTTTGTAACTTTTTTTATTCTAAGCAAGATCTTTATGAATCTTTTTTTTTATTTTAAGGATTGATATGTTATCTATCATAGAAAATAATTTAAAAAAGGTTATCAAGAAAAAAATCTTGGGGATCTTTCGGTGTTCAACTTTTTTGTCACTTTATTTGTTTTTATATTCATTTTTACTGTTGTAATCCCTGATATGTCATCCAAAATCAGTAAAAAAAAGTTTTGCTCCAACTTGCTCTTTTTCTATTCACAAAGCAATAACTCATCATGTGTCAACGTACAGTCAATCGCATAAAATATGTATACGACTCATATGTATTTTTAAAACTTTCGATATTTATACTTATTTTTAAAAATATTTGTAAAAATGTTTATCTTGTAGTTAATGGAATTTCTTTACACTAAGAAATTTCAGTGGTTCTTTTATATAAGAGGTCATAAAAGATGAGCTAATAAGAATATTTTCTTAGTGTAAAGACATGCCATTAACTATGAGACCAACATTTTTATAAGTATTTTTAAAAATACGTACATAAATGGAAAGTTTTTAAAATACATATGGGTAGTATATACATGTTTATGCGATTTACTGTATTTCTGCATCAAAGAACAAGAAAAGTTTGAGAGTTATTGGGTTTATTTCTGGAAATATTAGTACAACTTCAAACAAAACTATTGATTCTGAATAAATAAAATCAGTTTCAAATAAAATAATTAATAAAATCAATTCAAGATGACTGTTAGCGTAAAGAATAAAACTTCGTTTTTTACATTCAAATATAAATTGGTTTATTAAAAAGATTGTTATTGAAAAAAAAAAATTTCCTCCTCCACTAAACAGTTGTGGAAGTAAACATATCAAAGACTGTTCAGTTATGTCAAAAAAAAAAAAAAAAAACTGAAAATGCAAATGCGTTCAGAATTCATTTGCTGCAATAATTGGTGAACTCATAACTGCTTCTTCAAAAAGAGGTAAACTCATACAAGAAAATAGAATGAGCTCAAATTAATCCTTGTCTAGTCTTTCAGCCAATTAAGCGTTAGCTATGATAGTAGATATGGGTTTATCTACACATTACTATCAATTGTTAAGAGAACATATATGGGGAATTCTCTTTTTACGTTTACCTTTAAGAAACCGACTTTAAACCTCAAATATTTTTTAATTTATATTTTTTTTTTTAATTAACTTTTGATACAATTATATCAACAACTTCTCGTGGAGTAAAACAAACAAAAAAAAATTCAAGATCTAAAATGGTTCCATATGGTATCGGCAAGCACTAAAAGTTAAAAAATCCAAAAAGTGTTTGAAAATAACAAATTTTTTTCTTTCTTTTGATTCCTGTAATCGCGGATTTTAGCACATGTGTTCAATTCCTCTAATGTAAACTATAAACACTTATAGAAATAGTTCAATCAATGTGTCGTTGACCAGTGTTAAATTATATTGAGGACAAGTGGTGAAACCAAATTTTCAAAATTTTAATTTTTTGCGGTTTTTCGATTAGAAAATTTGCGCCGTTTCGAGTATTGCCAAATATAGAATGGAGGTTTATTGCTCTTCTAATAATGAATCGTTTGAGATACATCTCGTTAATGTGCCCTCAATAGCATCGCTATAGGGAGTGCCCCAACTTGGGGAGAATTCTAAGAGGTGCTTTTTTCGCAGAGCACACTTACAGCGTAATTTCAATGAAGCTAAAGTATTGCGTGATCAAAAAGGGGTTTAAATTATATTTTAAATTGATTTTGGCGCAATATCTTTTTTTACATTTTATCTGAAATTATATCTATATTCTGTTTTAGTTAAGCGAAAAATAAGTTTCAACAAAAAAATATTGCATAAAAAGTATTCATGACCTGAGACCACGGCACACCCAAGGCGATAATTAAAACCGGTGAAAATGTATACCAATCTGTAGCTGTTATTATAGCTTATATCGGAATCAGGTGCCACTCAAAAATAATTTCGCGTTTGAATGTAATGCAACTTTTAGCATTTTTGTGTGTGTATTTTTGTCATAGAACATTTTTTTTATAGTTATATAATTAATGTATGCAACTTTTTATTTATTAATATCATTAAAATATTTTTTTTTTTTAGATTTAGATAGTTAGGTGTGAAAAATTACATCAGCGAGTGTACATAAAAATCTATGTACACTTTGTTTTTTTTTGCTCTATGTCCTAAAAAGAGGTTTAAACAGATTTTTGGTCGCGGTTATGTTCAATAATGTAAAACTTACCAAACCTCCTTTAATTTGTATTTTATATACTCTGTGTATGTTACATATTTAGCTATCATAACATAAACGGTCATTTCTTGTCCATTAATATCATTTTGAAAGATTTTTTTATTGTTAAATATTAAAAATACACCAAAAAATTTTATAAAATTAAAAACGAGAAAATCAAAAACCAACAAAGTATGCACGTTGGTTAAAATTTGTTTAATGAAATGCTAAAAAATCACTGAGATCGCGATTATTTTCGGTGTCACCAACAATATCGTATCATTTTTGATTTGTAATTTGGACGTATTGATGTATATTGAATACGTGTGGTAATTTTTTAAATGTTGTTGAAAATAGAATTTTGGCAATTTTTTATAACTTTTTATCTTAAACCTCCATAAAACTAACGCTGTTCGCTAAAAGTCATTCACGCGAACAGATTTGTATTTCATTAAAGCTACCTAATATTGATACTAAACAGCGTTGATGTGCCATTAAAAGATTTTTTTATTTTTTTTAACCCCAAAAGTAAACGAGTTTGAAGAAATGTCAATATCCCACAGTAATTCAAAATTATATACTTCTTATGAATCTTTAAAAATGTCCAAAAAATTATGTTACCCAAAAAAAAAAAAAAAAAAAAAAAAAAAAGAAAAAATTGTAAGAGTCGTTTGCAGAAATCAATCTTCAATCATTGATTGATCATTGACATTAAAAGATACAAATATTCATTTTAATTAAGTGACTTTGTTGATAAAATAGGGTTGTGATGGCACAGCTAATAACCGTTATTGTTAGCTCATTCAATGACGCAATCTATCTTATCGAGTTTGATCGGCAACATGTTTCAAAAAAATAGGTTATGGAAATAAGATTTTTGTAATATTTCTGTGTATTGGAGAAAACCTCTAAAAGGCAACAAAGGTCCCACACAATGCTCCAAGTGTGCTATGTATGCTAAAAATTGTAACCGTATCGTAGTGTGTACAGCCAGCGCCGGAAATCACGATTATGCAGTTTGAACACTTAACAAAATTAATTGTGATGGTAGTGTGATTTATAAGTGCTACAACTGCATAAAAAAGAGCCTAAAGAATGTAAACCGTAGAGCTGATGATCCAAAGTGCCCAAGCCGTCAAAAATATTTAGAGATCCGACATCGGGTAACATCTAGAGCTAGGGCAACTGGCAGAAGAACTGTTTTGACGATCATGATTTTCCTGAATTTGTATTCTGAAGTAGTTAAAAATGAAAGCAATGAAAGGGATAATAACGATGACATTTCAAACGAAAAACTTATGCAAATATTTTTTGATGCTGTCAATGCTTTGCAGAGATGTCAGAACAAGTACGACAAGCTATGAGTTTTGCGTATGATGCTTCAACATGCCATATAATTCAACTTGTATTCACAATGTTCATGTTATGCACTGGAATGCCAAAGGGATAACAACTGAGTCAGCAGCTGCCCAGCTGGAATATGTTTTGCAGAAAAGGAAAATCGATATGCTCCTTTTAAATGAGAGGTTTTTGAAACCATGCCACAAATTTAAACTTGGTGGCTATAAAATTTATAGAGAGGATCGATCTACACATGGCGGAGGAGTCCTTATTGCAATAAAGGGTAATATTAAGCATTTTTTGTTACCGAAAATCAAAACGAGTACTGCAGAGAGTATTTCAATACAAGTAATTATTAATAGAAGACCAGTTATATTTAGTTCAACTTATAATCCAGTTCACACTTCCAATTTCAAGACGGATTTGGATAAACTAACTTCATTTGCGGACGATTTTTTGTCTTCGGTGATTTGAATGCCCAACACGCACATTGGAATTGTGTGTTAAGTAATTCGGCCGTGAAAGAGCACTACAGTCACTGCCTTCAATCCAGGTACTACATATACTACCCAAATAAATACACTCGCTTTGGTCGAAATATTAACCCCGTTCAACCGTCTACAGTAAACATTCTTTTATCTAACTTTTGTCCCCATTTTCAAACCTTGAGACGCATCCAAATGTTTTACAGTCGGACCATGTACCTATATCTTACGTTATTTCTAGACAAGTTCAAAACATAACATATTCAGTTCCCTTGTATTATCGCGCAGACTGGTCAGCAATCAGAACCTGGGTGGAAAATGAAATTAGTTGTAGGAACATTAACCAAACTGTTACTAATTCAGGTAATCTTGATTTTTATTTTAATACATTATATAGTTAAAGAAATTTATAGTTAAAGAAGCGTTTAATAAAATATCTTTCGGTCATAAAAATTCTTAGCAACGAGAAATCTCTGATATTAGTAAAATATTAATTAGTCAGAGAAATAAATACAAACGTAAATTTCAAAGGTGTAGGGATTTTAATTATAAAAATCAATTGAAAAGTATTCTAAAGCTATTAAATAAAGTTATTAATTTTCACCTTAATAAAGACCAAAATGAATCCTGGTCAAAATTTATTTCAAATTTGCCCTCGAGCTCTAAAAAATTTTGGAAAGTAAAAAAAGCCCTTAAAGGAAACAAAATGCCTTTTACTGATCTTCATGTAAACGGTGAAGTTTTAAAAACTGGCAATGAAAAGGCTAATTCAATAGCTGACGTATTTGGTAATTCTCACATCATTACTTTAAATAATTATTCACCCATGGACACAGCTCAGTCTCAAGATTCATTCATGATCTTAACGATACAATTCTTGACAGATATAACGTAGAGCTTACCAATTTAGATGAAGTTAAATCGTTTGTACATTTATTGAAAAGTAATAAAGCCCCCGGTTTAGATGGCATTAATAGCATTATCCTTAAACAGATGCCCGATTGCTTTTTTGAAACTCTATGTAAACTTTTCAACTCTTGTCTAATTGATTGCTATTTTTCAACGATTTTTATGAAGGCAAAAGTTATTCCAATTCCTAAGCAAGGAAAGGATTCTAAATTACCGTCTAGCTATAGACCAATCAGCATCCTAAGCATATTGGATAAAGTACTTGAAAAAATAATAAAAGAATTTTAGACTTTTCCAACCAAAATTATATTATTAACACACAACAGTTTGGATTCCGCAAGGGGCAATCTACATAAACAAAAAAGTGTTGTTAATTTTATTGAATCAAACAAAAGAAATTGTAAGAGCACTGGATTTTTTTTCTTAACATTGAAAAGGCCTTCGATTCAATATGGCATGAAGGCATGGTTTTTAAACTAAATTCTTTCAATTATCCAACGTACCTGCAAAAAATAATAAAGAGTTTCTTAGATCATCGCTCATTTGTTGTATCTATAGATATCACGCTATCTAGTGATAGATCCTTTCGGGTCTGCCGCAAGGATCAGTATTATCACATACTCTTAATTCAATATATATTTCCGATTTTACTGTTCGCATGAATCAAGAAGTAGCTTTTTACGCTGACGACAGTGTTTTTATTTGCTGCGGTAAGGTGTCAAACGCAATAATCAAAAAAATGGAAAATATTTTAAAATCTACCTATAAATACTTCGATAAATGGAAGATAAAAGATAATGTTAATAAAACACAAGCCATTAATTTCCATATAATAGATCACAGAAACGTATTCCTACAAAACATTTATATTCTAGGGGAGTTTTTATTCCTCTGCAGGATAATATCAAATATCTAGAAATTATCTTAGATAAAAAACTATCATTTAAACAACACATAAAGTATATTTGTAATAAAGCAATCAAATGCGGCCGCGCACTTTACCCCTCATTTAACAGAAATAATTCATAAATCTACACCCCAGATATTCTACTGATCTACAGCATAGAAACTTTAAGCATAAAATGTTTAATTCATTTGCAAGGGAACTGACTCTGTCATTTAATGAAAAATGCAGAACTTCTACATATGAAATAATATGAAATTTGCTAAGCAATCACTAAGACTATTTTTACTTGAAGAGTAATAATTGATGGTTGTTATTAAAATTTCTTATAACGTTTAAGTATGTACAAAGTTTTTTTTTTTGACAACTTTTCCTTAATACTGTGATATTAAATTATTTACATGTTATTTAGATGTTAATTGTTGTAATACTTTAAAGTAAATTCTCATAACAATGTAATTAATTATTTTATAAAGGTTTCAATAAAGTCAACAATAATTTTAAAAAAATATATTATTATTAATTTGTAAGTTTTTTAATTTTGCAAAATGTGTTTTTTGTGAATTGTGCTAGAAATTAATACATATCTGATTTATAAATCAATAGCTAAATTTTTAATAATACAAATAAGATATTGCTTTGCTTCCAGACAAGAAAAGAAAAACAAAAAATACATGATGTTTAAAAAGTGCGCAGCCTCCACTAATAAGATGCCATGCATGTATCCTGGCTAAATTATTAAGTAACCATTAATGCATACATTAATTACAGATACTTAAAACTATTTCTACTTTAAAATTGTTAAATTAACTTTAAGGGTAAAGGACTTGACAAATATTTGGTATGAAATGTGTGACTACTTACTTTAGAAAAAAAAAAAAAAAATACTTTAACGTTGTTCGATTTTGTAAAGGCTTTTTATTTATGTATGTGTTTTTAGTATATTAAATATTTTCAACTTTACACATTAGCGTTAGGAAATATTGCAAACTTATATCTGGAGTGTATCGTTTATGGAACAAATAACTGATTGCATGTACATATAATTAAAAAGTTAATTCGTGAGTTTGCTACTCAAGTTGGCTACTAGCAAGAGTATATGTATAAAAAAATGGTAACGATTTGTATATTTTAAAATATATAAATAAATTATGTATTCAGACTAGACTTTTTGATAACACCATTCTAATAATTAAAAGAAATTTGTATATCAATATGGCAGAAAACATAGATTATTTATGCTACTTCCTCGCGGTCCTTCAATAAATCTTTCGAATTTCTGTTATTTGGCTCGTCTTTTTGAAATCACATAAAAAAGTTTAAATCATCTTACAGGTCTGTTTGAGATAACTTTTTAAGCTCGCTTATATACCTAAAACATGCATTTGTATTTGTACGTACATAATTTTTTCTGAAAAAAAGCAGGTGATTTATTGATCTTTTATTAATTACAAAATTTATCTGGCCACCTTGCCCTAATATTTGTACTGATATAAACGATGTATGATGAACGACTTTTATGCAATTATTTTTCATTGTATTTGAAAGCAAAATAAAAAACAAATTATAAATGGGGAATTTACTCATTTGTTACTTACTCCATATTCTTTTTGGCCTCCTCTTCGTTTTGTTGGAAAATTTTCTTTAGAATATCCATAACTATTTTTTGCAATTGATTTTTTTTTAAGGGTAGAGTATTTTTCGGGATGTAAAATGTATGTAGATGAAATATTAAATTTTAAGCAAAAAATACGAACGAAAAATTTCGGAAAGAAAAATAAAATTCCTAATGTCTTTATAAAATGTGTTTTTCTTTTGAGTTTATGATTTTATTTAGCTTTAAATTTTATTTTGTTAAAAATATTTGTTAAAATTTTCTTTGCGGAACTTGCTCGAATATTGTTTATTTCGTTCTAAACTTTTTTATTTCAACACGGCCGCTGGCTACTTGTACTTCTTACGTCTGTTCTGTTCTTTTCACATCGACACTCTGTATGTTTTACTGTTTATCGTTTTGTGTGTGTTTCTTAACGTTTTAATTCTATTCAATTTGTTTTAAACTTTTCTTCTACTAATCTATCTTTTTCTCTCTCTTTAAAATGTATATTAATGTTTTTTGTATTATTATTTGCACAATTTTTCACTCTATGCGCATGATATGTTTTCCAGAGTTTTTATTGTTTTCCAATTTGTTTTGGGATATTTTTTTAAAGAAAAATGTCAAAAAGTTTATATAAGATACGATTGTTGTGGTTAGGCAAAATCAAAAAGGAATTTCTCAAAACAGGGCGTTACGAAAATTTTAACTAAATAATTGTTTACGGCATAACCTAGTGTCTACATTAGGCAAATTTATATCAAAACAAACGTCAAAATCAGTGCGAATATATACAAGGCAATCTTAGTTAAACAGTTGATTATTATTTTGGTTGTTACAATTGTCAAACTGCATATATAAAAAACATTAATGAATACGCCATATTGTTGTTTTTGTGCAACTATTGCCACCTTCCAAAAAATCGCGTTAAGTTTGACGTTTGTCTTGATAAAAAAAAATCTCTAATGTAGACACTATGTCAATATCTTATAAGATTTATTCCGGAGTGTTTATATTAGACAATTTTTATCAAGAGAAACGTCAAATCACGAATTTATGCAAGGTGGAAACAGTTGCAGAAAAACAACAATAAGGCGAATTCAATAATATTTTTTATATATACAGTTCGTCAGCTGTAACAACCAAAAATAGTAATCAGCTGTTTAACAGAAATCAAAGATTTAAAATTCTTCATATCTCTAATTTTTCCTGTTTACACCATTTTAATTTTTTAAGATAAAATTTTAATTTTTTAAGATAAAATTTTAATTTTTCAATATTTTATTAAGTTTTATTTTCCCACAAAAAATAATAATTTTTCTCAGAAGAGAAAAAACATTTTTTAACATAGAATGTTATTATTTTTATTAATTTTCAACTTCACCAAAAACTAAGACGATTTTTTCATTTCGAAATGCCAAAAAATTATAACTATAAGTTATACCATTAGATATCTCATTTTTATTAAGTATTCCCACAAATATTGATTATGACCAATCATACTTATAAATTAAAAAAAGGTTAATTCATATCGAATATATATATATATATATATATATATATATATATATATATATGTGTGTGTGTGTGTGTATAATTAAACTTAATTTATTAAAGTTCCATAACAAATTTAAAGAAAATGTGTTATAGTACTTTTATAAAGTTTAAATTCGGTATGAAATAACATTTATATATAATTTTTATTTAGTTTTTATTTAATAAAAATATTGGATTGATTTCTATGTATAGAAAATATTAAATTATTATTTGTTGTTCATATGCTTGTAGTTTTTTTATTGAAAAACTACATTAATTTCGTTGGTTTTTCCTTAAAAATGAATAACAATTTTCAATTACTTTTTTTTCGAAAACTAAATAATTTTCAATAAATTTTCAATTTATAGAAAGATTTCATACATTTTCTTTTTATAAATTTTCATTTATGGAAAAATATTTTTAACATTTTCTTTTTATAGAAAATTTCGATAAATATTTTCATTAAAGAAAAATTTTATTAAATGTCCTTTTTTAGGAATTTTTGACTAAATTCCTTTTATATGAAATTATTGATGCTTTATTTTATTGGGACCAGTGATAATTTATTTTTTATTTTTTTTTTTAGGAAATATTAAATATATATTTTTTTTAATTTTTGATAAATCTTTTTATAGGAAATTTATTTAAAAAATTAAAAAAAATATTAACTTTTTATAGAAACTTTTCAATACATTTTCAATTTAATAAATTTAATTCTATATTAAAACATATTGGGGATAAAACTGCGGATTTACATTTTAAAATGGGGATTTTAACTTCGGATTTCAAGACATGAGACAAACTTTTTCTGGCAACATTGGCGAGTAGGAGTAATTTCGAATAAAATAACTTACCGGAGCCAACAACCTTATATTTATATATTTACCTGTCCCATGTTATGTAACTTTGTGAGAAAATTTTATTAATCACCTTGTTTTAAACAAGGTGATTAATAATAAATCATCTGTTTTTTGTTGACGTTAAATTTGTTCACTTTAAATATCATACGAATCATTCTGTTAAAACCTGGTTGAGTACTAGAATTTTTAAAATGTTTTCGATTCGAAAACTGAAAGAAAAAGATAGTGCGACACAGTCGATAAAATAGGGCAAGAAAAGTATTTTGTTGGCCAAACACGTGGAAAAAATAACTCGTTATTCTCATGTACGGCTACAATTACAGTTACATCCACATTTTTAACATCAATAAGTCACGTGCCTACGACATACCGAAAAATCCTAAAAAATATATTGAAAAAAATAATAATAATGTGTACTTAAACTTCGGTTTAAGTTATAAAAAAAATTAAGTATCATATTCAATCATAAAAATAAAACATTTAACTAAAATTAACAAAAAAAAAAAAAAAAAATAGTTGAGTATTTGATACTAAAAACATAATTACATTTAAATAAAATTAGAAAAAATATTGGTTAAAACTAAAATTATTAAAATTGATAAAATTCACAAAATAAAAAGATAATTTAACTTATTATAATTCAAAAATTTTTTATCAAGAATTTAATTAAAATTTATACAAATTTCAATATATATATATTGAAATTAAAAATTATTTTAATTAAAAAAAATAATTTAAATTGAAAACTATTTTTAATTTAATAAAAAAATAAAAGTTTATTTAAATTAGTTAAAATTATTAAAATTAAAAAATTATTGAAATAAACAAAGAAATTAATTTAAATTAAGCAAAATTATTAAAATTATTTTAATTTAATAAACAATAAATATTAATTTATAATAAAAAACAAAATAAATTAAATTAAAATTAATTTAAATTTAATGAAACTAAAACAAATTTCATTAACTAAAAATAAAGAAATTAAAATTAATAAAAATTTTATAAAAAGTAAAATAAATTAAAATTATTTAAAAATAAAATAAATTTATTTTAAATTTAACATTAATTTAAATTAAAATTTATAAAAAATAAAATTAATTTAAATTAATAAGAAAATTAATTTAACTAAAATTTATTAAAAATAAAACTAATTTATATTAATAAAAAATTTAATTAAATTAAAATTTATTAAAAATAAAATAAAGGTAAAAAATAAATAAATAAACAAACTTAAATTTCAATATAAAAAATTATATCAAATAAAATAAAAATGAAATAAAGAAATAAATATTAATAATATAATAAATGATATTATATTATATATAAATATTTATTAAATATAAATATACATGAACAATAAATTAAAAAAATAATAAAATAATTTTTTAATACTAAAATTAATATAATATTGTTACGTTTTTACCTTTTAAAAACGGTCGTTTATTTCCTTTAAATAAACTTTATACTTTGATTACAAAAATAACAGCAGTTCAGTAGTTTAAAAATTGTAACGACTCTTTATTTTATTTAAAAATGTACAACAATACAGTTTATAAGTCACTTTGTGCTTTAATACACACACACATTTAAATTACACGCTTTATACAGCACACTTTAATAATGTACAAGATTATACAGCCAAGGCAGTTAATATGTCTTTACTTAACGACGCTTCCAACCAGACTGACTCAATGGTGTTCTCACGGCCAATTTATATACACTGTATTGCCTACTAGATGTTTCTTGAGAGCTCTATTTCTTTCTACAATGTTAACGGACAAACTAGATCTTTTGATGATAATGCCAGCAGCATAAACACTTAGTGCCGCCACACTTAAAAACAATGGTGACAGCTTTTTATTCAATGTTGTATGTTTAGAACTATGTTAATAATTTTACAGCTATGTTAACTGCTGTTAACATAAACGGAAATGCCTAGAAGAATTTAGAAAGATTTAAACCAGCCGTTAAAACCGTTATATTTGAATTCAAATACAATTTCGTAACACTGCCCCCCGCTTAAGCCTGTTCGTCCCGAATAGGCACAAATTCACTTTTCCCATAGGCAGCTAGTCGTTCTAGATGTACAACCTTCATTTTAGATCTCGGGCTCTTTTCTTTCTGTATTCTGTACACCACGTCGTTTAATTTCTTAATCACTTTGTATGGTCCATTCCAATGGGTTTGTAGTTTGGGAGACAGTCCTTTCTTACGTTGTGGGTTATACAACAGTACAAGCTGGCCTTCGTTAAATCCTTCAGAATTCGCTGCTCGATCGTATCTGGCTTTCATTTTATCGCTGGTCATTTTTATTCGTCCGCGTACGAATTCATGTAGCTCGTTCAGGTCATCTTGCTCTTGGGAAGTGTTTTCCCTATTTGTTGATGAGGGCTTAATACCGAATTCTAAATCACCAGGCAACTTAAGTTCTGTCCCAAAGACAATTTTTGCAGGTGTTCGAGAGGTTGAGTCATGAACAGCTGATCTGTATGCCAATAGAAATTTCGGTATGTGTTCATCCCAGTCCTTCTGATGTGCACTGACCACTTTTCTTAAATATTCCTCCAGAGTGCGATTGAATCTTTCGACCATGCCATCAGATTGAGGATGCAGTGGCGTTGTTCTCGTTTTTCTTATTCCGTATAAATCGCACATCTCCTTAAATACGGCAGATTCAAAATTTCTACCCTGATCAGAATGCAACTCCAGTGGAACACCATAGCGGCACACCCAGTTGTTCACAAATACACTTATAACCGTTTTAGCTTCTTGATCAGGTATGGCATATACCTCTGGCCATTTGCTGAAATAATCCATAACCACTAGAACGTAACGATTTCCGGCATCACTGACGGGGAAAGGGCCTGCGACATCCATTGCAATCCGCTCGAATGGCGCGCCTGAGTTATACTGCTGAAGTTGTCCACGACTTCTTCTTACTGGGCCCTTTGCTGCTATGCATTGTGAACAATTGGCTACCCAATCGGCTACTGCTTGCTGACAACCCACCCAATAAAAACGTTGTTTTAACTTTTCTAAGGTTTTTGTTACACCAAGATGACCACCACTGGGGCCATCATGGAACTCTTTCATTACTTCGTTTATTTTAGAGGATGGTACTACAATTAGATTTGTCACTGTTTTACCGTCAGCACTTTCCCATATGCGGTATAAGCAGCCATTTAACAACTGTAGACTATTCCATAGGGCCCAATATGATTTCATCTGTGGACTTTCGGCGGATATTTCATTGCGGGCTGGCCTTCTACCTTCTTCTTTTGCCGATATTATTTTTGCCAGTATGGGGTCATTTCTTTGCGCTACAGACCAATCTTCACTGGACTCTATATGCATTAGTCGAACATCGATGATACATTCCTTTTCCTCGGCTTTTGTACAATGCTTACATTCCACGTTGCAGGGCCGTCTTGACAGCGCGTCCGCATTGCCGTGTTTCAAACCCTTCCGGTGCTCGATGCTAAAATCATAGCTTTGAAGCCGCTCTATCCAACGAGCCAGTTGTCCTTCAGGTTGTTTAAATTGCAGCAACCACCTGAGGGCAGAATGATCGGTTCTCAGTCGGAAGTGTTGGCCATACAGATATTTGTGGTAATGCTTCACACACTCTAATACTGCCAAAAGTTCTCGTCGCGTTACGCAGTAGTTTCTTTCAGGCTTCGAAAGCGTTCGGCTGAAGTATCCAATGACCCTTTCAGTGCCACCGACTACTTGTGAAAGTACACCGCCTATTCCGTATCCGCTCGCATCGCTATCTACCACAAATGTTTCTCCAGGTATAGGATATGACAAAATTGGTGTCGTACATAACAGGTCCTTGAGCTTCTGGAATGCTAATTCTTGTGCTTCACACCATTGGAATGATTGTGACTTCTTGGTCAGCTCATGTAAGCTTGCGGCTACATTGGCGAAATTCGGGACAAATCGTCTGTAGTATGTGCAAAGGCCAAGAAAACTACGCAATTCGTGGAGATTTCTCGGACGTGGCCAGTTCTTAACAGCAATTATCTTATCCTCATCTGTTGATATTCCGTCTGCTGTTACGCGATGTCCCAAATATTTAACTTCTTTCTGGAACAACGCACACTTCTTTACACTGAGTTTGAGTCCAGCCGCTGATATTCGTTTAAGGACTTCTTCAAGGTTATTCAGATGTTCATCAAAAGTCTTACCCATGACAATTATGTCATCGAGGTACACCAAGCATGTCTTCCCGTGAAGTCCTTTCAATACCTGTTCCATTAAACGCTCGAATGTGGCTGGAGCATTGCAGAGTCCAAACGGCATCACATTAAACTGCCATAACCCATCACTCGCGCTAAAGGCGGTTTTTTCCTTGTCTTTTTCTGAAATCTCTACCTGCCAATAACCACTTTGCAAGTCCAATGTGGAGAACCATTGTGTTCCAGCTAGCGTATCCAGGGTGTCGTCAATTCTTGGTAGTGGGTAGCTGTCTTTCTTGGTGACGTCATTTAGTTTTCTATAATCGACGCAAAATCTAGTGCTGCCATCTTTCTTCTTAACTAAAACAACAGGCGAGCTCCAAGGACTTGAAGATGGTTCGATTATACCGTTCCGCTCCATTTCATTGACCAACTCCTTCACTTCACTTCGTTTTGCTAGAGGAACACTTCTGGGCGCCTGCTTTATTGGTCTCGCTTCGCCAGTATTTATTTGATGCTTTACAATTGCCGTTCTACCATGGCTTTGACTTTTTAAGGCGAAGACGGAGCTATATTTCTTCAGAATCTGTTTGGCCTTATTTCTGTCTGGCGGCGCTAATCCTTCTACCCATTTCCCCACATATTCCGCTAGTAGCTCGTGTTCTTTGGTGGATTTATTGGCAGGTTGCGGGTTTTTCTCGCAATTGATTACTGCCTCTGCTGAAGTGCATTGACCTATTTCGGAATTTGGTTTAACGACTTTTTCATAGCTAGACAGGTTAAGCATTCTTACAGGAACTATTTTGTTGTTGCAGGGTTTAACGAGGGCTTTTGCTGTTACAAGATCACTTGTTATTTCTGCTGGTTCTACCACCCACAAACTGTTGTCCTCACAATCTCCCTCCATACGAGCCCATACTAAAGTTTCTGACTGTGGTGGTAGCTTCTGATGCTCGACGGTAACTAGCTTTCTTACTTGAGTCCTATTTTCATATCCGACGTCAAAGGGTATCTCCACATTTCGCCAAATCATAACTTTTTGTCCCATATCCAAAGTAATGCCGTGACTAATCATGAAATCAGCACCAATGATGACTTCGTCCACAATGTCGGCAACAATGAATACATGATTGACGGTAACGTTGGCAATGGTTAATTTCACATTTACTTTACCATAGACCGTGGCCGGCTCCCCAGTAGCTGTGCGCAGGCTTACCCCACATAATGGTTCAATTGTTTTCTTAACTAAATCTGGCCTGACGATAGACTGTGATGCCCCGGTGTCTACAGTAAAAACGTGCTTCTGACCGTTGATGTACCCCGAAACAGTAAGATTGCTATTTTTCTGTTGCATTACGGATATAGAGATGGTGGGGCCCTCAGATGTGGGAGCTAGCTCTTGCCCCATAGTGCCAGCTCGTTTTAGTTTAAAGGTGATTCTTGTGATGATTGCTGATTTGGCTGCCGGTTATTTCTTTGAGGCGAGGCAGATCTGGTTCGTTTTCTTGGTGCTTTGCAGTTTCGCTGAATATGACCCGATTTACCACAGTTATAACATTTTACTCTGGCTTTATTTTGCTTCTCATTAAACGCCTCCAAAACCTTTTTTAATTCGTCAACTATATTTTTATCATTATCAGAAACAACTTCAATATTTCGAACCTTGCATATTTGCGGCTTTGAAATTATTTTCGCCGTTTCTTGTGCCAGTGCGAATGAGACGGTTTCAGTAAATGATGGTTTAGGTGTGGCACAAACCGCGTGTTTTATTTCAGGATCGCGAATGCCATTAACAAATGCCTCTATCTTGATATGGTCCAAAAACGGGCTGTTTTCCCCTGGATAAGTAAGCTGCAGCAAACGCTCGATTTCCAACGCAAAGTCTTGTAGTGTCTCATTGGGCTTCTGCACTCTACCACGCAATTCCATTCGGTATAAGTCCTTTTTATGTTCACCAGCGTACTTACGTTGTAGCGCCTCCATTATGTCATCATAACTATTTTTGTTACATGATGGCACGCTTTCAAGAACTACTGCTGCGTTTCCTTTTAAGGCCAATATCAACTCTATAGCTTTTTCTTCGTCGTTCCACATGTTTCTAGTGGCAATCGTATCAAACTGGAACTTGAACACATTAAATGGTGTGGTGCCATCAAAACTAGGGGCCTTTATTCTACTAGAGGATTCTGGAATAATTCGCACCTGTCCATCTTGGCATTGAAGATTATTCATCTTTATTTCTAGATAATGTAGTTTTTTATCAACATCTCTGGATTGTATATCTAGGCAGCTCTCTAAGTCGGACAGCTTTTTATCAACTTTATCAACGACTTTGGCTTGTATATCTAGACAGCTCTCTAAGTCGGACACCTTTGTCTCAATGCCATCCACTCTGCTGTTTATAACTTCCGAAATTTGCTGAAGTTTCTCGTCTGTCGCTCTAGCAGTTTCTTTAACTTCAGCAAGAAGTTTCTCGTTATTTACTTTAGAAGTTTCTTGAAATTTCATTTCCATTATTTTATTTTCTTCTTTGACTTCTTCTTTAACTAATTTAAATTGCTCCATCATAGCAGCAAACATTGTGGATAAATCCATGCTGCTTGTTGTTGCACGGGTAGAAACTTCCATTTCTTCTCTATACTCGAATTCGTAAGTTCCGATGTCAATATTACGCCGCTTGAATTCATCTATCAGCCTCTTTTGTAATTCTGCTTTATTACCAGCTGTAGGTAACTCCAACTTATTCAATTCTCTCTTGAGTTGCTCCACTTTCAGCTCTTCAAACTTCATGACTGCTTATTATTTTGCAATCCCACTTCTGACACCAATTGTTACGTTTTTACCTTTTAAAAACGGTCGTTTATTTCCTTTAAATAAACTTTATACTTTGATTACAAAAATAACAGCAGTTCAGTAGTTTAAAAATTGTAACGACTCTTTATTTTATTTAAAAATGTACAACAATACAGTTTATAAGTCACTTTGTGCTTTAATACACACACACATTTAAATTACACGCTTTATACAGCACACTTTAATAATGTACAAGATTATACAGCCAAGGCAGTTAATATGTCTTTACTTAACGACGCTTCCAACCAGACTGACTCAATGGTGTTCTCACGGCCAATTTATATACACTGTATTGCCTACTAGATGTTTCTTGAGAGCTCTATTTCTTTCTACAATGTTAACGGACAAACTAGATCTTTTGATGATAATGCCAGCAGCATAAACACTTAGTGCCGCCACACTTAAAAACAATGGTGACAGCTTTTTATTCAATGTTGTATGTTTAGAACTATGTTAATAATTTTACAGCTATGTTAACTGCTGTTAACATAAACGGAAATGCCTAGAAGAATTTAGAAAGATTTAAACCAGCCGTTAAAACCGTTATATTTGAATTCAAATACAATTTCGTAACAATATAATATCATTTTTATATATGTATTATAGATTTTTGTTACTTCGTCTATTCTTTTTTATCTAAATTCACAAATTTAGTTAGTTTTGCTGCTTCCACGAGACCAAAACTTAAAAGAACTGCTAAGTCATCATCAACAACCCCTCGTATTCCTAAAAATAAAGGGGTTACCAACCGCAAATACAAGTAGTTGTCCTGCTGCTGTTGTAACTCCTAATTCAAATAATTTTAATCCGCCTCATCATGCTTCAAATGCTTCCAATTATAATATTGTTACGTTTTTACCTTTTAAAAACGGTCGTTTATTTCCTTTAAATAAACCTGTGCTTTGATTGCAAATGAAAGCAGTTTAGTAGTTTAAAAGTTGTAACGACTCTTTATGTTATTTAAAAATGTACAACAATAACAGTTTAAATAGTCACTTGCGTTCTAATATAATCACACACTTAAATTACACACTTTATACAACACACTTTAATAATGTACAAGATTATACAGCCAAGGCAGTTAATTTGTCTTTACTTAACGACGCTACCAATTAGACTGACTCAATGGTGTTCTCACGGCCAATTTATATACACTGTATTACCTACTAGATGTTTCTTGAAAGCTCTATTTCTTTCTACAATGTTCTTAACGGACAAACTAGAGCTTTTGATGTTAATGTTAGCAGCTTAAACATTTAGTGTTGCCATACTTAAAAACTATGGTGAAAGCTTTTTATTCAATGTTGTATGTTTACAACTATGTTAAAAATTTTTACAGATATGTTAACTGCTGTTAACATAAACGGAAACGCCTAGAAGAATTGAGAAAGATTTAAACCAGCCGTTATATTTGAATTCAAGAACAATTTCGTAACACTGCCCCCCGCTTAAGCCTGTTCGTCCCGAATAGGCACGAATTCACTTTTCCCATAGGCAGCTAGTCGTTCTAGATGTACGACCTTCATTTTAGATCTCGGGCTCTTTTCTTTCTGTATTCTGTACACAACGTCGTTTAATTTTTTAATCACTTTGTAATGTCCATCCCAATGGGTTTGTAGTTTGGGAAAAAGTCCTTTTTTACGTTGTGGGTTATACAACAGTACAAGTTGGCCTTCGTTAAATCCTTCAGAATTCGCTGCTCGATCATATCTGGGTTTCATTTTATCGCTGGTCATTTTTAATCGTCTGTGTACGAATTCATGTAGTTCGTTCAGGTCATCTTACACTTGGGAAGTGTTTTCCATATTTATTGATGAGGGCTTAATACCGAATTCTAAATCACCAGGCAACTTGAGTTTTGTCCCGAAGACAATTTTTGCAGGTGTCCGAGAGGTTGAGTCATGAACAGCTGATCTGTATGCCAATAGAAATTTCGGTATGTGTGCATCCCAGTCCTTCTGATGTGCACTGACCACTTTTCTTAAATATTCCTGCAGAGTGCGATTGAATCTTGTTCTGGTTTTTCTTATTCCGTATAAATAGCACATTTCCTTGAATACGGCAGATTCAAAATTTCTACCCTGATCGGAATGCAACTCCAGTAGAATACCATAGCGGCACACCCAGTTGTTCACAAATACTCTTATAACCGTTTTAGCTTCCTGATCAGGTATGGCATATACCTCTGGCCATTTGCTGAAATAATCCATAAACACTAGAACGTAACGGTTTCCGGCATCACTGACGGGGAAAGGGCGTGCTACATCCATTGCAATCCGCTCGAATGGCGCGCCTGAGTTATACTGCTGAAGTTGTCCACTTCTTCTTACTGGATCCTTCGCTGCTATGCATTGGCTACCCAATCGGCTACTGCTTGCTGACAACCCAATAAAAACGTTGTTTTAACTTTTCTAAGGTTTTTGTCACACCAAGATGACCACCACTTGGACCGTCATGGAACTCTTTCATTACTTCGTTTATTTTAGAGGATGGTACTACAATTAGATTTGTCTCTGTTTTACCGTCAGCACTTTCTCATATGCGGTATAAGCAGCCATTTAACAACTGTAGACTATTCTATAGGGCCCAATATGATTTCATCAGTGGACTTTCGGCGGATATTTCGTTGCGGGCTGGCCTTCTACCTTCTTCTTTTGCCGATATTATTTTTGCCAGTATGGGGTCACTTATTTGCGTTACAGACTAATCTTCACTGGATTCTATATGCATTAGTCGAACATCGATAATACATTCCTTTTCCTCGGCTTTTGTACAATGCTTACATTCCACGTTGCAAGGCCGTATTGACAGCGCGTCCGCATTGCCGTGTTTCAAACCCTTCCGGTGCTCGATGCTAAAATCATAGCTCTGAAGCCGCTCTATCCAACGAGCCAGTTGTCCTTCAGGTTGTTTAAATTGCAGCAACCACCTGAGGGCAGAATGATCGGTTCTCAGTCGAAAGTGTTGTGGTAATGCTTCACACACTCTAAAAAGCGTTCGGCTGAAATATCCAATGACTCTTTCAGTGCCATCGACCACTTGTGGAAGTACACAGCCTATTCCGTATCCACTCGCATCGCTATCTACTACAAACGTTTCTCCAGGTATAGGATATGACAAAATTGGTGCCGAACATAGTAGATTCTTGAGCTTCTGAAATGCTAGTTCTTGAGCTTCACACCATTGGAATGATTGTCACTTCTTGGTCAGCTCATGTAAGCTTGCGGCTACATTGGCGGAATTCGGGACAAATCGTCTGTAGTATGTACAAAGGCCAAGAAAACTACGCAATTCGTGGTGACTTTTTCGGACGTGGCCAGCCCTTTACAGCAATTATCTTATCTTCATCTGTTGTTATTTCATCTACTGTTACCCGATGTCCCAAATATTTGACTTCTTTCTGGAACAATGTACACTTCTTTACACTCAGTTTGAGTCCAGCCGCTGATATTCTTTTAAGGACTTCTTCTAAGTTTCTCAGATGTTCATCAAAAGTCTTACCCATGACAATTATGTCATCGAGGTACACCAAGCATGTCTTTCGGTGAAGTCATTTTAATAATTGTTCCATTAAACGCTCGAATGTGGCTGGAGCATTGCAGAGTCCAAATGGCATTACATTAAACTGCCATAACCCATCACTCGCGCTAAAGTAATGGGTTGTCTTTTTCTGAAATCTCTACCTGCTAATAACCACTTTGCAAGTCCAATGTGGAGAACCATTGTGTTCCAGCTAGTGTATCCAGGGTGTCGTCAATTCTTGGTAGCGGGTAGCTGTCTTTCTTGGTGACGTCATTCAGTTTTCTATAATCGACGCAAAATCTAGTGCTGCCGTCTTTCTTCTTAACTAAAACAACAGGCGAGATCCAAGGACTTGAAGATGGTTCGATTATACCGTTCCGCTCCATTTCATTGACCAACTCCTTCACTTAACTTCGATTTGCTAAAGGAACACTTCTGGGCGCCTGCTTTATTGGCCTCGCTTCGCCAGTATTTATTTGATGCTTTACAATTGTCGTTCTACCATGGCTTTGACTTTTTAAGGCGAAGACGGAGGTATATTTCTTCAGAATCTGTTTGACCTTATTTCTGTCTGGCGGCGCTAATCCTTCTACCCATTTCCCCACATATTCCGCTAGTAGCTCGTGTTCTTTGGTGGATTTATTGGCAGGTTCTGGGTTTTTCTCGCAATTGATTACTGCCTCTGCTGAAGTGCATTGACCTATTTCGGAATTTGGCTTAACGACTTTTTCATAGCTGGACAGGTTAAGCACTCTTACAGGAACTATTTTGTTGTTGCAGGGTTTAACGAGGGCTTTTGCTGTTACAAGATCACTTGTTGATTCTGCTGATTCTACCATCCACAAACTGTTGTCCTCACATTCTCCCTCCATACGAGCCCATACTAAAGTTTCTGACTGCCATGGCTAATCATGAAATCAGCATCAATGATGACTTCGTCCACAATGTCGGCAACAATGAATACATGATTGACGTTAACGTTGGCAATGGTTAATTTCACATTTACTTTACCATAGACCGTGGCCGGTTCCCCAGTAGCTGTGCGCAGGCTTACCCCACATAATGGTTTAATTGTTTTCTTGACTAAATCTGGCCTAACGATAGACTGTGATGCCCAGGTGTCTACAGTAAAAACGTGTTTCTGACCGTTGATGTACCCAGAAGCAGTAAGATTGCTATTTTTCTGCTGCATTACCGATATGGAGATTGTGGGGCCCTCAGATGTGGGAGCTTGCTCTTGCCCCATAATGCTAGCTCGTTTTAGTTTAAAGGTGATTCTTGTGATGATTGATGATGCTGGTTATTTCTTTGAGGCGAGGCAGATCCGGTCCGTTTTCTTGGTGCTTTGCAGTTTCGCTGAATATGACTCGATTTACCACAGTTATAACATTTTACTCTGACTTTACTTTGCTTCTCATTAAACGCCTCAAAAACCTTTTTTAATTCATCGACTATATTTCTCTCATTATCGGCAACAACTTCGACATTTCGCACCTTACATATTTGCGGCTTTGAAATTATTTTCGCCGTTTCCTGTGCCAGTGCGAATGAGACGGTTTCAGCAAATGATGGTTTAGATGTGGCACAAACGGCGTGTTTTATTTCAGGTTCGCGAATGCCATTAACAAATGCCTCTATCTTTATACGGTCCAAAAACGGGCGATTTTCCCCTGGATAAGTAGTGACTCATTGGGCTTCTGCACTCTACCACGCAATTCCATTCGGTATAATTCCTTTTTAAGTTCACCACCGTACTTACGTTGTAACGCCTCCATTGTGTCATCATAACTATTTCTGTTACATGCTGGCACGCTTTTAAGAACTACTGCTGCATTCCCTTTTAAGGCCAATATCAACTCTATAGCTTTTTCTTCGTCGTTCCACATGTTTCTTATAGCAACTGTATCAAACTGGAACTTGAACACATTAAATGGTGTGGTACCATCAAAACTAAGGGCCTTTATTCTATTAGAGGATTCTGGAATAATTCGCACCTGTCCATCTTGGCATTGAATATTATTCATCTTTATTTCTAGATCATGTAGTTTTTTATCAACACCTTTGGCTATTTCATTCTCTAAATCTAGACAGCTCTATAAGTCGGTCAGCTTTTTATCCACGACGTTGGCTTGTATATCTAGACAGCTCTCTAAGTCGGACAACTTTTTATCAATGCCATCCACTCTGCTGTTTATAACTTCCGAAATTTGCTGAAGTTTTTCGTCTGTCGCTCTAGAATTTTCTTGAAATTTCATTTCCATTATTTTATTTTCTTCTTTAACTTCAGCAAGAAGTTTCTCGTTATTTATTTTAGATTGCTCGTTATTTACTTTAGAAGTTTCTTTAACTTCAGAAAGTAGTTTCTCGTTGGCTTCTTTAAATTGCTCCATCATAGCAATTCTGCTTTATTACCAGCTGTAGGTAATTCCAACTTATTCAATTCCCTCTTGAGTTGCTTATTATTTTGCAATCCCACTTCTGACACCAATTGTTATGTTTTTACCTTTTAAAAACGGTCGTTTATTTCCTTTAAATAAACCTGTGCTTTGATTGCAAATAACAGCAGCTTAGTAGTTTAAAAGTTGTAACGACTCTTTATTTTATTAAAAAATGTACAACAATAACAGTTTAAATGGTCACTTGCGTTCTAATATAAACACACACCTAAATTACACACTTTATACAACACACTTTAATAATGTACAAGATTATTCAGCCAAGGCAGTTAATTTGTCTTTACTTAACGACGCTTCCAATTAGACTGACTCAATGGTTTTCTCACGGCCAATTTATATACACTAGATATACCTACTAGATGTTTCTTGAAAGATCTATTTCTTTCTACAATGTTCTTAACGGACAAACTAGAGCTTTTGATGTTAATGTTAGCAGGTTAAACATTTAGTGTTGCCGTACTTAAAAAAAATGGTGAAAGCTTTTTATTCAATGTTGTATGTTTACAACTATGTTAACAATTTTTACAGATATCTTAACTGCTGTTAACATAAACGGAAATGCCTAGAAGCATTGAGAAAGATTTAAACCAGCCGTTAAAATCGTTATATTTGAATTCGAAATTTCGTAACAATATAATTCCGTTAGAGTCGACTTTAGCTACTCCTACGGTATCTAAATCGTCGAACTTGCCCATGATTCTAAATCTTGCCACCAATAAGCCTCCAGAACTTATTTTATTAACTCCCTTATCGTCAAATATCCCAACTAATTTAAATGTCGTCAATAACCCTCTTGTAAATCCGTTTATAACAGTAACTCCAAAGACTTTAAAAATTATTGATCCAAGGGAAACCATATTTGCTAGCCATTTTTCAGTAGATACAACAATAAATGATGTTGAATTCTATATTAAAACGAACCTTGGCATCGAAGATTATGATGATGTCCAAATTTACAAGATAAATGAGCGCAATAGAGCTTCATTTAAAATAATTGTCCCAGAAAGTATTTTTGATCGTCTTGTTAATCCACAATTTTGGCCAAAAATTACAATTGTTCGACAATTTATTTATCGTGGTGATAATATCGTAATTCTTCCAAGGGCTTCTGATCCAAGTCCAAAAAACTAATTGAATTAAATAATCCGTTAAATATTAATATTTGTACAAAAAATGATTATAACTTCTCAGCTATCTCTATCGCATGTCAAAATGTTAGAGGTATGAACATAAAGTTAAAATCCCTGTATTTAGAGAGTTTTGATATTGAGCATAATATCATTGTACTCACTGAAAGTATTTGATAAAGAAATTCATAATTCTGAAATAATGTGCAGTAAATTTAAAATCTATAGACGTGATAGAGTAGGTAAAGAATTTGGGGGAGTTTTGATTTCTGTATCAACTCTTTTTCCTTCAGAAGAAATAATAATAAATGGTGCGAAACTCCTGATTCATGCTTTGTAAGCCCATCAATAAGATCGGAAACATCTATTGAATTACTGGATGCTATTGCTGATTTAGGACTATTCCAAATAAACAACATAGTAAACAAGCTTGGCAAATTACTTGATCTTGTATTTGTTGAATTTAATATTCTTCGCATTAATCCATTATTAACACCTGAAGATGCTTATCACCCCACTCTTAATATAAGCGTATACGTCGAAACAAAAATATCATTACAATCCAATATAAATGATGAGATGGTTTTTGATTTTAACCAAGCTGATTATTCCAAATTAAATCACCTACTTTGTTCTGAAAACTGGTTTGAATATATTCGTTACAATAAAGTATGCCCTCGTAATATTGACATCATTTTGAATAAATTCTATGATGGCTTGTTTAAATGTTCTATGAAACCAATACCAATGACGAGAAAAAAATTACACATGGACAGACTTGGAATACAAAGCAGCTCAATGGCTTGAAAAATATGAAAAACAAACATTATAGAAAATAAAAAAAATCCGGTTTATCTATTGATTATATGAGGTACTCCATATCAAGATCAGTTTACAATTCGGAAAATATCAAATGTTACAATAATTATCTTTTTAGGGTGAAAAGAAACTAAAAATAATCCAAAATATTTTTAAAGTCTCGAGTCTCTGGATATCCGTCTATGATGAAATTTGGAAATAAATAATGCTCAAACTATGCAGATATTTGTGACATGTTTGCTGCTATCTTCTCATTCGCCTATTCTGATAAAGACTTTCCAATTCCTGCTGCAACCCTAATAAATTGCCCAACATTAGATAAATCGATGGTACTGAGAGCTGTACAGAATCTAAAATATTCTGATAAATGTGGACCTAACGGTGTTCCAAGCTGTGTTCTTATAAAATGTTTACATTCTCCAATAACCTACTTATTCAACATATCAATATTTAGTGGTTACTTTCCTGAAGTTTGGAGGAAATCTTATATTATACATTTGTTTAAATCCGGAAGCAGATCCAACATTATAGAGGTATTGCTAAATTAAGTGTTATTCCAAAACTTTTCGAAAAGATAGTTACTGAAATCTTTTTTTTACTGAAATCAAGTTGTATGTTATCTTTCGCCATTTCAGCATGGATTTAGAAAACTACTAACCTTTTGGAGTTCGCAACCTCAGTTATAACTGGATTTGATTCCGGTTTACAGACAGACGCAATATACACAAATTTCATTAAACTTTCGATAAAGTAAATCACGATCTCCTATTGTTCAAATTGGATAAACTCAGATTTTCTCCTGTTTTCCTTAAATGGATTTCCACATATCTTAAAAATAGATGCCAATGTGTATTATTCAGAGAATGTATATCAAAAACCATTCCAGTTTTATCTGGTGTTCCACAAGGTAGTCACCTTGGCCCCTTATTATTCTTAATATTTATAAATGATTTACCAGCTTGCATTAAAAATTCTAGAATATTAATGTATGCTGATGATGTAAAGCTTTAACTATTCCTATCAATGTTCCTTACTCCAATCAGATCTTGACAATCTTTATGATTGGTGTATGATGAATCTAATGGATCTGAATTTAAGATAGTTTAAACACATGATGTTCTACAGAAGAAGTTCAGTACTCTGTAGATACACAATAAATGAATATCAACTTGATCTAGTCGAAGAATTTGGGTGTGTTGCTTGATTGTAAACTTTCCTTTAATTCCCACGTTTCGCAAATCGTTAATAAGGCAAAAGGAGTTCTAGGTCTCTTGTAAGACCAATCCTGGAATATGCTTCCGTGGTCTGGGATCCTCAATACGAAGTTCATATAAAGAAAATTGAATCAGTCCAGAAACAATTTCTCTTATTTTGTCTTCGTAATCTTTCATAGAATCCTAATATTAATTTACCATCATATGAAAGTCGATTACAGCTTATTGATCTCCTTACTCTTGATAGTAGGTGGTTCCTGCTTCGTAAGATCGAATTCGTATTCCCAAATCATCCAACTAGAAATTATACTCCTTTAAAAATAAAATATTTTCGAACCAATTATGCCAACTTTGATCCCACGAGACGTATATGCAATCAATTCAACAGTTTTTATCCATATATTGATTTCTCATTAAATCCAATCCGCATTAAGAGGAGTATTTTTAACTTTGTTTAATAATAAGTTTTTGTTATTGAATGATTATGAAAATATTTTATTGTAAATAGTTTTAAGAATAATATATATGCTAGCCTGTAAGAAATTGTAATTTCATTGGCTATTAAATAAATAAATAAATATAATTATAATTATATTTAAATTATATTTAAAATTATTATACGTATTATTTACTTTTAATATTTTTTATTTGACATTTATTTGTAAAATATTAATATCGATTTCTATATTATTTTTATTCCTTGCAAACTCCCTATTAACAAATTATATATTCAAATAAATATTCATAATATACTGTTTTGTTAAAAAAATTTCATTTTTTTTTTTGGTTTGAAATGTAGCAAGTGTGAAAAAAGTAAGTGGTGTGGTATAACTTTGTGTTTAAGGACATTATTCAAAAATTATTTTTATACAGACCACAATAATGTCACGGAAGACTGAAATATATGTCTAGCGTGTGAAGTTCGTTATCATTAAATGTCCGTCCGACTGTCATAAGTTTCCCTTTTCGACTTTTGTTTTGTTCAGTGTATCTTTCATGATTATTTTGCTTGTAACATCCTGTTTTCATTTAGGAACTATTTATCAATTGTGATGGCCTTTAAGTGGAAACAAATCTTTAATAAGTGTACACGTATTATAATAAATTTTATAAGATTTCATTATTTTCAATCATTCACAAAGTCTTTTTTTAAGAAATTCGCACTTTTTTAGCACAATTTTTATAAACACTTTTTAAAATGTTCCAAAAAAATCGCAGTTGATTCAGAACAAACTTTCTTCCACACTAGCATTTTTTTTTTTTTTTTTTGTCTGAACAAGAACAGGGCAATGCTCAAAATTTTGTTAATTTTTTTTTTTTTGGCGTAGGCTTTGTTCGAACAAATCATAATTTTTTGTTTGTCGTCAGTGTCGCTTCTATACTTTTACATGCAGCGCCTCTTTTACGCATAAAAAATGCATAAATTCGCGTTGATTTTGACATTTGTCTTGATAAAAGAAATTGTCTAATATAGACACTATGTGAGGATCGCAAATAAGTCCAGGTCCATACTAAGTGACACGCAACAACGAAAATCTTTGTATTCCATTTTGGTGTTGTTTCGTAATCATTCTCGTGTTCACACTATGCGTTTTTTGTTGCAGCAGTCGGCCGACAATTTAGTATGTTACCAACTTTTAAATTCTAAAAGCACCAACAATTTGAAAAATTTATATATTCAAAAAATAACACAAAAACAATTTTGATCTTTTCTGTTTATAATTAAATCTATAACAACAGAGTTTGATTGCGTATTTACTTTTATTTAATTATTAACGTAGTGTCTATATTAGACAAATTATGATCAAGACAAGCGTCAAAATTAGTACGAATGTATACAAGGTAACAGCTGATTATTTTTCTAGGATGTTACATTTGTCAAACTGCATATATAAAAAACATTAATGAATTCGCCTTTTTGTTGTTTTTGTGCAACTGATATAACATGTGAGGGAACGTTGGCGGAAGAGAGTAACTATTTTGTTTATATTATGTTAAATCTTAAGTCTAATAAATCCTACAAGATATCATTATTTTTAATCTCGCACTTTTTTATCATAATTTTTATAAAAATGGTTTTTAAAATGTAAAACAATCATTAAAAGGTAGCAATTTTATGAAAAACATTGTGTTTTTAGTAACTTCCACACACACAAATAAACTTTCGTATATGTGCATTATTTGGCGGTTCATCTTATAAGATAGTGTGTAGATAAATCTCATCACAACACTCTCTGACAGAAAAATCTGACATATTCTGTTACGTGTAGATGGGCTGTAAATTAGCGTTAATTTTGACGTTTGATGAAAAATAGTCTAATATAGACACTACGTAACATAGTGTCTACATTAGACAATTTTTTATCAAGACAAACGTCAAATTTAACACGAATTTGTGGAAGATGACAACAGTTGCATAAAAACAACAATATGTCGTATTCTTTATTGTTTTTTATATATGCAGTTTGACAACTGTAACAACCAAAATAATAATCAGATGTTTAACTAAGGTTACCTTGTATATATTCTCACTGATTTTGACGTTTGTTTTGATAAAAATTTGCCTAATGTAGACACTAAAACATATTAAATGAAAACAAGTTGAAGTACTATATTTGGCTGTGCCGAGTCTTATATACAATTTCCCCGTGTTGGGATATGTTATATAAAAATAAAATACATTATATTGGATGTAATTACAAATATATTTACCTATTCTATATTTATGTAAACACTAAAAACTTTAAACAATTTACATTTTTATGAAACTGTGTTATAATACACCTCATTTATGGTATGAATTTTATTTCATCTATGAAATATTCTTATGAAAATAGTTTTTCAAATTTTATCTTCCTTACAAAATAAATATTTTATTTTTTAGTGCAAAACCTTCTAACAATTTATTTATTTTTTGACAATTTAAATATAACATACAGTCAGCGTCAAAAGAAAATTTACAGCGAACAGTTCAACATTTACATATAAGTTCGTAGATGTTAAAATAGGAGAGTACAATAAAACTGTTTTATTTTTTCATGTGTATTCAATGCTAATTTATTTTAATAAAAAAAGGTAGTAGTCTATTTCTTCTTCATTTTCATATTAACATTAATATCATTTTTTTTTTTTTCTTGCATTTATATTACTGATGTTTACAGCCCTTCTAGACGTAACATAATATGTAAGATTTTTGTCTCAGAGAGTGTCAAATTCGCTCTCTGAGAGAATTATTTCACGTGTAGATTCAAATACTAGTATTATAAGACGTATTATGAGACTATTGTGATGAGATTTCTCTGTACAACTATCTTATAAGATGAACTGTAAAAAAAAAAAAATACTCATATAGCTAAAAAAGTGCTAATTGCTTAAATAAAAAGGACATGTTTACTCTGTGACTGACTGAAAATAATAATGTCTTATAGGATTTATTAGAATACGTGTACCCCTTATTTAAGATTTAACATAATATAAACAAAATGGTTACCCTACTCTGCCGGCGTTATCTCACATATTATGTCAGTGTTAATCTCAGTAGTAGATCTTCGGTTAATTATCTCTACTATCTATACTGATCAAGTTAATTTTGGTTTAAAATAATAGTTAACATGGGCAAGCAGACTACAGTAGAAACTCGTACTTTAGTAGTGAAATTGGCATCTGAAGGCAAATTTTTGAGCGAAATTGGCAGTATTTTGAGGGAGCGTTCAACAATATCAAGTACTGACGTTATTAAGCAGGCGCTGGATAATCCTCATGCTGAGCAACAAGATTGTCAACTCGAGCTTGAGTGGAGTATGTTTAAGGAAACTGGTTACTAGGGGGACACCGCAAGGGGGAGTGCTCTCACCCCTGCTATGGCGTGATTCTGCGTCAATTTGACAGCAGGGGACGGAAGATCGTGGCATATGATAATGATGTGGTCATACTGGTAAAGAGAAAATTTCTTCCCACAATCAGTGAGATCATGCAGTCCGCGCTGGGTGAGCTGTCGTTGATAGGGGGCTGGGAGTGAATCCGGAAAATACAGAGTTGGTTCTGTTTACTAGAAGGTACAAGGTAGAGAATTTCAGATTACCGGTATTATGTGGAACTGAACTGAGACTTTCCGACTCAGCGAAATATCTAGGGTTATTCCTCGATAGTAAGCTGAACTGGAAGAGGAATGTTCAGGAGAGACTCAAACGTGGCCTTAATGCCTACTACACCTGTAGAAACTCCATAGGTAAGAGTTGGGGGCTCAAACCAAAAGTTGTAAATTGGATTTACACCTCGGTGTGCTTCAATTGGCATTACAGGTGCAATGAGAAGTACACCACAAGCGGCTCTGGATGTCATACTTCATCTCTTACCCATTGAGGAGTTTGTAAAGGGTATGGCAGCAAGGAATCTGTTGAGACTTAAGGAATTAGGACAATTAGGTTCACCAAGAGCAGGTCACTCCCGGGCCATATACGAGATCAGTTATGGTGAGGTTAATCTGAACTCCATGGGGGCATCAGATTACATGGCCGCTGAATCGGACTTTGGGGTAGAGACTGAAAGGATCTTTTAGACTCCCTGATGAGTGCAGCATTTTTCAGGCTGAGATTCTCGGCATCTTGAAGGCCGCAGAATTAATCAGGCAGAACGTTGTGAGGGGTACTGAGTTACTCTCTATGTGGACAGTCAGGCGGCTCTGAAGGCCTTGTGGACACATCTGGTGAAATCCAGGCTAGTTGCTGCCTGTAAGAAGTCACTGAAAGAGCTGATAGAAAACTACATGGTGAGACTCTGCTGGGTGCCTGGCCACTGCAATATATCAGGATATTAACTGGCTGATGAACTGGCAAGGCAAGGCGCAGCAAAGGATGTCTCGGAGGGGGAAACCAATGTGAAAACCCCGCTGAGTTTCTTCTTTGGGAAGATCAATGATTGGATCTTGGTCAGAACCAATTCGGCTTGGGAGAGTAGAGAGGACTGTAAGGTGTCGAGGGCGGTATGGCCGGCACTCGACAAGGCAGGCACAGGTACTCTTCTGGGCTTGAGCAGAAGGAGCTTAAGGATCATGATAGGGGCCATAACGGGTCACTGTTTGATAGGGAAGATGAGGGCTAGATGGGACTAGCAATTCTGATTTATGTAGAATGTGTGGAGACGTCGACGAGACCGAGTCTATTGAGCACATTATGTGCCATTGTCCACGATTGCAGCATCGTAGGATGAAATGGTTGGGCAGTCAATTCCTCGACGGGCTAAGTGACGTTCGGGAGGTGGAGTTTGTAGACGTCATAGGCTTCGTCATGGGAATCGACTGTCTAAGGGAGATTCAGGGGCACACACCTAGGGGGATTGGCAACATTGCTAATCCTCTTATATGCTCCGTTTTCATTCCTATCCTTTTTCTCTCCTTATTTCTATTTCCCTATTTTCTGTATTCTGTTTTTTGTATTCTATATCCTATAGCTTTTCAATGAAGGGACTCACAATGGACCGAGATCGGTCTCTGGGTGGAAATGTGGTACATTTGGTATCACGTCAACCTACCTACCTATCTATCTTGGCAGTACTATTGGCAGATGTTATAATATTATTAAAAAAATATTAAATAAGTACAAAAAGGTGAAAAATGTGGGGAAGAGAACAATAGTACGAAATGTCAAGGTTAATCCCTAGGAAATTGTTGTAAAAATAGCAGAGGAACAAACAATAACATTAGAAGCGAGTGTAAGCGCCAGTACTGTTCGCCGAGTACTAATTATATCTGTGGAAAATACAACAAAAAAAGAGAAAAAGCATCAAAACAAATATAATTCTTTTTGGGACAAATGTTTATTCATTGATGAGTGCAAAATAGAAAATGGAAAAAAGGTATAAAAAAATTGAGAGGCAAAAATAAAGCATACGAGGAAAATAATGTTGCTAAGACCGTAAAGCATGGTGGTGGTTCAGTAATGGTAAGGGGTTTTGTGGCTGCAAGTGGTGTTGGTAATCTTATATTCATAGATAGTACTATGAATAGAATTGATTAACTTAACATTTTAAAAGTAAATTTCCAGCAGAGAATTGACAAATTATGCTTAGGATCGACTTGGGTCCAGCAAGACAACGATTCTAAGCACACCGCTCGAAATGTAAAGGAATGGTTGCTTTGTAGAATGCCAAAACAGCTTGCTCACACCCTCAATCACCAGACTAGAATCCCATCGAGCATTTATGGGAACATCTAGAACGGCTGATCCGAAAACGCATTATAAGTGACAAAGAGTCCCTAAAACGCGCAATCACTGAGAAATGGAATAACATTCTCTCACAAGTAACCAAAGACCCCGTTGATTCAGTACCCAGACGTCTGGCTGCAGTCATAAAAGCAAAGGGCAAGCAAACTAAATATTAGTCTTGAAAAAACTTTTTAGTTAAAAAAAATAATAATATACATTTTTTTGACGCGTAGAATAAGCCCTTTTTTAATTTGAAAATGACGAAAAAAATGAATATATATATATATATATATATATATATATATATATATATATATATATATACATATATTGTTACGAAATTGTACTCGAATTAAAATATAACGGTTTTGACGGCCGGTTTAAATCTTTCTCAATGCTTCCAGACATTTCCGTTTATGTTAACAGCATTTAACATAGCTGTAAAAATTATTAACATAGTTCTAAACATACAACATTGAATAAAAAGCTTTCACCATTGTTTTTAAGTGTGGCAGCATTAAGTGTTTATGCTGCTGGCATTATCATCAAAAGCTCTAGTTTGGCAGCACTAAGTGTTTATGCTAATGGCATTACCTACAAAAGCTCTAGATTGTCCGTTAACATTGTAGAAAGAAATAGAGCTTTCAAGAAACATCTAGTAGGCAATACAGTGTATATAAATTGGCCGTGAGAACACCATTGAGTCAGTCTGGTTGGAAGCGTCGTTAAGTAAAGACATATTAACTGCCTTGGCTGTATAATCTTGTACATTATTAAAGTGTGCTGTATAAAGCGTTTAAATTACACGTGTGTGTGTGTATTAAAACACAAAGTGACTTATAAACTGTATTGTTGTACATTTTTAAATAAAATAAAGAGTCGTTACAATTTTTAAACTACTAAACTGCTGTTATTTTTGCAATCAAAGTACAAGTTTATTTAAAGGAAATAAACGACCGTTTTTAAAAGGTAAAAACGTAACAATTGGTGTCAGAAGTGGGATTGCAAAATAATAAGCAGTCATGAAGTTTGCAGAGCTGAAAGTGGAGCAACTTAAGAGAGAATTGAATAAGTTGGAGTTACCTACAGCTGGTAATAAAGCAGAATTACAAAAGAGGCTGATAGATGAATTCAAGCGGCGTAATATTGACATCGGAACTTACGAATTCGAGTATAAAGAAGAATTGGAAGTTTCTACCCGTGCAACAACAAACGGCCCGGATTTATCCACAATGTTTGCTGCTATGATGGAGCAATTTAAAAAAGCCAACGAGAAACTACTTTCTGAAGTTAAAGAAACTTCTAAAGCTAATAACGAGAGACTTCTTGCTGAAGTTCAAGAAACTTCTAAAGCTAATAACGAGAAACTTCTTGCTGAAGTTCAAGAAACTTCTAAAGCTAATAACGAGAAACTTCTTGCTGAAGTCCAAGAAACTTCTAAAGCAAATAACGAGAAACTTCTTGCTGAAGTTAAAGAAGAAAATAAAATAATGGAAATGAAATTTCAAGAAATTTCTAGAGCGACAGACGAAAAACTTCAGCAAATTTCGGAAGTTATAAACAGCAGAGTGGATGGCATTGAGACAAAGGTGTCCGACTTAGAGAGCTGCCTAGATATACAATCCAGAGATGTTGATAAAAAACTACATGATCTAGAAATAAAGATGAATAATCTTCAATGCCAAGATGGACAGGTGCGAATTATTCCAGAATCCTCTAGTAGAATAAAGGCCCCTAGTTTTGATGGCACCACACCATTTAATGTGTTTAAGTTCCAGTTTGATACAATTGCCATTAGAAACATGTGGAACGACGAAGAAAAGGCTATAGAGTTGATATTGGCAGTGGTTCTAGAAAGCGTACCAGCGTGTAACAGAAACAGTTACAATGACATAATGGAGGCGCTACAACGTAAGTACGGTGGTGAACATAAAAAGGAATTATACCGAATGGAATTGCGTGGTAGAGTGCAGAAGCCCAATGAGACACTACAAGACTTTGCGTTTGAAATCGAACGTTTGCTGCAGCTTTCTTATCCAGGGGAAAACAGCCCGTTTTTGGACCATTTCAAGATAGAGGCATTTGTTAATGGCATTCGCGATCCTGAAATAAAATACGCGGTTTGTGCCACACCTAAACCATCATTTACTGAAACCGTCTCATTCGCACTGGCACAAGAAACAGCGAAAATAATTTCAAAGCCCCAAATATGTTATGTGCGAAATGTCGAAGTTGTAGCTGACAATCAGAGAAATATAAGCGACGAATTAAAAAAGGTTTTGAAGACGTTTATTGAGAAACAAAGTAAAGTCAGAGTAAAATGTTATAACTGCGGTAAATCTGGTCATATTCAGCGAAACTGCAAAGTACCAAGAAAACGAACCAGATCTGCCTCGCCTCGAAGAAGTAACCAGCAGTCGAATCATCAATCATCACAGGAATCACCTTTAAAACTAAAACGAGCTAGCACTATGGGGCAAGAGCTAGATCCCACATCTGAGGGTCCCACCATCTCCATATCCGTAATGCAACAGAAAAATAGCAATCTGATTGCTTCGGGGTACATCAACGGTCAGAAGCACGTTTTTACTGTAGACACTGGCGCATCACAGTCTATCGTCAGTCCAGATTTAGTTAAGAAAACAATTGAACCATTATGTGGGGTAAGCTTGCGCACAGGGAGCCGGTCACTGTCTATGGTAAAGTAAATGTGAAATTAACCATTGCCAACGTTACCGTCAATCATCTATTCATTGTTGCCGATATTGTGGACGAAGTTATCATTGGTGCTGATTTCATGATTAGCCATGGCATTACTTTGGATATGGGACGAAAAGTTATGATTTGGCGAAATGTGGAGGTACCCCTTGACGTCGGATATGAAAATAGAACTCAAGTAAGAAAGCTAGTTACCGTCGAGCATCAGAAGCTACCACCACAGTCAGAAACTTTAGTATGGGCACGTATGGAGGGAGATTGTAAGGACAACAGTTTGTGGGTGACAGAACCATCAGAAATAAAAAGTGATCTTGTAACAGCAAAAATCTTCGTTAGACCCTCATCAATAAATAATGAATACACTTCCCAAGATCAAGATGACCTAAACGAACTTCATGAATTCGTATGCAGACGAACAAAACTGACCAGCGACAAAATAAAAGCCAGATACGATCGAGCAGCGAATTCTGAAGGATTTAACGAAGGCCAGCTTGTACTGTTGTATAACCCACAACGTAAGAAAGAACTGTTCCCCAAACTACAAACCCATTGGGATGGACCATGCAAGGTGATTAATAAATTAAATGACGTGGTGTACAGAATACGGAAAGAAAAGAGGCCGAGATTTAAAATGAAGAACTAGCTACCTATGGGAGAAGTGATTCTGTGCCTATTCGGGACGAACAGGATTAAGCGGAGGGCAGTGTTACGAAATTGTACTCGAATTCAAATATAACGGTTTTAACGGCCGGTTTAAATCTTTCTCAATGCTTCCAAACATTTCCGTTTATGTTAACAGCATTTAACATAGCTGTAAAAATTATTAACATAGTTCTAAACATACAACATTGAATAAAAAGCTTTCACCATTGTTTTTAAGTGTGGCAGCATTAAGTGTTTATGCTGCTGGCATTATCATCAAAAGCTCTAGTTTGGCAGCACTAAGTGTTTATGCTCATGGCATTACCTACAAAAGCTCTAGATTGTCCGTTAACATTGTAGAAAGAAATAGAGCTTTCAAGAAACATCTAGTAGGCAATACAGTGTATATAAATTGGCCGTGAGAACACCATTGAGTCAGTCTGGTTGGAAGCGTCGTTAAGTAAAGACATATTAACTGCCTTGGCTGTATAATCTTGTACATTATTAAAGTGTGCTGTATAAAGCGTTTAAATTACACGTGTGTGTGTGTATTAAAACACAAAGTGACTTATAAACTGTTTTGTTGTACATTTTAAATAAAATAAAGAGTCGTTACAATTTTTAAACTACTAAACTGCTGTTATTTTTGCAATCAAAGTACAAGTTTATTTAAAGGACCGTTTTTAAAAGGTAAAAACGTAACAATATATATATATATATATATATATATATATATATATATATATATATATATATATATATATATATATATATATATATATATATATATATATATATATATATATATTAATTTAATTAAACTACTAAATACACTTTAGAAAAATAAAAACTGGTTTATTGTAGTATTCCTTTTTTAACATCTATGAACTTATAAATGCTAAACTTTTGCTGTATAAATGCTGGCACTGACTGTATATCATTTATGTCTAATTTATACATACTGAATAAGAATCGGTTGAATAGTTATTTAGATATATAATAATAAATATTCGCTTTGTATGGCGGCTACTACCCCCTGTAAAGTTATCATATCAATTGTAGTACTTGACATGAAAATTGTTCCCACAAATGCTCGAGACTCACTGTAATAGTTCCTTAGATATGCGATAATTAAGATTTATCTTGTATAGGGGCTTACGCTTCTCCTAGAGCTGCTCGCCTTATTTTCATATTGATTATTATTCTTGGTAAGGAAATTATTCCCACACAATTTTAAAATGTTTACTCTAAGTTGGTTTGAATATTAACTCACCATCTGGCATCTCTGCCAGATCCCTAACATTGAGTTAATTTTTGCTAGATAAAATTAATTGAATTTTTAAAACTACTTAAATTTTCTTTAACTTTCTTTTGTTTGGCAATGTTTGCTCAAAAAAGAAGAAAGCATTGGGGCAATAGCCCTAAATTCAAGGTGCCAAAAACTGTAGACGGTCCCAGCACTAGTGCCAACAGATTTCCGCTTCTGTCTGAAGACGAAGAAGCAGTTGCTTTCAAAGAAAAGATTCCACCAATAATTGTGGTCTCTACCCACAGTTTTTCAACTGTGATTGGATTAATTGGGGATAAATATACTTATAAACGAATGTCTATTGGTACGAAAATTGTATCAAACTCGTTATCGCTCTATAATGAAGCTTTTAGTGTTCTCAAAGACAAAAAATTCCCATACGCATGAGTTATAGGATGTAAAAACTTTTAAATTGATTTTATTTTGCCTGCCAAAACTGCACACAAAGATAATTGGTGAAGAATTTGTTAGCTAGCTCAATAAAAACCCGATAAACATTAAGGAACTAGCCACAAAGTAATCCAGTCTAGAAGACGCACTCTATTTTATTGAGTTTGTTCATCAACATGTTTCAAAAAGAGAGGTTATGAAAATAAGATATTTTTGTAAAATTTCTGTGTACTGTAGAAATTCTCTAAAGGGCAATAAATATCCCACACAATACTCCATGTGTACTATGTATAAACTTGGTGCTAAAAATTGTAAACGTATCATAGTGTGTTCAGCCTGCGCCGGAAATCATGATTATTCATTTTGATCACTCTATGTTGAGTCATAGTGGTAGTAGTATAATTTGTGCTACAACTGCATAAAAAAGAATTTAAAAAACGTTAACCATAGAGCTGATGACCCAGAGAGCCCAAGTCGTCAAGAATATTTAGAAATACGTAGTAACATCTAAATCTAGGACGGATAGCAGAAGACTAATGTATCATATTTTAAAGAAGACGATCATGAATTTTCCTCAATTGCCAAGGCAAGAACCCCATACTAATACATGCAATTCCCTTGATTTTAGTAATTTGTATTCTGAGGTAGCTAAAGGCAAGAGCTACGACAGAAATAATAATGATGACATTTACAATGAAAGACTTTTGGAAATATTTTTTGATGCAGTCGATGCAAAGATGTCAAAATAAGTACGACAAGCTACTAGTTTTGTGTATGATGCTTTAACAAGCCACATATTTCAACCGGTAGACACAATGTTCATGTTATGCATTGGAATGAACAAGGCATAACAACTGAGTCAGCAGCTGCCCAGTTGGAATACGTTTTACATAAAAGAAACCGATATTCTTCTTTTAAATGAGACTTTTTTTTAAACCATACCACAAATTTCAACTTGGTGGTTATAAAATTTATATAGAGGATCGATCTACTCATGGCGGAGGAGTTCTAATTGCAGTTAAAGGTAATAAATATTAGGCATACTTTGTTGTCAAAAAAAAAAAAAAAATACTGCTGAAAGTATTTCAGTACAAATTATATTTAATAGAAAGCCATTTATATTCACTTCAGCGTATATTCCAGTACATACTATCAATTTTAAAGCTTATTTGGATAAATTAACTTCATTTTCAAACGACTACTTAATTTTCGGTGATCTGAATGCTCAACATACATATTGGAATTGTATCTCAAATAATTCGGCAATAATCTCTACAGCCAGTGCCTTCAATCCAGCTACTACATTTATTACCCAAATTAATGCACTCGCTTTGGACAAAATATCAACCCCGTTCAAACGTCTACAATAGACAATCTTTTATCTAACTTGTGTCTCGATTTTTCAAACCTTGAGACACATCCAAATGTTTTACAGTTGGACCATGTACCCTTATCTTGCGTTATTTGTGGACAAGTTGAAAACATGACATATTCAATTCACTTGTATTATCGCGCAGGCTGGTCAGCAATCAGAATCTAGGTAGAAAATGAAATTATTCATCAGAACATTGACCAACCTGTTACTAATTCAGGTAATCTAGTTTTTTAACAAATTAATATCTATAGTTGAAGAAGTGTTCAATCATAAAAATTCGGTCATAAAAATTCGTGGCAAAGAGATATCTCTGATTTTAGTAAAATGTTAATTAGTCATAGAAATAAATACAAACGTAAATTTCAAAGATTGAAAAGCATTTTGAAGCTATTAAATAAACTTATTGATTTCCACCTTAATAAAGACCGAAGCTAATCCTGGTCAAAATTTATTTCAGTTTTCCTTCGGGCTCTAAAAAATTTTGAAAAGTAAAAAAGCTCATAAATGAGTCAAAATGTTTTTTACTGATCTTCATGTAAACGGTGAAGTTTTAAAAACTGGCAATGGAAAAGCTAATTCAATAGCAGACGTATTTGGTAATTCACACAACAAAACTTAATAATTATTCACCTATGGATACAGCTGTCTCAAAATTTATTCATGATCTTAACGACACAATTCTTGACAGATCTAATGTAGAGCTTACTAATTTAGATGAAGTTAAATCGATTGTACTTTTATTGAAAAATAATAAAGCCCCCGGTTTAGATGGCATTAATAGCATTATCCTTAAAAAGATGCCCGATTGCTTTTTTGAAACTCTATGTAAACTTTTCAACTCTTGTTTAATAGAAGGCTATTTTCCAACGATTTGTAAGAAGCAAAAGTTATTCCAATTCCTAAGCCAGGGAAGTCCTAAATTACCACAAAGAACACTCTACAGTACATCAACTAAAAAGAGTCGTTAATTTTATTGAATCAAAAAAAAGAAATCGTAAGAGCATTGGAGTTATTTTTCTTGACATTGAAAAAGCCTTCGATTCAATATTGCATGAAGGCCTAGTTTTTAAACTAAATTCCTTTAATCATCCAACGCACTTGTAAAAGATAATAAAGATTTTTTTATATCAGCGCTCATTTGCTGTATCTATAGATAACACGCTGGTCTGCCGCAAGGATCGTTATTATCACCTACTCTTTATTCAATATATATTTCCAATTTTACTGTTCGTATGAATCAAGAAGTAGCTTTTTACACTGACGACAGTGCTTTTATTTATTGCGGTAAAGTGTCAAACGCAATAATCAGAAAAAAAAAAAAAAATGGAAGATAGTTTAAAATCTACACACAAATACTTCGATAAATGGAAGATAAAAATTAATGTTAGTAAAACACAAGCTATTATATTTCCATATAATAGATCACAGAAACGTATTCCTACAAAACATTTATATTATAGAGGAGCTTTTATTCCTCTGCAAGATAGTATCAAATGTCTAGGAATTATCTTAGATAAGAAACTATTATTTAAACAACACATACAGTATATTTGTGATAAAGCGATCAAATGTGGCCGTGAACTTTATCCCTTATACAACAGAAGATCTTAATTTAAAAAACAATATACTTATTTATAAAATTTGTATTAGACCAATTTTGACCTACGGATGCTCAGTCTGGTTTAATAAAGCTGCTATAATTTACACAAGAAAATTACAGATAATACAAAATAAAAATCTGAAAATAATTCATAACCTACACCCCAGATATTCTACTGATCTACTGCATAGAAATTTTAAGCATAAAATGTTTAATTCATTTGCAAGGGAACTGACTCTGTCATTTAATGAAAAATGCAGAACGTCTACTTAAGAAATGATAAGAAATTTGCTAAACAATCACTAAGACTTTTTTTACTTAAAGTAAGTAATAATTAATGATTGTTTTTAAAATTTCTTATAACGATTAAGTATAAGGGTTTTTTACAACTTTTCCTTAATACTGTGATGTTAGTAGTTTCCTTGTTTAATTATTTAGATGTTAATTGTTTTAATAAGTAATAATAAATAAAGTCAATAAAAAAAACAACGGCGGTTCATTTTGTCATCCAATGCTACCTTTGCATTCTTAAACATTACTTGCAAAAACCTCGTACCGGAATAGTTTCTTCCTTGGTCACGTTATCGTTACCGCTAATACCGTCCATATTGTCAGAATCATCGATTCTTCCTTTTATCTACTTGCCTATCCGTTTCTTTGGTCGGAGTGCCGCTGCCCCGGCATCCTCCATCATCCTTTTACCGCTCGACTTGTATCGCCAGGCTGATAATTGAATATCAGTTCCAGGTCCAGAAGGTTTTCGAACATTTACAACGGTTGATCTTGTGTTTCACTTGAAATGTAACCTAGTAATATCGCGAAATTATACATGACCAATTAATCCGTCGTATGAGTGAATGAGAACACGAATGAAACAAAATTCTAATTTTGTGTAATTCTGATTGTTTTGAAATTATCTCGATCTATGCTCTCTTATCCGTGTTTGTGAATTTTTAATTTTTTCAAAACTTCTAGTGAGTAAATGGCGCAAGTTAGGACCCTAGGACTACATTTTCTTCTCTACAAAATGTAATTGACATACATATTTACTCTAGGTCTTACCTAAACAGTTATATAACTTAAAAACTCCCTGGGGAAGTATACTTTCAATGGGTTAACTAAAATTGAAACGAGGTGTTTTCCGCAACGCATTTTCTATTATATTTTTTAGTGTTGACCTGTGATGATACTGAAATAAATGGATTTATTTTACAAAACGTTAATTTTGTTAACATACCCCCATTGCCCTACTCCATGAGGAGTTGATGCTAACACTTTTGTGCGCATTTTTCAGAAAAATTATATAATTTTATTAAGTTTGTTTGAATTGAAATTAGGTTGAAAGTATATGGTTTTAAACTTGAAAAAAGTAAACTTTGAACCGTTACAAAAACTGAACTGCGTGTTTTAAAATAAATATGTAATTTTAATGAATTTTTTAAAAATAAAAGATGTAACTTTTTAATGTTTTTGCTTGCTTTTACTAGTAACGGTATATTCCGGTTTTTTAGTTTCGGTACAGGTATACCGATATAACATAAAATATTGTTACCGAAATAAAAATAAATTGAATACCGATACCGTTATTTCTTTTTTTTCTTTTATGTATATGTATATATATATATAATAATCATTAACTATAGTTATTAAAAAATAAATAAAAAAAGCACTAATATTAACTTGTGTTAAAAAGATATAAGTATGTATATTTTCAAGCATGTAATAAAATAAACTTATATAAAGTGTTTAATAATATTTTTCTAATTACAAAACTTTTAGGTACAAACTAAAAATCATATTAACTTAAAAATAATCTAATTTTTAAAATAATGATAATTTTGTAACTTAAAATTACACATTTATATTTATACAAAAAGGTACATGTTTATACAAAAGAAATTTTAATTTCATTTTGTTTTTGGTATAAAAAATCTTGGGTTTCATAAATTTATTTTTTTTAAAAAATAAATTATTTTTTTTTAGAGATTTTAAAAGATTTTCTTTACTCATCTTTCTCTTTTTAATATCGCTTATAAAAAATATTATTTCACTTTCTTGTTTTTTGGTATTATAAAGCTTGAATTTAAGAAAAATTTGGTTTGAAATCTCCAACCACATTCTCTTTATTCAATTCTCTCATTGGTGTACGTTTATTCATTTGTAGTTTCATCATTTTATTTTCATCGGCACATTTGGTAGTGATAGCATTACGCACTTCTTTATCGGAAACATTACATTTGCGCGTTACCGCAAATATAATGTCGGCTATGATGTGAGGATCCAACATTTGTTTGATAGGTTTGCCATGATCTTTAAAGGCTGGCGAAGGTTTGCCTGTCATAGAATGTGTAGCCAAGACTTTGCGATCGAATATGGCCATTAGGAGTTTTCGGGTTGCAATCGAGGCCGAAGTCCAATTTATGTTTTCATAAAGTTTGGCAGGTATACGAGTGTTGTTGGGTCCAATTGATACCATAACATTGTCAGTATCGATGCCTATGTGACTAGTGTCGCCATTATTGTTTGCGGGTGAGGAAGTGTTTTGCATATTGGGAGTCTTTAATAAACTATTACCACTACTACGACGTTTTTTGTTGGGTAAATCATTTTGAACATTGCCGCCGTATTCTAAAATGGTTTGATCATTGCTGAGATATTTTGAATTCCCGGAGAGTACTTCCATTTTTTTCACCGCTATTTTACGTTTCTTTATAAAATTATACTCACTAGAAGTTGAGTCGGTCGAAGTTGTTGTTAAAGCCGTTGTCGTCGGCTGGTGATGCTGTTGTATAGTCATTGTGTTATTTGCTGCATTATATTTAGTCTTAATTTCTATATTCTCTTCAGGTCCTAAACAAATTTCTAAACGACCCGAATCAGCTGAACTATTTAAATTTAATGCTCCATCATCTTCGGCTAATTGAATTTCAATTGGTTCATCATTATGACTACCTGTCCCTTCAGCTATAATCGTATATTTTATACTTTCGGCAGGAGAACAACTCGCTTGTTGAATAGGATTTATAGCATTTACAATTTTGGGACTTATTTGTGTAATGCTACTATTACAACTGTTGCTGCTGCTAAAATTATGTCTAAATGTGTTATTGTTGTTGTTAATATTATTAAGATATTGATGTTGTTGTTGCTGTGGTAGGGGTTGACTTTGTATTTGCTGTGGTTGTCCTAATAACGCTGACGTTCTCGCTGAGGTAGCATGTATTTGCGATAACAATTCAGTGTGAGCCTTAAGATTTTCCTCAAGGACTCTTATTTTTTCCTCTAATTCTTTTTCTCTTTGTGATTGTTGTTCTCTGTTTTCGATATGATTTAAATATGAAAAATCTGTATCGGTTGTTTGTGACCAAGCATTAACCATTAAAGGGCGTTTATTATTATGATCGCCTGGTTCGGGTATTCCTATAAATTTTTTCGACGATCCTACCATCACTGACATGGGTGACGGTGCTTGTGTAATAACCATAAGTTGTGATGAAGTCTATAATGATAAAAATATTTTTTAATATTATTTATTTTTGTAAAATTTGCTTCTTTCTTAATTATTAGAATATGATTTCGATACCAGATTTGCTTTTTGAGAATTTTACAAAAAATATAATAATAAATATAATAAAAAAATTATATAAAATTTAGTGTAGATGGAAACTCTTCCGCTTCTAATTTGCAAACATTAACGTTAAGTTTTCTTTTGGAAACTTTTACTTAATTCACAAAGTATATTATTTGAGTTATTGTCTGTCTTATATGATATTTGAAATAACGCATTAGTTATTTTTTTTTTGAAAATTTATATGGAAATTGAAAATAACATAACATTGTGAAACTTAAATATGTTAATGAATTCTGTTGTTATTTTGTTTAATTTCTTACAAAAAAAATTTTGTATTTTATTTAATTTTTAACCAAAAATTCAAATTCAATTTTCCACTAAAAATTCAATTTGTCACTAAAAAATTAAATTTTTCACTAAAAATGCAATTTTTCTTATAAATAAAAATAAAATAAAAACAAAAAAATTGAATATTTTCTAAAATTAAAATATTTTAATACATTTGAAAATATGTTATAGATCGAAACAAAAAAGCAAGAATATATTTATGGTTCTTTCTGCAAAAATATTCAGAATTTTATGAGGAACACAGTAGATATTTAATAAAAATGTAGGGCCCAGATTAAGCCAGCCAAGTAAAAAATGCTAAAAAGACGAGAGCAAAAATGATACAAATTTTTTTACGGGTTAACCTCAAATGACCAACTTTGAAGGTTCACCCACTATCTTCATGAACCGCGAGGGGTCTGTGCTCATCTACATCAACTTGAAAATACCTTAGCTATAGTCATGCGAAATTTTATTCAAATATCTCTAATAGTTCGCAAGTTACCGAATTATTTATAAAAAATGCCTTTTGGAACTACAATTTTCACAAAAGTACCAATAAACACAAAAAAAAAACTAATTATAAATTTTCCAAACATTACCAATTTCAAAATAAATAAATTATAATAAAAAAATTTAAGAAAAGTATTAAAAATTAAATTTAAAGTTATTAAAAAGGTACATTTTCAAAAAATTTAATTGGTTATTTTTTGAAAATGTACCTTTTTAATAACTTTAAATTTAATTTTTAATACTTTTCTTCACAAAATGTATTATTTTTTTAAGAAAAGTACGATTTTGAAAAATATCCGAATTTTCTGTTTTTTAGAGATTCTTTAACCGTTCTTTGCTATAGAAATTAGAGAAGTTCCCAGGATGACAATACATTTTAACAACTTTGAAATACAAACTTCTAAAATAGAATTTTATTACTTCCGAAATACAAATATAAATTTCTAAATTACATTCAGGATTTGCTGAACTGTAAATAGAAAATTCTGAAATCAAATGAAAAATTCAGAATTCAAAGCTAGGAGTTATGAAATGTTCGTGTTGGTTCGAATCCGTGTGAAATTTAATTTTTATTTACTAAATTTCAAAGAAACATTTTTAATTAATTAAAATATATTTGACAGTTCTTTAATCTTACATTTAAAAATTTTAATTTTTGTTTGATGGTAAATTATAAAATAATTTTTCGAAGTCTTGGCCAAGGATCGAACTCAGGACCTAAAGTCTTTTAGTTACAAAACCAAGTGGTATGCCACATCGAATCACATCGAAATTTACTATCTTTATTGCTTATATAAAAAGCTTAAACACAAATCTAAGTAATAGTTCGAACAAAAATTGAAATTTTGGAATGTAAGATTAATTTTAATTTAAAACGTTTCTTTTAAATTTATTAAATAAAAATTTCATTTCTAATTCACCAGGATGTACTTTATAAAAACATTCATAAAAGACAAATCATTACTATATCGCAGATATTTACAATAACGTTTGAACATTTTATAGATCCATTACAAAAATGTTAATGTCAATAACAACTTTGATTTACAATTAATTCGAACAGCCGTCTAACATATAACAATACTTCCAAAATTTACAAATTATGATTTTTGTTTAAACTTACCACTTTTGCTTCCATTTTAAATCCTTTTGGAATAAAATTTCACAACTTTTTATGGAGAAAAATCCAGTAAACACTTTTTTCAATTTTAAGTAAATTCAAACCAGAATATTTTTTAAAATTTCCGCTTCGAAAACAACTTTACACCAAAACGTTCTAGTAACTACTGCATACAAAATTTATTTGATCGTATTCCTATAAACAATTGCTGCTCTAATGCCGCCACTTAGTCCCGCTTTGCCTGTGTATGGCGTTACATATCCTTTGCTACCTACTACTACAAGTCCTGCCTGTTGTTAATTGTGCTTATTGTCTAGTACCAAAAATTTTAAAGGTATACTCAAATGCATAAACAAGAGAAAGCAATAACAATTACTCAGGACAAATAGTTTTAAGGGTAGGAAATAATGATCAGTGAGTACAACACAACGCAGCTTGTATTCTTACTGCAATATACACAACAACGGCAGCAGAGAATCATCTGAGTCTATAAATTCCTATTTATTCCTGTTCGTTCTATATTATATGTTTTATTTTCTGCTTTACATTCCTTACCTGGAATTAGGAAGATTACTAATGTGTGTGCGCGCACAACTCCTTTACTATCCAACAGCAGGCTGTCAATCCATCTATCCGCTAATAAGGGTGAATTCGAACTTTTTTTATTTTTCTGTTTGTGTTGCTTTCAAAGAAAAACGTTGACAGTAGTTGTTGCTTTTATTATGTTTTTAAATGCCAACGTACATTTTCCTCCCTTGTTGCTTTAGATCAGCTTATCATTCGAGTTAGTTGGACTAACAACAATACAAAAGAAACACCAACAAAAACAAAATAAAAACGCGCCTTTTGTTTATGTTTGAATATTTTCATTCTACTTTGAATAGCATTGCCAGATTAGAATGAAATAATGTTTATTAAGAACCCCATAGGAATTCCAAATGTTTGCTACTTCGGTTTGTTGTTCAGTATTTTGTGGGGATAAAATTTATTGTCGGCGGGGAATATAAAAGTTTTCTTAAATTTAAGAGTAAGGAAATATTTTAAAAATAAATTGTATTTTATTGTTATTTTCTGAATTATAGACTTGTATATTTGAAATTTTGATTTTTTTCATTAATTGTCAATTATTTGTTAAAAGATTTGAAATTTTGAAACAAGATCACCGGACAAATTGAAATAAAAATATTTTCTTTTTAACGGTAATAAAAAATGTTTCTGTGTAAACGGCCTTCGGCCGGCCATAGGGTCCTTCTCCTATTTGTAAGTCGAACACCGGATTCGCTGAATAAACTTTTTTTGAAAATAAAAAAAATTGTAAGTTCTGGTATATCAAAAAAAAAAAGAAAACAATTTTTCTTCTCAAGAATTTATTGAATATGGTCATATTATATATCACTAGAAAGGTATTTGAACTTTTAAACGGTATTCATATAATTTAAATCGCATGTGTATTAATAAGGATATTCAGAAAAATGTATTAAAATTTTGGTGGACCATGACTCGTATACTAAAAGCGAGCGAGCAAAATTTTTTACACTACTCTAATCACAAATAAAAGTACTACTGAATCATTATAAACATTGTTTAGAAATCAAGTGGACCGGTGATCTTAATTTTTTAATAAAAAACTTTCTAAAGGAAAGTTAGATAATTTTTATACCTTAAGCCATTAAAGGCAGTGAATGTAATTAATGATTAAGAGAAATTTTTCGATCAAAAAATATGTTGCAATTACTTTAGGAACATGTTGTGGAAGACAAATATATATATATATATATATAATTTTTACAAAAAAACTCACTAAACAACAATTATTTTTGAGTTTTATTTTTTGCTCAAATTATAATGATTATTTTTTGACTTTTATTTTTATTTTTCGATTATAAAATAACGATTATTTTTTTCTTTTGCTTAAGAATTATGATTATTTAAGAGCAAATATACACAAAATAATTTTTAAAAAATAAAAGTTAACCGATATATTATAATCGTTATATTTTGAGCAAAAAATAAAAATCAAAAATAATCGTTATTTTTTAACCAAAATGTAGAAATCTAAAAAATAATAGTTAAATTATGATTTTTATTATATTGCTCATAATCGTTACGGTCCCTGATTGTAGGTGATTGATGTATTATGCGTTTGTCTGATGTTGTAACACATAACAATATCCGTCCGACCGTCTGGCTTGATTAAATGATTATTTTTGGAATATGGGTTTAATGTTTTAAATTCCATAATTATTTTACCAAAATTCAAAATTCACGAAGATCGGTCCATAATTAATCATAAACTTTCTTACTAGTTTCATATACAAATGTACATTAGGATGGACCCGTTTGTATGGAGAGAAATTACGGCCTCGATGTGTCAAACTAAAATTAAAATTTATATAAATTTAAAAATTTTCGTCGTGGCCTTATTCAACTAGATCAAAGGATAAGGAGGTTCTTTGTTAATTTCATATATAATTTTATGGTTGTATTTTGAAAATTTGTACATTTTTTATTATTACTTAGGAAACCCTAAAATATGCTATACTAATACCATCAAATATTGAAAATATTATAAATTTTATTTGTATAACTTAGTAGGTTTTGATATTTCGCATAATGTGTACCAGAATTATACATAATCTTCTAGTTTGTAAAAATTTTTATACGTTCAATTTAAAGTTTTTGATAATGGCAAATATATTATTTTTATGTTCAGATGTTAGCTTTTTATATAAGTATTTGGTGTCTCTAAACTGTAAGAATATGTTGAATTATAATAAATAAAATGAAATTAAATTCGGTCTAATTTCTTCACACCATGACCCGAAATCCGTAAAATGAAGATTTGAAGCTTTTTGGGAAATTTTGTCTTAAAATAAAAGAATTACAAACAACTCTCACTTTTTTGTACCAAAATGCCCAAAATCTCAATCCGGAAAAACATCTATTGAAAATGGACTACTCTCATTGAAACCGTCACCGTATTGTTATTAAAGTTGTTCGTCAGAAAATACTTTAATTAACATAATTTTTTTTGATCCTAGCTTTGCGGTTTGAGAATTTTACAAACAAATTTAAAAAAAATTTTGGATAGGGCTTGTGAGAAGATCGTTTACTTAAGCACCTTCGGGTTTGCATTACACGTATTTCCGTTAAAATTTCTATTAAAAGCATAAAAAAAATTGTATAGGACAGAACAAAAAACAAATTTTTTGTATTTTTTTTTTTTTTTTTTTTTTTTTGAAAGTTAATCTTCAGACTAATATAAATTTTTATCGGATTCATATATTTATGATTCTTGCAGCAATACTATTTAGAATTTTACAAGGAATCTAGTGGATATTTTAAAAAAATTTTAGGACACAAAATAACCCCGTCAAGTTTAAAAGAATGTAAAAAGAGATCAAAAATGAGGAAACATTTTATTTCGACTTAAACATCTTTTAAACTAAAAGAGATAATGTGCACATGTAAGCGTATTTTTGTAGACATTTATAAGGACTATCTATATTTAATCATGAATAAAATGTTGACGATTTTTTCAAAGAATGACATACACGAGATGACTAGTTTAGGAGATCTACCCACTATCCCCTGACCTGCTCCTACAAATCAATTCGAAAATACCTCAGCTCTGGCAATGTCAAATTTTATTCAAATATCTTTAACGGATCACAAGAATTATTTCCAAAAAAGCGTTTTCGAACCACTATGCGGTGTATGGTACGACATAATTTTTCTGATAGGAAGGCTTGCAGAGAGATATCCACAAAAGCCAGCTAAGAAGTTACCATTAACAACCGAATTAGTGAATAATTTATCGTCCTTTCAAAGTGTTGAAATTAAATTAGCAAATGGCCAAAGATTTATACAGACCTTGTTTTAACCGAAACTTTCTTCAATGTAATGAAAAATTTCATTAACAACACAATTGTTTTAAAGCGTTGGTCGGTACCCAAAACTCTCAATGCGAAAGAAAAGAAAACATAACAATACATAAAAAATTTTAACTTCTCTCCTTTTCCCGGTTAATGACGGTTTAACTATACTTTTCGTGGATGAACGTTGAAAGATTTATAGCTATTTGAGGTTAGATTATGTTGTAAGGATGACACCGATTTCTTCTCCCTCCCAGTTGCTAACGACATTCCCCCTAATATTTCATGTGTTTAAAGCTTTTAAAGCCTACTGAAAATCAATAAAGGAACTCATATCACCTCAGAATATTTGTAACATTTAAATTTCACGGGAAGTCACGGCTATCGCATATAATTACACAGTTTGATTTCAGACGGTAATATGGTTTAATTCGCAGCTCAATAGGTGTGACAATTAAGATGTAGTTCTCATAATATTTTAATTTTATTGATTGCGTCAGCTATTTGGCAAAAGCAACGAAGCTTGGGGGGCAAAAAACAGATATAAATCCAAGTTACAAAGAGTTGCAAAAGCATTCACTTCATAATTCTCAGGATAAAAATTAAGAAGAATGTCGAGAGTGTTGTTTTCAGCATCTGATATATACACGCAGAGAAAAAAACATGCAAAATATCATTACTTCTACAACCATTAAATATTTGAAGTATTTTTCCTTGTTCTTAAACTATATTTTGTTTTTAAATCATATTAGTATTATTATTCCCATGACAATAAAATGTTTCAAATAAATATAATACTTATCCATTTCGCAAACCTAGTGGAAAAATTCAATACTTGTTTGTTTTTAAATATATTTTATTTTTAATGTTTGTTTTCCAACTTCATTGTAATTCTCATTTAGTTTATATATGAATAAATATAAATAGACAAGGTTTGGTTATAATTGATGTGATTCAAGCAATATAAGATATTGATTAACTATCATTAAAGGGTTTAGTTAAAAAGCATATCTTGCATTTGAACTACATATGGTGGTACAATATAATTAATGAACGAATAATATGTAAATATTAATTATTATAGAATTATTATTGTTATTATTTTTTTTTTTTTTTTTGTTATTATTTTCAATAAAAAATGTATAAAAATAATTTTTTATTAATGATATATGATAACAATAATAATATAAAGAATGGCATAATAATATTATAAAATGGAATCATAATATGACAATGTGTTTATAATAATATAATACGATAGAATTATCAAATAATAATCTCATAGAATGGGATAATGATGCAGTAAGATTTAGAGTTGGGTTATTTATGAACGAACATATTCAATTAAACAATTCAGTTATATGAACAATATGAAGCTGTTCAGTATTCTTTGTTCTTTTTAATAATTTAGTACACTTAAGTCATTTACTAACATTTAAATGACTAATGTATTATATTGGACTATTAGGGATTGTAAATTTTTTATTCAAAATATATAATTAGTTACAAAATATATAAAAAATTGCTTCAGTTTGTAACAAAGTTTTATCGAAATTTCGAAATTATCACTTATAATTTTTTGCTAACAATAGAGATTCAAAAATGCAATAATAACAAAAGTCATATTATTCTTGCAGATTATTCATTGACTGAATAAATAAAAACAGCTCATTCAGTCAAACAGCTCAGAATAAAAATGAACAATTGAACAAAAAGAACGATCTTGTTCACTTATTTGTTCAGAGCAAAAAAAGAAAAATCAGTAAAATGAACGATTAAGCCCAAGAATAGTAAGATTGTTCAATTATATATGTAAAACTAGAATACTAACATGTAAAAACAAACAATAAAATCAGATACAATATGACAAAATGGAATCATAATAATTATTACTTATAACCATTTCCAATTTTCGCTGTGATCATATGTTTCAATCATAATATGTTGCTCTTAGATTAGGTCACTACAACTATATTTTTTCTCTGCGTATACGTAGATTCCTTCACTAGTTACACATGGTGGGAAATAATTCCATAAAATTTTCTTCAGAATTGTACTGTTTGGATAATTCTCAAGATTCTCAGGTCAGAAGGGGCGTCCAAGCTTAATATAGTATACCTTTCCGTGTTTGGACTTTTGTAAAAAAGCAAAGTGCAAAAAGTAGGACCTGCTTTCCAGGGATAGTTAAATTTTGTGTCATATAATTTCGTGAACTCTTTCTTATATCAAATATTTAGTAACGAATATTTGTGACGCAAAACCTAAATAAGAAACTTCTAATTCATCTAAATTCTGTTTTGCGATGCAGTCAGCCTTTCAAAACTCTTTAAAGAGATACAAATCCTTTACATACATATGTGAGATCAAATAAACCTTTGATCAATTTTGAAATTAATCAAAGGTTTATTTGATCTCACACACTCCAAAAAAAGTATTTTGAATATCGTAAATATTATTTACAGCTTATTTCACTGAAAATAAATCGTTGCCCTTTGTTTTGCTATGATTCGCTGATAGCTGTTCCAATTGTAACCAGTTTTTATGTGAACATTTTCTCCGATGCCTTCTGTTAAAAAAATATCACTAATATGATTTAAATTAGTTGTCAACGCTTAAGATATATCTTATTGGAATTCCAGTTGCCTATTATTTCTAAGCATGTACAATATAAGGGCTAAAGAATTTATAATTTTTGATTTCTCAGGAGAAATTAAAACATTGAAACCTATCTTTTGAAGGTAAATATATGTATGTATATGTGTCAGGTTTAAATTTTCATTTAAAGGGAATTCAGGTAGTCCTCATAAAAATACTTAAATAAATTTGTAAAATAAAAAATTGTATATAAAATACACATCAATATCATGTATGCTTCGCAGAATCATACAAAAAGTATTTTTAAGGAACTCATTATTTGTTGCTTGAAAATTTTACAAGTGGGAATTTCCCAATTTAATAAATAAGATAAAACATACTGAGTACTCAAACTAGAAATGGCGTCGAGTGTGCTTGTCTTTGTCTGTCCGTTCGTCTGTCCATATATCCAGCTATTTTGTTTCTTTTTTAGTTTGTATGTAATATGTACGTGTATTTATTTTAAGCGTATTGGATTTTAGTTTTGTTGAATCAATTTCAATAGAATTTTAATTTCAGATTTAAAGATTCTTGTTTGCAATTGTCCTGTATGGATTAAATGATTTTATTGCAGTTGTCTGTGCCAGCAGGTCATAATTTCACACAGTGTGTATTATGTGGACGAGGATAGAGTGTCAATGGTATTAATTTGTATATGATTTTATTTTAAATAATACACATGTTATATTGCCTGTTAAATACACTTTATGTACTCGTTTTGTTTTTAAGGCCACTTGTTGCGGCTTCATATACATATATTTTTCCTAGAATATCAGATGTTTGTTACAGCGGCCAAAATCTTAACGTTTTATAAAAATATAATAAATTACGCTTTATTAAAACATTTTACAATAATTTTCTATTCCTATTACTGAAATTGAGTAGGTAAAATTTTTTTACATTGAAATGTGCTAAACAAAATAGAATATTGAATAAAGGGTGACATTGGTTCACTTAATAAATTTACAGCTTTTAGTGTCGGCAATGACATTTTGGTTCATATCAAGATAGCACTGTACGAGTTGTTATGTAGGGCAAAATGAGAAAGATAGGGTTAACCCTGATCTTTGGACAATCTGTGAATGGGATAGTGTGAATAGAGTACATTTTAAGGTGTCAACTTCACTCCATCTGATTTTACTATTTATACCATCAGAATTCGATCGAAAAAGAGTACAACTTTCACGTACAAGGGTTTTTAAAGTCTATTTTAGAGCTTTTCGGCAGCGTAATTTAGGGGGCGTAGGTACTTATTTATTGACTCGAGTAAAGTTGCAATATGCTATGTTTTATCATTGTTACAAAGAATGTGTACTTATGAATTTTGGAAATTTGTTACTGATACCCTTTTAATAGTACACACTACCCGTTCATACAGAATAATATTTCCTTTCAGATTCAATTCTTATATCCATAAACAAAATGCCCCTGATTCACAAAAAATATTGTAGTAATTTGGTAATAAATCTGTATCTCCTAAACTACTGGTCAGATCTAATTGAAATGTATGGAAGAGCTGTAGAGGAGGACCTAAGATTTTAGAAAGTAGTCACCATGTGATAACACGAGATAAGCTACATAGGTGTCAAAATTGACTATCTTGAGTATGTAAGTCTCAAAAAATCATAACTTCTACAAATCAAGTTCGATTTTAAAGATTCTGATTCTTTTCTGTAAAGAGCTTGGCAAGATAAAAAAAAAAATAAGCCTACTACTCAAGTTATCTCTTACAGTTAAAAAGATATTTACGCTTGAATTTTGATTTTTTGCCTCGACTTTATTTTGTTTTTTGGGAATATTAAATATAGTACTATTCTTTCACTTTTTTCTCAAAGTTTTTTTTTTAATAAAAAATTTATTTACATATTTCAAAAGACAAGGCTTCATAAATGACTAATGACTAAAGGACTAATACAGTAAGTCTTAAAAAAATTTAAAAGTAAAAAATAAAAGGTCCAGAGGGAGTAATAAATAGCTCCCATATAAAGTAAATATTAGTTATCGTTTCAAATAAGGTAGCAAAGCGCACCGATAAAAGCTAGTAAATAACAAATTGAATACTTTAGAATATTACAAAAGTTGGCACATATTTAAGGAAGATATAATCACTTCGGTACAGAACAAATGTTTTATAAATGTAAGATAATATTAAATTAAGTAAATGTAAGACAATATAAAATAAAAATGTGTATGGTGGAAAATTTACGGACCGATTTGATTAATTTACGAGTAAAAAACCGAAATTCGAAAAAAAATTTGTGCTAGATTTGTGCAAGAATGAAGCCCATAGCTTATAAAGGAACTTAAAAAATTCTAACTTAGTTTATTGTTGTTGTTTTTTAGTACCCAAGAAACAAAAACTATAAAAGCCCGTCTAGACGTAACATAATATGTAAGATTTTTCTGTCAGAGAGTGTCAAATCGCTCTCTGAGAGAATTATTTCACGTGTAGATTCAAATATTAGTATTATAAGATGTATATGAGACTGTTGTGATGAGATTTCTCTACACAACCATCTTATAAGATGAACTGTTAAAAAAATACACACACACGGAAGTTTGCATGTGTGTGTGCTTATATATTTTGGAAATTACTAAAAAAAACAATGTTTTTTGTAAAATTATTTTCTTTTAATGATTGTTTTACATTTAAAAAAATATTTTTATAAAAATTGTGTTAAAAACGTGCAATTTTTTAAAATAAAAAGTACATGTTTATTCTGTGACTGATTGAAAATAATGATATCTTATAGGATTTATTAGAGTAGGTGTACCCATTATTTAAGATTAAACATAACATAACCAAAATGGTTACCCTCTTCTGCTTGCTTTATCTCACATATTATATCAACGTTAATCTCAGTTGTAGACCTGAGGTAAAAGAAGCAGACATTAGATAAGAAACAGATTTGCCAATAACACGGTTGTTTATGAACCGATTTGGTTGATTTGAAAAAACCGAAATTCAAGAAAAATATTTATGATCGATCTATATAACCAAGAACCAAGTCCGTAGCATATTTAGGACTTGGATATCGGTTTTGACCGATATTTCTGTAACTAATTGACCGACTGAGTGCCTTTCTTCAAAGGAAAAATTCTGAAAAAATTTTCCGATATTGTTTACGAAATATCTGACAGATTCAAATATAGAATAGTATTTTTGTCTGAATAGGGAAATGTTTGTGAAGCGTTGTTAATTGAGATCTCTGTTAAAGGCACCTAATTGCTGATTAGTGTGTGCTATCTGTCAAATGGGGATTTAGAGGCATTTGAAAGTTCTGTTGGTGATTTGCTGGTTAGGTACACCAATATAATTGTAGTGGGTGATTTTAATAAAAATTTATTTTGTCTGATTGATTCCACTACGGTGTGTTCTTGATTTTAATTACCATCATAATTCATTGTCATGTTGAATATAAGTTTCCTACACGATCTGGTGACAGTAATTTGCAGAAGGGTAGGTGGAGGAAAGGAGGATTGGTTTAATAGTAGAAAGATTCGTTATCAGACATCTTTGAGGGATTTGGCGTATAGGCATTACTTGCAGTATAGAACTCCACTTAATTGGGAAGTATTTTGTGTGCATAGGAACAAAGTTAAAAAAGTTATTAGGAAGTTGATAATGCGGATACATGCACGTTTTTTTTAGGGTTCTGATGCTTATGTGAGATTTTTAAGGAGGAATGGATGTCTTGAAACTCGGGAACATTTGTGTAATCCGGATAGTGTGAATGAATATTTCATTTCTTGTCAGATACAGGATTATATTTTGCTTATGATTATGGCAATAGCCTGTATAGCAACGTTAATCATAACATGGGTTTGTCCCTTTCATGTGTTAATACTGATGTCTTATATGAGACCTGTAAAATTTCTAATGTTGATTTGTCCATTTATTTGCTCACATTTGCATCACCTAGTAAACTCAATTATCACTACTTCCCTATAAGGAAGCAGAGTCAATAAATTAATAAATTATTTGTTACTATTTAAACGACTTTTTGAGGAATGAGAGATTGATATTTATTTTTTATATTATTTAACAAATAACAATGAAAATATCATGCTAATATGTTTTTTAGTTCAATTAAAAAAAAAGAAGTTGTTTAATAAATTTACTTTTTTTTATAAAATCTATACTCCTGTATTAGCTTTTGGTTAGGCGAAAAACAATTTAGTGTCAAACCGATCTACATCTATTTTGTGAATAAATATCGTCAATAAATGAAAAAAACTTTAGTGACTTTTTTTTTATTAATTGATAAAAATATTTTTTTTTCTAAAATTCACCTTTTTCGACCAATGCTGGATGTAGAAAGCAAACAGAAATCAATTTTTATTATTTATTAACCATTTCTGAAGCTTTGACTTTTGAAATACGTAAAGAAAAAATGTTTTTATTAAAAAAGGTGAGAAAAAAGTGAAAGAATAGTACTAAATTTTAGTAAAAAAATACTAATAATTTATACTAATAATTGTCTAGATAAATTGAGATAATAAAAAAAATTTTCAGCATACTATTGCGGAATATATTACAAAATATTAAAAAAAATCTCTTATACACATCAGGACTTATTCCCGAAAAGCGAAATAAAGTCGAGTCAAAAAATCAAAAATTCAGAATTCGAATGTAAATATCTTTTACATTTTTTCTATAACTTAAGTGATTAAGCTTATTTTTTCTTTACCCTGCCAAATACTTTATAGAAATATAAAAATCATTGGAGACTTGATTTGTAGAAGTTACGATTTTTTGAAACCCTTACATACTCGAGGTAGTCAATTTCGACACCCTGTAGTTTATCTCGAATTATCAAAGAGTGACCACAGGATAATTTTTCTCCATACAATTCTTGCATACATTTCAATTCGATCCGACCAGTAATTTGGGAGATACAGATTTATTACCAAAAATTTTGTATTTGGCCCCACTGTGCAACATAAATAACAAGCGTAATTACCGATTGTTTGTGAACCTTCAAAACACACGATGGTTGAAGTTGCTACAATCCCATCTCTAACCTTAGTATCGACGATGATGGGTTTTCTAACCTACTCTAAATGATTGGTGCTAAAACGGTCACCATTTTTTTTTTTTTTTTTTTGGTTTCAAGGAAATTCAAGTACATTCTGAAGACACTCTAAATGATTGTGAAGTGTCTTTCTCACAGGAAATAGGAATTTCATTAAAACAGAAAGAATAAGCGCATGTATCGATTGCAACTTGTTTATGGTTCTTCTAGCCGGATAATTTATTTATTTTCAATTATAGCTCAATTACCATTGGCAACTTGCTTATTCATACTTACAAATATGGTATTTTCATTAATTAATTTAAAAGCTAAATTTTATATTTCAACATTTATTGGATATAACTTTATTTTTAGTCTTCTTTTGTAGAAAATAATGACAAGTCTAAAACCATTTTCTCTGTTAAAAATTCTACAAAACGACTAAACAGTTGAACATCATGCCTTAAAACTTTTTCGAATAGTTCAAAATCAATATTATTCAATTCAATTGAAAATTCATCACCCAATAAAGGATTATAGATTTTAAATTGTTTAACTTTGATGCCTGTGTTTTTGTAAAAACCAAATCCGTAAATAATCGGTTGATAAAATTTACTTAATGGTATTTTTTTTTCGTCGTATGTAAGAGATTGGTGTTTAGATGTTTTTATTTCGTATACTACCTCATTATCAAATATTAAATCGGCATCTGCATGAAAATAGTCACAAGTTAGGGTAGGATTTAAGTTGACTGATTTATATGGTAGTTGTTTTAAATATCTTATAATTTCTCGTAAATTGTCCTCATTTACAGTGTATTCAGTTTTTGGTACTGGTTCAAGGAAAAATATTTTATGTGAAAGTGATACAATTTTGATACTTTTAATTATGTCCATGGCCTTGGTTTTTGAATCTTTAAACATTTCATAATGCTCTATTATAGAATCACGTAATTTCTTATTTTCACCTATAATGTAATCATCAGGATTCGCTAGAATATGTTCGGTACGGTAATCAGTTATTTCCACATTAAATTGATTGGACAAATACTTCCGTATGAAATAATCCATAAAATCACCGTGAGCTGTATAATAATGATTTTTAACTACATCATCATCATAACGAAATGATCGGCCAACATGTTTTGTATTAATAACTGTATCTTTAACTAGAGTTTTGAAAAAATGTTCGACATTAGGAAACCTTTCCAGTGATTTATTCGTTATTGTTGTTGCATTTGGTTTATACTTCAGTTCAAATTTTTCCTTTTGGTTTTCCGACATTTTTCATAGAAATCGGTGCTATGTAAATACCTAAAAAATTGAATCTAAAAATAAAATTGTTTTAGTATCATATTGTTCGAAAAGAAAACTTTCATATAGTGTTTTATTTTGCACGAAAATCTATTTTACTTCTGAGTAATTCCATTTTAAATTTAAAAATTTTTACCTCTCTGAAATTTTCTCTGTAGCAAGTATACCCATTAGACTTCCTACCAAAAAAAAAAAAAAAAAAATATATATATATATATATATATATATATAAAATTAAAGATGGACTTTTTTATATACACATCACTAGAAAATTCTTAAAAAAATATGTCAATAAAAATGTTTTCAAAATTTTTATAAGTCATTATAAAATACAAACTTTGACAAATCCACTGCAAATTATTTTGATACCTTTTATATAACAAAAGTTATGGCCATTTAAATAAATATGTTAATCACATTCAAAGCTATAGAGTTGCCACATTTCTCAAAATAAAAATGAAAAAAATTAATTTTGCATGCCTCTGTATACTCCTCTACACATGCACCAAATTTTATGTAAATCGGTAACCAAGTGTCAAAATTTTTTAAGTTTAAAATGGAATTACTCTTCTCAAGAAAATATAAAATAAAATATAAAATAAATAAAGAAGTCGGTCCAACTTTAAAATTATTATACAGTACACAATAGGTGGTTGCTGTGTTATGCGTTTGTGCTGATGTTTGTAACGCATAGGAAAAGTTTCCCAACACCCACCTTAAAGTATATCAATCGATACCAAAATCACTTTTTTAATCGATATAACGTTGTTCGTCCATTCGTCCGTCTGGCTGGCTGTCCATGTAAACCTTGGGCACAAAGTTCGGGTCGCAATTTAAAAGATAATTTAATGAAATTTGGCACGTAGGACTTTCCTGACACAAGGACGAAGCCCATTGAAATTGGATGTGATCGATCCATTATTTCACTTAGCACCCATCAATTTTTGTACCAAATTTTATGAAAATTACCATAGTTCCCATATGGGGTTTATAAAAAGCACTTTAACGTGCATAAATCCCATACGAATGTTAGTACGAGTATCAAGTTAATATTCGACACAAATAAGCTTTATGTAAGTAGAAACAACTCTGCCAAATTTTATAAGAATTGGTCCATAATTTACCATAGCTCCTATATAAATCCACTTCTATGCTCGAACACAATGGTGTAGGGTATCATATATAGTAGGTCTTGGTCGACAATATCTTTCTTTCTCGTATAGACTATAATATTTAGTCGCTGTTCTGACAAATTCAGTTATGTGTTTTATGTTATGTTTTCAGGAGAGCGATGCAACTGTTTTATATTGTAATTTGGCAAATTTCTTTGATACTTATACGATTAGTTGGAACATAAGTACAATTATTAAATTAGATACAAGAGAGATACAAGAGAGAGCAATAATAAAATCTTTCAAAAAACTACACATAACTCATTTAGCTGGAACATTTTTAATAAAATCATTTTTTGATTTATAACATTTTTTACACATAACTGTTTTGGTTCGCAAAATTTTGCTTTGCAAATTTGATAAGGTTTCCAAGAAATAACTTATTCCATTTGTATATAATTTCTTAAGAATTTATTCATTTTTTCTTCCAATTGTTTCGTTTTCTTTAATGATGTCCTTAATATTAATAAGTGTAAACCAACAGAATATGCTAAGAATATTATAAGGATAATATAATCACCTGAAATTAAATTTTTGCATAAAAGTCGATTGGTATATGGTATTGTTCTCTTCCCATAATATTATTTTTTTATGTTTTTTATAAAATATATAAATTAGAATATTAATTATAACCTTGTTCATTACTACATTTTCTTATCTTTCTCCAGAAATTTTACCAGGCCTTATTGAATTGAAATTTGCATAGTATTACCATACTTATAGTGGTTGATCTTTTTTATTTTAATTAGATTAAATTTTGGTTCATAACTTCTAAACTAAATTAGTATCCACCTTGAAATTTTACAAGAGTAGGGAGGAGATCTATGTCAACATTATACATTTTTTAAGAATTTTTAAAACACCGTTTTTATACACACCATCAAATAAATGGCGGTATATTGGGTTTATCATTCCGTGTGTAACATATCGAAAAAATCGTCTAAGATCCCATAAAGTATATATATTCTGGATCCTCTTAAGATTCTGATTTGATCTGTCACATAACCGACCACGTCGTAGCAGCGACGATATGTGTTAAGAAAGGAGTTTAAAACATTTTTGTTTTATAATAGTAAGATATACAATACGATATTTAAAAAATATATACATATTAATTTAGAAACAAACAATAACAAAATTCATTTTGTCTTTAAATTTAACAATAAAAAAGTAGTCGGGCACTTAAATTAAGATTATCTTAAGTTAAGTTAGGTCGAGAAGAGGGGCGTTGATGACCCATACCCTTACGGGTAAAAATTATGCCTTTTTGGCATGTTGTGCGCTATAAAGAACATCCATATTGATCTCCATTAGGAATTTCTAGTTTATATCCCTAAGGTATTCCAGATTATGTATATTATCTCATTGAAAATGCTCGCTTCTGATGCGATCAAACGTACAGAGAATGTTCTATTGTTTCACCCTGTTCCCCGCATGCTCTACATTTTATATCTTCCGATAAACCCATGCGAGCTAAGTGAGTTTTCAACTCTGTGTGGCCCGTGATTACACCTACAAGTCTCTAGTAGGCCAATTAGTATTAGCCTATTATGAAATTCCGACACGCTCTCCCATTGCCCTTTTAACTTATTTTTTAACTTTTTAAGAGATTTAGTATTTTCTACTGTAATGATGTTCATTAATTATTCTATTTTGGATAGCTTGTCTGCCTCTTCGTTACCGATGACACCATGGTGTCCCGAAACCCATATTATATTAAGGCTTTCAAAATTAAGAGTTAATAGTTCATCTTAGTTTTACATTGTAAAGCAGTTCGAAATTTTACATTATCATTTTAAATGCTCTTGATAACTGCTTTACTAATACATGTTGTTATAGATTTCCTTTAACCACTTAATGCCTTCCGTAATAGATATTGTTACGAAATTGTACTTGAATTCAAATATAACGGTTTTAACGGCTGGTTTAAATCTTTCTCAATGCTTCTAGGCATTTCCGTTTATGTTAACAGCAGTTAACATAGCTGTAAAAATTATTAACATAGTTCTAAACGTACAACATTGAATAAAAAGCTTTCACCATTATTTTTAAGTATGGCAACACTAAATGTTTAAGCTGCTAACATTAACATCAAAAGCTCTAGTTTGTCCATTAAGAACATTGTAGAAAGAAATAGAGCTTTCAAGAAGCATCTAGTAGGTAATACAGTGTATATAAATTGGCCGTGAGAACACCATTGAGTGAGTCTAATTGGAAGCGTCGTTGAGTAAAGATATATTAACTGCCTTGGCTGTATAATCTTGTACATTATTAAAGTGTGCTGTATAAAGCGTGTAATTTAAGTGTGTGTGTGTGTGTGTATTAAAACACAAAGTGAATTATAAACTGTATTGTTGTACATTTTTAAATAAAATAAAGAGTCGTTACAATTTTTAAACTACTAAACTGCTGTTATTTTTGCAATCAAAGTACAAGTTTATTTAAAGGAAATAAACAACCGTTTTTAAAAGGTAAAAGCGTAACACTATTATCTCAGCCTGAAGAACAGTGTTGTGATCTGGGATGTGAAACATTTTACCTAAGATTTTTTATATTCACCTTCTTCTCAATAGACGTCCACCATACTATCGGAGCATACGTAATAATTGGTCGTAGTACACTCGTATATAGCCAGTATCCTGCAAAAGGTCCATATTCTTTGAGCTTTTTCCACTCTACTATCAATGTGGTCTTTCCAAGACAGTCTTCAATCGAGTACTACCCCTAGATATTTTACCTTCTTTGTTATCCGTATTCTCTTGTTTTGAAACACTGGGTATCAAAAGTAGGTATCTTCCGTTTTCTGGTGAACAAACAGATTTCTGTTTTATTTGGGTTTACAATGAGCCCTCCCTCTTTTGCCCATTTATAAGACTCATCGGGAGCTTCTTTTGTTCGTTCGCATAACAAATTAGGACTTAAGCTTAAGCAAGATCATTTTTCTTGGAAATTGTATATTTTTAAAAATGATAAATGTTCGATCACATTAATGTCCGGGGAATTTGGTGACGCCTCCAATAAATACATGTAGGCCATTATAGAGTAGCCACATACATACAGCATGTGCTTTATATTTAGGATCGTTGTCCTAGTAGAATTGGAATGTGTCTTTTTTTAGCCGACATACAATTTCAAACTAAAGCAGAACCACGTTTATGCTTAACAGTAGCTTTTAGGTTTTAATATCCAACATCAAAAATATGGTTATTCCTTTTGAACATGTCCAAATAATTGACTACGACCCCATAAAATATATATATAAAATATATATATTCAAGCTATGTCCGCCTGTTGAATGGGAGGACCATATATGTGGACGAAAGTTACAAGGTTTCTTTTGTAATATTAATTAACAAAAAAGTTACTGCAGTTCACATTTATCTACCGAAACTTATTAAATAAAATTCATTTACGCCATCGATATTTTGTACAAATACTTCAAGGATCCACGTAAAGTCGGAAACCAAAAATGGACGTGATCCATCCACCATTCCGCCATACCGATGCTGGGTATAATAGATTCCGTGAATCCGAATATAACATTATTACTGGTTTTCTTCATTAGGTTTTCGCCATATATTACCTATGGTCCATTGTCTATCAGATCTAAATAAATTACATTTACTTTCATCTGTATATAATACTTTATTCCATGTTTTGTTTCTGGGTTACAGTCTTTATGCCCTGAGCAATTTCATTAACCAATTTTAGAGCACTAATAAAAAGTTAATTTTGGTCTTCCAACTAACACTTATTTCTTGAATCGTTTTCCCTTCCTCTAAGTTTTTTTATAATAACTTTTTGGATTTGTTCAGTCGTGTATGACATTTTCAAAAATTTTCGTGCAACAACGATATTGTTTTCAATTTTATGAAAAATATAGCTTTAAGAAATGTGGAAAACACCAGATAATTATAGTATAAAATAGTAAAAATTCGACGAAAAAATCATCAAATCATCATAATATTTTTGAAATCGTCAAAAAATAGTAAATATGAATGCATGTCTCTGAAAAATAGAAACAAATTAAGATTACCGGCTCAGTTAAAAAAAAAGTATTTTCTTTTTAACGTTAATAAAGGTTTTTCCGTGTAGACGTCCTTTGCCCGGACTAAGGAATTTTCTCTTATATTTATTCGCCGAATAAACTTTTTTTAGAAATAGCAAAAGTTTGTAAGTTCCGGTATAGCAATAAAAAATTAAAATTGCATAAATCCTCTCAAGAATTTAATGGATATGGTCATATTATATATCATTCTAAAGGTATTTGAACTTTTAAACAGTATTTATATAATTTAAATTGCATATGTATTAATAACGATATTCAGAAAAATATATCAAAACTTTAGATATCCATAACTCGTAAACTAAGAGCGAACGGTCAAAAAATTTAATCACAATTAAAAGGACTACTGATCGTTATAAAAATTGTTTAAAAATCATGTGAGCCGGTGATCCCATTACGCCAAAACAAAACAAAAAAATTACTCATAGAATCATATGTATTGGTTGTATTTTCAATTAAATTTTTTACTACTTAATTAGTTTATAGTTTTTTGTTGAACTTTTTCATATACATAGTTATTTATAGAATTTTTGCATGTTCGGCTTAAGTTCATTGATTAATTGTAGAAGAGTACAGTGTAAACGTTTTATTGGACAATCGACAGGGCAGAATGGAATGCATTTTCTGGTCCGCCATGACCTTCATCAGTACTCTTCAGTGTCCTACCGTGGTGTCCTCTGTAAACATCATCTATTTAACTTACAACTTTCTGGAAAATGGAATCTGTAACTTATTTTTAAATATATGTTATTAAGTAAGACGTATGGTTTACGATAAAGCTTTTTACAATTATTTTGTATTCTCCTTTTTAAATTTTTATTGTTTATATGCTTAAAACTACCAGTTTTTATGTAGTAAATCAGCAATGTACGATTTGCTTTTGTTTAGCCACTTATTAAGTAGCAATGAACAATATTGTTGTTGTTACTTTTGATTAGTCCCTTTTGTTTGTTTTTTATTTTTTTAGAAACACTTAACAGGGGCAGTCATCAAGTAACACTTTATACCGTGCCTTATGTTTAAGGTTAATTAGTTTATAGTTTTTTGTTGACCTTTTTCATATAGTTATTTATAGAATTTTTGCATTTTAGATGATGTTTACAGAGAACACTACGTTGGGACGCTGAAGAGTGCTGATGAAGGTCGTAGCGGACAGAAAATGCACTCTATTCTGCCGAGTGTCCAATAAATCTTTTATACTGTATTCTTCTACAATTATCCAATGAACTTAAGCCGAACATGCAAAAATTAGATACATTTTTTACTACTTAACACATTCTTAAACTTTTTTATCTATGACCAAAACTATTTCACTTACATACGTATGTATATAAAATAATATTTTTCTCTTCACACAAAAATTTTGTTTCACCAATACTGGTTAAATTGCAAACGAATTTCAAAGAAAAAGTTTAAACTTAATTCTCTCTCTCTCTATCTCTCTCTTTATCTACTACAAAACAAAATCATATTTAAAAAATTGGAGTGTGTGAACATTTCGTAAAATCATTTTTTGAACGAAAATCATCAAATCGCACTTTGAAATTTTTACAATAAAAATCATAAAAATGAATATAAATCGGCAAATCTGGCAACAGTGGTCGAAAAATAAAAACTGCAAACTGAATAAAAACGAGGTTTCCTGAAATAGGTTTGAATAAACTCAAGCGTTTTCATCTGTCCAACTATATTTTTGGCGCTTAATTTTGCACGGAGAACAACTTTCATTAACATTTAAATAAAGAAACAAAAATTTACTAACAGCTTTCAGGTTTTCAAAGGGTAATAGAAAATAATTAAAAAAATGGATCCTTATGTTAATTATACCCTTGTTGGGATATCATGATTTTGTGCTGATGTTTTTAACGCACAAAAATAAGTACACCAATCGGTTCAGTCTCACTTTCTCAGTCGATTTAACGATGTCCGTCTGTTATAAAGTTATATAAATCTGAATTTGAAACTTTAAAAAAATTTCATATTTTTGGGTTTATTTTCCAAAAAGGTGGTAATATTTTTCAACTTCCAAAATATTTTTTTTTTTTTTTTTGTTCCGGACTATAAAATTTTTATAATGGCTTCAAAAGAAACTTAATGTAAATTCGTGTAAAGCAAAATCGGAGGCGCTTTGGATAACGGTTTCCCCAAGCCCTAATTCTCAAATGTCAAATCGGGAATCAACAAAAAAAATATATTAGCATATACGTTGGTTAAACACACAAAAAATATTTTCTGAGCTACGCCTTTAAAAACGGCAGGGTTATCATCTTAATGAAAAAAGTCAAGTTTTTGGGTATTTTAGTACGAAAAAAAGGAAGTTTTTTTAAATTTCCAGATTTTAAATCAGGTCTATTTCATTGAACTAACTACCTATACTTGTTTAAATTTTGTTTAGTTTCAAATATTAACACTAATTCTCAAAAATATTAATATAACTTTTTATCGGATAGATATGATTCTTCTAGCAATATTTTTTAGAATTTTGTAAGAAATCTACTGAATATTCTCAAAAAATTTTAGTGCCCAAATTAATAAAAAACACTAAAAAAATTTGTTTCGATCTAAATATCTCTTGAAATAAAAGAGATAACCTACAATATAACCATGTTTTTTGTAGAAATTTATAAGGACTACCTATATATATATATATATATTTTTTTTTTTACATTCAAGTCATAAATGAATTTTTGGCCAATTTTCAAAAAAAAAAAAAAAAAAATACATACCAGAAGTAAACTACTTTGGAGGTCTATCCTATGCAATGTCGTGTTACCCGATGCAAAATAACATGCAAATTAAAATTGTCCGGGACAAATTGACCTAACCTGGACAACGTCGGGTTAAATATAGCAATATTTTAATGAAATTTTTACAAATAAGTTTTATATAAGTAAAAATAAATATATAATGAAGATCGGTATATAGCTCCCATATAAAACCCTCTTGCGAACATATTTTTAAAGTGCATAAATCCCATACAAATGTTAGTAGCAAGTTAATTTAACCATATCTCCTTTAAAGTCCCACTTACACTCTAGAGTGATTCTATATCAAAACTGACACCAATCGGATTTGACATCTCAGATTTCAATGAAATTCACTACAGTCATTGGTTATTGGAGCATTTCTCAAATTAAAAACTTTTAGACTCATGTCCAAAAATATGACGTTTTGAAAAACAAAATAAAGCTAAAAACTTTACAATTGTTTTAATTGCTAATAACTTCTAAATAGATAGATAGATCTCTGGTTTCATATTAAAGACAAAGATATTACCTTTATAACGATACATATAAAGTTTATTTATATCAAAAGTTCAAAGGTCAAAGTTATTTTTTTGTATGTAAAATTTAAAATACTTATAAAAATTAAAGTCAAAATATATTTCTTATGCGTTCATATTTAAAATAAATTAAACTTTATATACAAAATATGTCTTTAGATTATATTTTGCTACATAAATTCTAATCTAAAGGAGTGTCAAACATGAAATTTTGCACGAGTTTGGAGAAGAGTTATGATATAAATAAAATTGATATATATCGTTATAAAGGTAATATTTATCTTTAAAATGGAATTAAAACTAGAGATCTACCATGTACAGTTTAGAAGCTATTAGTAATTAAACAAATAAACCTTTGAGAAGTTTTTAGATTTTTTAGTTTTTCAAAACGTCATATTATGATTTATGAAACACTTTCAATAACCAATGTATTGAATTTCATTGAAATCGGAGATATCAAATCAGAATATGACTATTTTCTGTCCGTTTTGATATGGAATGAGCCTATAACATAATGATATTTACCGTATAAAATACTCCCCGAATTTTTATTCACAAACATAATGGCACAGGGTATCATATGGTAGGGCTTGACCGACTATACATACGTACATAATCTTACTTTTTTTAATATGAAAAATATTAAGATAATACTAATGTCTGTCTATATTATTGAGCCACTATATTGGCGTAAATTATTTGTTTAATAGTTTTTACAAGATATTTTTTTTATAATTTCAAAAAAACCTGTCGTTGAGCTGCCATATTTTCATGATATTAACGGATATAAAATAAGGTAAGACAATCAAATCTGGCAACATTGTTTTTAAAAAAAGTATTATTAGGTTGTTTCCGTTCTTTTTTGGTAAAGTGCAATAAAAGGAGAAACGGCTAATTTTTCTCCCACAAAAATATAACCACGCACAAAAGTAAGGGAATACAAAAATCCAAATTGTTTACAAAGAAATAAAACATCAAACTGTTTTAAAAATTCATATGTGATTGTAATTTTAATATTTGAATGTTTTTAATTTTTTTAATGAAACTTTCCTGCTAATAACAAAAATAAATAATTTTTTATTCATTTTCGTTCAAATTTTTATTATGTATTTTTATTATTTGACAATTTACATAATCTACCGGAAGAAATATTCTGTTTCGTGCAAGAAGAAAAAGAACATTATTCTCTCAAAATAGCTCTCATTTGCACAATTTAGTGTACGGGAACAAAGCTATTAACACAATAAAATAAAAAAAAATAATAATAAAGGAATGCAAGATTACCAAACTTTTGTGAATCTTTTATTATTTTTTCTTTCTTTTATCGTTTTAATTGAATTAAAATTAATTCTTTATTCTCAAAGAATACAACCTTTCATAATTACAGACGTATTTTGTGAAAATAGGTGTTTTTCAAACCCCAACGTGTATTACTACACAACAATATTCTTTGGTTTTGTTGATTGTTAACTTCACATGTTTGCAATTTGTGTGCTGTTTGCATCGCCATTAAACTCAAATCAAAAATAATAATGATAAAAAAAAAATAGTAATAATAATAATAAAAAAAATAGTAATAATAATAAAAAAAATAGTAATAATAATAAAAAAATAGTAATAATAAAAAAAAAATTAAATTAAAAATTAAATGTGTGAATAATTTACTTTACTGGAGAAGTTTAAGTAAAATCACTTTCGTACAAAATCTGTATGTGACCGATTGCTAAATTTTAATTTATTCATTAATTTTTGCCAAAACCTTTATATTTTTATAACCTCCTAAAGATTCAAGTTTCCAATTTCTTTACAAATATGATTTATTTATTAACAATCTAACTTACATATATAAATTAACAAATACAATATTCGCTGATTTGTGTGCAATAAGCAAAAGTAAAACTTTGTTTCTATCAAAAGATTTTATACCTTAACAAAGATTAACTCAAAGTGCAGTTATGTGTACTTCGATAAGCACTTTTTTATTTTTTATGTAATTAATTTGGCATATTTGATATACGTTTCGTGAGAGAAATATTTTTTTTTATATAAAGTTTAACAGCAACAAGTTGTAAAAAATATCAGCTGTTCTACTAACAGCAATTTAGATTAACCTAATGTAGTGTCTATACTAGACAAATTTTTATCAAGCAAACGCCAAAATCAGTGCGAATCTATACAAAGTAACCTTACTTAAACAGCTGATTACTATTTTTGATTGTTACAGCTGTCAAACTGTATAAATAAAAAACATTAATGTATTAGCCTTGATTTTGACGTTTGTCTTGATAAAAAATTGTCTAATGTAAAGTATGATTAACCCGTTAATTACTCACAAAAAAACACAAACAAATGTCATATTTTTTAACCTTAAATCATGATTAATAAGTAGGTATTTATGTGAGAGAAAAAAACTGATTCAATTGTCAAAAACCTAATTCATGCAACATCAAAATACATGTAGTCACATATATTTTGTGTTTTAAAAAAATTAGTTTTTTTTAATTTATTTCGAAATGCCTCTCACACAAACTTCTAGTTGTATTATATATTATATATTTGTCTCGATAAGTTCCGCAAAATTATAGATCTGTAGGCCGAAAGTCGTACTCCAACCAATTGGTCCGTATCTTCACCTCGAAGAAGGGATCCATCTCTGGCTAGTACATCCGCAATAAAAATTATCCGGGGTTCTAGAATGATCCCTAATCCAAACCAGCTCTCGCCATCTTTTTCGTAGATGTCTGGCATTCATGTATCAATCTGGATGTCGAAAAGACACCCGAAAGCATTTTGTTAGGGGGTACCTCCAAGATCTGACTTTTCCGGGAATGACAGTCACATTTATCGAATCCTAGGACTGTCCACTATTAAAACTCGTTTTCGGTTTTAATGTCCAAGAAATTGTTTAGATTTTATTAACGAATTTTAATTCACTCAATTTTTTTTCAAAAGTTTGTTAGGGGTACCCCCTAAGATCTAGTTTTTTCGGGGTTCACTGTTGAACCCCGTTTTAATGCTCAACGAATACTTTAGATTTTATTAACAAATTTCGATTTGGCGATATTATAAAGTTTGTTGTAAGGTGTCTCTACTGAAATTCAATTTCTATTTTCACGCTCATCGAAAAATATAATACTTTTTAAATTAAAATATCTTAAATTTTGTTAATTATTTGTTTAAATTTTTTTATATAAAAGTTTATTGGAGTTGCTACTTGTCAGTTTGTTTTCTTCACACAGATGAATTATTTTTATTTTCAAAAACCGTTGTTGTTAGGGGATTGTGTCAATTTCGGTATTTTCGATTGGTTTTTATCCTATGTGAACTGTATTTTTGATTTACACAAATTATAAAATTGCACACCTGTGCATTATTTGCTACTTTTAAAGAGGTACCAATATAATGTTAAAGAAAAATACTTTACATTACCATTTACTCATGCTAGGGTTAAACACACAATACACCGCCTTTTTGAATGGTGAGTATAAAGTTATATTGTATTTTCTCATTCATTTACCTAATTTCTATAGATATACATATTTACAATGTTATATGCTTTTTCTAAGATAGTGTTTATTATTTATAAATGTTTGGTGAATGTGTATGATTGTTTATTCTTATTTTTTCGGGGTTTCCCCCTATTTAAGAAAATAAAACTTATTCCATTTTTAGCAGTATACTATACACACATACAAAACATATGTATATATGAATGTGCGTATAGCATGTTTGTTAAATGAAATAGGGAAACCCACTTTTATATGAATCTAAATAAGTTTTCGCTTTTCATCATAATAACCCTAGTAACTTAAAATTAAGATTGACAACCATTATTGTTAAAAAACTAGTACTGTTACCTAAATATGTAATTGGAAATACCGTTACCTTTAAAATGCCGTTACGAAAACAATTAAAAATTACTTATGTATATTGCATTTATACACCTAGTTCTTGCAAGTAAAAATATTTACAAATAATTAACTCACTGTTTATACACAAAATTGCATAAGGAAATACTTATTTTCGTGTCGGATGAGAAAAATACAACTATTTTCACCGAAAATTCTATGAAAGAAATGACAAGACCGTACGCTTTATTTGCGGTCTATACGAGCCTTTTACTTGTTCACATTATTCTATTTTAACAAAACTAAAGCTGAAGTGCCCGCTTTTAAAAAGTTGTTTGTTTTGTTTTGACGATTTTTCTTATATCTTCATATTTTACTATAATATTCAACCTGAATAAAATCATTTAATGATATGGTATCGTATTTATTCCTTAATTTTTGATATACAAATAAATAAAAAATTAGTAACTATCAAAAGTTTTAATTTTAGTACCCTGAGGGAAGAAAGTACTATTTATTTTGTTACCTAAAATATTTTGATTTTCCATCCCCGCTACTGCCTTAGCTGGCAAAAGTAATCAATTTTTGTTTTGGTCACGCCGTATTATTAAAATTATAAAATCTATTGTAGGACCATGATATAAATATAAGGAGGTAGTTTCACTCGCTCCCAATTTCTTTTTTTTTACTTTTAAGTCAATTATTTGATATTTGTTCTTTTTTAAATAATAATAATAATAAAAAACCATGCCATAAAAATAAGAAGGGAAAACAATTTTAGGAATATTTTTTATTATGTATAATTTATATATTGCAAATAACCACTTTTGTCGCATACATGGTATTGTTGGGACTAAAAAAAAAACGCACATCTGCCTTTGAAGTACCTAGTCTTACAACAGTTATTGAATATTTAAAATTATCCACTTAATAAATAATTTTCAACTAAAAATATATTTTTTAATCAATGGTTTAAAAATATATAAATAAATGAACATAAAAAAGAAAACAAAAAACTCAGCTTTCTTTTTAATTTGTACGCTAGCACGATTTCAGAGAATAAAATTAATATTGGCTTAAACGTCAGATGGTTATCATGCCGACAAAATGGGAGAGCGTCGCTACCTTATTATTTTTATATCATGTGTAGGACGAAGAATAAGCAAAAATAAAATTTATCATAAGAGATGCATATAATGGGGACACAAGAACAACATTGAGAAACGATTTGTTGACTGCGATGGGCAACGAATTGGAGGAACAAATTTTCCACATCGTGGATTTCACAAATATACATGAGAGTCACCTCATGACGTAAGCTGAAGTCGAATCGAAGACTAGACATCGCTTTCCCGAAGAACTTACAGGAGAGCTGTCTGGACAACGTACCACCGGAATTGTTCAAATACATTGTCATTGGCCTGTTATATATGATCTCCGATAAAATCGGCTTGGCTTTCGAGTGATTACTTCCGACTAGGGTATTTAATTTCCCGAAATTTTTCAACTCCCGAGAATTGGGATTTTATTTAATTAATTCCCGGGTTTTAAGGAAAAAATACAATATTATTGAAGAAGCTATATTTTACCTATATCTACTTTGAAATAAAAATATATGTTTGAAGACGACTTTTTTGATGTAATTAAATAAATAGTTTTTTATAAATGTTTTGTTTTGGTAAAAATAAAATATACAATATACCCGTATTCACAAACAAATTTTAAATTTAAAATACATTTTAGAGATAAAATTAGTGCGGAAAAATCATTTTAAAGGACATTTTAAAGTTAAAAGTTGTTTGTGAATACGGGTGTTAATATTTTCAAAATGCTTATTTAGAAATTCATTGTTATATTAAAAATATATTCAGAAATACATCTATTAAAAAAAAAAACTAAAAATGTTTTACTATTTAAGATTCTGGCTATTCATTATCGACAATACAAATTTAAAGAAAGAATCCTGGATATCGTTTGTCATAGCCACTGAATACTTTTTAAGAAAGCATGTCTTCGACGATTTTTTTTTTTTGAAATCTCAAATAATCTATCAATTTTTCAAAGAATATTTAAGATTAAAAATTATTTTTTAGTCTTAAATATAGAAATTTAATGTGTAAAAATTGTTGAAGGTGAAAGGTCAAAATAAAAAATCTTTCAAAACTGTGACGTGTATTCACCTAACATTGGCGAGGTTTTCTAAGTTTTGTGCTCTAAAAGCAGTGGTTTCAAAAGCAGACAATTTTTAAATATTTGAGTAGTTTTGTCATTTCAGTATTTCTTTATTCGGAACTTATTTTTTCTCATTAGAGTAAATTACATCGAACTGGGCGCAGCGCAATGTAATCATCTAACCGTATATTTGCTTAATTATGGTCAGTCAACGATTTTTATAGAATATTTAATTGTGAAAAATTTTAAAAACGCACATTTGTGGTAGTTTTTAAGTTACGGGGTTCCCGAAAAAAGTTCTCGGGAATCGAAAAGTAAAAAATTGGCAAAATTTTCGAAAAATTCGTCCCGGGAATTTTCGGGATAAAAACATTACTTCCGAATGGAAAGCAGTCATCATCTTGGCAATCCTTAAGAAAGGAGACTTAGGCGAATACAAAAACTGGGGGAGTATTACTCTTAACACAATCCAAGGGATAATTACCCTTATTCTACACTATTTCGTGTTGTATTTCACAAGATTTTTAATTATGTTTCAGAAATTTCTATTTATATTTTAAGCATTTTTAATTATGCTTCAGAAATTTCTATTTATTTATCAGATATTTATATTTTCGAAATAACTAATTATATTTCAGAAATGTCTAAATATATTTCAGAAATTTCCATTTATAGTTCAAAATTATCTATTTGTAGTTCAGAAAATTCTAATTGTAGTTTAAAAGTTTTTATTTGTATTTTAGAATTTTAAAATGTATTTAAGAAATTTCCATTTGTATTCCAAAATTTTCTAATTTCATTTCCGAAATAACGTATTAAAATTGACAAAAATAGATAAATAAATAAAAAAAACTTAATAAATTAAGTTTATTTAAGATATTTATCTAAAAAGAAGAGTTTTATGCGCATTAAATATGCAGTAAATAAAACAAAGTGTTTTATTAATATGTTAATGTTGCAGAATAAGGCAAAACTGAAATTTATCGACTGTGTCGAAATTTTATTCTAGATTTTTTTATTATACTCGTATCATACAAAAACATTATTGATCTTCCCATCTAATTCCAGAATATTATTGGTTTTGACGCACAGATAGTACCAGTGCCGGAGGTGGTTATAGGTTTTGCTAGATCTCGAAATCACACGCCCACATTTTTTAAAACTCTCGAACGGATGAACCGATTAGTTTAAAATAGATCGGATCAGAAGATGTAGTACCCCCCATATAAAGAAAATATTCATATCTAAGGAACTATTATAGTCAAAGTCCTCAAATTTCGTGAGAACCTTATCATATAGCATTGATGAAATGAAAATAAGAAAGCAAAAGATCCAAGGGGAGGGGCAATTCCCATATAAAGAAAATATAAATTTTTTCATCTGAAGTCTTAAAAAATGTAAAAGTAATTTTCATATTAAATTTCTATTAGATCCAGAGGGAGTAGTAGCTCCCATATAAAGTAAATATTAGTTATCGCATTAAGCAGGGTAGCGAATCGCACCGGTAAAAGTTAGTAAATAACAAATTTAATACTTTGGAATTTTCCAAAAGTTCACACATTTTTAAGGAAGATGTAATCACTTCAGTGCAGAACAAATATTTTATAATAAAACAATATTAAATTAAAAAATATTTTATAAGTGTAGAACAATATTAAATTAAACAAGTGAAATCGTTATGTTCGTCTGGGCCGAATCTTTCATACCCTTCTCAAAATCCATATTTCATAAATATATAAACATATTGGAATTATCTCTTATCAAAATTTTTGTTTTAATCTGGAAAAATATTTGTAAACTGGTGTTAATTAACCATGGCATCGGAAATCGAAAACTCTTTGGGCATATGACTTTGGAAGATCGCTCAGACCATCTGTGTTAAAGAGATATGCAAATTTCCTTTTCAGTTTTCTACCAACATTTTTTTTTTTTCGAAAAGATACCTTAGAATTAGATATTTTAAACTTGAATTAGCTATAAAAATTTTCAGAATTTGTAGGAATTTTTAACGTTGGGACTCTAAAACTCTATTCCACAAACATGATATGCCTTATTATCTACATTTAAAAACCTAAAACACAATTACAGTTACGTGATAATATTTTAAGTAAAAACATCACATGTACTCAGTTTTACTTGTCAAACATTTTTTCACAAAAAATGTGCCCATATTTAAAGAAGATTCAAATGGATTCTTCCAGGATACGAACCACTAGACTGTCTATAAACATAGAAATTTTGTTGAAAAACAATTATACGTACTCCTCAATTTACAACACTATATGTTGAATATATTTAAAATTCAATAATGTTGAAAAAATATTTTTTTTTTTTACACAAATTAAAGTAAAACTTTTTTTGAATTCAGAATTTCAAAATGCCATATGGCCTAGGAGATAAGAATTCAAAGCCAACTTCTAGTTGTATTCTATGACTTGGAGTTTCAAAGTGTTCGATGGGCTCGAATCCTGGCGAATAGAAATGTATTCTTTATTTAATGAATTTCAAAATAAATATTTTTAATTAATTAAGCATATATTTGACAGTTCCTTAATCTGACATTTCTGAATTTTAATTTTAGTTTGAAGATAAGTTATAAAACCATTTTTCAAAGTCTTAGCCAAGGATCGAACTCAGAACATAAAGTCTTTTAGTCTCAAGGCCAAGTGGTATACCATATCGATATCTTGAAATTTACTATCTTTATTGCTTATATAAAAAGCTTAAACAGCAACTCAAATCTAAAAAATACTTTTTTATAAAAAACATATCAAAACGTGCCTAGAAATTATTATCAATTTAATTTTTTAATAATGCAAATTTTTATATATTTTTTATTTTTAGAAGGAGTCTCGTGGATATGGACTCAGGCTTAACGGTTTGTAGTCTAGAACTCTTCTCTAGACTATTCAATCTCACAATTTTCCAATAGAAAAATATTTATATATTATTGTATGTGAAATAGAAAATATTATTAAATTTGGTCAAAGAAAATTGGAAAATCGTTTATAGCTACGCCATTCCTCAACGGATTTCGCTGAATTTCAATACCAAAATTTTCGAGACTATATGACACATATATGTTGAAAGAGAAATGTATTTATTGGACTATGAGCTTCAAAAAAATCCATTTCAACATACAGAAAGACAGACAGACATATATTCTCAAAAGTTATTTTTAATCACGAATGTTTTTCAATTTGAGCGCTTGAATATATATTTAAAGACTTTCGTATAAAATGGCAAACTTATATATACATTCGAAAAAAATATTTGTGATAGATTTATGCAAGAATGAGGTCCATAGCTTGTAATTGTATGTTAAAACAGAACATTATTATAGTATGAACGAAAGGCCCCACATTCTTGACAATGCTAAGGCTCGCCTTGGGGTGTGGTTCTTGGTCTGAGCTTATCCTATTAATATACCAAAACAAAATAGTTGAACGTGCTTATTTAATCTAAAGTTACTTATTTAGCAGAAATATGAAGCAGCAAAGTTAAATTTCAGAAATAATATCTATATTAATATTGTATAGTAGGAGTATAAATTTATAATTAATAATAGAATTAATAAATTTTTAATTTTGTAGAAATAAAATATTATATAAAATAAAATTACATTAGATTACACACTAAGGAATAATGTTGAGGCCTCTACACAGAAAGATATTTATTGGGTTATTATATAAATTATGAGTTTAAATATAATGCAAAATAATAAAAAACAATTAAGAGAGTTGATAAACGAAGAGAGTTTAAATAGTAATTAAGATGCATTTAATATCATTCGTTGATCAACTCTTTACAATTGTTTAATGATGTTGTCTTACACTAAACAACAACAACCAAATACACATTTAATATGCAGGGTTGGAATTTCTTAATAGTATAGGAAATTATGATTGCATTGAAACATAAATTATGAAAACTTAACTATGACTATGTAAGATATAGAGAAAATTATGTTTTATATTTTAATTTAGGGAGTATATTTAGAATCTAACATTTAGTTATAAAATTTGTACACATAAAACAAAACATATAATACTCGAAATCGTATCAATATTAATTAACGATTGGTTAATTTATAAGATCCACATTTCTGGGTAAAAAAATTGTTACGTAATAAGATGGTTAATAAACTTAGAAAGATCAAGTAGCTTCCAATTATGAATATTTTATTTACTTCCAAGCAAAATTAAATTAGAGTCATATAGGGATTTAATTAAATACCTGGCAAAATGGTGTTGGTAGTTCTGTTGGTTACTTTTATTCTTAAATTGAACTCTTCACGTGGTTTAGGATGTAATAGCAGGTTCCAGAAAATTACCTTCGTGGCCGTCAGAGCTACGGGTTACCAGTTGCATGCACGTGGAATTAACTAATTTGGCACTTTCTTTCCACCAAAATTATCACTTTAATTTGGGATGTAAGATGATATATCGTTCCCGATTAAAATCCTAAATTTTCCTCAGTTTTATAAGATAATTTTTATAAGATAATGAAAAAAGCACCATGTGACCTTTATTTCTTATAGTGTTTATATTTTTTAACTATCCGTGGTCTGATCTTTTATTTATGACTTCTCAGTTATAATTAAATTTGTATACGCAATTACAATTATTCCCATCATATATATATATGTTCTCATATACCATATATAACTTTAAAAAGCGGTTTTTTGCACATCTCTCCGCCATTTATGAACCTATATTGCTGAATTTTTGGAGCAAATTTCTCGAAAGGATATAAAAAGGGTATTCGAGAAAAACATTTGTGACAGATCTGCTTAAGAACAAAGTCAGTAGCTCTTTCTTAGGGTCCTCAAAAGTTCAAAAAGCGTTTCGCCCGATATCTCGGAAAGAACGAAGGGTCTAGCTTATATGGGGGCCTCAAAAACCTTAAAAAAACCAAATATGATTTAGATTATTGTTGTTGCTTTTCAGCGCCCATATAAACAACAACTGTAAGCAAAGCAGCCGTTAAATAAATAAACAATATATTTGCATTGGTTGTTTATTCAAAAAAAATATGACCGATTTATGTAAGAATGAAGCCGGAGCTTTAAAAAGTCTAAAAAAGCGTTTTTACCGATATCTCGGATACTAATGGACCGATTTTGTTAATTTTTTCCGCAAAAATATTTAAAAAATATTTCGAATTTTCTGTGCAAGAACGAAGTCGCTAACTTATATCAGGTCTTAGAAAAGTCGAAAACAAAAACGTTTTTTAGGTATCTTCGGTTTTTTGGCGGTATCTCGGTTATTTATGGACCGATTTTTCTCATTTTTATTAGCGTTCATGTAAAACACGTATACCCGACATCTGGGGCTTTGTAAAAACTGATTTCGACAGACAGACGGACATCGTTGTATCGATTTCGCTACCAACAAGGATCCTGAATATACATACTTCTTGGGCCCCTATGCTTAAATTTCCGGCAAAATAAATCAGCTGACTAAAAAATTAGTGATGTGGTTTTTGTTTGTTCAAATTATCAATAAACAGTCGACATCATCTCAAATGTGTTAGAGAGTACCACATTAGCGACGAAGTGATGTTGATGTCGGTACAAAGTGATGTTGCCTCATAAACGACATTGACATTGACGACGACAACTGGAATAGGGGTGAATGGCTTTTGTATTACTTGAATGCATTTTACCGGTAGTTGAACAAAATTTATGAAAGGAACAAACGGGATTTAATCGTAACCGATCGTGCGTTGACCGTATAAACTCACTAAGGATAATTATGGAATTCTCCGTTTTGATTTCCACTTTTGACACAATTGATCTCTACTCACTACGGTCATGCCTAAGAAACATTGGCATCCCCAACCAACGACTTCACGACATAGATTCTATAATATAGAATGGTAACATTATTGAGGATATAGATCAATTCCTATACCTTGCTAGCATAGTTAGCAAAGACGGAGGGAAAGATTAAAACGTTACTAACAGCATCAACAAAGCCCGACACGCAGTGTCGAGAACTCATCCAACGAATGGCCAAAAATGTAACGAGTTGAATAAAATTTCGTGCGCGTTAATATAATGCTTAAATATGGAAAAATTCAAAATTTGGTCAAAATCGCGACAAGGATAGCCATAGCCGTCATATATCCTGGAAGTGAAAACTTGAATAAAATCCACAGAATGTTAGAATTCGATGAAATTTTCTATGTGTCTTATGTGAGTAATTAAATTTGTTTTTGCAAAATAGCTCTATAAGATGGTTGAAAAAACTATTAAACCGAACAACAAATTAGTATATATTGTTACGTATACTTTTATTGCAAATAAAAGCAGTTTAGTAGTTTAAAAGTTGTAACGACTCTTTATTTTATTAAAAAAAAGTACAACAATAACAGTTTAAATAGTTACTATTTGTTCTAATATACACGCACTTAAATTACACAATTTATACTGCACACTTTAATAATATACAAGAATATACAGCCAACTTCAAGGCAATTAATTTGTCTTTACTTAACGATGCTTCCAATTAGACTGACTCCATGGTGTTCTCACTCCCAATTTATATACACTGCATTACCTCCTAGATGTTTCTCGAAGGCTCTATTTCTTTCTAAAATGTTCTTAACGAACAAACTAGAGCTTTCGATGTTCATGTTAGCAGCTTAAACATTTAGTGTTGCCATACTTACAAACAATGTCGAAAGCTTTTTATTCAATGTTGTATGTTTACAACCATGTTAATATGTTACTAAACAGAAAGGTCGAGAAGCATTGAGAAAGAAACAGAAAGGTTGAGAAGCATTATTTAATTTTAAACCAGCCGTTAAAACCATTATATTTGAATTCAAGTACAATTTCGTAACACTGCCCCTCGCTTAAGCCTGTTCGTCCCCATATGGCGCTAGTTCGTCCCCATATGGCGCTAGTTGTTCTAGATGTACAACCTTCATTTTAAATCTAGGCTTCTTTTCTTTATGTATTCTGTACACCACGTCGTTTAATTTCTTAATCACCTTGTATGGTCCATCCCAATAGGTTTGTAGTTTGGGAGACAGTCTTTTCTTATGTTGTGGGTTATACAGCAGTACGAGCTCGCCTTCGTTAAATCCTTCAGAATTCGCTGCTCGGTCGTATCTGGCTGTTGTCCACAACCTCTCTCCATACGAGCCCATTCTAAAATTTCTGACTGTTTTGGTAGTTGCTGATGCTCGACGGTAACTAGCTCTCTTACTTGAGGCCTATTTTCATAACCGACGTCAAGGGGTATCTCCACATTTCGCCAAATCATAAATTTTTGTTCCGTATCCAAAGTAATGCCGTGACTAATCATGAAATCAGCACCAATTATAACTTCGTCCGCAATGTCGGCAACAATAAATACATGATTGACGTTAACGTTGGCAATGGTTAATTTCACATTTACTTTACCATCCCCAGTACCCCACATAATAGTTCAACTATTTTCTTGACTAAATCGGGCCTGACAATAGACTGTTATGCCCCAGTGTCTATAGTTAAAATGCGCTTCTGACCGTTGATGTACCCAGAAGCAGTAAGATTGCTATTTTTCTGCTATATTATGGATATGAACATTGTGGGACCTTCCGACGTGGGATCTGGCTCTTGCCCCATAGTGTTAGCTCGTTTTAGTTTTAAAGGTGATTCTTATGATGATTTATGATTCTCGACCTATCTGTTTATGTTAAAAGCAGTTAACATATCTGTAGAAATTATTAACATAGCTGTAAACATACAACATTGAATGAAAAGCTTTCACCATTGTTTGTAAGCATAGCAACACTAAATGTTGAAGCACATTAACATCGAAAGCTCTAGAATTAGAATATACTAGTTTGTCCTTTAAGAACATTGTAGAAAGAAATAGAGCTTTCGAGAAGCATCTGAAGGTAATGCAAAATGGTCAATGGTGGCTGTGAGAACACTATTGAGTCAGTCTAATTGGAAGCATCATTAAGTAAAGACAAATTAACCTTGTATATTCTTGTACAATATTAATCTGTACTGTATAAAGTGTGTAATTTAAGTGTGTGTATTATAACACAAAAATGACTATTTAAACTGTTGTTGCTGTACATTTCAAATAAAATAAATAGTAGTTACAACTTTTAAATTACTAAACTACTTTTATTTGCGATCAAAGTATCGGTTTATTTAAAAGGAAATAAATAACAGTTTTTAAAAGGTAAAAACGTAACAATATGTTAAAATCGAATGTTGTTATCCTTTCGTATAAAAATTTTAATATGTCCTATAAATATGAGAAAAATACTTAAAATTACTTTTTTCTTATGTAAAATAATAATTAAACCAAATATAAAATTAATATTTAATAATTTTGTACAGTATTTTTAATTATTAGCTTAATTTTACAGTTTAACAAACACATTAAATATTATTTGCATCATACACGTTTAAAACATAATTGCAAATGTTCACTTTTCCCGATTTTACTTTTTGTAGAATTAAATGAAATTTATAACACTTTATTTGTTTTGTTTTAAACAATCTTTTTCAAATATTATTACTTTAGTCTGAGTAGTACTTTTTACTATTTTACTAAAAATATTAAAAAATTGAATACTTTGAGCCTGTGTCGCCACAGAAAATTATAAACAAATTAAAGGCGAAGGAAGGGGGAAGTTAAAATAACTTTTTTAAAATACAGGCACTTGTGAAATTAATCCCTCAAAGTATAAAAAAGTCTTTTTTGGTCCTTTTTTAATTGTTCATTAAAGTTTGAATTTATTACTATTATTATTATCAATTAAGACCTTTTCCAATTGATTAAATTCAAAATAACGGTAAATCAAATGTGAACTATAAATTTTAGAAAAAATGTTTTAGAGTGTAACAAAAATAATTTGTATAGAATTAAACCGATTTATAATAAATTTTTAATTTTATTGATATTTTGTCATTTGCTTATTTTTAAATTTATATTCAATAATTTAACACCAATCAAAAACTTTCAATTTTGAACCTACATAGCTTCTAAAAGGAGCAACTTTTTCGGAAAATTCTTTTTGATTTTTCTTAACAGAAAAGTCTTTTATAAAAATAATATTGTAACTTTTCCAAAATTTAATATGTAACTGTTTTAATTTTTGGCCACACTTACGACACAGTGCGACATATATATGTCTCAATGCAGCAAGTATGGAGATCATTGCTATTGTTTAAGAAACACAAGTTTTTGTAAATAAATATATAAGATGCATCCTATAGATTTTTATTGGTCCCATATGCATTGGCAATCAAGAACTTCTACGTATCTGCAATGCCGGAGTTATGAGACAAAAATTAAGATGGACCGTCCACAATGGTCCTTAGGACAGCAGAAATATAGGCCGCCCACTTATAACATGGCGTAGATCAGTGGAAGCATAGCCCCAGATAAAATGTGTAGCTTTAAATAGAAAATCTATAAACTTAATAATTACGTTATTATATTATTTGTGATTACTAGATGCTTGAAAGGGAGCGACATCCATGTTAATGTTCTATAGTTCCGTGTTTTTTAAGGAAACCAAACTGTTGAATTGGAATGATATTTCTATCGTTCAAGAGTTTTCTTTTGGAATATTTTCTCGAATCTGAGAAGTTTTCTAAATTTTTGGAAAACTCCTAGTTTTAAGATCACATTGAACATTATATACAGTACATTTATTGCTAAATTCGGTAGGTTTTTGTTGTTTTAACAGCTAGAACTTCTTAAGGGTTTTCAGTTTGGAGGTCCATGCTAAGAAAGAAGTAGGGTTAACTGGACAGTTGAATACGTGAGAGTATCACGCGGACCTCACTACATGTTAGGCATATCTTGGGGCACGGTCTATGCTGATCCAGTAAGCATTAAGCCTATTGCTCCATTTGGACCTCAGTTGCATGGAACCTGTACCTCTTGTTTTCCACGGCATATTCTTCTCGTTATCTGCAATGGGCGGCCTCCTAATAAGATATTCACGCGGTAAACTACAACTGCGGAATTGATGGCATCTCTGAATGTCATTTGAAGCTGTCATACACGAGCTATGGTCTAAGAGATTCTGAACATATCTCCGAAGCGAGAGAAGAAGAGAATTTAATTGTGTGATGTTATAGTTTGGATTTATCTACTTCGCAATTTGTGAGTGATTGCAGTAGCATGAGCTGAAAAGGTAAACAGTTTGACAAAGGTAATTCCCAGAATCTTTGAGTGGTTCATTGTTGGAATTTGTACTCCATCGCAAAGACGCCAATCATGTTTCACCACCTTGCTCCAGGTGATGAAAAGTGTTGCTGAAGACTTGGGGTAGGTATCACAAATAGCCGCCAGTAAGGAGTTCAGCTCACTTATTCCTGTTGGTCCCTTTGTGTATCCTGTAAAGAGAAAGAAAATGGAAGGGGATAGGGAAAGGAAGTGAGATAGAATAAACAAGTTTTGATTAGAAAGTGATAATAATGTTGTATTTACAGTACAGAAAGTATAGTATAAAGTCTAGTAGTTGCAGACAGAGCATGCCGCTGAGTGGATGAAACCTTCAATTAAGAATCATCCAAATGCCATTTGCACATTCTAAAGCGTTATATTTAGTATTCAATCCTAAAACAGCTTCTTACGAAAGAGCTAATTCCTCCTATACTAATGTCCGACAGCTAGGTGCGGCTGTTCATAGATCCTTGTGCCAAGAAACGTGAGTAAAGATCCACAAGTGCAGGACATTCGGTGAAAATATGAAAATTTATTATTCCTCCTCATCCTAATCGTTGCTCAGTTCCGGTAGAAATCGTTGGATTGAATGTCAAATATGCAGATATTGAGATACGCCGAGTCCAACTTAGGCCATATTGTCCTTGTGATCTGTCACGTGGGTTCAATTTTTCCCATCTGTGTTGTGATAAATAATGAAATGCAGCTTTCATATGCTTTTTGCAAGCATTTAGGGGTATGCCACTGAACCGGCTGTAGGGTTGTTCCGTACCTTGGTAACTCATCGGCAGAGCTATTGCTTTGATTTGTGCGGTAATACGCCTCATGTATGAAGGATTCTCGAATGGGAATTCCAACATTCATGAACCAGGAACTATTGCAGCCTGATTATCAGTAAATATTACGATATTTCTTCGTATATCCTTTAATACCTCAGTCAGTTTGCCGCTCTTTTAATGGTCATGACTCCGATCAGTAGAATACTACATTCAATCGAGAGCCTAAATGATATTAAAATCCCAGATTCTGCTATGTAGGCACCACCACCAACTCCGTTACTGTTTTCAGAATCGTCAGTGTAAATGCTTAGATTTCCATTAGAAGGAATCATAGTCAGGTACTCGATTCCCCGCTCACCAAGGAGTTTTAAGATCAGCATCGATATACCATTTGCGCCATTCTGCTTGGATTGTTTGACAGAGTTGCTGGCCTCTGCAACTTCAACTGGTGTGTCCGTGACTGGAAGATTTTGAAGTTTCCGAACAATACTTCTTTTCGGCTTGTCTCTCTCAGGGTGCTCAATTAATTACCGGCAAAAAACGAACTTACCGGAATGACTCGAGATATATCAACCAAGGGCTGTCAACTCAGCAAGAACATCTCTATAGTAAGTTCTTAAGCATGGATGGTGTTATTAAATCATATCCCGATAAATTTCTTACATTTATATTTTCTTTGATAATTGTATTAATGTCTTTAGAAATGAAAATAAATAGGTCATCATAATTTAATGTAGTATCAGGTATCTCTCCTAATACGAAATAATTTTTTTGGGGATTTTGTTAAAAAGCTGAGTTTAAATAACATTAGGGATTATTACGAAATACAACAAACATAATTTTTCATTCCCGGTTATCATATATAAGGAAATTTGGTAATCCTTTTAGAACATATAATAATAAAGTACCGTTACAAAATCTAGTACTTAAGAATGATTTGTTATTTAAAAAGTACTCTTAAGAGCTCGCTTAGACAATAACAACAGAAAAAAATTAACAAAAAAAAAAAAAAAAAAAATGGACTCTAAACTTTTTACGAATTCCTTAAATTGTGTTGAAAATAAAGAATTGCAATGGTATTTGGTACAATATGATATAAATCCACAAAAATTTATATGTAAAATTGTCAGATCTTATGATATTATATGGAATGAACATTTACAAAGTCCTACAAATCAAACCAATGACACACAACACCAACAACAAAAGGAACGTGTCTTAATAAGAGATGAAAAACAAATATTTTTAGGTTATATTATCCATAAGGCAGTTGATGAACAAGATGCTAGGGAACAACAAAAATTCTTACAATTTATTTGTATGCAATTGGTAAGTGGCATTTTAATTTAAATATTATTCTAAAATTAAAAAAATAATAAATTATTCTAAAATTAAAAAAAATAATAAAATTATCAGTTGCATTCTTCTTATAAATTGAATAATATTATGGAGCAAATACATTTCAATTATAATTTTTGGCTTTTGGTTATGTACCCTGTCGTGAGTGCGAATGGAGATCAATGTGCTTTTAGTATTTTTCATAAAAACGATGCGATCTTGAAAAGAGAACATCAATCAAATAATATTGTTGCCTATGTCCGGGATCAGGAGCAAACGCATAAAGGTGTTGCGATAAAGGTTACTAACGATATAAATGACTTGATGTTTACCTTGGATATTATTAAAAATGATGTGATTAAAGCATTTAAAGGTGTAAGTCATAATTATAATTGATTAAGGACCAATATTTATATAAAAAAGTAACAAATTTAAATAATAATAAAATTAACTTTATTTTGTTGTTAATTTTTTTTAGTATATTACAATTGATCATGAAAAGAAAAATCAAGAAATTCACAATGAAATCAATCAAATGGAACAAATAATGCATAGAGAAAGTAAAATTTTGTCACAGGCATTCCAGACAGTGGATAAAAGTAAAATTAGATTAAGACTACGTTTACTGTATTTAAAAAATCTAAGCAAATTAAATGGTATTCAAACGACAAATAATATTGATAATAATAATTTAAGAAACAAGTAAATTGTATAAAAAAAATAATAATTTAGACTTAACATAACGTAATAAAACAGTAGTATACAAAAAAATATTTTAAATATATATGATGATCTTGCTTTTCTTTGTTGGTGGATTCTTTTTTTATGTTTAACATTTAAAGTCCTGAGCAGATGCAAGAAGTATAGTAAGTACAAAAGATTAAGAATAAAATAATTTTAATACAATGATTTTAAATACAAAGGAATGTATTAATTCTTTGAAAGATTTTCTTTTTGTTTGAGTTTTGCAATACCATGCTCAAGGTATACAAACATATTGTCATTCATACACGCCCACAGAACATAACAAAACGGTTGGTGGTCACACATAGATATCAACCAACTTACTTACAAACTATCTATCCATCCATTTAGCCAACAGCAAGTGTTAATAAAGATCATTGAAGTTTAGGCTTTAGATTTTTACATTTTAGACAAGACCATTCAAGTTATAAATGTTATTTTTGTTTTTTATGTAAACTAAAACATATAATAAAACAACTCGATCCAATCCGAATGCAAATAGCATCTGTTGTTAAAGGTGCAAAAGGTACATACATCAGGTAAGAAAAAGGATTAGTTAAAAATAATGCAAATCAATATGCAAAAAGGAAAGAAATACCTGTTCACCTAGAAAAAGTACAGGTTGTTGATTGACACTAGCAACAAGCCAATGATTTTGTAAATTTGTATATAAACTCACAAGATTAAATAAATAGTGCACAGTTCATCTCAGATCATCAAGAGTAAAACAATTCATTTGTAAAATAAAAAATTGTAAAATGAAAAAAGTCTTAAAAATGAAAAAATCTTCATATACCAAAAATATAATGGACAGCTTAAAGATGGAAATGCGTGTGAAACGTATTGCCAAACGTCAACTGGATAGTACTTCAATGTTTAATCGCCTAAAAGTGATAATTGATCAAATAGAGGAAAATTTTAAACCGTCTAGTCTAAACGCTCAATTATCTCCAAAGGATCCTGCTTTTATAACCGATCACAATTATGCCCTTTCGAACACATCGTCAGGCGTATCATCAGCTTCATCCTCGCCCACTCCTGTATCTAGGACACCTTCCTTTTCGTCTTTAAGTGATCAGCAAAATAACAGATTTAATAGATGCCTTAGGAGCTCAGTCAAACGTAAAATAATTGATGACGATCAGGAATATCATGAATTTTCTGTTGAAGATGAACAAATAGCCATGACACAGGATCATCAAAGTCAAGTCTATCCGCAACAAATTGATGATATTGTTATTTTGGGACCAAATGGTACCCAAGTTGATATGAGATCTTACAGCAGCATCATTTGGTCATCGGCAGCTTCGGCAACTAGACAACTTTTGGGTTTTGTTTTTAGTAGTGATGTCTTGGCCACACACACCTTAACTGGCAAACCTTCACCTGCCTTCTATGGTCGTGAAAGACCAGCAAAAATGCAATTGGATCCTGTAAAAGCAGCCGATATTATTTACTGTGTACGTTCACGATTTCAATGTACCGAACGTGAAATTAGAGCAGCCATCACCACTAAATGTTCAGATACTTCCAAAAAATACAAGAGACGTCATCAAAAACAAATGGAATCATCGAATGTTATGCATTAATATGTAGACCACAGACGTTGGATATTTCTTTATGTTAAAAAGAATTCAATTCATATGGTTAATGTTTATAGAGAACAGAGGCGTACAACTTTTGTAAATATGTATTTTAATGTTATTTTATTTTATTATATTGAAGTGTGATTATTTTTTAAATAAAAGAATTTTAATTTGTAAGTTTTTAAAAGAAAAAATTCTTCCGAAGATGTTTTATTTACTTTCAACAATTTCCATTATTTTATACATTAAACTACACAGTAAACTTTTATTGATGGAACAAAAGTATTCCATTTACTTGTTGCCTGATTTTTTGGGATCCCAAGCTTCAATTTTTGGGCGGGTGGTAGTGTATGGCATATATTGTTCTGGAAAGAAAGAAATAAAAAAATACAAATGTTAATTTAAATAAGTTTTTCAATTTTCCAGATCCAGTAATTTTCAAATTTACAGGCTTTAATCAGAAATTGTCAAAAAATACATACATTAGCAAGTTTGACAAGTATTGGAACAGAGCTTTTATTAATTCACTAAAACTCACAAAACTCAAAGTTAAAATAAAAATAAAATGAAATAGTTTTCAGTAAATCATTATAATACTGCTGTTGTATAATTTTTTTATTTTTTTATTTTTTTTTTTTATAAGGACATTATTTCGAAATCTATTTTGGTCCTTTTTAAGAATTTATTTAAAATTTGTATCTGAAAAAAATTAATTTTTGCAAAATCAGTGCTTTTTTAATTTTAATATTAAGTTTTTTGAAATTTTTATTTTTTTAAATAAATACTTTCTTTAAAAATTTTAATTTTCTTTTTTGAAAGTTATTATTTTTAATTGTACAAAGTGCATTCTCTAATTTTTAACTTTTTGTTGAAAATTGTAATTTTTTATAAAAGTCTACTATTTTTTAAAATCAATGCCTTTTTAAAATTATCCAATTTATGAAAATTTATTTATTAACTAGCTGACCCGAGCCGCGTTGCTGGCCCTAAGCAAACATTAGTGTTGTATTACTGAACGATTTAAATTGATATTTTAACGAAATTTACGACCTTTAAATAAAAATCTAAGGAATACCTATTATAAAGTGTTTTTTACAGAAGAATTTAAATATGATGTAGAAGCTGACCCGAGCCGCGTTGCTGGCCCTAAGCAAACATTAGTGTTGTATTACTGAACGATGACCCGAGCCGCGTTGCTGGCCCTAAGCAAACATTAGTGTTGTATTACTGAACGATTTAAATTGATATTTTAACGAAATTAACGACCTTTAAATAAAAATCTAAGGAATACCTATTATAAAGTGTTTTTTACAGAAGAATTTAAATATGATGTAGATGTGGGCTCAATCAAAAAATATACGCATGTATTTAAGGCAAATTTGAATTTATATTTATTTATTACTTCATCTTAAGGTTAGCGGATAGACAATGTCTTTTTTTTGAACGGAATGATGAGAGCTGTAGTCGAAATTGCAGTTGTAATGGAACGCTGCTTGATTCAAATCAGAACTTGAAGCAATTCTTCTTATGCGTTGATTAAAAATTTTAAAGTTGTTGAATTGCTACATTTGCTCGACGATTTCTCATTGCTAACCGAGCCGTTTCATTTCTCGCCTGCCTTTCTTCCTGCGTTTGTGATGTACGAAGTCGGGCCAAACTAATACGGGGTTGTTCTCGTGCGATTTCTCGTTCATATATATTCAATTGATTGACGACATTACGATAAGTACTTGCATTACGTGTTCGACGCGAAATATTAGATCTCCGGGGTCGCGGCATTGTGAATAACACTTAATAACGAATGCCAAAAATACAACAAATGGTTTTAAATATCACAACCTCACTAAATGATGAGCTTTACTTGGAACTTACCGTTTGGAAATAGAATTCTACACCACCACCAGAAAACAAATTGCACAAAAAAGTAAGCGTTTCGATAGAAACAGAAACAGTAATTGTTATAATTTGTATTAAAAAAAATATTTTTAATGATTATTAAGGCAAAGAAATTATGACAAAAAAAATTTTTTTTTATCGCGGATTTTTCGCGAATTTTTTTTCGTATTATCCTTGCCGGTGACCGGTCCGAATTCGTGAGAATCATCAAAATCGGTCTAGTCGTTCTTGAGTTATAACAATAGTAACTAACATCACTTTCTTTTATATATATAGATTTATACATTAATTTTGAAAACTGGTTCTTTTTTAAATTTATACTTCTTTTTTTTTAATTAGAACTTTCTTTGAAAATTTTAATTCTCTTTTTAAGTTATGTTTTTAATTATTATTATTTTTAATTATTATATACCCTTTTTAAATTTTAAACTATTCTTGAAAATTGCAATTTTTATATATATTTTTATTATTATTTTTTTTTTAATTTTGATTTTTTAAACCGGTATTATTTAAAATTAATATTTGTTTTGAAAAATAGAAGGAAATTGTTTGGAAATTTCTTTTGGTTCTTATTTAGAACTATTTGAAAATTTGTAGTTGAAAAAATTTTTAATTTTTGTAAAATTTGTACTTTTTCAATTCGATTTTTTTTTTTTGGAAATTGGTATTTTTTAAATTGATGCTTTCTTTGAAAATTTTAATTTTCCTTTTTTAAAGTTATTTTATACCCTTCACCACAGATGTAAAGGGTATATATAAGTTTGTCATTCCGTTTGTACGAGGGCGGATCAATAAGTCCGTAGCTTTTCGAACTTATATGAAATGCAACACTATTCCCATCAAATACCACCTGTTAATAGACTACTGTCAAATTTTGAGCAAGTGTCGTTATTTACTTTGCGTAAAAAATAGGCTTTTTCGAGGTCCTTAAAAGAGACATTTGTTTGGTCAATAATTTCATCGTTGGAGCTGAATATCTTTTCACCGAGCCATTTCTTTAGGTTTGGAAATAGGAAGTAGTCAGAAAGAATATGGCAGATGAGGTACGAATTCGTAGCCCAATTCATAGAATTTTGCCATTAAGACTGCACACGTGTGCACCCGTGCATTATCTTGATGAAAAAGAACTTTTTTCTTGGCCATATGGGGTCGTTTTCTTTTTAAATCCTCATTAAATCGGTCTAATAAGTTGGCATAATATTCGCCGTTTATTGTTTTTCCCTTTTGAAGGTAATCGATGTGGATTATCCCGCGCATCCCAAAAAAACTGTTGCCATCACCTTATTGGCCGACAAACTTACCTTGGCCTTCTTCGGAGCAGATTCACCCGGAGAAACCCATTGTTTAGAATGTGCTTGGTCTTCGGAGTACAGTAATGGATCCATATTTCATCCATAGTTACAAAACGCCGCAAAAACTCATTCGGATTGCGGTTAAACAACTCCAAACAATCCTTTGAAGTTGTCACACGTTTACGTTTATGGTCAAACTTTCTTAAACTCAGCTGATCATTTAAAAATGAAACCACACTGCCATATGAAATGCCTATGGCATCAACAATCTCACGCAGCTTTACTATTCGGTCGGCCAACACCATATCGTGGATTTTTTCGACATTTTCGGGTGTACTGACCTCAATTGGCCGTCCAGAACGTTCAGCGTAATTTGTACTTGTGCGACCACAACGAAAGTCAGTAAATCACTTTTTTACCATTGAAATCGATAGTGCAGAATTTATCGAGCTTTTCCTTGGTTTGATTGACGGTTTTTTTTCGCAAAAAATTATGTTTAATGAGCACTCGAAATTCACTTTTTTCCATTTTTAGAAAAATACACGAGGTTGTATGTTTTGAACAGCTGTTAAACGCAAAGTAAATAACGACACTTGCTCAAAATTTGACAGTAGTCTATTAACAGGTGGTACTTGATGGGAATTTGTTGCATTTCATATAACTACGAGGGAAGTTCGAAAAGTCACGGACTTATTGATCCGCCCTCGTAATTTCCACAATTTTCGTCGGAGAGCTGGATTTCTGGATTTTTGTAAGAAATGATGTCGATAGGGCGATGTCCGTCCGTTTCTAGGTTCAAATAGCGTTTATGGAGCCTACCGATAACTGCTATATATATTTAATATATATATATTCAGCAATATTGGTTCATAAATGGCGGAGATGGTTTTTTAAACCGGTTTTCGATTTTCTGAAGCCTCTATACAAGCTAGAGACTTCGTTTGCAAAGAACATTAGGATTTTTTCTCAATTTTTATGATGAAGAAATGAAATAATTCGGTTTTTTGAATTAAACAAGTTGGTTCACAAACAACCGAATTTGTGCCAAAAAGGAAAAAAAAAATACTCACAAACATGTTTATTAAGCATTTTATTAGTGTTGTTGTTTTTTGTATAAGCAGGAAGTAGTTGTTGATTGTATTTACATACATTAAAAAATGTTGCAAATGTACCAACCTAAAATTAAAGATTGAAATGTTTTAAGCTAATCCCCAAAATATTTCGGTTTAAATATTTCGTTCACGTGAGCTGGACCATTTTTAAAATACCTCCAAAAATATGATTTTCGATCAACAGTGTACATAGTACTTAACTTTTTGTCAAAAAAATTACAACATATGATAGACAAATGATGTTTAATACATAATGAGTAAAAAAAATTTTAAAATTAGTTTTCATTCTTGCAAAATTATAACTTTAGTAAAATTTTCTATGATTTTATTTTAAATTCTATTTTATTAAAGTTTGAATATTTTGGACATTTTCCATCTAATTTGATATATGTACGTATTCATTTAACAATTTAGTTGCACAAGTAATATTTTGGGATTTCAGGACCATAATTGGTTAAGTTAATTTTGTTTGAAATAAATTGTAGTTAAGAAAATAATTGTCACTAAAAGCATACATTCATCATAAAAGCTATAAATTCGTGTAAAATAGTGACAAAATTATAAAAATCTCTTCAATTCGATTATTATCGCGGTTTTATAGGAACTTACTATATTTTTTATAAATTCATCTTTATTTAAGTATAACAAGTTAGAGCGTCATATTCGGCTGCGCCGAATCTTTTATACCCTTCACCACTTTACCAACAAATAAAAAGAAACATTATGCCTTAAAATTTTCATATTTATACTTAAAAAAATACATATATTTGTTCCACATGCAATGCTTAGTTAAAAAAAAAAAAAAAAAAATACACACACACGCAACACTTATACATACATATATTTTTGTATGCATATACAAACAAACTGACTGTATATACAAACGACAACACTAATAATCATTATAATACTGTTGTTAACTAAACCACTTGCTTATACAAAAAAAAAAAAAAAAAAAGAAAAAAAACACTAATAGCCATTGCAGGGATGGTATCAAAAAAATGGTTCTTTTTTCAACCTTAGAGTACTAAAATTTAAATTTTGTTCAGCCCAGTTCCTGAAACAAAATTATAGAGACAGAAAACTTCGAAGAACAATTTCTTAAAAACTAACTCTTTAGCTTTTTTAATTTCGAATTATCTTTACTTTCACTGAACTTTGATTGACAGAAAACAGAAACTTGAAATTTGTAGAAGTGATAATTTTAAAGTGATTCTCGTTTACAATTTTGAAAAGAAATGAGTTACCTTTAGTCTAAATGAAACCAAGTTTATAATATGAGTTGTTTTAGTAATATGTGTGATATTTTAGAAATTCGAATTCAATTTCATAATTACTTCTAAACGCCAACTGTAAATCAGAATTATATTTGTATAGGTTTCTATTCGAAAAATAAATACGAAATATCTCATATAAATTTAGCTTTAATAAGTTAAATTTTGAAATTTTGAGCCAGTGCAATGCTTAACATAAATGTGTGTCTATATTATTAAGAGATTTTTCCATTTTTTGGCCCATAACTCGGCTATTTATAGACCAATTTGATTGATTCAAAAAAGCGACATTTTATAAAAATATTTATGACTGATCTATACAAAAATGAAATCCGTAGCTTAAATTCTGTTATTATTGAACCAATTTAGTTAATTTTTTCAGCATAAAAATTCAGAATAAAATGCAAATCTTCTTTGCAAAAAGAAAGTCCCTAGATTATACAGAGACTTCAGAAAATCGAAAATCGGTTTAAAAACCCGGTTTTTGGACATATCTCTGCTATATTGTTGAATTTCAATAGCAAAATTATGGAAAGGATTTCCGATCGTTTGATACATCTATTATATATGACAGATGTCGGTGGTTTTCATAAATGCCATTATAACCGACAAACGGGCATTGTCCAATCCACATCACAAAGTTATATTTATCCTTTACACCTGTGGTGAAGAAATAAATACTTCCAAAAATTGCTAACATAACCTTGCATAAAATTGACTCTCTTGCTGTTAAAGGGTTAATTGGTGTAATCTTCAATAGTATTAGGATCGACCATTCCAATGGTGCATTAAAACCCAATGTATGTTGAAAAATGTTAAAATATATAAAATCATGTGTTTGAATAAAGAAATATGATAAAAAACGTTGGTAAAATTTTAATATCCCGCGACTGAAAAGATACATAACAATTATTTGAATGGATATTTCAGGCTTTAGCATGCCTTATTAAATGTAGTGAAGTGTATAAAACATTCGGTACAGTCGAATATAGCGCTCTAAGTTGTTTTTTTTTTTTGTTAAGTGTTATTTTGTAGCAGAGAACATTTGGCAAATGTTTGACAAAAATTACCTTGAGTTCCGGAATGGTTCTGACTGTGATCAGCCATCCACTTGTGTTTAGGACGATTGCCATCACGAATTGGTGGAAGATCAGTCTAAAACCCATATAAAAAACAATATTTTACATAAAAATCTCCACCACTTACTCTATAAAAACTCACCTTATAATGCATCCAACCAAACCATTCAGCGGGTATTTGTGAACCGTCATAGTCCAAGCCAACACCATCGGAAAATTCTACCCAACGATTTCTGCCATAGAAATAATAGGGATTCTCGTAATATTTATTGCCATATTTATCAGTGCCTACCAAGGTGCCCAATTTTAATTCATCAGTTCTAAAAGAATTAACAAATATTTGCAATATATTTTAACAAAACATTTCCATATACAAAATTATATAAGAAGTTAAACGAGGAGACACTTGCCTGAACAATTTAAGGTAGGTATTTTTTATACCACCATTTTGACGTATAATCTGGTAAAGTTTACCCAAACGGTCGAGGCCGAAATATTTAGACATTTTCTTAGGACAAATTTGTATAAATAATTTTGTTAATAAAATGAGAAAAAAAAGAAAAAAATTACCTGTGCGAAAACTTTTCGACAACAGCTGTTTTTGACAATTGACACATAGAGTTGTGTTTTTCATATTACTACTAAACACAGTTCCATCCATGTTGTTGTTGTTTTTTTGCAAAGTGAATGTCATTTTGTCATGTAACACTAGGCACAGTAATAATAGGTAACCCCAGGTCTACAACTGAGATTAACGCTGATATAATATGTGAGATAACGCCGGCAGAGGAGAGTAAACATTTTGTTTATATTATGTTAAATCTTAAATAAGGGGTACACGTATTCTAATAAATCCTATAAGATATTATTATTTTCAATCAGTTACAGAGTAAACATGTCCTTTTTATTTAAGCAATTCGCACTTTTTTAACACAATTTTTATAAAAATGATTTTTAACATGTAAAACAAACACTATAACTAAACAATTTTGCAAAATAATATTGTTTTTCAATAATTTCCAAAATACACATGCACACACACAAGCAAACTTTCGTGTATGTGTATTTTTTTGACAGTTCATCTTATAAGATGGTTGTGTAGAGAAATCTCATCACAACAGTCTCATAATACATCTTATAATACTAATATTTGAATCTACACGTGAAATAATTCTCTCAGAGAGCGAATTTGACACTCTCTGACACAAAAATCTTACATATTATGTTACGTCTAGACGGGCTGTAAAGGCCCAACTATTGAAACAAAAATTATCTCAAACAGCTGTTTCGACCGTTTTATGCAATTGTGTCTAATCCCAGGTCTACAACTGAGGTTAACGCTGATATAATATGTAAGATAAAGCCGGCAGAAAGAATAACCTTTTGTTTATATTATGTTAAATCTTAAATAAGGGGTACACGTATTCTAATAAATCCTATAAGATCTCATTATTTTCAATGTCACAGAGTAAAAATATCCTTTTTATTTAAGAAATTCGTACATTAAAAGAAAACAATTTTATATAAAACATTGTGTTTTAGTAATTTTCAAAATAAACATGCATACACACAAACAAACTTTTAATGTTATAAGATGTATTACCTAGTGGCTACATTAAGCAAATTTATATCAAAACAAACGTCAAAATCAGTGCGAATATATACAAGGTAACCTTAGTTAAACAGCTGATTATTATTTTGGTTGTTACAGTTGTCAAACTACATATATAAAAAACAATAATGAATACTCCATATTTTTCTTTTTGGGCAACTGTTGCCACCTTCCACAAATTCGCATTAAGTTTGACGTTTATCTTGATAAAAAATCTCTAATTAGGCACTATGTTATAGATCTGGGATATCAGAAGTAGACTACGGCAAAAAAAATTATCAGCTATTTTTTCTAGTGCCTTCATTAGGCAAATTTATAACAAAACAAACGTCAAAATCAGTACTAATATATACAAGGTAACCTTAGTTAAACAGTTGATTATTACTTTGGTTGTCACCGTTGTCAAAATGCATATATAAAAAACAATAATGAGTACGCCATATTGTTGTTTTTGTGCAACTGTTGCCACCTTCCACAAATTCGCGTTAAGTTTGACGTTTGTCTTGATAAAATAATCTTAATGTAGACACTAGGTTATACAGTCACCTTATTTATTGCAGCACGTATTCCACATTCGGTATCTCTTCTTCTTCATTTTATAAGTGATTCATTAACGATTGTTTTACATAGTAAAAAAAAAAAGACATAAAAAGCTATAATAGGAATTATTTTAAAGAAATTTCCTTAAGTTTAATAGAAAAACATAAAAGACTGTTTGTTCACAATGGCCAAAAATACCTCGAGTTCTGCATTCCGTAAAATTGATGTCGATCAATACAATGAAGACAATTTTAGAGAAGATGAAGCCGATTCGGCCGTGGCACAACTTGATGAGAATGAAATTACCACTTTGCTAACGCAGGGCAAGTACATAGAGGCTTTACTTTTGGTTTTACAAAATGCTCCATTAAGATGCAAACAACAGCATGTTAAGGTAAATACAACATTCAGGTTATGTACATCAGCTAACGCCTACCGTGTTGTTTACAGGACCACGCCCTTAACTTAACATTACGTGTTTTGCTTTCCATCAAATCCTCGCAAATGGATCAAGCTGTTGAGACTTTAAATGAAAACGATTTATTGGACGTTTTAATGAAATACATCTATCGAGGTTTTGAGATTCCTTCAGAAGGCTCTAGTGGACATTTATTGCAGTGGCATGAAAGAGCTTTTGCCAAAGGCGGCGTTGGCTGCATTGTACGTGTGCTATCGGACACTAATCGTGCATAGAACATTTGCCAAAGGGATCGATAGTTAATGCGGAATTGTTAATGTAATTTTAAAATATAATTTCTTTTATGGATTGTTTTCTTGTCATAAATGTATGATTTTGTATGTAAACAAAAATTACACTTTACACATACTGGATCTGTTTCCGCATGCGATTAATGGTGGTGGTATGTAAATTGTAAGTGTAGTATTTTTGGACTTAAGAAAGTATTAGAAGTGTTTTGTTCTTTTTTTCTTCACAAAATTAAAAAGGTGTTTTGGATTAGGATTAAAAAAGAAATAGATATGTTTCATGTTTTTTGATTTGTTACAGAAGCTGGTGGGATCTTTGATAACCTAATTGAAAAAGTAATTTTCCAATTGGGATTGAACTTTCTTTTCTATTAAATTATTTTTTACTAGATTGTCCTACTTTAAATACGTATATGTATTATGATGTTGAAAAGGTTCGTTTGTTAGAATTTGTATATTACATTTTATTATGTGTAGTGTCCCGAGAAACTCAAAGCATATGTATTCAACTGAATACAGAAAAAATTAACAAAATTTAAAAATGTGTCGACAGTTTTCTACCAGCTTGTGAAAAATCTTAAAATGGTTTAAAATTTTTTCTCGAAATGGGTCCCAAAAAATTCGCTAGTTTAAGTTTTTTCCTCGAGAGACCTAAGAAAGTAATTTATGATGATTGGTAATTACTATACTATGACTTCTTCAATATTTTATTCATAAAAGAACAAAAGTGTGAAATTTATATATATTAAAAAAATATTTTAATTTTTCCCCATAATGTACTCAAATGACCGCTTATGGACCGACATTTTTGTGAAAAATATTTTTGGATATTTTTCACAATGAGCTTAAAATTACGATTTTGTATTCCTATTTTGAGACAAAACTCGATACCTTTTTTGAAGATATTTTTTTTAATTTTTTCTTGCATTCTGCTCATCAAAACACATCGTTCATTTTACAAAATTTGTTCAACGCGACATTAGTGTACACATTTTAATAGAGAATAAAAGCTTCTAATCCAAATTTAAGAATAGTATTTCATAATATTAGACTATTCTCCAAAAATTAAAACTATTCTCGATTCTTACATAGAATACGATTAGAGATCCAAAACTCCTTAAAGAGTTTTTCTTTTTAATTTATTATACGTTGTTGCTATCATAATTTCTTACAGAAAATTCTTGTAGACCACATATTAAACGAAAATTGTTTTACATTTTGAGGAATCTTCTGAGAATACTTACCATTTTTTAAGGAAACTTTTTAAAACTTTTCAAGGTCCTTCATATATCTGGGGTATTGATATTCCCAGCTTCAATAAAAATTTACTTCATTCTAAGATATCGTTTATCAAAATTTTCTTCCTAGCATTATCCTATTATCCATTATGAAAAAGCGTTCTTTTCCTGAATTTTTACATATCTCTGTCAAAGGAATAATATGAAAATTCGGTATCGCAAGAAAGGTCTTTGAGAGGCGCATTTAATAAAATTTGGGATCAGATCCAAAAGTGTCCGAAATTTTTCACAAAAAAATTCGATATTAGATTACGAGCCTATACTTAATCTATACAAATTTTGTATTCTTCTTCATTAAAAAATGTGTCAATATGAGGAAAAATTAATCGTATCTAAATTAGATTTTTTTTTGATTTTAAACTTAATTTTTTCAGTATTTTGGCTTGTTTATAGTATGATGCAAAATAATGGCAACAACAAAACACCATTTCAAAACACGAAAAATAAGAGGTTTTTACGAGTTTTGCATCTAAGAAAAAATCATATGTTCTACAATTCTAATCCGATTTTATTAAATGATTGCTCACTTTATTCCTAATAAAATGTAGTATTAAAAAAATAAATAAATAAAAATTGCTTTATAATAAAGTACCACAAATAATTGTAAACTTCAAAAATTACGAAATAAAAAAATTGAGTTTGTGATATTTTATACAGTTTTTCTATGAATAAAACCTTGTATATACTTTTTACAAATGGTAACTTATTAATTTTTTATGCCATTAAAAACAATTAAATTGAATAACAGGTATTCGAGATAAAAAATTGAAAACCTGGAAGTTCGAAAACCCGTTTTTTTTGAAATAACTACCAATTTTGGGGTATAATGAAAACTTTAAATATGGTAATAATCTACTCATCTATACCTTCAAACTACACTACGTTATATTCCAGGTGTATTCAATTTCAGTACGAATATTCGTTTAAAAAAAACGCATTTAACGAATGAGCAATATTTTCTATTGATTATCTTATATAGCAAACAAAAAATTCATTATGAACTCATGAACTATTATTCGAAATCAAAATTTATTAAAAAAAATATTGTAAGCCCTAGAGAGTAAAGAAAATCATAACATAGCGTTACTCTTTTCTTTTGGCATTTTGGATTATTTTAATGAGTAAATAGTAAAAATCTGTACAAGAAACAGCTTTTTTAAAGATAAAATAAAAATTGTTGATCATCTCCAAGAAGGCTTACTCCACAGTTTATAAGATCATCAAATTAAAGATAATCTTTTAAAAAGTATAAGAGATATATTCTTAGATAAAGTAATGTTGCAAAGTGAGGGCGCGTATTTAAGAATTGACACAAGCTCTTTTCAAAGATAAAGTAATTATCACGTGACTGTATCTTGCCGTATCTCGACCGTATAAGGCAAAATAAATAGATTATGGAGATTTTAATGCAAGTCACTGGTTAGTCATAGTCAAGAATTGTTTCTTTTTTGTTATGTTTTTATGATATATTGTTTAAAAGAGCTATTCTTAATAAAAAGCATTGAAAAACAATATTTTGTACGTTTTTAACAAATTGTATACAAAAAAATAACTTTAAGTTAGTACTTTATTTTGTTTTGTAACACCGAGTTATCATCAATTAGAAAAAATAAAAATTTAAAATAATTATGTTTAATAAATAATACTTTACTCGAAATTATTATTCACCAATTTTTACCAAATAATTGACATAACGATTAAGTCCTTGCCAAAATTAAAAGATCGTAACTTCATTAATGACGTGAAAGCATCTTTAGAAAATACCGTATCTTGTTTGCCCGTTTCATAAAAATTAACAAATAATTAACATTGTAATTAACAGGGCAACCAAAAATATGTTCCATAAAATATTTTATGACAAAAAAAAAAAAAAAAAAAAAAATGCTGTTAACAATTTTCATTTATGAATTTAATGTAAATTTATCTGTTAAGTAGAAATTTGTTCAAAATAAATAAAAAATATGCCCTTAAAATAGAAAAATATACTCTTATATATACATACATACATACATACATATATATATATATATATATATATATATATATATATATTATATATATTATTATATATTTTTTTTTGCTAAATTTTAAGTAATCTACTATTCATGCTAAAACTTACCTCAATTTTATTAGCAACTGCTAAAATATTTTCTTTTTGCACATAATGGTCTTTGCTTAACATCATTAATGCATATTAAATAATCTGTTTTTATTAACTGACAAAGTATCGTGTACGAGTTTTTATATTTCAAGTGCAATCGCGATAAAAGCATTTTGTTCTAATTACATAATTTATTGTGTGTTATTTGCAACATCGTAAAATTCTATTTGTGTATCGGCTATTGTGTAGTCAATATTGTAGATATCTACAAGTGATTAAATTTGAGCATAATGCTATTTTCATTCAAAATATGTATTAACTTAAAAACTAAAAATGCGTCTCCTGAAAAAAATAGATTTTGTGAGTTATGACGTTGTTGCAGCAAATAAACGATATACATGTGTATGTATTTGATAACTGTGATTAGTCATAAAAACAATACATTTGAGTTCAGGAACGCTTTTCTGTAAATTCTGACTAAAACTGACATCAAAAGTTCCCAACCGATTTTTTTCAACTAACATTTTTACACATTCAACTTTCATAAGATTCAGCTATAAAAAACTAATATTTCGTTGATAACATAACTTTTACACCCGAGTTTAAGCAGATTTCTGCTAAATTTCAATTGATTATTTGTTAACTTCTTGAAATCCCTTTATATTTTTACTAATTATTTTCATTTACACCGTTATTATTTCTGTTACCTTTATTTCAGCAAAACTTAGTGAAATATGCAGTGTTTTTTTTTAACTATTTTTATACTTTAATTTCAATATATTAGTGTTTTTTTCGACAGACCAGTAACTAAATAAGGTAACAATACAAAAATTATTAACAACAAAAAACATTTTTTGTTTTGTTTTAAAAATATATCTCTTTGAAGAGTATCAATGAAATTTTAATTTAATGAAATAAACAAGTTTGAGTTTTTATAAATAATAAGCATTAACTGAAATATACATAGAAATTAAGAGAAAAGAAAAATATAATAATAAAATGAACAAAACCGAAGAAACTAAACAAACGTCAACGTTTTAAAGTTTCATCTAAATGTAAAGAAGACAAATTTAAAATAAGAATAACAATGACCATTATCCACCTTCAGTACTCTGTATACGTCAATACATATGTATGTTAACTTCTGAAGAATTAATAGTTGTAGTTAGTAGAAGTATTGAGGGGTATTTTATTGATGATGATAATTATTTAATTATGAAATTGTTACGATGCTACTACGACAATGTGAATGCAAGAAAAATTTGTTGTCTACCACATATGGGTCTCACGTATTTCACTAATAATATGATTAGCACGAGTTAAAGCCTGAAGACTGTTTGTTCACAATGGCCAAAAATACCTCGAGTTCTGCATTCCGTAAAATTGATGTCGATCAATACAATGAAGACAATTTTAGAGAAGATGAAGCCGATTCGGCCGTGGCACAACTTGATGAGAATGAAATTACCACTTTGCTAACGCAGGGCAAGTACATAGAGGCTTTACTTTTGGTTTTACAAAATGCTCCATTAAGATGCAAACAACAGCATGTTAAGGTAAATACAACATTCAGGTTATGTACATCAGCTAACGCCTACCGTGTTGTTTACAGGACCACGCCCTTAACTTAACATTACGTGTTTTGCTTTCCATCAAATCCTCGCAAATGGATCAAGCTGTTGAGACTTTAAATGAAAACGATTTATTGGACGTTTTAATGAAATACATCTATCGAGGTTTTGAGATTCCTTCAGAAGGCTCTAGTGGACATTTATTGCAGTGGCATGAAAGAGCTTTTGCCAAAGGCGGCGTTGGCTGCATTGTACGTGTGCTATCGGACACTAATCGTGCATAGAACATTTGCCAAAGGGATCGATAGTTAATGCGGAATTGTTAATGTAATTTTAAAATATAATTTCTTTTATGGATTGTTTTCTTGTCATAAATGTATGATTTTGTATGTAAACAAAAATTACACTTTACACATACTGGATCTGTTTCCGCATGCGATTAATGGTGGTGGTATGTAAATTGTAAGTGTAGTATTTTTGGACTTAAGAAAGTATTAGAAGTGTTTTGTTCTTTTTTTCTTCACAAAATTAAAAAGGTGTTTTGGATTAGGATTAAAAAAGAAATAGATATGTTTCATGTTTTTTGATTTGTTACAGAAGCTGGTGGGATCTTTGATAACCTAATTGAAAAAGTAATTTTCCAATTGGGATTGAACTTTCTTTTCTATTAAATTATTTTTTACTAGATTGTCCTACTTTAAATACGTATATGTATTATGATGTTGAAAAGGTTCGTTTGTTAGAATTTGTATATTACATTTTATTATGTGTAGTGTCCCGAGAAACTCAAAGCATATGTATTCAACTGAATACAGAAAAAATTAACAAAATTTAAAAATGTGTCGACAGTTTTCTACCAGCTTGTGAAAAATCTTAAAATGGTTTAAAATTTTTTCTCGAAATGGGTCCCAAAAAATTCGCTAGTTTAAGTTTTTTCCTCGAGAGACCTAAGAAAGTAATTTATGATGATTGGTAATTACTATACTATGACTTCTTCAATATTTTATTCATAAAAGAACAAAAGTGTGAAATTTATATATATTAAAAAAATATTTTAATTTTTCCCCATAATGTACTCAAATGACCGCTTATGGACCGACATTTTTGTGAAAAATATTTTTGGATATTTTTCACAATGAGCTTAAAATTACGATTTTGTATTCCTATTTTGAGACAAAACTCGATACCTTTTTTGAAGATATTTTTTTTAATTTTTTCTTGCATTCTGCTCATCAAAACACATCGTTCATTTTACAAAATTTGTTCAACGCGACATTAGTGTACACATTTTAATAGAGAATAAAAGCTTCTAATCCAAATTTAAGAATAGTATTTCATAATATTAGACTATTCTCCAAAAATTAAAACTATTCTCGATTCTTACATAGAATACGATTAGAGATCCAAAACTCCTTAAAGAGTTTTTCTTTTTAATTTATTATACGTTGTTGCTATCATAATTTCTTACAGAAAATTCTTGTAGACCACATATTAAACGAAAATTGTTTTACATTTTGAGGAATCTTCTGAGAATACTTACCATTTTTTAAGGAAACTTTTTAAAACTTTTCAAGGTCCTTCATATATCTGGGGTATTGATATTCCCAGCTTCAATAAAAATTTACTTCATTCTAAGATATCGTTTATCAAAATTTTCTTCCTAGCATTATCCTATTATCCATTATGAAAAAGCGTTCTTTTCCTGAATTTTTACATATCTCTGTCAAAGGAATAATATGAAAATTCGGTATCGCAAGAAAGGTCTTTGAGAGGCGCATTTAATAAAATTTGGGATCAGATCCAAAAGTGTCCGAAATTTTTCACAAAAAAATTCGATATTAGATTACGAGCCTATACTTAATCTATACAAATTTTGTATTCTTCTTCATTAAAAAATGTGTCAATATGAGGAAAAATTAATCGTATCTAAATTAGATTTTTTTTTGATTTTAAACTTAATTTTTTCAGTATTTTGGCTTGTTTATAGTATGATGCAAAATAATGGCAACAACAAAACACCATTTCAAAACACGAAAAATAAGAGGTTTTTACGAGTTTTGCATCTAAGAAAAAATCATATGTTCTACAATTCTAATCCGATTTTATTAAATGATTGCTCACTTTATTCCTAATAAAATGTAGTATTAAAAAAATAAATAAATAAAAATTGCTTTATAATAAAGTACCACAAATAATTGTAAACTTCAAAAATTACGAAATAAAAAAATTGAGTTTGTGATATTTTATACAGTTTTTCTATGAATAAAACCTTGTATATACTTTTTACAAATGGTAACTTATTAATTTTTTATGCCATTAAAAACAATTAAATTGAATAACAGGTATTCGAGATAAAAAATTGAAAACCTGGAAGTTCGAAAACCCGTTTTTTTTGAAATAACTACCAATTTTGGGGTATAATGAAAACTTTAAATATGGTAATAATCTACTCATCTATACCTTCAAACTACACTACGTTATATTCCAGGTGTATTCAATTTCAGTACGAATATTCGTTTAAAAAAAACGCATTTAACGAATGAGCAATATTTTCTATTGATTATCTTATATAGCAAACAAAAAATTCATTATGAACTCATGAACTATTATTCGAAATCAAAATTTATTAAAAAAAATATTGTAAGCCCTAGAGAGTAAAGAAAATCATAACATAGCGTTACTCTTTTCTTTTGGCATTTTGGATTATTTTAATGAGTAAATAGTAAAAATCTGTACAAGAAACAGCTTTTTTAAAGATAAAATAAAAATTGTTGATCATCTCCAAGAAGGCTTACTCCACAGTTTATAAGATCATCAAATTAAAGATAATCTTTTAAAAAGTATAAGAGATATATTCTTAGATAAAGTAATGTTGCAAAGTGAGGGCGCGTATTTAAGAATTGACACAAGCTCTTTTCAAAGATAAAGTAATTATCACGTGACTGTATCTTGCCGTATCTCGACCGTATAAGGCAAAATAAATAGATTATGGAGATTTTAATGCAAGTCACTGGTTAGTCATAGTCAAGAATTGTTTCTTTTTTGTTATGTTTTTATGATATATTGTTTAAAAGAGCTATTCTTAATAAAAAGCATTGAAAAACAATATTTTGTACGTTTTTAACAAATTGTATACAAAAAAATAACTTTAAGTTAGTACTTTATTTTGTTTTGTAACACCGAGTTATCATCAATTAGAAAAAATAAAAATTTAAAATAATTATGTTTAATAAATAATACTTTACTCGAAATTATTATTCACCAATTTTTACCAAATAATTGACATAACGATTAAGTCCTTGCCAAAATTAAAAGATCGTAACTTCATTAATGACGTGAAAGCATCTTTAGAAAATACCGTATCTTGTTTGCCCGTTTCATAAAAATTAACAAATAATTAACATTGTAATTAACAGGGCAACCAAAAATATGTTCCATAAAATATTTTATGACAAAAAAAAAAAAAAAAAAAAAAATGCTGTTAACAATTTTCATTTATGAATTTAATGTAAATTTATCTGTTAAGTAGAAATTTGTTCAAAATAAATAAAAAATATGCCCTTAAAATAGAAAAATATACTCTTATATATACATACATACATACATACATATATATATATATATATATATATATATATATATATATTATATATATTATTATATATTTTTTTTTGCTAAATTTTAAGTAATCTACTATTCATGCTAAAACTTACCTCAATTTTATTAGCAACTGCTAAAATATTTTCTTTTTGCACATAATGGTCTTTGCTTAACATCATTAATGCATATTAAATAATCTGTTTTTATTAACTGACAAAGTATCGTGTACGAGTTTTTATATTTCAAGTGCAATCGCGATAAAAGCATTTTGTTCTAATTACATAATTTATTGTGTGTTATTTGCAACATCGTAAAATTCTATTTGTGTATCGGCTATTGTGTAGTCAATATTGTAGATATCTACAAGTGATTAAATTTGAGCATAATGCTATTTTCATTCAAAATATGTATTAACTTAAAAACTAAAAATGCGTCTCCTGAAAAAAATAGATTTTGTGAGTTATGACGTTGTTGCAGCAAATAAACGATATACATGTGTATGTATTTGATAACTGTGATTAGTCATAAAAACAATACATTTGAGTTCAGGAACGCTTTTCTGTAAATTCTGACTAAAACTGACATCAAAAGTTCCCAACCGATTTTTTTCAACTAACATTTTTACACATTCAACTTTCATAAGATTCAGCTATAAAAAACTAATATTTCGTTGATAACATAACTTTTACACCCGAGTTTAAGCAGATTTCTGCTAAATTTCAATTGATTATTTGTTAACTTCTTGAAATCCCTTTATATTTTTACTAATTATTTTCATTTACACCGTTATTATTTCTGTTACCTTTATTTCAGCAAAACTTAGTGAAATATGCAGTGTTTTTTTTTAACTATTTTTATACTTTAATTTCAATATATTAGTGTTTTTTTCGACAGACCAGTAACTAAATAAGGTAACAATACAAAAATTATTAACAACAAAAAACATTTTTTGTTTTGTTTTAAAAATATATCTCTTTGAAGAGTATCAATGAAATTTTAATTTAATGAAATAAACAAGTTTGAGTTTTTATAAATAATAAGCATTAACTGAAATATACATAGAAATTAAGAGAAAAGAAAAATATAATAATAAAATGAACAAAACCGAAGAAACTAAACAAACGTCAACGTTTTAAAGTTTCATCTAAATGTAAAGAAGACAAATTTAAAATAAGAATAACAATGACCATTATCCACCTTCAGTACTCTGTATACGTCAATACATATGTATGTTAACTTCTGAAGAATTAATAGTTGTAGTTAGTAGAAGTATTGAGGGGTATTTTATTGATGATGATAATTATTTAATTATGAAATTGTTACGATGCTACTACGACAATGTGAATGCAAGAAAAATTTGTTGTCTACCACATATGGGTCTCACGTATTTCACTAATAATATGATTAGCACGAGTTAAAGCCTGAAAAAATGTGTAATATAATATATATTTAAAAAAAATTACACTCAACTACAAGCAACATACCTTTAACATATCACCAGCTTCCTTTCTACGTATCGCAATGTGATCCGATTCGTTGAGTAAAGTATCAACTTTATCTGATTTATATAAATGTGTTACCAATTCACTTTGTAAATTATCCTTAACGTAATTAACTAGAAAATGCATAATGGCCTTTGGTACAGAATCTTGTATGGATTTACGTACAATATAGAAATAAGATTTGATCAAACGTTCTGAAAATAAATAGAAATAGTATATATTATATTATAGTATATAGTATATTATAGAAAAAATAATTTATTTAAATCTATGCAATTTTCATTCTAATTTTCAAATTTAAATCAGTTAAATTATTCATTATAAGAATATTTCGATTTTGAAAGATTCAAACCTGTTTTACCTTTTAAACGTTTAAAATTTCGAAAATTTTTTATATTGAAGAAATGAAACATTGATTTTTATACATTTTAGTTCTGTTAGAAAAATTTGAATTTATTTATTAATTTATTCAAGTAATTAATTGCTTTTCAACATAACGCATTCTCATTTATCGAAAATAGTTAAAAATAAAACTGAAATTATAAGAGAATTAAAAATTAAATATTCGGAAATTGTTATTCCCCAAAAAGTAAAGATCTCAAAACATGTTAATAACAGAAAACATTGAATAAGTAAAAAAAATATATATATAAATATTTTCCAATTTTCCACTTGTCCATTCACTGATGAATGAAAAAAAAATTCTTCCTGTATATTAAAATCAGTAATATGTACATATTCAAATATCATAAGATCTAGTGATTATAATACAAAAATAAAACAGATCCCTTTATATATACAACTATATGTATTTGAGACATTCCATTTTGAAATCAGCAAAATATTTTCAAAATGAAGGAAAAGAATTATTAAATGTGTTATTAATTTTTTTTTTTTTTTTTTTTTTTTTTTTTTTTTAATTTAAATTTGTTTGTGACTTTATAAAAAAATTATTATAAAGAATCATCATTGAAAAAAAATCTTAATAGTTGCAAAAAATTTACATTACTCAACGAAATGCCAATCGGAGAGAAAAATGCGTGCTCTTGCCAACGCGGTGTGAAGAATAGATTTTTACGTACTAGGTGGCTCCAACATTTGCCGTCTCGAACTCAAGCAATATAAGCCACCTCATCAGAACCTCTGGACAATCTAGCAATAATGGCTGACAAAATAGGTGATATTAGGTGATTTTACACATATAACTAATCCCTCCACAACAACCTTAAAAAAGAAACACAATGTGCAACATGTTATTGAAACGAAAGGACAACCTGCAACCTCTAAAGCCCGACGTCTATCACCCGAACAATATGAAATCGCAAAACGCGAATTCGAATTTACAATAGAACAAGGTTTGTGTTACCATCCAAAAGCAATTGGTCCAGTCCTCTGGTACCTAAAAAGAATGGTCAATGGCGACCATGCGGAGATTATAGACGATTAAATGCCATAACTATTACTGATAAATAACCACTCCCACATATTCACCACTTCGGATTTCGATTACATGGTAAGAAAATTGTTTCTAAAATAGATTTAGTGCGTGTCTACAATCAGATCCCCGTGGCTCCAGAAGCTGTTCCAAAAACCGCGATTATTGCACCATTTGGACTCTTTGAATTTCATTATATGACTTTTGGGTTATGTAATGCAGGCTAAACTTTTCAAAGGTTCATCCACGAGGTCATACGTGGTCTTGATTTTTGTTTTTGTCATTTGGATGACGTTCTTATCGCCTCCGAGAGTGAAGAAGAACATCTTACATTATCTTGAAATGGTATTTCAACGTTTTAACGATTAAGGCATAGTGACCAATTTATCAAAATGTCATTTTGGTCAAACGGAAATCCACTTCCTTGGTCATAGATTAGCAAAAATGGTATCTATCCGTCCGAAACTCAGTACCGACAGACTGTTCGACGTTTCGTTGCTATGATAAACTTTTATCGTAGATTTATTAATCATGCTGCTGAAACCTAAATACATCTTCTAGAATTCCAAAAAGATAACAAGAAAAATGACAAAACTCCCATAGTGTGGACTCCGGAAGCAGAAAACGCTTTTAACAAATGTAAATCAGATTTGGCTAATGCTGCACTCCTGGCTCACTCAATGGATAGCAAGCCAATTTGTGGAATGGTCGACGCATCTGATAGTGCTATAGGTTGAGTACTACAGCAACAATCAAATGATGGATGTCTTCCTCTTAGCTTCTCAACAAAGCTCACAGAAACTCAAAAGAAATACAGCACGTATGGCAGAGAGCTGTTAGCTATATATACTGTGGTTAAGTATTTCAGACACATGATCGAAGGACGCCACTTCATTATATTTACTGATCACAAGCCATTAACGTTCGCATCCTGAGAAAGCTTCTCCACGTCAATTTCGTCAACTTGATTTTATATCACAGTTTTCAACCGACATTCGCCATATTAGGTCATTTGAATACAATTGCTAATGCACTTTCACGTATTTCTACCATCGATGTTCCAACTTCTGTCGATTACGAAGATCTAAGCAAGTTTCAAGTAGATGATCCAGAACTTCAAGCAATTTTAAAAGATAAGTCAACGTCACTTGTTTTAAGGTCTTTGGTACTTTTCCAAGATAAATCACCAGTCGTTTGCGATATTTCAACAACCAAGGTAAGGCCGTTCGTACCATCAAATTTGCGTAAAATTATTTTCAATTTACTTCATTGTTTGTCACACAGTGGCATAAAAGCAACGACAAAACTAATTCAAGATCGTTTTATTTGGCCGAACATGAAGAAAGATATACAAAGTTGGACTCAAGAATGCTTACAATGTCAGCGATCTCAAGTTACTCGTCATACACATAGTAACGTTGGTACGTATCCTATAACTTCAGAACGTTTTTCTCACATCAATATAGATTTGGTTGGCTCATTACCCTTTGCCAATGGTTACACCTACCTGTTAACTTTCATCGATAGGTTTACCCGATGACCCGAGGCAATACCGTTAGAGAATATTACAGCTCGAAAAGTGTAAGAAGCCCTCTACAATGGTTGGATATCTCGCTTTGGTGTACCAGCTAAAATTACCGCTGATCAAGGTCGTCAGTTCGAGTCCAATCTTTTGAAGGAGCTCACAAGCATTCTTAGATCTAAACGAATTAGAACTATTGCCTACCACCCGTCATCAAATGGAATGATAGTGGCATCGTTAACTGAAGGCTCCACTTATGTGTCATAATAATAAAAATTGGTTCGAAGTACTCCCTACTGTACTATTGGGACTGCGTTCAAGTATTAGTATATAGTACAACAATTCGATTACCAACCGATTTTTTTTTCGAAATTCTAACGAATTAATGTCAAATGACGATTTTGTTAAGAATCTTAAATCCCAAACGAATATGCTTAAGCCTGTGGAAGCTAAACATAAGTCAAATAGAGCTGTGTTTTTACACAAGAATTTGGAAAACTGTTCCCACATATATGTAGAAATTAACAAAAATATTTGTTTAAAAATAAAAAAATTAATTTATTTTTTTTTAAGTCAACTTTTTGTATAATAAAATAAAAAATAAAAAAATATTTTTAAGTCTTCAAAAGAATACAAAATTGAATAAATTAAATTATTATATAATAAAACATATCTATTATAAGCGATATCATATCAGCTGCACTGACTATACTTGTATATATTTTGTGTTAAAATTGACAAAATGGCTATATACGGCAATATGTTGTACGGCCCATTTTTGTATTGGTATCGCAGGTGCATTACGTACTAGTCCTTCAGAAGCTCTGGACACTATTCTACAGTTAACCCTTTCGCGAATTTGTTGCCATATGGCAACACACACTTTTTGGTAATTTATCAACAGCTATGCCGATTTTTAGATTATTATTTTTCAGGTCTTAATAATTTTCAAATATTTTTTTCAATTTTTCTTAAATTTATTTAAAAATTATTGCGTTTAAAAAAATGTCTCTTAAAATGTTTTTTATTGGATCAACAATGCCTGTTTTAATTTTACTACAAATATAAAAAAGACGTTAAAAGTGAGAAAATTTTTATAAAAACCGAATTGAAAGTGTAAAGTTTATTTTAATATTTAGATTAAAAAAACGAAAGAAAATTGGTATAAAAAATATTCTTTGAGATTAGGTAATTTTTGTGTTTTTCGATTGCATCCATAAATTTGTAAAATTGAAAACAGATTGTTATATATGCCAGAAAAAAAGAAACTGAAAATGTTGAGCTTTTGGTCCAGGCGTTCAAATTTGGTAAGGGTTAAGTGCGGTAAGATTACTTGTAACGAGTGAGTGAATGGAGAAGGGGCGGATCAGAAAATAACTGCGGTGTTGGCTCTGGCACCTTCTCCAACTAAACCGAAATTGGACACTTTTATTGACTCCTTGACGAGGCAATCGCATTTTAAACGGATATACTAGCGCTCAAATCATACAAAACTACCTTTATTTTAGTCTGACAATATAACGAGTTACTGTTCAAATTAAGTCGCATAAGGACTACTACGGCAATTAACACGCAGACGCAATCCTGCTTGGAGCAGTTAAAAGCAGAATCCACAAACAAAATAAATGTCAAAGTCTGGATAAGCGTGGCCTACTTACAACGAAAAATGATCAACACAACTCATAAGTTACAATGTAAGGACATACGGAGATTAATATAAATATTTACAGGTCACTGGATGGTCACTTCTTGGTCTCCCGTATAATGAACACTATCGTAGTTGTGGTAATTACGAGAAGGAGGAATACATCTCCTATGCGAATGCCCAGCCTTGAACGAAATCAGACATACATTTCTGGGAATACATCAATTAGATAACCTCTGTGAGATAGCGCACACCATGCTCAGTGACCTCACTAAATATTTCAATGCCACAGACTGGACCCAATTAAATTATGTTATCTTTTTCTTCACACACTTATCTCATTACAAACTCAACCAAACTCATTTATTTGGTGAGTAGTGTGTTCTCATCAAAACTGAATCTAACGAATCTAATTGATTTCTTATAAGTTTACGAACTACCACGTTAACCAACCAAACAAATTGAATTAATGAAAATATTAATTTTTATAGTTTTATAAAAATTCAAAATTTAATTTTGAAAATTTTAACTTTGTTTCGAACATGTTAGAAAATATTTAAATTTTAAAAAATTTACTATAAAAATTATATGTGCAATAAAGGCTTTTAATAAATTTTAGCTATGTTTGAAAAATTCAAACTTTTTTTTCGTATATTCAAACAATAAAAAGCTGTAAATTTCAATTATACATTATAAATATAACGTAAACTACTATTATGGATTTTAATAATGTTAAAAAAAATTCAAAATTGATTTCAAAATTTTGAATAAGTTGAATTTAAAAATTATATTAAAAAATAATATAAATAAGAGAATCCACTAATTTTTATAACTTAAGCTACGAAAAATTTGAAATTTTAATTTTTGAAATAATTTTAAAAAAATTAAAAATTAACAATCAATTTAAACTCTATTTTAAAAAATTTTTATATTTGAAAATATTGGAATTCAATTTTGAACTTTTCAACACTTTTATTTAAAATCTTTGGTTATGTTCGAAAATTTTAGCAAAAAACTAAAATTTATTTAATGATTTGTCGATTATGGAGTAAATCAACAAAAATATATATTTAAGAAAAGTGAATAATGAAATAATTTGGCTTCGAACTCGAAAATTTTTAGTAATTAATTTTATTTTTTACTAATGTAACTACAAAACAAATAGAATAAAATCATACATACCAATAACATCGCAATCCTTTTGTTCCTTATCAGTTAAACGTCTTGAATTTTGATGGACTGGTAAATCGGGTAAAAGATTAACCGGCTTAACCGGACTGACCACAGCATTATGCAGAGGAGTATTTTGATTTGAATTTTCAATACTTTCAATGCGATTATTAACAGGGGCTGGGGGTAAAATATTTGATAGCCAATTATTTGGATGTGAGGGTGTTGAATTATCGTTGACATGATTCTAAAAAATTATTTTATATATAAAATAATAAAATACTGGTAAATTTTTAAATAGAAAGTAAAATACTTGGTCTAATTCATTTTGTTGCTGCTGCTGTTGTTGTTCTTTTTGAAGCTGTTGCAGCTGTTGATGTTGCATTTGATGTTGTTGTGCCATCACTTGGGGTGAAGAATTTATAGCTCTAGGTGTATTCGAACGTCGTTGTTGCTGGTGAACATAAGGTTCCATAATATTATCAGCTTTTAATAGACTAGGCACTAATGCGGCATCTTTATGAAAATCTGGATGTTTGGTATTGATGTAGGCCAGTTCAATGGCCACTAAATTCTCAACCATAACATTGGTGGCTGGTAAACGGCGACGTAACAAAGTTGTAACCACATCAACGATTTTCTCATGCAATTTGGGGAATCTACCAGCAAAACAAATTAACTAATAACAAATTTTATGTAAATGAATTTAACTTACCTCAACATTTCCTGCTGCACTTCATTGCCACAGTGCTGCACGATACGTTGCATTTCTTCATGTATCAATTCGACACAGCGTAATGAAGGTTCCTCTAATCTACGTATTTGTCTTTTGACTAGTAATTCAAATGAGACTTCTGGTACGAATAAAGCCGGTCTAGGACCAGTGGCATTTCGTATGGCCGTTAATATGTCCATTTTACTAAGACCCGATAGGGGATGTATAGAATCAAGAGTACGTCCGAAAGTTTCATGGAAAATATAACAAATACGAGCACCACCACATAATTCAGTGGTTTCAATATTACGAGCTGTGCCCTCAATTGTCGAACAATAGGCACTGGCAAATTTCGTTATAATTTGTAAAAGTGTTTGACTTTTATCCGACACATCTTCACCATATGAATGCAACAACGATTGAAATTGTGAGGACATAACATTAACGCGAGTCTTAAGATCGGGCAGACAATCCCTAATGTGATGCATCAGAAGACGATTGAGAGTTTTAGCTAAATAAGGAGTACCATTACGTGTAGCCAATGTGGGATATTTGCGTTGAAGAAAAGCTGCTTCATCCTTAAGCTGTTCCTCAATAGCTTTATTGTCTTTGATGTCCTGTTGCGAACGATTCATCACACCAATAATTCCCAATTTAACAGGTATAACACGACCGCACAATATATCAATGGCATCAGTACCAGCATCCATAAGATCTAATTTTGTGACAACAGCCAAAGTACGCCGACCATCGGGATCAACATCTTTAGCTAATTTTAGGGCTTCACTTGTAGCCATATCAGTGTTGGCCGCTGTTACAGCCAGTATTATAGAATTGGGATTTTCTATATATTTCAAGACCAATTCTTTGATCTGTTGTTCAATATCTTCGGGCTGATCGCCAACTGGTACTTTCGTTATACCTGGCAAATCGACCAGAGTTAGATTTACTACACGAGTTGAGAAAATTTTCAAATTAATTGCTTCTGAACAGATTCCTTTATTATTGCCTGCAATACGATCTGTTTCTTCTTCAATCTCCTGACGAATTTGATTGAAATCAGTATATATCTTTTTGGTGTGCAAGAATTTGCCCCATTCCTCAATGTTCATGGTGCCTTAAAAAGGGATAATAATAGGCATAAATAAATTAATAGCAACAAGGTTTATAAACTTTTTACCATTTTCAGCTGAACGATGTGTACGATCATCTAAGGGACAATGGATCAGTTGTAAGATTAAAGGTCGTCTAGTAACAATACCAGTTCCTCGTGGCAAAAATGAACGCCCTACCAAACTCTCAAGTACGGAGCTTTTTCCAGAACTCTGCAAAGATTAATTAATTGTGTGGTTTATATTTATTTCAATTATAAATAAACTTAATTTTAGTTTAAATAACAATTCTGGTCATATGTTTTTCTTTACGAAAATAGACTTTTTCCCATAAATTAAAGATTTATTTAGCAATTTAAGTCCATATTTTTAATAAAAATATTTTCGCAATATCTAAGATACTCTGTAAAATTGCAGATATTGTGGAATAATGTGGTATTTTTAAACAGAAAGACAAACTTTTAATTTATATAAACATAAAGAAAATTTTAAGGGTCCCCATAAAAACGCGCAAAATCCTCGCAAAGAGTGCAATGTGTGCACGTTTGCACATTCGCAAATGAACTGTTAAAAATTGTATGGAAAATCATTTGCACAACATTTATAAGTTTGCGTGACTATTTAGTCCTGTAAACTTGCGCTATTTAATTCTGCATTTATAAATCATCTGTCTTTTTTTTATATTTAAATATTATCAATAACTGAAACGTAAAAAATTATAGTTACGTTAATTATAAAAAAATCATTGCATTTGTCTTTGATTTTGCGATATAGGAATATTCCACTGAAATGATCACCAATATGAAAAACAACAAATTTAAATGCGTTTATAGGAATATGCACCAGTTTATATATATTTAAAATCATTCTAAAATCATTATCTATAAAATAATTAGAAACAACCCAAATCAAGTAACTCTAAATTTTCAAATGCAAATGCCTATAATTAGCCGAACATAAAAACCAATTTAAATAACAAAATGATACCTAATTTCAAGTGTACATATATGAACATATATATATATATCTATTGTAAAAAATAGATTTATATGTAAGTATATAGCTTAGTCTAGCAACGCTTTTTAAAATCATAAACTTATTTTTATAAAAAAAAAAAAAAAAAAAAAAAAAAAATAACAAAACAAAGTGTATGTACTCGTAAATAAAAAAAAAGGATATAAAAACATTAAAGAGAAATAGTATTCGAAAATTTAAAAATAAAATAATATAAAACAAGATTTTTTACAATTTTGCTAATACATAGTTTGAATAATTATTTTAATGTTTGACTTTTCATGATATGAAGACTATAATCATTAAACTCATAAAATTTGTTAATTCTTTAAAAACAGAAAAAAGGGTGTCATAACGACTTTCAAATGTTGGTCTGACTAAAAAGTTAATTTTAATCATATTCTAAAGCTTGGATTTTACTCCTTTAGTTTGTGATTTGAATTAATTAAAAGAATTATAAAAGTTTTTCACATCATGGTTGCATTTATAATTTTCTAGTTTGTAAATGTGCCCATAGATACATACTGCAGAGAGGTATTGCCGATGAACCCCCTATAGGTGTGTGATTAACAATTTCACTACACATTGATCAATCAAATTTTTATTTTTGTGAAAAAATTCGAATAAAATCAAACAATTTGAATTATATTTTCTTTAAGTTTAAAAAGTCAAACTTAAATTTTCATAAAAGACAAAGAAAACTTCAAAAATTCATTCAAAATATCTGTGTGCAGTATGAGCTTCATTAAGTATAAGAAAGACCTAAGACGGGCGAAACGGACATCGTGGATGAATTTCTGTGAATCCGTGGACTCGGTTAACGAGTTGTCAAGATTTAGACGGGTATTATCCAACGACCCGGTGGCACCTGGATATACACAACGGGCGGACAACTCGTGGACGGAGTCTAGCTCGGAGTCTCTCAGCTTACTGATGGAGACTCACTTCCCTGGCTGTAAGGATGTAGAATCTGATGGGTGGACAGGTACTGTCAGTAATAACCTACAGTCCGGACCAGAGGAGGGTGATATCGAAGCGATAGAGGGGATGATCACTGGAGACAAGGTAAGATGGGCGGTAAACTCATTTGGGCCATATAAGTCACCTGGCCCAGATGGCATTTTTCCGGCCATGTTACAGAACTTCAATGACAGGGTCATCTCACTACTCGTGAAGATATTTAGGGAGTGTCTTAAAGTGAGATATATTCCCAGAAGGTGGAGAGAGGTAAGGGACATTTTCATACTCAAAGCGGGTAGAACGACTTACTCAAAGCCCAAGGACTATAGACCGATCAGCCTATCGTCTTTTCTACTCAAGATAATAGAAAGACTAATCGATCGATGTGTTAAGGATATGTCTATTGAGAGTGCTCTGCATGATGTGGTGAGTTTTATTGAACGGGGTCTGCTGCACAAGGAACACATCTTGACAGCTTTCCTCGACATAGAAGGGGGCTTCAACAACATTAGGATAGATACGTTTAAGGAATCACTCGCTTTGTTAGGTATTTAGGAATTATTAGGTGTATTCCTAATCGAGGTGTATTAAATATTGAGACAGTTCGATGCCATGGGAAGGAAGATCGTAGCCTACGCTGACGATGTAGTATTGTTGGTCTCGGGTAAATTTCTACCCACGATCAGCGAGGTCGTGCAATATGGGCTGAACTAGTTCTGTCTACCAGGAGATATAAGGTTGAGACATTTAGTTCTGAATGGGACGGAACTCAGTTTGTCGAGGGACGCCAAAATCCTGGTCTTTTACTTGGACAGCAAATTGTCTTGGAGGAGAAATACTCAGGAAAGGGCCAGAAAGGGGCTTAACGCCTACTGCGCATGCAGAAACTCTATAGGGAAGAACTGGGGTCTAAAACCGGTAATTGTATATTGGATATACATATCGGTTGTGAGACCTATACTCACTTATGGATGTTCGGTATGACGGGAGGCGTTGAGTAAAGGGACGTATAATAACCTTCCTTCTAAAGTTCAGAGATGTGCTTCAATTGGCATTACGGGTGCCGCGAGAAGTACAACTCAGGCAGCACTGGACATCATTCTCCACCTTCTTCAATTGAGGAATTCGTGAGAGGTATGGCTATACGGGGCTTATTTAGACTGAAGGGATTGGTATTAATAGGGAGCTTCACAGCGGGGCGTGCTAGCATACTTAATGAAGTCAAGTAGAATGGTCAGCCGCCCAAGCGTACTATAAATGACTTCGCTTTATGGCCTAGTCTTAAACCAGCAGATTCGAAGCATCTTCTGGGCATGAGTCATGTAAATCTAAAGATCATTGTTGGCATGATTACTGGTCACCTCGCAATAGGGAATATGACCAGTAAGTGGGACACTGACGCGTCAGATTTTTGCAGAACGTGGAGGAGCTAGACAGTGGAGCATATACTTGTCACTGTGTAGGGCTTCAGCGAAGTAGACTGAGGTGGCTTGGGACCTATATTCTGCACGAACTAGAGGAGATTGCGGATGAAGAACTCGGCAACCTTATAGTGTCCGTAATGGGAATAAAGTGGCTTAGAGGTAGTCAGGTAGTCTTGGTTCCACACCTTTCTTATTTTTTCTTATATTTAGCTATCTTTCTTTTCAATCTTTTACTATATTCTACTAGGATTTTTCTCTTTCTTTATCTGTCAGCTTTTTCCATTATTTATAAAGGGATCACTGGGTGGAGGCGTGAAGACGCCGCCCTTTTTAACCTAACCTAAATCATCAAATATGCGATCATTGTGTTTGAGGTGCAATTTATCAATTGTTGATAACTCGAAACCAACACATTTTGATGTAGCTCATAACTCCTCATCTTTTATAGATTTCTGGCTAGTAAGTAACTTCTCTATGGTGTGTTTATCTGTTCAAATGCATTCTCCTTCTATATCACATCATTCTTTAATATCTTCGTAGTTCTTAATTAAAGTAAATCGTTGTATGGAATTTGCTAAATTCCATGATTTTAAGTCTATAAATTGGAATGACTTGCTTTTGTGTATTTCTGATTTTGATTTCTATCTGTTTAATACTACTAATCTCGATGAACAATGTTACGTCATTTCTTCTCCTTTAAGTGTACTTTTTACTCATGTTCCAATTGTGGATGAACTGTAGGAAATTTTTGTTTGCACGATCTTTAAGGGATCTTGCTTACAATAAAACCCATCAAATCATATTTGTCTAATAGAACGGATGTTAATTGGGGATTTTCTGTAAAAATAGTAATAGAGCAAGGAAGGTAATATGGAAAGTAAAAAGAATGTATTTTTCTAAATTATTTCGGGGTTTGATTCGTACGGTGTTTGGAAAGTGCTTAAGGATCTTGGTTGTGTGAATAGTGGTTCGGTAACCTATGAGGGTGATGTTGATGATGTTAATGAGTTTTTTTCTGGTAGTGGTTTAGATAGCAATAGTGATTTGGATTTTGAAGCTTTTGAAGACTCAAATAATTGCTTTTCATTTCGCTGTGTAATGATACAGAGATTATTAATGCTTTGAATAAAATTAAATCAAATTCTGTTGGAATTCCTTTGTTTCTAATTATATTTTTTTTAATTTATTTATACTATTTTAACTACATCTACTTTTACTTCGTTTTGGAAAACTGCGAGAGTTTTTCCTATACCAAAAACAGAGTTTATTCATGGTCCTGAGGATCTTAGACCTATATCTATTCTTCATGCTGTCAAAAGTGGTTGAACACATAATGAAGGATCAAATACTTGAATCGGTTTCTGGACGTATTTTTAGTGGTCAATTTACCTTTCTTATCGGTTATAGTACGACAACACTTCTTAATTTAACAGATAAAATTAGGCAGAATGTGAATAAGAATGATTACAATGTTTTATTTAGTTTCCCATGACTTTTCGAAGGCATTTAATTCTGTAAACTATAATACATTTATTTGGATACTTAAGGATGAATTTAATTTTGCTAAAAATACATGTATGCTTATCTTATCCTACTTGTTTGGTAGGTTTCAATTTGTTGATCTGAACTCAGGCTTAAGGCCTCTGTCGTCAGGTGTCCCCCAAGAATCCCTTTTGGGACCACTTTTATCTTGTATATTAATAGTCTTCCTCGTTGTGTTGAATCGACTTTATGTGAAACTTTTTTATGATGTTTTCTTCCTGTTTAGAAGCAGTCTTGATTTTGAGGATGTTCTTGTGAGTAATATTAATTTTTGCCTCCAGCGTGTTCTTGAGTGGACTATAGATAACTCACTAATTATTAACCCTTCTAAGACAAAAGTAATTATGTTTGGACCTACAAATCGTTTTTTACTAATATAGATATTGCTTTAGGAGGTTCTCAAATAGATTTTGTGAGTCAATATATTTGTTTGTGGATTGTAAGCTGTAATTTTCTACTACATATTGACAATTTGATTTGTACCTTGCGTAAAATATATTCTAATAATGTATATTAATCTCTACGTATTAAACATCTATTAGAACATGCCTTATTGATGTGATTTTGTATGGATGGAGTATTTTCTGGTACCTGTTCTATGCATCTGAATAGAATTAAAAGATTGTTGCATATAGTTGTACGTTTGTATACAACGTTCGTTGTCGAGAACATATTTCATTTTATCTTGTTTATATCTAGGATGTTCTGTTAAAGAATTTATCATATATAAGAATATAATTTTCTTTCACAACAGTATTGGTGCCGGTAGAACACTGTCTTCTAGAAATACCCAAATTTTTATATCTAGAATCTCATCTACTTTTTGAAAAATCACTTTTGGTGAGAATTACATGATGGTGGAATCGGTTACCATATTGTCTGCTTATTTTCTCCCAATCTAAAAATATTTTCCGTTTAAAACTCATTCGGTGGATATCTAGCACATCAATTTGACTCATTTTAATTATTATTTTGTTTGCTACTTATTTGACCTTTATTATTTTTGCTTTAATATTTTTTTGTACATATGGCTGGTGAGCTATTGCATTAAATGAAATGATATATCATATTTTTTATATTATAAATTTTATTTTTTTTTTATATATATAGTTTTATGCATGAGTTTAAGTTATTATGGGTATAATTGCTATATAATGTTGTTATTTTGTTTCCAAAAAAAATTTATTCAGCGAAGGTGATGTTCGACATACATAGGCGAAAAAGTCCCTGAGCCTGGCCGAAGGCCGACTACACGTAAAACCTTTATTAACATCGAAAAGAAAATATATTTATATCAACTGGGGTGGTAATCTTAATTTGTTTTAAATGTTGTAATGTAATCATTTCCTTTTTAACACATTTTTGCGTTTTTCTCTCTTGGCATATAATATTAAACCAAACTCATTTGTATATGTAGTTAAACGACTTAAATATTAAATCTAAAGAATCAAATATTTTTTTCTCAAAATTGTGTTAATTTCTATATTTTTATGGCAATATATTCAACCTATTTGTAATCGAAGACTCGAATAAAAATAAAATTTTATTCGATCAAAATTCCATTATTCAGAAAAACTACTACATATAATATTACCTCCTCTATATTTTATGGTCCTTACTTATTAATGCTATTTAACTAAGGAACCTTCTGGATTTCTGTTTTGAACCACATAAAAAAAAAAAAAAAAAAAAAAAAAAAATACAAGATTTTCCTCTCCCTGAGCACAAAAAAAGAAGGGTCTGAAGAGTAAACTATACAACCCATCTACCCGTAACATAATATATAAGATTTTTTCTATCAGAGAGTATCCAATTTGCTCTCTGAGAGTATTATTTCACGTGTAGAAAATAAATTTCAAATAGCACTTTTTTCACCCTCAGAGTACTAAAATTAAAATTTTTTAGTTATTTATTTTTAGTCCAAAACTCAGAGAATGAATTTGTATATCTAAATCGAAGGATACGATACCAAATCATTAAATGATTTTATTCAGATTAAATATTATAGTAAAATATGAAGATCTTAATAACATGTGGCCCTGTTATTAAAATAAACTTGCGGAGAAAAAAGACGTCCAAGAACAATTCCTTAAAATCGAGCACTTCAAAACTTTAGTTTTGTTAAAATATAATTCATTATCTGATAATGATTGTATACATATTTTAGAGTTTACAATTTTATAAATTATACCTACAAATTAAATAAGGGTGTGAAGATAGCTACGAAAGTTAGCTACGTTTTTTAATTTTATGTTACCTAACAGTTTTCTCACTCAAAGACTGTTATGTTAGCAGAATTTGATTATTTTCAATTTTAATAACATTTTTAAAAATGTTAATGACTTTTATTTAACAAAATAGATTTAGCTGCACTTTTGTTCACATTTTTGAAAATGTTAATAGCATTTTTGTAATATTTTTTTTTAATTAAAATTATTATAATTTGAATGTTTGAATGAAAAAAATATATAATTAAAAACTATGATTTTTAAACTACCTTATGTTTCAGAAATATGTGTTTAAAATAAATACTTTTAAACATTTTTATTTCTGAAAAAATCTTTATATGACGATCCAATTGATGATCAAAAAATGATCATAGGTTGTGAGAAATAGAATTTTGAAAATTTTGAAAATTATATTACTCAAAACCTATGATCAATCTTAATATTATCTTTTCTGCTCTGAAATCCTTAAGATAATAGCTTTCGAGCCTACTAGGTCTAAATAGAGCACCTTTTTAATTTTTACCCATTTTTTGATCATCAATAGTGCCTTTATATGAGAAAATGAATTTTTTCAAAATTCTAACATTTTCATTTTAACATTTTCAAAAAAAAAAAAAAAAAATTGCAGCTAAATCTATTTTGTTAAATAAAAGTCATTAACATTTTTAAAAATGTTATTAAAATTAAAAATAATCAAATTTTGTTAACATAACAGTCTTTGAGTGAGAGAACTGTTAGGTAACAAAATTAAAAAACGTAGCTAACTTTCGTAGTTTGTTTGCTCTATAAACTTATTTGAATTGTTCTAATTACATGTCTAATTTTTTGGGAACTCGAAGAACCAGCATTTAATCAGAGATAGTGTTCATTACAACTTCATTATTACTTCTGAACACCAATTGCATATCTAAATCAAAGGTGTTAAGAAAAACATAGGTTTCTCTTTGAAATTTATATATCACCAAACTAAATTTTAATTAAAAAAATTTTAATTTTAGGAGAAATTCGGTATGTCAAATAGTCTCAAAAAAGTATTATAGCATCAACTTTTCCATCCCTGATTCAAATATTAGTATTATAAGATGTATTATGAGGCTGTTGTGAGATTTCTCTACACAACCATCTTATAAGATGAACCCAGCCGAAAAAATGTCAAGGGCTCCGCCGTGAAGGACTTTTAGAAGGTCTATGTACACCTTCTTTAAGATGCAGTTGCTAGCCAGCCTTACATAGTATAAGGCCTACAAGAATATCTTATCCTTGCAAAATTTCCGATAGAACTTCCGACATCCCTTTTTTAGAAAGGAGAGTAAGAAGCTGTATTTTTTAAATATATTTCGTTTTAAGCAACAACAAATCTATGTATAAGAAAATACAGTGTCTAATCTAATATTAAATATTAGGCCTGTTGACTGTAAAAAGTTTGTTGGTAGCACTTCTTTATAAGGCCTGCTGGCAGTTTTTATTCACGAGTTGTTTTAGAAGGGCCGCATCGGGTCGCGAATGTGTAAGGCCCTGGTCTCAATAACATCGCGTGTAAAAAATACATGAACATGGAATGCAGGAAGAAGTTCTCCTGGCTATAAAAAAGCCTTCTAGAAGAACTCTTAAGCCCTTTTTTACCACTGGGAACTGGCAAAAAATACATGCGTGTGCATGTATATTTTGGAAATTACCGAAAAAAAAACTTTTTTTGTAAAATTGTTTTCTTTTAATTATTGTTTTACATTTTACAAAATATTTTTATAAAAATAGTGATAAAAAATTGCAAAATTCTTATAGATAGGATTTTAGAATACGGGTATCCCTTATTTATCTCACATACATATAATACCAGCGTTAATCTCAGTTGTAGACATGCGATTATATGACAAATTAAATTTTTGTTAGGACTAAAGCCGAAGTTAATAATTATTAATTATATTATTTGATTTTAAAATAAGCATAACATTATATCGGCCGATGAGGCCTTCGAAAAACTAAAAACAAAAATAGCATAAAATATTTATTTCACAATAGACCCGTCAAAATACACTAATAACAAAAACATATTACAAAAGAAACATTTTTTTTGTTACCTCCTCAATCAGTGATGGGATTTTGACACAATTGTGACATTTTTGTTACTATAGCTTCCTAGTGGCGCTTTGGCACTTTGAAAACTATTTTGATACTTTTCTTCGTACCATTTAAATAAAGATTATTTGAGGACACATCTGTTAACTTTTAGACTAATTTCACTTACTTTTATTAAGAAATGAGAGTGCACTATGGATGGCAAATGGGAAATTCCGGGATCTTTGGGGTTTACAAATCCCGATTTTGCAAATTTATACTTCAAATTCCAGGATTTTTCGGGATTTCTAAATCCCATTTTTATACTTTTTATTTTCATTAATCTTATATTTCACGTATTATTTTGAACACACTTTTAAAAAGTGTAAACTTTAATTATTTGATATTTAGATGAAAATTAACCTGAAATTACTGGCAAATTTATGACTGACAAGGCAAGACAAATATGAAAAATTAATTGAAAACCTCCTATTAAAAATTATTTACATAGGCTGAGTTCACACAAGGAAATTTTGGATTAATCTTAAAAAAAATTTATTTAAGTTATAAAGAATAATATGTTCTAGCAAAGAAGTAGGTGCATCTATAAAAATAATATTTTTATGACTTCAAAAGGGAATCTAAGTGTATGTTTTGCTTTTTTTGGAATTTTTTAATAATTACTTCTAGTTGGTAGTGAACTAGAATGTCATTCTGGGGATTGTGGGCTCGATTCCCACCAGAGACTGTTTTTTCACTACAACGAGCACATGGATCTTCGTCACCCCTCTCGTAGGATTAGAATATAATTTGTAATTGTATTGTAATAAGTAAATAAATAAGTAAAACATTTATTACTAAAGCAAATGTTAATTATTTCCAAGAATTTACAAGATAGAAGTATTTTTATTACATTTTAACAAAGTTAAAGCAATATTATTATAAACAATAAAAATATAATTATAAAAAAAAACACTAAATATATAATAAATAATAATATTCAAATATGGGTTAAAAACAATACTATCAATACAAATTTCTGTGACGAAAATCTATTTTTCGCCTAATTTGGCACTAAATACAAATGTTCAAATACCATCACTGTCCTCAAACGAAAAGTGTTTATACATATGTATGTACCTCAATATGTTCGTGTGTTTTTAGTGTTTTTTCATCCATCCTACTTTTTAACGAAATATTGATTTTATTACTTTTGTTTGCTATACATTTTTTCTCCTTAAAAGACAAGAAAGTATCAAAACATTTGTCGTTTGCATTGTTACATAAACATATGACAAAACCAAGATATCTTTTTCGGGAAAATTTTATTGAAAATCTTTGTTAAACATTGATATCACAAAAACATTTGTGCCGGTATCATAAAAATTATATAATTATCTAATTTACCGAGTATTATTTTAATAGCAACCGAATAGTTTAATAAGTGAGCAAACATTTTTTGTTCTATATACTTCTCTTACCTGGCTACCCAAAACCACAATTTGCGGCAACTGTATTGAATCCGAGCCCACTGTATTAAATACATCTTGCAGTTTATTAATTACTGGTATTAGTGCCTCCATTTTTCTTTATTATATTTATTAGGAATTTCTTTATTTTTTCTTGGTTTCTTGTTTTTTATTTCATTAATAAATAATTTTGACGTACGAAAAATATGCAAAAAATAGATTTTGCAAACTTATATTTTTTCACACACTACCCGAAAAGAATTATGAAGCTTTTTTAAGGGAACTTATCACGATTTATCTATATATATATAATTCTCGTTTTGTATAAAACTTTGTGCTAAAACAACAAAAGCACTTGGTTTTATTTTAAGTTAAAATTTTTTTATTTATATTTAATTAATAGCAATTTTTTACAACTATTATTAAGAAATATTTTATTAATCACCCAGCAAAAGAATTCTATTCTTCGGTTGACAGTCCCTTTTGCAAATTCTCATCAGACTGTTGAAATTTTTAGGCATAAAGACAGAGTTGTAAAAAATGTTACTAAAAAAATATAATTTTAATTATTATTTCAAGTTAAGAAATAATAATAAATAAATTAATAAAGTTAAAATATATATTTAACATTTTTTAGTTTATTCAATTTAATAGACATTTCTTTTGATTTTTATTAAATTCTAACAAATAATACATATAACAAATATATTGCGGTTGATTTCAACTACGTTTTTTGAGAGTGCGAAATAAACGACGTTTGAAAAAAGATTTATCAGCGCTTGATTTGGCAACATAATTCTTACCCCAGGTCTACAACTGAGATTAACAGCCTGTCTAGACGTAACATTATATTTAAGATTTTTCTGTCAGAGAGTGTCAAATTCGCTCTCTGAGAGAATTATTTCACGTGTAGATTCAAATATTATTATTATAAGATGTATTATGAGACTGTTGTAATGAGATTTCTCTACACAACCATCTTATAAGATGAACTGTCAAAAAAATACACACACACGGAAGTTTGTATGTGTGTGTACTTATATATTTTGGAAATTACTAAAAAAAAAACAATATTTTTTGTATAATTATTTTCTTTTAATGATTGTTTTACATAAAAAAATATTTTTATAAAAATTGTGTTAAAAACGTACGATTTTTTTTAATAAGAAGTACATGTTTGTTCTGTGACTGATAGAAAATAATGACATCTTATAGGATTTATTAGAGTACGTGTATCCCTTATTTAAGATTAAACATAATATAAACAAAATGGTTACTCTCTTCTGCTTGCGCTATCTCACATATTATATCAACGTTAATCTCAGTTGTAGACCTGAGGTAACGCTGATATAGTATGCGCGATAACGCCGGCAGAGGAGAGTAAACATTTTGTTTATATTATGTTAAATATTAAATAAGGGATACACGTATTATAATTAATCCTATAAGATATTATTATTTTCAATCAGTTACAGAGTAAACATGTCCTTTTTATTTAAGCAATTCGCACTTTTTTAACACAATTTTTATAAAATTGATTTTTAACATGTAAAACAAACACTAAAAGGAAACAATTTTACAAAGTAACATTGTTTTTCAAGAATTTCCAAAATTCACATGCAGACACACAAGCAAACTTTCGTGTATGTGTATTTTTTTGACAGTTCATCTTATAAGATGGTTGTGTAGAGAAATCTCATCACAACAGTCTCATAATAGATCTTATAATACTAATATTTGAATCTACACGTGAAATAATTCTCTCAGAGAGCGAATTTGACACACTGACACAAAAATCTTACATATTATGCTACGTCTAGACGGGCTGTTATTTTTCAACGCGGCAAGAAAATAATAACAAAAATGAAAACAAACCAGATCGAAAATATACTTATGTTTCAACAATCACCAACAAGCCATTTTTAACAAATTTTACTTTTTTTTAACGAAATTGGAATATAATAGCAAAATGACTCAGGAATCTAATTTCATATTGGTCATTTTCGACATAATATTAGTTAATGAAATATTGCGTATTAAAAACTACTTTTTATGTAAGATATATTTTGAATAAAGTACGAATTTTAGACAACGAGAAAGCTGAGAAGAAAAGATAAAGCATTAGGAAAACGATGAATTTGATGAAATACACTGACAACATTTTATATCAAGACAAACGTCAAACTTAACGTGAACTTATGGAAGGTGGCAACAGTTGCACAAAAACAACAATATGGCGCATTCCTTATTGTTTTTTATATATGCAGTTTGACAACTGTAACAACCAAAATAATAATCTGCTGTTTAACTAAGGTTACCTTGTATATGATTTTGACGTTTGTTTTGATAAAAATTTGCCTAATGTAGACACTAGGTAAACAACAGCTACATAGTTGATATAACACAATATGTGATATATCAGTTACAGCCCGTCTAGACGTGACATAATATGTAAGATTTTTGTGTCAGAGTGTCAAATTCGCTCTCTGAGAGAATTATTACACGTGTAGATTCAAATATTAGTATTATAAGATGTATTATGAGACTGTTGTGATGAGATTTCTCTACACAACCATCTTATAAGATGAATTGTCAAAAAAATACACATACACGAAAGTTTGCTTGTGTGCGTGCATGTGCATTTTAGAAATTATTGAAAAACAATGTTATTTTGTAAAATTGTTTCCTTTTAGTGTTTGTTTTACATGTTAAAAATCATTTTTATAAAAATTGTGTTAAAAAAGTGCGAATTGCTTAAATAAAAAGGACATGTTTACTCTGTAACTGATTGAAAATAATAATATCTTATAGGATTTATTAGAATACGTGTACCCCTTATTTAAGATTTAACATAATATAAACAAAATGTTTACTCTCCTCTGCCGGCGTTATCTCACATATTATATCAGCGTTAATCTCAGTTGTAGACCTGGGGTTAAGATGTGTTTCTATTTTTGTTTATTTTATTTTTTATGTTACAGCAAATTTACATATGTTGAAATCTCATTTAAATGATATTTTATGAAAATCCATACCGTTTACACATACATTTTGTAGATTTACTTTGACAATTTAAAATAAAAAATAATATTAAAAATGAGTAATTTAATAAAAAGGGATTTATTTGTTTTTACATTTTGCGTCTCGTGCAAAGAAGAACCAAAAGCAATTAGAATTTCTTCGAAAAAAGAATCACCGACATATAATGAACGTGTTGTTCCGAAAACAAATAAAGATGTATTATATTCAGTTATTAAAAATTATATTGGAATAGGTTCATGTATGTGCGCAACTTATTTAGTTTTCTACTTTATTAAATTATTTCTTTTGTATATAGGATCGTCATGGTTCCTTCTGGGAAAAAGATGTTCCCTTAATGTTGAATGAAGACTTTATTGAGAACTTTCGAATGAGTCGCATAGGCTTTAATTTACTTTTCTCTACAGTAAAGGCAATCAGTAGAAGAGACACAACATATAGGAAATGCATTCCCCTTGAGAAACAAGTGGATATTGCCATATAAGTCTCCGATCTTCTGCAAAATGCGTTTCAATAGGTCACATCTTATCGTGCCAATAACAAGCGTGTGTCGAATTTTACAAGAATTTTGTAAAGAAGTATGGAGAGCTCTTTCTCCGAATTATCAGCCTCCAAATTTTATAAACGAAAGAAAGATTACAGAATGTGCTAATGGTTTTATGAAGCTTGGATTTCCCCAGTGCTTTGGTGCAATAAAGCAAAAGATAGTTATAATAATTAAATAGCATTATAGATATTGACTAGATCAGATTTTATTAAAAAATATGTGAAAACAATTTACTTATTTAAAATTATAGTTGGGAACAGAGCTGTAAATGAATCATTCTTTTTTGATTTTAATTCGTTATGAATTAATTATTTTCACAACAAAAAATAATTTAATGAAATTTGAATCAATGAAACGAATTAGGCAGAAATGAATTTCAATTCGTTTAGAATTCAAATGAATTTGTTAAAGTGAATTGCAATTCGTTTCCAATTCATTTGAATTGATTTTGAACTTATTTAAATGAATTAGAACAATGAATTGCAATTCAAATGAATGAAATCAAAAATTGCAAAAATTTATAATTGTAAAAAATGAACTATTTTCAAAAAATTTATCAAAATCACAAAATTAAAATATTTAAGAAAAAAAATTGCTACATAGTGTACTTAGCATAAGCGTACACCGTTACTTATCTGCATTATCAGCTATCACTTATCTACTCTCATTCTAACGAAATCACTCATTTGTTCTTATTGAATATTCCTCTTTGACGACTCAAAGGCATATGCAGGTTCGTTTACATAGTGTCTACGTTAGACAATTTTTTATCAAAACAAACGACAAACTTAACGCGAATTTGTGGAAGATGGCAACAGTCGCAAAAAATCAACAATATGGCGTATTCATTATTATTTTTTATATTCGCACTGATTTTGACGTTTGTTTTGATAAAAATTTGCGTCACAAGTGTCAAGCTTCATGGAATTACCTTCAAATTTAAAAAGTTAGTAGGCTGCTCAGACGCGCTGTTAGACGGACATCGTTAAATACACTTACTAACCGATTACAAATCATCAGAAGTAGGGTATAAAAAGTACCATTAAAAAACTTTCTTAAAAAGTTTTTTTTAGATGGGTGTCATTTTGAAGTTAAGCTTTCTGCATCCGCAGTATCAGATTACCATAATTATAAAGTATGGAATTCAACAGTACTGCTTGCTGTTGTTGACTACAGATTCCGTTTTCTCTATATCAAAGTAGGAGTTCCTGGTCGATGTAATAATGTAAAATGTTACGATTTTTTTTTTAGGAAAAAGCAATTACATGTAGTAACGTTTCTATACCCAAATCACTAATGAATTGGAATGTTCAATTATACTTTGTCAAATTGCCGAAGAATAGTCTAGAATGACTTTGGTCTGAATGAAGATATCAATGATATTTGGCTTTAAAATACTATTGATCAAGACATCAGTAGAGTTCGAGTGAACGAAGAGTTTATATACGACCATAAACCTAGAGGCGAAGGAATAAGAAATGCCATTGCGAATTTTTAGTAAACCAATCAGAAATAAAAATATTTTGTTTTTAAATTTCATTATTATATTTATTTATTTAAAAAGGCTCTTAATATCTCATTTCTTTCTTTTTCAATTGCTTTGATTTCTTCATGTTGCTTCAAAATTTTCATTTCTGTTTCCGCATGTTTTCCAGTTCCGTTTTTATTTTATTATTAGAATCTTATGTTTTTTGTAACACTTCCTTTTGACATTGGAACATTACATTTGATATCGACTAAATTATAAACTGATTCATTGTTTTCAATATTTGGTTTTCCTTTTTTGAAGGTGGAAGGGGTATTTAACTCCTGTGTAAATCTTCTGAAACATCGGGATCTTCTAAAATTTCCATTTCATACTCCAATACTGCATCGGTTATACTTGAAGTATCTCTAGATTCTAAAAAATATAAATTTTTATATTATTGGAATTGAAATTCAAAATTTTTTTTCTAACACAAAAATGCATAAACTAAGTAGAAATTTGCATACCAATACTTTCATCCATTAACGATTCCATACAATACGACACCAATACAGAAGGTACTGTATTATAAAATTCCCATGGTTACGATGAACCCCCAGATCATCCAACTTTACGCTTCTCTTCTGTAAAAAGTATTAACTTAATTTTTATGAATAATGAATATAAAAATATCTTACTTATATTAATTTGTTAAGTTATGAATTTTAATTTTAATTCCTACTGCTGTAACCATAAACCCTCTACTTAACATCGCAGCCTTCATTTCTTCATATTTGTAGTTGTTTCTCTTAATTCCTCAATATGGTCTGTCCAAAGACTTCTAAGAAAAAATATTTCGTCCTGGTTGTTTATAAGTTCTTTTCCTGAAAAAAAAAAAAAAAAATCAGATTGTTGTTTTGTAGTGCAGGAATGGTGCTAAGAAATGATATAAACATTTGGTCCCTATCTTATCCTTTTTTATGCCTTTTTTATTTGATACTGTTGGTTTCTGTTGGTTTTTTTCCATTTTAAAAATTATATTTTTATTTTATTCTTTTAATTAAAGTACACAAATTTTATTTATAAATGTCAAATTGCTGTCAATTTTATACTTTACTAACACACACATAAAAATACAGTGTCGTATTTTAAAATTTATTGATATTTTTCAAAATCTTATAAAATTTTACGAGATTTTGAGGAAATCTCTTAATAAACTAGATTTTATTTTATAATAGGAAATCTAAATGAAATCACGTAAAATAAACAAGATTGTAATCAAAATCTTATTTAAACTAGATTTCGGTTATATGTAAATGTGCTATAAAATGTAAAATTTAATAACACAATGTCATAATTAATGTTCAAATTGTTAGATACAAATTTGTCGCGTAAAAATTTTACATTATATGTTATGTTTTTGTATTTTGTCCCCTGATGAAATCGACAAAAAGTCGACGAAACGTTGGAAAAATTGTAATAAAAAGTTCTTTTTTTATTTACATAGAAACGATAGGCCCTATTAACTTAATTTGGAAATTTATATAAAAGAAGGAAAAACAATTGTCCATATATACATATTATAAAATTTTTATAGTCTTTAGGAAAAACAGAAATTTACAAGGAGTCCCATGGATACGAACTCAGGCTTAACGGTTTGTAATCTAGAACACTTCCTCTAGACTATTCAATATCACAAATTTTCTAACAGAAAAAAATGTATATATTATTGCATGTGAAATAGAAAATATTATTAAATTTGGGCAAAGAAAATTGAAAAATTTTTTGAGGCTGTTCTAGAAAATCATTTATAACTCCGCCATTCCTAAACGAATTTCGCTGAATTTCAACACCAGGATTTTGTTGTAAGAGAAATATTGGACTGTGGACTTCAAAAAATTAATTTCAATATAAAGACAGACATATATTTTCAGTAATTATTTAATCATAACAATCACGATCATTTTTCAATTTGAAGCCCTTTAGTTTATGTGAAAAACATGTATCATAAGAACTACTAGTTCTTTTGAATGAATAAATAAAGGTTCAGGCACCTGCTACAACATGTTCACTCATTATGAAAAAATTATAAAATTGGGGGAACAACCGAATAGCTACATAAGTTTTTTTTTTATAAAAACAATATTTATGAAGACTTTTTGTTTGATAATACTAATTAAACAAGTTTGCAATCGTAAATTGCCTTGTTGTCTCTGTTTGGCAATACCAAAGCAGAGTTTGTGGACTATAAATAAACACCAGCAGAATGGAATACGTATTTTCTGTGCCGCTACACACTTCATCAGCATTCATGGTGTTTTATCCATTTTGGTTTCGTTGAAACTTAAACACTAACAATAAGAAGACTAAAATAAAAAAAAAATAAAAATGTATGTACGTAACGTTATGTCTATAACGTAGGGTCAACACGAGAGATTTTTCTATCATAACAAGCAATAAAACATTTTATTATAATAAATCACTTTTTCACTTTGTCAATATTTAATGGTAATCTTTTCTTTAATTAATTGTCTTTTGTTTTATTTGTGCTACTAAATTAATTGAGATTTCCATGAAGGGTTGCGTTTCTTCTTTAAAATAATCAAAGGAAACAACAAACAAATGATAATTAAAATGACGTTTGATAGCAAACCACATTTATCTTTGCTTGAGCTCTAACAATTATATCATAACGCTGTAATAATATAAATAAATTTGGTCTACACGTGATAAATTCTTATCATGATAAGAATTTGACGTTTGCTTAATAAAAATTTGTTTAATATAGACGACGTAATTTCAACGAGGTTATAATTTGTTCAAATTATACACCGAATTTCATTAAAATATTACAATATTTAACAACCCTATTCTGGGTTGTATGGGGGCTAGGTGAAATAATTGACCGATTATAACCAATTTCAATAGGCTTCGTCCTTGTGACTTGAAAGTCCTACGTGCCAAATTTCATTGAATTATCTTCAAAATTGCGACCTGTACTTTGTACACAAGGTTCCATTTAAACCTTGTGTACAAGCCAGCCAGCCGTCCAGCCAACCAGACGGACGGACGGACATCGTTAGATCGACTCAAAAAGTGATTCTAAGTCGATTGGATGTCTTTTTCTGTGCGTTACAAATATCAGCACAAACGCATAATACCTCAACCACCTATGGTGGTGTGGAGTATAAAAACGAGCAAAATTTAAAGGTATAATTTACTCGAATAACTCGAGTAATTTAAAAGCTTTACTCGATTATTCGATTAATTTAAAAATAGAATTTTCAAGTTATTTGATTAATCAAACAATGAAAAAGTCGAGTAAAATGAATACCCTAATTGCGAAGTAGAAGAACTAAACTTTCCAGCCATATAGATCTAGTAATTACCTGGTCAAATATTAAAATTATTTTCCAATTTTCTTCGATTTTTTCGGAATATCACAAAATATATGGTGTTTAGATTTCAACGAAACCAAAATGGATGGGCCAACCAGAGACAACAAGGCAATTTACGATTACAAACTTGTTTATTGTAACCGCATCTATAACAGCGTTTACGACGCTAGGTTCAATGTCTCTTTTACTTGCCCCAAACGCCTGGCGCTGCTAATTGAGTCCCTAAAAATTGCGCCCAGTGCAAAGCGGGCGCCATGTTTAGGTTTTAACGAAACCAAAATGGGTAAGACATCAGGAATGCTGATGAAGTGTGTAGCGGCACGTTATAGTCCACAAACTCTGCTTTAGTACTGCCAAACAGAGACAACAAGGCAATTTATGATTGCAAACTTGTTTATATGGGGTGTTCTGGAAAATTTTAAAATTGTTTTGTGCTATCTTAAAAGGGTATATAATCAGCATTATGTATTTTTTGAGTGAATATAAAGAGTATCATTTATAGCAGAATGTTATATGACCATTTAAGGTTTAATAAAAAAAAATATTAATATTTTTAATCTTTACCAGCTAAAGAGTTTCTTTTATTAACCATTTTAGATTTATAATTTAAGCAAAAAAGAACCTAATTAATTTAACTACATACATATATTGTAAAATATTTAGTATTTTTTTTAGTTATTTTTTTTAGTTATTTTTTTATTTATTTTTGTAGTTATTTTTTTTTCAAAATTTAAATTGAAAATGCTGTGGAAATAACTTTATACCAAATGCCACAACTATAAGAAAGTTGTCAAGTACTTTTTCGAAATTCTATTTAAAATTTTAATAAAAAATTCATATTATTTACCTCATGGTCTTTTTATGAATTGTTTTTTATGCAAACATTTGTCCAATTAATTTAACATAGAAATAACTGATATGCGCACAGAATATACTCTAAAAAATCCGGATAATAAATATAATGCTTTTATGTATGATTTTATTAAAAAAAAAAAAAATTATGAACTTTTTAAAAAATTTTAAAAATTCTCAAACCCAGGCTATAGATATTTTTAAAAGCATTAAAGCTGTATCAGTTTCACATTTAATATATTTTTGATATTCGATACCTAAACACGATCATACGGTGAATGAGGATAATTTAAGAGAAATTGTAAGATATTTGAAACAACATCCATATAACATGATCGACTTGAAATTTGAGATTCAAGCTGTTAATATTTTCTTTGTGCAGATCCCGTTTTAATATTTCATAATGAAATAATATGCGATATAAAATCCTCTAAATAACAATCCCTAACATACAATGAACAAAAAGTATCATTTGGTAAATTTTGCAAACGATTTGGTTTTTTACAAGAAAACAGGTATTAATGTTAAAGAACTTAAAATATACAATTCTTTATTGGGAGATGAATTTCCAATTGAATTGAATAATATAGATTTGAATTATTTGCCCGAACATTGGACTTATAATTATTTGGCGGAGAAGCGCAAGAAAATAATAATAAAAAAGAAGAATAAATATCATAAATGTTTTAGTTTTTAAATAATAAATAAAACTATATAACAAAAAGTAATACTACATTCTCGTATACGAGTTTTCCTAGTTTTTTTTTTTTTTTTTGAAAACATTAAGTGCTTTTAGATCACTGTTCACATAGCAATTTTATTATATTTATACCCCACACCACCATAGGTGGTTGGGGTATTAAGCGTTTGTGCTGATGCTTATAATGTATAGAATAAAATCATCCAGCACCCACCTTAAAGTATACCAATCGACTCAGAATCACTTTTTGAGTCGATCTAACGATGTCCGTCCGTCCGTCTGGATGACTGGACGGCTGGCTGTCCATTTAAACCTTGTGTACAAAGTACAGGTCGCAATTTTGAAGATAATTCAATGAAATTTGGCACGTAGGACGAAGTCTATTGAAATTCGTTATGATGGGTTCATTATTTCACCTAGCCCCCATACAAATGTCCTCCCGGAATAGGGGTTTAACGACCATAAATGCCTTAAATATAGCAATATTTTAATGAAATTCGGTGTAAGGAATTTTTGTATAAGTATCAATCTTTGCGACAAATTTCATGAAGACCATAATTGACCATAGCTCCCATATAAAACCCTCTTCCGAAAATCACAAAAACATTTTTTTGTATTTTAACAAGTTCAGTAAAAATAATAAAATTAATATAATTAATTACAAAAAAAAAAAAAAAAAAAAAAAAAAAAAAATAATATAATAATCCAGTTTAGTTTCTGCTCTCAATAAGACTAGTAGTTTTCGTTATGTCGGAAAAAATAATTTGTTCCAAATGTTACAAGAATATTAAAAAAAAAACGCTATCATTGTTTGTGAAATTTGCAGATGCACGTTTCATAAAATATGTGCAAAAATAGAAGATGATACTGCATTTAATACTCTTGTTAATTTTGAAAATATTGTTTTTAATTGCGATAATTGTTTACATAAAATTATTAAAAAAAAAAAAAAATTGGTATGTGTAATTATTTTTGTACACCTAACACGTTTCAATTGTTTTGAAAAAAAAATGTTCTTCAGAGTTTATAGTTATTCAAACATACAGAAACGGTTCCCATTTGAGGTCCAAGGACCCCTTGATGCCCGCAAAGAATTTTATTTAATTGGCAATGATAGAGTAACTTGCTAGGAATGAAAATGCTGGATCAAAGCTAGATAATGTCTAATTGTTTTTAGGACTGAAAACAGAAGCTAAGCTCTTTGCAGCTTCAAAACTGTCCATTGAAAGGGAAGCTGATTCCATCAACATGTTTATTCACCGAAAAAAATTTTTTGAAAGGGTCCGCGAAGTACAATTTTGTGGAAATTCCTGCCCAACACCACCATAGGTGGTTAGGATATTGTGTCTAAAAGAATACCGGAACTATGTATAAATATGTCCACTTGGAATTGGGTTTAAACGTTATAGATATAGAAATATTTTAATGCAATGCTTCTTATTATAAATTACATTAAAATCGGTTCATCCGCCATACCTAAGATTTATTTATTCGCACTTACAGGTTTACGCTTGCTAGATGCGGTATTCATGGCTAAAGAATACATGGAACAGTCATATTATGATTTAAAACATGCCTGACCTGTTTACAGTAAGTAATATTATAAATTTTAATAAAGATACTTTCTTTTACATCGATTTCAACACTGGCTGTTGTGAAAGACGATTCGAAGGAATATTTTTTTTTAACATTTAATTAAATCTTAAAATATAATATAATTATTTTATGTTCATGAATGTATATTTTTTGCAATGAAATTAAAAATGCACATTTTTATTGATTAAACATTTAATTGTTTCAAAAATAAATATTGTTTCAAAAATAAATATTGTTTCAAAATCTGTTAGTAACCAATTATTATTTTTATTGTTCCAAAAAAAAAAAAAAAAAAACTTGTAGAAAATTTTTAGAATTTTCAAACATTTAAATTTATAAATAGTAAAAATATTTTAATAAGCAAAAAAATTTGGTTTTCAATAAAACATTTACGAATTTGAATGTTTGATTTTGCTAATTCAATGATAGGTCCGATTTCAGTAAAAAATATAATTCGTTGTATAAATTTAGTAATAGAATATGTAATTTGATTTATTCTGTGTAGTATCAAATTTATATTCGACACAAACAAGTTTTATATAAGTAGAAATCACAGCAACAAATTTCATGAGGATCGCTCCATAATTTACCATAGCTCCCATATAAGCCCACTTTCGGGAATCGCAGTAAAGTGCATAAAGTCATATAAATGTTAGTATTAACGTAATATTCTATAATATTCTGTATTCGTATATTTTATTTTACACTTAATAAAAGTATCGGTCCACATTTCCAATATAAGACCCCTCCACGAATTTTGATGGACATACACACAATAGTGTGCAGTATCATATGGTTGGGCTTGATCGACTATATCTTTCTTACTTGATTTCAATTGAGATGTTTTTCACTAGTTGCATTTTTTACATATTTAAAATGAATATATAAATTATGCCCCGAACAGCTTTTATTGAATAAAATTAATAATTAAAACATTTAAAACTTTGAAATAAATGATTTTTTCACAAATTTTTTATCTTCAATTATTTTTCACTTTTTACATAAGGTATGTTCATTATATTCCGTGGTATAAAATTAATAAGGCAATGCCGCTCTTTCATTTTGTCGCCACGATAACAGTCTGACGTTTAAGTCAACACTAAATTTACTCTCTCAAATCGTGCTAACGTACATATTATAAAAAAAATCCGAATTTTGTGTTTACTTGTTTTTATGTTCAGGTAATTATTAAAAATGATCAAAATTATATGTATATGTCCGATCTTGACAAATTTTCTTGCTTTTGGTATTTTAGCTAAGAAACTTTTGGTTTAAGAGATATAAAGATTCAAAGTTTCGTTGTATATATCTGCTATTTGTAAACCGATCGGAATGAGATGTATATCATTTGAGAGAGCTTTCAAATATCTATTAAATTGTATTCGGAACAAACCAATTTATTGATCCTTTAAATAATTTGTTACAATGTTATGAGGACTTACTTAAATGTATTATAACAATTAACATCTAAATAATTAAGTAAAAAAACTACTAATATCACAGTATTAAGGAAAATTTGTCTAAAAAAACTTGTACATACTTAAACGTTATAAAAAATTTTTTTTAAAACAATACAAATTAAAAAAAAAAAAATTTTTTTACCAAATTTCTTATTATTTCATATGTAGACGTTCTGTATTTTTTATTAAATGACAGAGTCAGTTCCCTTGCAAATGAATTAACACATTTTATGCAGTAGATCAATAGAATATCTCGGGTGTAGGTTATGCATTATTTTCAGATTTTTATTTTGAACTAGCTTTTCCTGGTGTGCTACCCCTTCTGATCCGATAAATAATATTTACTTTATGTGAAATCTATTCGAAATTTGATATGAAAAATATTTCTACAACATTTTAAGATTTTTACTGTAATACTCCCTTAGATATGCGAAAATCAATATGTGCTTTGTATGGGGGCTACCTTTCCCCTCGGACCCATACAACCTATTTTATCAATGCAATATGATAAGAAGAGGATTTAGAACTCTCACTATAATAGTTTCTTAGATACGATATAATGAATATTTGCTTTGTATGGGGGATATCACTCCCCCTGCTTCGATCAAAAAATAAAATACCATATTTGAATTTAGGGATACACAGAATGCTGAAAAAATTTTAAGAAAATCGGTTTAGTTGTTTGAGTTGGCATCCGTCCAAGATCCAATATAGCCTATAACATTCTCCAGTGCAAGTACTATCTTCTTCATTAATAACGTGAAAAATTGAAAAAATTGTTTTTTTAAAGTAGCCGTAAAATGTGGGCGTGGCATCCAATCAAGATTTAACATAGCCTAAACCACCTTCGGCAGTGGTACTATATGTTCAGAAGTGATTTATATACAAACAAACAAAGTTACACCTCATTATTATAATATATATATATATATATATATATATATATATATATATATATATATTATATATATATATATATATATATATATATATATATATATATATATATATACATATATATATACATATTTTGTAAATTAGTATTTTACTTTTTAAATTAAATTTAGATCTTGTATTAAGTAAGGGGTAAAATGCATTTAATTGCTTTTTCACAAATATATTTTATGCATTTTTTAACTGATAGTTTTTTATCTAAGATAATTCCTAGATTTTTGATACCATCCTGCATTGGGATAAAAACTTCCCAAGAATTAAATGTTTTGTAGGAATACGTTTCTGCTATCTATTATAAGTAAATACTATCTTTTCCCGGTGCGCTTCGCTATTCGATTTGATGCGATATGATGCGATAAATATTATTTACTTTATATGGGGGCTACTACTCCCCTTGAACCTATCCGTCCTATTAAAAATTGAAATGATAATTACTCCTACAACTTTTTAAGACTTTCACTGTAATACTCATTTAGATATGCGAAAATTAGTATTAGCTTTGCTTCGACCGAAAAGATAATATCATATTTGAATAACCTATTTCCCTAAGAAATTCATATCAAAAAATTTGTTGTTATTAACAGGTTGGTACAATGAAAAATTGTCTTAGCGAATCAGCTTTTGAACATACCAAAGAATTAAAAATCTTACCGTCAGGCCAAAGGCCAATTTTTTTTTTGAAAAAAAAAAAAATTATTATTTTTTATAAATTATCATTCAAGAGCTTTCAATTGATATCTTAATTTTTATTACAAAATTCTGCTTTTGTAATAATTGAACGTTAAAAATTTTTTAACATGTTAACTATTAAAAAACATATTCTGAAAAATTACGCCACTGTTCGCCGCGCCGAATGCATGTATGCTACAGTGAGAACATTGATATTGTAACATGATATTTTACATCATATCATCTCTAATGAAGACGGTATCAATGTATGTATGTATGTATATATGTATGTATGCATGTATGTATGTATGTATGTATGTATGTATGTATGTATCCATGTATGTATGTATGTATCCATGTATGTATATATGTATGTATGTATGTATATACGTATGTATGTATATATGTATGTATGTATCTATGTATGTATGTATCTATGTATGTATGAATGTATGTATGTATATACATGCAAGAAAAGTTAAACAATTCAAAATCTATAATGCTTTATTAGCAGATGAATTTTCAATTGAATTGAAGAATATATATTTTGAATTATTCGAAAAAGTTATAGGACGTAATGTTGCATTAAACAGCCTTGTGTTTGAAACGATAAAGGACACGCTAATTTTGTGGTTGGCGGGGAAGCGCAAGAAAATAAAAAAAGTTGTTCATAATGAAAAAAAAAAAAAATAACTTAATTGAGAAAAACCTTTTGGAATTTTCTAAAATTTTAACTAATTTTATTGTTTTTGTTTTTTTAATTCTTTTCCCACATTCGTGAGAATAAAATGGCATTTTATTAAAAACAAATTTATTTTCAGTAATAGTTTCCGGGAACCGTTACCTACAAGAAATTACGTCATATGAATATTGTTCTGCTTCATAGAACAAAGACAACTTTTTGAGAAAAGCGATAAAGAAAGATCACTTTTATTTTTTATAAAGAACTACACGTCGATATTTATTCTTAAATGCAAAAACCTACATTTCTTAACATTTAGTTTTGAATATTATTAGTATTATTATTATTATTATTATTATTATTATTATTATTATTATTATTATTTTAAGACTTAACCTATATCAAAGTACAAACATATTTAATATTCTTCCAAGTGGGTCAAAAAAGTGTATTAATATAAAATAGGAACAAAATACAATTACCTATAAAAGATACCAGTTGAAGCACACGGATAAAACTCAATTAACAAAAATGGCATCAAATTTATAAATGGTGTTTAGTCCATATCTTTTATTATAATCGAGATATCGAAAAATGGATTGCAGAGTAAATATAACCGATATCTAACTCAATGTTTACAAAAATTTTCTATACGACAATATTAATAATCATATGACAATAAGTCTTATATTATTTTAAAATGTATTTAAAATCCCATTTTATTTAGTTAGGGATATATACATACCCAGCAAAAAAAAAAACAGTCAAGTGCTTCCAAAAAAGAACTTTTTCACCACTTCAAAAGTAGAACTAGAGTATATTTTTGTTTTTTTTGGAAGTTATTAATACTGACTTCCAAAAAGTGAAAATAATGCATTTTTAGCAGGAAAAAAGTTTGTTAATTTCTAAATTAAAATGAAAAAATTAATAAAAACAGAAATTTTATAAACATAATTTTAAGAGAAGTACTTCAAAAGCAATGAACAAGAAGCATAAAATAAGAACTTCCTACCAATGACAACCATGGGTTAAAAAAGAACTAAAAAAAAACTAAAAAAGAACAACACAATGTTAAAATCATGACTTTTTAAGCTCTTTTCCAGTTCTTTCTTTCCTGGGTATGTATTAGAAATATTTTTATTTTATTCTATTTTTTTTTTTTGCAATACACGTGTAATAAAAATGTATAAAAAATGTATATTTTGTGATTCAATCTATTTATTTTAATAATTACTATAATTAAATTGAAATTGAAGTACAATTTGCATGTGATATTGTAATTGTTATTTTGTTAATTTATTTGTCAGAAGAAAATAAACTATATGTGGATCACAGGAGCTTTTCGATTATGATTTTAGTATTAAGGACTGTGCACGAAAATTTTAGTATATACAATTTTGCTCATAAATCTTAAATAAATGGGTCAATCTCTTTATTTTAATATTGTTAAAGCCAGTTATAGTCAAGTTTTAAATTTAAAAGAAAAATTAATTGTTTATTAATTTTTAATAAAATATTTAATATTTTATGGAATACCCTTCGTAAAAGCTTTATTGTTTTTTCGGTTACTTTTTAGTTGGAATGGGTTCACTTTTTTTAAAATCTATTTTATCTTTTAGTCAGCTTTAAATATTTTTTTATGACAAAATACATTTAAAATGGACAGTGTTCTGGACAGTTTAGTGGATTGGCCTCCTTTGGTAGTAATGAGAAGAGAGATCAGGCCAGAAAAATTATAATTTGTTGCATTTTCTAATGATAGGAGGGAACCTTTTTTTGACGACACTCATTTGTGTACATTTCTCTGTTAAACGTGTTACTTGTTATGAATGAAGTGCGTTTTTCACTTATAACTTTTTTGCAATTTTTACAAAGAGTATATAATAAAGAAGTATGATATTATTTTTTCACGATCGTTAAAAAAGTTTACGCACTAAAAGCGACGAAGATTTTTTAAAAATAATATTGTTTTGGTATCAAAAAATGTACATTTTTTTTTTGCCAAATTGCTTAAGTTTTCAGCACTTTTCAGTGTCTTTCTTTGATATAAAATAATTCTACAAACATTTTCTGGGCAAATTCGCAATGTTAGTATGAAACTTATATACGAAATAATTTATTAATTTTTATACCCTACACCACCATATGTGGTTGGGGTATTATGCGTTTGTGCTAATGTTTGTAACGCATAGAAAAAGTTGTCCAAAATCCATCTTAAAGTATACCAATCGACACAGAATCCCATTTTAAATCGATCTCCCTCCGTCTGGCTGGCTGGACGGCTGCCTGTCCATGTAAACCTTGTGCACAAAGTACGGGTCGCAATTTTAAAGATAATTCAATGAAATTTGTCACGTGGGACTTTTATGATACAAGGACGAAACCTATTGAAATTGGTTATTATCGGTTCATTATTTCACCTAGCCCCCATACAAATGTCCAGCCAGAATAGAGTTTAAACTCTCAAAAATGCCTTAAAAATAAGAATATTCTAATGAAATTCTGTGCAAAGAAGTTCTGAACATGCATCAATCTTTGTACCAAATTTTATGAAAAACGGTCTACAATTGACCATGGCTCCCATATAAACCCCTCATCCGAAAATCACTTTAACGTGTGTAAATCCCATACGAATGTTAGTATCAAGTTCGGCACAAATAAGTTTTATGTAAGTAGAAACAAAATTCCCAAATTTTATGAGTATTTTTCCATAATTTACCATGGTCCCATATAACCCCACTTCTAAGTATCACCCTAAAGTGCACAAAATCATCTAGATGTTAGTATCAATTCAATTTTTTTTACATTTGGTAAAAATTGGCCACAGGTGTAATATAAGTCCCTTTCCCGAATTTTTATGCTCGTACACAATGGTGTAGGTTATCATATAGTCGGTCTTGACCGACTATATCTTTCTTTCTCGTTTTATTTTTTATTTTATATACTTTTCTTAACTTTTGTGATGCAAATTCAAATGCCAAATCATTTTCTACCAATTTGGCAAAAAATATGTGCAAAAATGTGTTAAATTTGTTTCTAGTGAGATTTTTATATTTTATTCGATAACCGATAAGTCCTGAGTAATTTTCTTCTGAATATTTGAACATATCACAACATTTGTCATATTTAGGTGAAAGAGAAATATAAAATATAATGATTTTCATCTAAACATAAGAAATATGTTCTACCATCTAAATCAGGGGTTCTCACAAGATCCTGCTTCGCGACTCCCTTTTGATATTGTAATGGAAGCGCGACCCACTACAACTTTTAAAAATTTTATAAAATATTATTTAAAGATAAAATAATTAAAAAATAATATTTATAATTGCGACATTGTTTTTGCTTCATGAGATCTTTAATATTAAAAGACTTTTTCGGATAATGCATATTTAATATCATTCTCTGCGATCACAAACGATCCATTCTCTATTTTGATGGACAAAGGAGTGAAGAGCGAAGAATGATAGTTTCACATAAAAATGTAAGTTTCATCAAATTAATTATTCAATTAATTATTTTTCCTGCCACATCGAAAATTTTTCTTTATATTGTGTTATTTGGCAGAATCACTTTCTTTATTTGATCATTGTTACCTTTGTGAAGCATAATATTTTTAATCGAAACAAAGCAATGGATTTTATTGCAGCTAGTGCTAGTCGATTCTTAAAGTAACTCATTTTTAAATAGCTTCATGCTTTTATTGGAACTTTTATTTAAAATTCTAAATAATATTTATGTAAGAAAATTGTGTGTTCAAGAATATTTTTCAAGATTTCTTTGCGATCTCCCACGAATGTCCTTACAGATATCAATTTGAGAATCCTTGATTTTAATACTTAGAGCTTTTTATAAAAATTTTTTAAATAAAAATATAAAAAAAATGCACAAAGGCATTTAAGAAATCGCGTTTTTTTTTGTCCAAATTGATTATCACGACAATATTGGCTATAAGGTGGTACTATGATTCCTAGCAATTGTTCGACATTTTTTACGATAATAAATTAGATTTATGTACATATATTTCAATTTTTCATTAAAAAAAAAAAAATTAATTAAGCTATTATACCAAAGTATAGCACATAGTTACGGTACGATTTTTTCACGTATAATAAAAGTTATAAGCCTTAAAGCGTATAAGGATTTTTTCGGCCGCAGTCCTTAATTATCACTTATTTAGTAAAGGCCATTAAATATTATTATTTTTTTTTTGAACGCTATATATACATATATTACATCATAATTGAAAATTGATTGATAGATATTGTGACTTATAACACTGTGCGAGTCGCAAATTTTAACAAGCTAAAGCTAATAAAGCTTATTCGAGTTTGCTTAATTCAATGGTGGTAGACGTTTTTCAAAGTTAGCGATCGTATTCGTAATATTTCGGTTTAAACTTTATTACCGTTTATTTTTCAATTAATACAGTTGTTTAATTTTACATCTAAATTTAATAAATATATTCAAGTAAATATAATACTCGTGTAAAGATAAAATTTAAGTAAAATTTTATTTATCATTTAAATCTTTAATTCATTTAATCATCTACTTGATTGATTTGATAAATTTTTTAACTGGAAAAATTTTTCTGTTTTTCATTTTTTACAGTTTTTTGTAATTGATATAAACATTTTGGTGAGAGTGCAAATTTAAAGAAGTTTTTAATTGAATGAATTATTTACTAATAGATTTGGTGATTGGAGAATTTTTCTGTGCATTATCGAGGTAATACAAATAATAAAAAATTAGAAATAAAAGAGACATTATCTCAATCAATTGAATATTTAATTCAATAATAAATTAAATCAATTTCAGGCCGATTTTTAATGTATTTATATTTTTGTTTAAAAAGTTACCCATTGGTAACATACGGAAATCTAATATTATTTTGTGTTAGTTTAAAGTTTTGTAATTTTGCGTTTAAAATATATTTGATAAAAAGAATTCATGATCCTACACTCTGAAAGAATTTTAGTTGTTTATTTTGTCCAAATTTAACAACTAAATTATAAAATTTAAGCAAAAAACTTAATTTTTCCTAACCCTTCTTATAGCCTTCCAAAATGCAATATCTAAAAAACGAGTGCTAATTCTTAAAAATGGATAACACCATTAAATTTAGCGTCGTTCACTTAGTTTTACTCAACGGACCCATCTTGTTAAAAAAAATAAGTCTGATTTTCGAGCACAGTGTAATTACTAAATAATACAAAATTATTAATTAGTTTAAATTTGGTTTGACTTTATTTAAATTTGGTTTGTCTTTATTTTCAGATAAAAAATCTCATAATTAATAATTTTTAAAAAGAAATAAAATTTTACAACAAAGAATAAAAACTTGGTTTAAAAACGTCTGCATAAAAATAGTATAAATTTCAAAATTAGTAGTTAAATACTTTTATAATATTAAAATATTTAAATACTTTTATAATTAATATCTTCATCTCCATTACTCTCTATGTGGACAGTCAGGCGGCTCTGAAGGCCTTGGAGACATATCTAGTGAAATCCAACTGTCACTAAGAGAGCTGTTGGAACACTAAGTGGTAAGACTCTGCTGGGTACCTGGCCATTGCAATATATACGGTAATGAATTTGCCTATGAATTGGCAAGGTAAAGCGCAGCGAAGGATGTCTCGGAGAGGGAGACCACCGTGAAATCCCCTCTGGGTTTCTTCTTTGGGAGGATCAGCGAATGGATCTTAGTCAGAACCAATTAGGCTTAGGAGAGTAGAGTAGACTGTGAGGTGTCGAGAGCGATATGTCCGGCACTTGACAGGACACGCACAAGTACTCTTCTGAGCTTGAGTAGGAAATGTTTGAGAACCATGATAGAAGTCATAACAGGACACTGCTTGATAGAGAAGATGAGGTCTAGATGGCAATTCTGATTTTTGTAGAATGTGTGAGGACGTCGATGAGACCGAGTTTATTGAGCATATTATGTGTTACTGTCCACGATTGCAACATCGCAGAAGTCAATTTCTCAACGGGCTATGTGACGTTCGAGATATGGAGCTTGAAGACGGCTTCGTCATGAGAATAGACTGGCTAAGGGGAATTTAGGGGTATATCCCTGAAATTTTTACATTTGGTTTTTCACCCTTACTATCTTCTTCTTTTTCACCCTTACTATCTTCTTCTTACTATCTATTCTATCGAGAGTAAATGAAGGGATTCACAATGGACCGAAATTGGTCTTTGGGTGGAGATGTGATACCAAGGAATGTATTACGTCAACCTTCTCTATCTATCTACCTATCTTCACCTCGATCTAATATTTGTATGATTTCACTAAATGTTAATGTTATATTTTCGAAAAACTGTAATCTAATGTATTTAAATATATTTATTTCAAATTATTATAGTTAAAAAGTATAAATTACAATTCCATAATTTAATAATAATAAAAATGTTGATAATTTGAATTTGATATTTACTTTAAATACATATGTATAATTTTAATCATTATTATTATTTTTATACCCTACACCACCATAGGTGGTCGGGGTATTATGAGTTTGTGCTGGTATTTGTAACGCACAAAAAAAATCATGCAACAATCACCTTAAAGTGTACCAATCGACTCAGATTCACTTTTTGAGTCGATCTAACGATGTCTGTCCGTCTAGTTGGACGGCTGGTTGGCTGTCCTTGTAAACCATGTGCACAAAGTACAGGTCGTAATTTTGAAGATAATTCAATGGAGTTTTGCACGTAGAACTTTCATGATACAAGGACGAAACCTATTGAAATTGGATATCATCGGCCCATTATTTCAACTAGCCCATTATTTCAAATGCCTTAAATATATCAATATTTTAATTAAATTCGGTGTAAGGAAGTTTTGTATAAGTATCAATTTTTTTGCCAAATTTCACGAAGGTAATTGACCATAGCTCCCATATGAAACTCTCTTTCGAAAATCACTTTAACGTGCATAAATCACATACACATATTAGCTTATTTTCGACACAAATAAGTTTTATATAAGTAGAAATCACATTGACAAATTTTATGAGGATCGCTCCATAATTTACAATAGCTTCCATATAAGCCCACATTCGGGAGTCACCCTAAAGTGCATAAATTCATATAAATGTTAGTATTAACGTAATATTCTGTATTCGTATATTTTATTTTACACTTAGTAAAAGTAACGGTCCACAATTGTCCACATGTCTAACATAAGACCCCTTCAAGAATTTTGATGGACATACACAATGATGTGGGGTATCATATGGTCGGGTTTGACCTATTATAACTCTCTTACTTGTTTGAACAAAATTTTCGATTATTCAATATATGAACGGGACACCCTGTTCCGTTTACTCAATACGATTCCGAAACAAGAAGCAATATATTTACTGTTATACATAAGTACATGAGCAGGAATGGAAAAGTTATTTTAAAAATTTTTAATATTAAAAATTTCCGGTATTTCAAGCGATTAATTTTACATTCTCAAGCGATTAGTTTGTTTCGAAATTAAACTTTTTCAAATGACAACGTATTTTTTTATGATAATTTCAAATATTTTAATTTTTGAAAAGAATTATAATAACACAAACAAATACATAATTGATATGAACCCGTTTTCATTGCTTTCTATACATAATCAATATAAAAAATTCTAATACATTTTTCAACAATATTTTAATTTAAATAAATTTAGTAGGCTTGTAGAAAAAACATTTCTATTATTAATTTCGTTTCTCAGATTAGTCGTTGATATAAATTATTAACGTATGTAAAGTAATATATTCGAAAACATTTACATATTGTTACGAAATAAGATTAAATAATTTGAAATAAATGATTTTATAATTTCCTGGTTTATAACGTTTATTAACTGTTTAAATTGAATTGTTTTTGAAATGTTGTAGATAGTAGGTTTATTTAAAGGAAATAAACCAACGCACAGTGATCCTGATATGATTTTTTTGGAAGTACCCAGCAAAAACTTTGCTTTCCTGGTAAGCTAGCAGGTATAATTGGAAACAAAAATAAACTACTTATTTTTAGCCTGAATAACTAGTTATTTTTGTTCGACTTGTCCACAAATTCATGTAGTTATTTTTTGACACTAGGGGTACTCAAAAATATGTACCTAAACGAAAACAATAATTATAAAAAAAAAAAACAAAAAATTTTGCCGTCAGTGAGACTCGAACTTGGACACACACTAACCATTCGTTTTTACTGACTAACGTCTTACTCAGGACACCATCTCGCACATAGCATAATGGGCGGCAAACACTCTATTTAGTTTAAAATATCTTTTTAGACATTTTGTTTAAAAAAACTAACAGTTTCAGAATGGGGTGGAACCAACAACCTTCTGGTTGTTATTCCGACGCTCTAGCCAACTCATCCACGTGATTGCAGTATTACTGTGCTATTATACTATTGAGTAATTATTAATGTAACACAGAGTAGGCAAATAATAATGACGTCTCATTACCAAGAAACTACTTTAACAAGTAGTTGTTATTACCGAAAACCAAAAAGTTTTTGCTGGGTAATTATGTAACTTTCGAACTACTGGATGTATCTGAATGAAATTTTATATGGCCAATGCATGGGTGTATTACAATTTACACATAGATAGTCTTTATAATTCTCTACAAAAAATACGCTTACATGCGTGTGATATCTTCTTTACTTTAGGAGCTGTTTAGACCGAATTTTGGCCTATTTTTGGACATGTTTTTTAACTTGGCGGGCTCAATTACAGTCCTAAACTTTTTCTAAAATATTGTCTGGATTCTAAATAATTTTCGTGCAAGAATCATATACCTATATTATTTTCTCTAAAAGATGGTGAAAGTTTTTCACTTTAAAATCAATTATTTTCCTCTGGACCATACATATTTTCATGTTTCTACAAGAATGCTTAACGTAAATGCATGCAAAGCAAATCTGAGCGCATTTGGGGTAACTGTCTCTCCGCTAGCCCTATCAGAAATTCGTTAATTTTATTTTTTTATTTATTTGTTGAACTCAAAAACGTCAAAGCTGAAATTAAAAAAAATATATCTTGATTACATACCTACATATATATGTTCGCTAAACACAAAAAAAAAAAATATATTTTATAAGCCACGCCTCTGATAATGATAGCGAGACCATTTTACTGAAAAAAAAATCAATTTTAAAAAGAAGTTTTCCTCAAACTGGAATTTTGGGTATTTTGGAACAAAAAAGTGGGAATCTATTTATGTTTTTGTTTTAAGTTATAGCCTTTCCAATGATATCAAATACATTCGTTTAAAAACTAATAGAAACTTTACTTCCTTCAGCGAAATTTGCATATTTTCCTTCATTTCTATGGTAAATTCTATATATACAAGTGTACAGCTGTGCAACTTTTGAGCCGTCAAATATATTTCAATGATAGTTCACATAGTTATTGCTGAGGTATTTTCAAATTGTTTTAGAGGAGCACCGGCTTCTAGCTGGTCTCAGGGCAGGCGAGCACCTGCGGAATTGGTCAACTCTTTTATTTATTTATTATTTGACTTTATTACCAAAAATAATTTAACCTAATTACTATTTATACCTGAGTTACAGGTATTTTTATTTAAATTTGTTTGAATAATATTTAGCGTATTCAAGCCATTATATTCAGCATATTAAAGAATGAAACAATGAGGTATATCCAACAAGTTTCGGTAATATAATACAACAATCAGGTATATCCAGCCATTTGATATTCCTTAGAACAGGTAAATTATGTAAGTCAATTAATTAGATATATTTTTTGGAAAATGTATTATACCTGTGGAATTTTATAAAAATATTGCGTAGAAAACATTTTTCAGTATATGAATAAACTCTTTTATTTTATTTATATTATTAACATTGTTATCACAATGACGATAACATTAAAATATAAAGCTTTGTGCTGCGTTCTTTGTCAAATGCCTAAAACCCAGCTCTATTGGTTTTAGGCATTTACCAAAATAAATAACTACATTACTAAACATTTTATTGAAGCGCAAAACGGATTCAACAATTATTATTGGAGAAGTGGATAAAGTTAATTTTTTTTCAAATTATTCGAAACAAAAATTAGAAAGAAAGATATAGTCGTTCAAGACCGACTATATGATACTCTACACCATTGGGTACGAACATAAAAATTCTGGAAGGGGACTTATATTATACCTGTGGTCAATTTTACTAAATATAAAATAAAATATACAAATACAGAATTTGTTAATACTAACATCTAGATGATTTTATGCACTTTAGGGCGATACCTGGAAGTGGGTTTATATGGGAACTATGGTAAATTATGGACCGATTCCCATAAAATTTGGCAATGTTGTTTTTACTTGCATAAAACTTATTTGTGCTGAATATTAACTTGTTACTAAAATTCGTTTTGGATTTATGTACGTTAAAGTGATTTTCGAAAGAGGGTTTTATATGGAAGCTATTGTCAATTGTGAAGCGATCTTTGTATAATTTGGTGCAAAGATTGACACTTATATAGAACTTCTTTGCTCCAAAATTTCATTAATATATTCTTATTTTTAAGGCATTTTTGAGTGCTTAAACTCTATTCCGGGTGGACATTTGTATGGGGGCTAGGTGAAATAATGGACCGATCACAACCAATTTCAATAGACTTCGTCCTTGTATCATAAAAGTCCCAAATTTCATTGAATTATCTTTAAAATTGCGACCCGTACTTTGTACACAAGATTTACATGGACAGCCAGCCGTCCAGTCAACCAGACGGACGGACTTCGTTAGATCGATTTCAAAAGTGATTCTGATTCTATACGTTGCAAACATCAGCACGAACGCATAATACCCCAACCACCTATGGTGGTGTAGGGTATAATTAAGACAGCAAATAATTGAGTACGGAAGTTTCAATTCAAAGTTTCAAAAGTCATCAGGGAAAAGTTCTACAGATTATAAAAGTCTTTTTATTGTATCGATGGTTCCACTACACTTAAGAAAGGATTCGAATGAAACATCTACGTCAACTAATGCTACTAAATACGTTTGGAAAAACTCAACTACAGGATCAGAGCAATAAGGTTTTAATATACAAAAGAAAGTAAACAATGCACGCAAATGTGGGTTGATACAATCAAACAACCAATTGAAAATTTCCGGTTTGCTTTGAAATATATGGCTATTATATAAACGTACACTTTGAACTTTAATTGATAATGGAAAGGTATGCAATGAAATTACGAATAGTGATTCATGTAATGTAATATATGGAAACGATGGCATTCAGCAGGTTCATGATACAAACATTCGATGTAAATGAATATTTTGTTGAAATAAAAGAATCGAATTTTGAAATAAATAAAATATAACTTTTAAGTTTTTTATTAAGAATAGTTAATTTAAGCAATATAAACCTATAGATAATAAATTATTAATATCCGAGGTGACCAATTTCTAAGGTCCACCCCTGCCCCGAGACCAGCTAGAAACTTGTGCTTCGCCAAAACAGTTGGAAAATACCTCTGCAATAACCATGTGAAATTTCATTGAAATATATTTAGCGGTTCAAACGTTACACACAATTATTAAAAAAAAAACATGTTGAAACAGCTGTGTACTTATGTGTTATGCTGCAGCACACATAGAAATGAAGGAAAATGTGCAAATTTTGCTGAAGGGGTCAAGTTTCAGTTAGTTTTTAAACGAAAGTGTTTGATATCATTGGAAAGGTTATAACTTGAAAAATAATATAAAAAAATGAAGTATTAGAACTAAATTTCTTCATTAAATTTATCAAAAATCGTCAAATTTTGATGTTTAGTGTTATTTTGCAGAAAATAATAATAATAATAATAATAATAATAATAATAATATATGAACTTAAATAAAATCTATATGAATAAAGCTATCATTATGAAATTTTAGCTTTGTTACGTTTTGCCTTTTAAAAACTGTGGTTTATTTCCTTTTAAATAAACCGGATACTTTTGATTGCAAATAAAAGCAGTTTAGTAGTTTAAAAGTTGTAACAACTTTTTATTTTATTTAAAATGTACAACAACGACAGTTTAAATATATATACAGCACACATGAATAATGTACAAGGTAGTTAATTTGTCTTTACTTAACGATGCTTCAAATTAGACTGACTCTAATGGTGTTCTCACGGCTAATTTATATACACTGCATTACCATCTAGATGCTTCTCGAAAGCTATATTTCTACAATGATCTTAACGGAAAAATTAGTATATTCGAATTCTAGGGCTTTCGATGTTAATGTTAGCAGCTTAAACAATTATTGTTGAATTTCTTACAAACAATGGTGAAAGCTTTTCATTCAATGTTTTATGTTTACAACTATGTTAATAATTTCCACAGATATGTTAACTGCTGTTAACATAAATAGAAAGGTTGAAAAGCATTATTTAACTTTTATCCAGCCGTTAAAATTGTTATATTCGAATTCAAATACAAATTAGTAACAGTATAATATAAAAAAAGTTGTCCTTAAAACACGAACATAAGTAGATTTCCACTTTTTTATTCCAAAATATGCAAAATCCCAGTTTGGGAAAACTTGTTTTTAAAATTGATATTTTTTTCAGTAAAATGGTCACCCTGTCATTATCGGAGGCGTGTCTTATAAAATATTTTTTGTGTGTTTAGCGAACATATGCTAGGTAGGTATGTAATCAAGGTATTTTTTTAATTTCGGCTTTGACGTTTTTGAGATCCACAAATAAATAAAAAATATATAAAATTAACGAAATTTTTATAGGGCTAGGGGGAGACTGTTACCATAAATGCCTTTAGATTTGCTTCACAAGCGTTTACGTTAAGCATTCTTTTAAAACTTTTTATTAGAACCATATGGTATATGATTCTTGCACGAGAATTATTTGGAATTTTGTACAGAATCCAGACAATATTTTAGAATAAGTTTAGAACTCTAATTGAGCCCGCCAAGTTGAAAAAACTAAAAGAAACATGTCCAAAAATGGGTAAAAATTTTACTTCGGTCTAAATATCTCTTGAAGTAAAAGACATATATGACATATGTATGTATAGTTTTTGTTAAGAATTATAAGGGCTATTTATGTGTAAACGTTTTTTAGAATCAAATCATAAATGAAATTTTAGCGATTTTTAAAAAAAATTTCATACCCGAGGTGACCAACTTTGGAGGTCTACTCCATTCCCCGAGACCTGCTTAGAACCTGTGCTCCTTTCAATGAATTAGAATACTCCTCAGGATTGGTTGTGTAAAATTTCATTCAAATACATCGAGTCATTCTGCACCACTGTGTAACGATGTAAAAGGTAGAAACTGAGACCAAAAAAGTTTATATTTGCGGGATCCTTATAAGATTCCAAGTCGAAATAACGATATCCATCTGTCAAAAAAATTCGAAAACTTTTTTATAAATTTTAGTGCTGAAGAAATGAACATCCATTAATAACCAAGATATCGGCCAAAAACGCATATTTGACTTTTTGTATAAGACTCTATATAAGCCATATAAGATACAGACTTCGTTCTTTCACAGAAAATTCGATAATTTTAATTGTACTCCAGTATTAGCCAATATATTGGCCAGAACGCGTTTTTGATTTTTTTGATGCTCTATATAAGCTGTGGGCTCCATTTTTTTTTTTAAATTTCGAATCGGTTCATAAATTTTTACCATAACCTTTTTAATTAATGCTGTTGTTCTTTTCATTAAATACAGTCGAAGCTGGATTTAATGAATGATGTAATGTCAGGACTATTCGTTAAACAGATATATTCGTTATATTAAATATAAAACTTGTTGATGTTTTTATTAAATTTTGAAAGAAATCAACAAAATTATCTGTTTTCGAGTTAAATTTGTTATAAATTATATTCCATTAAAATTGAATTATAACTTATGATTTGGCATAATAAAGAAAGTATTTAAAATCCTAAAAATACCTTCTATTTATCACTTCTAATTTACGCATTACAATGAAAGCTGCTTGAAGGAGATATTTTTAATATTTTAGCAACTGAAGAACATAGTCTCTTAAAGTTCTGTACAGTGGGGCAGAATCGAAATTTTTTTTAAATAAATCTATTAAGCTATTAGGGGTCATAATAGGGTATCTCTGACATAGACAATTTTTAATCGCTTGCATTTGACATAACAATTATCTCAATTTTGTAAAATCTTGGTCCAGTTTTTTCAATATATAGTTGGGCGTTCCAATTATTTTTAACAAAAGGCGTATAGCAAAAACGTAATCTTCGAAGAATTCTAAAAGAACTTTTCCAAGAAGCCATGGATCTAAAATCAAAACCTAGCTCCGCCGAGTGACATAAAAATTCACAAATATACACTAAATTTTCATCTGGGGGACCAAAATACCATGGTGAGCAATTTTAAAATATTTTTTGCATAACAAGCTCAAAATTGCGAATCTTTTGAGACCCATTTCGGGAAAAATTTATAAACTTTTTCTTTGCCTAAACTTGGTACTGATGACCTTTTCATCGCTAGTAAGGATATAATTTTAAATTGGAAAATAATTTTATTTATTTTTTTATTTTTCCAAATTCCATAATCTCAAAAAAGGAGTTTCTCCGGACACTTTACAATGCAGTGTTTTTACGAATACCTATATACACTAGTTCATATTCTATTAACCAACTTACCAAAAATGGGACTAAAAATAATTAAGGTGCTACAAAAAAGATTAATAAAAAACTTTAAATGTACATTACATTTTTTTCATTGTAATTTTAGTAATTTAATGATGTTTTTTTTATGGCATTTTCCTATATACGCACTTAAACTAAGGAAACAATTTAGCATTATTAATAATGTGTTGATAATTTCAAAAATTCTGAAGAAAATCACTGTCAATTTCTTCCCAGGCTTGCTTAATTTTTAGTTTTAATTCCGTTATTGTCATTATGGTTTACACATTTCTTGCGTAAAGTTTACGGATTTCTTATGTAAATTTTACGGGACAAGTATCTCCACAGATTCTTCATTGGATTTAAATCCGGACTGCAAGCCAGCCAGTCCAATAGTGGAATACTATGTTCATTAAACCACGATTTAGATTGGTTCGAGACATGGATTGCAGCGTTGTCTTGTTGGAATATTCAACCTTAATCCATTTTTTTTATCCATAAATGAGAGAAGAGTATTTTTCAACAGTTCACTATAAATTGCACTTTATTCCACACATCATTCCATTTCATGTATTTAAGGGCAAATTTTAAACGATTTTCCTTATGACACTGTTTTAGTATTGGCTTACAATTTGCTTTCTTCCATTTTATGTTATCAACTGTTCGGAAAATGTGTGCAACATGTTTGGAAGTGACAGTAAGGTCAAGTTTATTTTTTATTTGTGTAGCATTTAATTTATTATTATTTTATTAATTTGTCTTTTTTTATTTTTGATTACCTTTTGTTGGTTTCCACACTCCGTATTTCTGCCCTTTCTTAAGAAAGCCTAGAATAACTCCTTCCGAACTGTCAATTTTTCGTCCAATTTCTCTGTTAGAAGAGCCTTGATCACGAAAAAATTGAATTTGAATTTCTTTCCTGGTCTGTAAAAGAAAAGTGCCTTTGGGCATTCTTTAAGTTGATGAAATTTCCCAATTAAAACAAAAATATTTCCAGTAAAGGGAGATGTTATCATCAGAAATTTACCTTAAGTGAAAAAAACAACTAAAACTGTTAAAATTTTTTAATATTTTTTTTTTAATAACTTTTTAGTCAAATTTTTATCGACTGCGTTTATAGGAATATTCCACTGAATATGTTCTGATTGCTAAATTAAAGAAAACAACAAAAACAAGAAACAAATATTGCTTACATAAAAAAGTACCGTTATATCGCTAGTTATTGTAACAACACAACATTGCTTTTGGTTAAGAGAAACGAATAAACCTAAAAGAAAAACAAAAATTTTAAATGCGTTTATAGGAATATGCACCAGTGTATATAGACGAAGTTTTTATATCTATAGGCGGTAGCTAAGTTTTAATTTAAACCCTTAGTTTTGCTTAGAATTCGCATTTTCCATATATGTAGCCAAAAAGTAAAACTACATAACTTAAGTTATGTCGTTTTCCATTTTCTTAATTTTTAGAATTTTTGTATTTCATTATATATTGCATAAATTAATTAACAAAATTCTATCCATTACTTTAGGTTTGGAAATATAAAAATTGTATAAATCAGCATATGTTTTTTTCATATTTATATATTAAAATTCATGATTCAAGTTAATATACTTATTTCAAATATTTAGTTTTTTAAGACATAAATTTTATTTTCATAGTACGAGTACTAAACTGCTTTTATTTGCAATAAAAGTATACGGGTTATTTAAAGGAAATAAACCATTTTTTTTAAATGGAAAAAAACGTAACAATATATACTAATTTGTTCATCAGTTGAATAGTTTTTTATAGTTTTTTTCAACCATCTTATAGAGCTAGGCATATCCTTCGTCAGAATTAATCAACAATTTTCAACAAATTTAACTACTCACATAAGACACATAGAAAATTTCATCGAATTCTAACATTCGGTGGATTTTATTCAATTTTTCACTTCCAGCATATATGACGGCTACGGCTATCCTTGTCGCGATTTTGACCAAATTTTTAATTTTTCCATATTTAAGCATTATATTAACGTGCACTCGTTCCGTGTTTGGCCATTCGTTGTATGAGTTTACGACACTGTGTGTCGGGCTTTGTTGACGCTGTTAGTAACGTTTTCATCTGTCCCTCCACCTTTGCTAATTATTCTTCCAAGGATGGAATTTATCTATATCCTCAATAATGTTACCATTCTATATTATAGAATCTAAGTCGTGGAGTCGTTGGTTGGGGATGTTAATGTTTCTTAGGCATGACCATAGTGAGTAGAGATCAATTGTGTGAAATGTGGAAATCAAAACGGAGAATTCCATAATTATCCTTAGTGAGTTTATATGGTCAATGCACGATCGGTTACGATTAAATCCCGTTTGTTCCTTTCATAAATTTTGTTCAACTACCGGTAAAATTCGTTCAAGTAATACAAAAGCCATTCACTCCTATTCCAGTTGTCGTCGTCAATGTCAATGTCGTTTATGAGGCAACATCACTTTGTTCCGACATCAACATCACTTCGTGGCTAATGTGGTGCTCTCTAACACATTTGAGATGATGTCGACTGTTTATTGATAATTTGAACAAACAAAAAAAACCCATCACTAATATTTTATTCAGCTGATTTATTTTGCCAGAAATTTAAGCATAAATTTTGCCGTCAAATATAAAATTCCAATAAAAAATGTTTTTATACCCTTCACCACATTGTCATTCAGTTTGTAATTTCTACAATATTCATCTAGGGCCCCAAAAAGTATATATATTCAGGATTCTTATTGGTAGGGAAATCAATATAACGATGTCCGTCTGTCTGTCGAAATCAGTTTCTACAAAGTTTGATCCGCCCTCGTATTTTGGAAATGGAATAAGTACATAATTTAACATATTCAAGATGTATTTTAAAATTCCATTTTGGAAAAAAAGTGTAACTTTAGATATTATTTAAACATAATATTTATAAAGAGAAAGACAATGCTATATTTTTCGATAATCAATATGCATATCTCGATCGGTATTTTTGATCGAATTGTGGATATATTTATACGGAAGATAATTCAAAATTGTATACCGATGACCTTTAATTTCAATTGAAAACCTAAAAAACGGTCTCCTGAAAAGTAAGAAAAATCAATTATGTAGTTTTTCCTTTTTGCCACAGATATATAATATATATCTTTATGTTTCTCGGCAGGAGCTAGGTTTTTATTCTGGATCCCTAGTTTCTTAGAAAATTTTCTTTTCGCTTATTTTTCAGTCGAACAAATTGACCCACCCTAATATATGGTCCAATATTTTTGTTCGATTTTGTATAATTTTTGTTAAATTAGTGAAATAACAAAATTATAAAAAAAAATCGAAGTCGATATCTCTTTCGTGTCCAAAAGTAAATGATTCTGAATTTGAATTTTGCAATAATAATGTTTTTTTATGTTTTTTTTTTGACGAAAAGTTTCTACACTCTTTTTTCACTAAAATAAAATTTTCTTTAAGAACATATAATAATTTTATACTTTTTTGAAAGGTATCTTCATAGAGATGATTTTAGAATTAAAAACAAGCCCAAATAGTACTGACTCTTCCTATTTTATATCAAAATTTTGATTTCAGCCTATTTGTTTTAAAATCCCAAAGCATGAATCTACAAATAGAATGCAATTTTGAAAACTCCGATGAGTTTCAAAGAGTTTGCCTGTGGCTTTTTCCAGACCTGTAACAAATGTGGACTTTATGGGCAAAATTAAAAAAATCCATTTTTGGGACTTTTACAGGTTGTTTTTGGGAATTGTGATGTTTCTTTTACAAAAATCTTTACCATTTCAAGTGATAAAGCCAACAGTCACCGAAAATTTCGTTAGGATATTTTAACAAGCAATGATTTTATTAGAGATAAACTATTTATAGTTTTCCAAAAACTAATTTTTTACAAACTTTTTACTTTAATTCCAAAAATCAGAAAAGCTATGAACTTCAAATAAATAAAATATATTTAAATAAACTATATTGTCTAGCTAACATAATCCTTAATTATATACAAAAAGATTGAAGTCAATATCTTTTCAAAACTGAAGCTGCGCTATTCCAAATGTTAAATGTTAAAAAGTCATAACTAAATAAATTATTTGTTCCCGTAACCATTAATCGAAGGAATGTTAGTGTTAAAATACGCAAAAAGTGAAGTTTTTCGTGACATATTAAATTTTAAAGTAATATAGTTTTCTATAAAAGATATTGACTTCAATCTTTTTATAAGTATATAATTAAGGATTATGTTAGCTAGACAATATAGTTTATTCAAAAAAAAATTTTTTTTTTTTTTAGTTATTTTTTTAGAATTTTTGTATTTCGGCTTAAGTTTATTGCATAATTTTAGAACAATACATTGTAAACGTTTTATAGGACACTCGGCAGAATGGAATGCATTTTTTAGTCATCAGCACTCTTCAGTGTCCCACCGTGGTGTTCTCTGTTAACATCTATTTACCTTACAAATTATCGGAAAATGGAATCTGTAACTTATATCTAACTATATGTCATTAAGTAAGACGATAAAACATTTTACAATTATTTTGTATTCTCCTTTTTCAATTATTATTGTTTATATGCTTAAAGTTACGCACAAAAAAAAGAACATTCAAAGAAATCAATAAGATCCTGAACTTGTGATCCAGAAGTGGTGTAAATTCGGATAATTTCCAATGAATTTAACATAGGCTTGTCATTGGAAGATGTTCTCTTTTTTGATACCTATTCACTGAGTAGGAAGTCGTGTTCACGATGTCATGTAAAATTGAGTTCTTTGATAAAAGAATATAAGTGGACTTCAATTACTAAATTATATCAATTAAATTTTTGTTTGATTTTGTTCCAATCACCAAAATCTTAATATGTATTAATTAACTAAAATAAATGATTTTGGCTTAAATTTCAATTAATTTTTTTCACCAAATTAATTATAATTATAATTGAAAGTTTGCCTGAAATTAAATAAAAATGTTATTGGTTTAATTCTACAATTAATTAAATCCCTCCTTCAATAAAAACGTTCGGATTTAAATACATATAATTAGTTATTGAATTATTTATATAATGCAATACAAGCAAAATTAAATGAAAAAAAAAATATTAAAGCTCCAATTTGGTTGAGGGAATCGAAACTTGGTACATATATAGTTTCATCTTATCGTCATATACACCCTGTTAAAATCACCGATAATCAGGTATAAATCAGATTTTTGTAACCTTTGACTCAACTATCTTATGAAGCTCACATGTAATTATCGGTGAGTTTTAAAAGAATTTATAAATTAAATTTTGGTGTTATACACTAATTTTATTCACTAATTTAACTAGGTTTTACAATAATGTGTGTATGTAGTGTTTGTATAATGAAAAAAAAATCGATGTAATATAATTCACTATAATGATTATAAAATGTGTGCTCTTGATAATACATTTAAAGTATGTAATGTTACATATATTTAATTCCCGAAAACTTCACTAAAAGCGTTCATCTCTGCGGAACGTTGCATTGCAGATCATATTATCCTATCTGACTTAGGACAAGATATAAATAAAAATATTACAAATGTCTGAACAAATCGCCAAAAACAATCAATATGAACTGACCTCTCAGTATACATACATATATATATATATATATATATATATATATATATAAACTGGGATCTTGAAACTAAATATAACTTCCGGTACCAATGACAGGAACATCTACAGTAGCATCGAAAGATTAATAATCTTATGAAATATTTAAAATTCGTACTCAGCAAATAATTATAAATTAAACACGTCACCGAAGACTGAGGAAGTCATATAAATATCTAGTATTACTATTTTTTTTTTCGATATATTGAGTACAAATAGTTGAAAATGGTTAGAAATTGAATTAAAGTTATTTTGTTTTTATATTTTTTATTCGCACGTTTTTCTTTTTTTATATTTTTTTGGAGCTGTCGATTTTTGTCAAAAAATTTTAAACCAATTAGAAAGTTAATTATAACAATTAATAATATAATTAAAGTTCAATATAAAATTAATAAAAAAAAAAAATTATTTAGGATAATTTTTTCTGTGAAATATTTTTTATTAAAAACAGATATGCATAACAACATTTTTCATTTGATTAAAACAGTTATAGTAAATTCTCAACGTTTTATATCAGAAAAATTTATCTGAATTCCTTTTTAATAATATCTTTGGATGAACTTCTTAAGCACAAGAAACCGTACACTTATTGAAACTTTGGAAGTTAATGAAAAATTACTTCCCTAAAAATGACTTCTATTTATTTTTTCTAGGTACCAGTATACCGGTATAGGTAGTAAATTAAGTAATGTATAATTGTTATTGTTTAGCCACTTATTAAGTAGTAATGAACAATGTTGTTGTTATTTGATTTGTCCTTTTTGTTTGTTTTCTATTTTTAGAAATACTTAACAGGGGAGTCAAGTAACACTTTCACCGTGCCTACTGTTGAAGGTTACTTTATAGTTTTTTATTTAACTTTTTTTTCTAGTTTTTTTTAGCATTTTTGTATTTCGGCTTAAATTCATTGAATAATTGTAGAAGAATACATTGTAAAAGTTTTATTGGACTCTTGGCAGAATGCAATGCATTTTCTAGAAATACAAAAACCGAGTTCAACAAAAAACTATAAAGTAAACATTTTTTTTTTTTGAAAAACTATAAATAGTTTATCTCTAATAAAATATTTGTTTTTGAAGATTTTTTTTAAGGAATCCCAGAATTCACAAAAAAACCGGCGAAAATTGCAAAAATGGCTTTTTTTTGTTAATTTTGCTCATAATATCTACATTTATTACAGGCCTGGAAAAAGCCGTTGGTAAATTTTTTAGAATACTTCAGATTTTCTGAGACTTCATTCTGTTTATAGATTCATGCTTTATGATTTTAGAACAAATAGGTTAAAATCAAAATTTTGTTATCAAATAGATCAAATTCGGGAGAGTTGGTACTTAGTCCTATTGGGTGTTTGGGCTTGTATTTTATTCTAAAATCATTTCTGTGAAGATACCTTTAATAAAAGTATCAACTTATTATATATTTTTAAAGAACATTTTATTTTAGAGAAAAAGAGTGTAAAACCTTTTTCGGAAAAAAAAACACAGAAAATCACCATTTTTGTAATTTTCAAATTCAGAATCATTTATTTTTGTTATCGGAAGAAATATCGATTTCGATTTTTTTATAGATAATTTTGTTCTTTAACTATTTGGGTAAAAATTTTACAAAATTGGACATTTTATATGTTGAAAAAACTAGACCAAGTTTTTTTTTAAATTAAGATAGTTGAAATTTTAAATTGAAATAATTTGAAAATGACTGTATAAATAGCATATATAAGCACGTTTTTCTTAGTCCTTATTGAGGGCTTTAAGAAGACGTAAAAATATTTAAAATTGGATAAGAAAAAATTTGGCAAGCGCACAGAGGGCTGAAATTGAGAATTATGGCGATAAATTGAAAATTAATACTTTGAAAAAGTAATTGATTCTAAGTAAAAATAGATAAAATTAACCATTATTATCTAGTAAAAAAATTCTTTAATTTTTTTCATTCTTCGTGTAATGCACTGTCAAAGTCATAAATTGTTTGCAATTTTTAATCACAGTGCTAAAAACTGAAGATTGAAATTTTTCAGTTTTAATTTTTATGTTTTATTTTACAAAAAATATTTTTTTTTAAAATGGAGTTGTAAAGCACAGTCATTTAGAAACATATTTACGTTTTTTGTTAAAGTTAGTGTTGCAGAAACATTTTGAATATTTTCTTTAAATCGGTCTAAAAACGGCATTTTTTAGTTTTATATAGAAATTCTAAAAGCTTTTAGACGAACTTGTGTATTTTTACTTAAAATGTGTAGTATGAATATCTAGAAAAAAAAAACATTCTGCGGATTTTTTGCTATTTGGAAGAAAAAAAAAAAAAATATTTTTCAAAACTATTTCAAGGTATATTTACCTTGTTTTCGTTACAAAAACTAAATAAAATTAAAGTAATAAAAATTAAGAATAAGTATTTGATTAACTTGCATTATTTAAGGAGAGGACTATATAGACTTTTCGGAAAATGCGTAGAAAAGTAACAGTAGAGCAAGTTTTGCCATATTAAGTTACTTTAATGCTCAAACTTAATTGTGAATTTGAGTTGAATTTGAGATTTATTTTTACTAAATTGTATATTTTGAAAAATATATATATTTAGATAGGAAAAAGTAAAAGTAAGAAAAAGTAATTTTGGGAGGGATTCCTGTATGGGAGGTATGGTCAAATTTGGACCGATCCTCAGGACATTTGGTAGAATGATTTTTGCTTAGACAAAACTCATCTATGATGAATTTTATTTAAATAAGGATATATTAAAGATATTTATGAGCATTTGGCCTATTTTCGGGATGAAATAATAAATAAATTTAAACCAATTTTATTGTGTTACATTATTGGCCCAAAATAGGCTCAAGTACCAAATTTCATAAAATTACCTTTAAAAACAGATTCGCAGAAATTATGGTTTTTGATGTATGGGCTGCCGGACTTACACGCTACAAAAAAATTAAAAAATTCTAAAAGTATTTCTTCCATGTATTAATTTCTTCCATGTATTAATGAGTTATTGTTACAAAATTATAAACAAAGCGCTATAAACCTTACCTGAATTAAGCGCCATTTTTGACGATTCTATCCCACTGTGAAGCATTTAAAAATTTTTCTATATAGAGGTACCTTATTTTGACCCACAATAGCTCCGCTCCTGAGGCGTATGTGGGGCCCTCCTTACAAATTTCAAATTGTACTCTCCTCTGCTACGCCTATGTGAAATTTAATGCAAATCCAACCAGCCTATTAAAAGTTAAAGATTTATTTCCAAAAAAAAATTCTTTTCTGCCCCACTGTGTAGTGGAACAAAAATCGTTCTTCATTCGTTATATAAGATACATATCTAATGTAAAAATTTGCTAATTCATTATATCAGTATTTGTTATATCGAGCTTTGGCTATATATTACAATTTCATATAACATCTTCACACGGGTGAAGGGTGTATAAGATTCGGCAAAGCCGAATTTACTTAGGTTTTTATATTAAATTTATAATTAATACGCATTATTATTTGTTTTAATTTTTAGAGTTTATTTAGTAAGTATCCAGTTATGTACTTAAAGTTTTATATGGTTATTGACCACAAGTCAGACGAATACAAACAAGCTTATAATTATATAACCTTGACTTTGAATATTTAAAATTTACGTTAAATCAAAAAAAACAAATAAAAGTTATTACCTAACAACAAAAACTAAACAAAATAAACCGGTTTTTAACTTTTTTTAACGTAGTTTTGTTTTTTATATACAACACATATAGAATAGGTCAGTTAACTGAAATGAAAACCCAGCTAAAACTTTACTTACCCGGTAAGCCAACAATATTTCATTGCCAAAAGTTGGTAACTACTTACATTTGGGGTGAAAAACTCATTACCTTTATATGGCGATGTCCACGAATTCATGGGTCTCCATTACTAAAGTACCAATTTTAAACAATCAAAAAAGCAGTTAATAAAATACAAAACTATAAAACTACAAAATTGCAAAAAAAATAAAAACAAAATGTTGGCTCATCAACTGAGATTTGAACCTAGGCAAACACCTTCCTTTATGTTATAAAGACTATAGTCTTACTAACTACGCCATGTATATGTTAAATTTGTGTGCGCTATTAATAGTTTTGACATGCCAATAGAAATTCAAATAATTTCATAAAAAATTTCGGTTTAGTATGGGGCTGAATCGAAAACCTTCTGAGTGCTACGTAGTCGCTCTGGTGAACTGAGTCATTGCAGAACTAAATGAACTTATTTACTTATACTGGTAACTAATTATTCCACTACTCAAACAAAAAGGAGAAAAATAATGACTACTCATTACCAGGTAATGAGTCTAGTAAGTAGTAGTCATTACCAAAAGCCAACAAATTTTTGGTGGGTACAAACGAAATGTGTGTTTATTTTTCAGTTAGAAGTCAATGTTTTTACTAAACTTAAAACATTTTCAGCATAAGAGGAACACGCAAGTTTGTATTGTGTATTAATATTATAGAATCAAAAAATTCTACTGCTGTTCTAAAATTATTACACACTGTCGCACGGTGGTTCAGAAATCCAATTCTAATTTTTCGTTAACACCGATATCCAAACTTTCAATGCCATTCAATCGTAAACATATTGAAACTAAGGTGGCAAAAAAAAAAAAAATATATATATCAAAATATTAATTAAACAACGAATACTTTATGCTATTTTATAAAAAAATGTGATTTTTGTAAATTTGATCAAAAGTAAATTATCATTACTTGCAAATTATTATTGATAATTGGCTGCATTTTTTTGTTATGTTTCTTGTGTACTTTTGTACCAGTCTGGACACGTCTGTAGAACACTTTTTCCATTTGAATGAAATTACTCCCAAAATTTTTTCATGGAACACATACTAAAAATCAGTTATGATTTGGATTTTAAACCTACAAGATCAATAAGAAATAACGACGCCAATAAGTAGTTAAGAAGTTTAAAAAAGAAACATGTTCAGAACAAATTTCTCAAATATGGGTTAATTATAGATCAACCAAAGCAAGGACCAGGCAATACGAATAATGGGAAGACAGCAAGAAGGTTCTTTTCAGATCCCGAAACAGCATCTGAAATAACAGATGTTGATCTAAATCTTATTTTAAGATTTAAAACAATTATCGATGTACTTGTGTGCATTGAATAAATTGATGGTCGAAAATGTGGTGATTATGCTAAGGAAACTACACAAATATATACAACCAAATATCCATAGAGGAGCTATCACTTGGGGAGCTATCAGAAAAATTCCAGGATTGCAGATTTTATAGAGAGCACAATATCAGAAGAATATTACGAAATTCTACAAATGAAGATCTATTTAATATATTACTGGCAGCGTCAGATCCGCTCATCTCTAGCATTCGAAGTCAATGGAAAGTAGAACATCGTGATTTAGATGAAGAAGCAAATGGGCTGCTAGAGGACAGATATAATATAGAACTAAATATAGAATATTTGCAGGCTATTTTCTTACTGAATGAATAGTAATTATAATTTTCTTTTATTGTTATTTAAGTAAAAAATAAAATAAACATTAAAAAACTTGTTGTTACTATAAAAAAATACAAATTTTTGTTCTTAATGTTATTTAAATAAAAAAATAAAATAAACATTAAACATTGCTCAAAAACAACCTATTCTAGTGGAACCTGTTCTAGAATTGATTAACTGGGAACCTGTTCACAAAATTATTCTGGGTATTATTAAAATGTTTTTTTTTATCTGCTTATAACTTTTTTTATAAGTAAAGCTGATTCAAAAAACAAAAAATCGGCATTTTCATACTAAATGCTATAAAAAAAAATTAAAAGTTAAACTTTAGCCTTAAATTTTTCGAAAACTGTTGGACAGATTGTAATGAAATTAAATCTGCAGAAAAATTTTAAAAATTATCTCTCCATAAAAAAAAAAAAAATCTAAAATATTTCTATAGATATTTGGCTCATAAAAACGATTCTGAGCCACTGTGTGTCGGGCAAAAGGAAGTGCGATTTCCTACTTTTGCTATTTATTTCATAATAATTGTCTTTTAGGAGCATTATGGGTTACTTTTTTGGTATCCAGGTATTTGTTTGAAGTTTTTTTTTTTAATATTTGCATTTCGTTTTTTGGGATAAAAATGTTGTGTTGGTCGAGGATTTTGCGCCACAAAATAAAGTGACACTTTACTAAATCTTTTTAATTTGGCTGCCAATTTTCAAATTTTTTGTTACAAAACGGAAGGCAGATACTTAAATAAATTTCAATATTATTCTATTCATAAAATTCTATTCAAATTGTTATTACGTTTAAAAAATAAGGATAGGTCCGCCTTTTATTATTGTGAAGTTTTCGACCACAATCCAGAAAGATTTCTTAACTCCAGATCGGGAAGATGAAGTGAAATTAATATAAAAATCTTTTAAATGAAAAATTTTTGAGTTTGAGGCTAAGAGAGCCATGTCGTTATACAAAATAATAATTTAGAATAAAAATTAGAAGGAATTTAGAAGTCATAAATCCTAAAACTACGAAGTAAAATCGTAAAGATATTGCAATTCTCGCTAAAAGAAACTTACTTACTACTCTAACTGTCCAGGCAAGTTTCAAACAAATGGTATTCAAACCCAGCAAAAAATTTTTGGTTATCGGTAATGGCAACTACTTATTAAAGTAGTTTCTCGGTAATGAGGTGTCATTATTATTTGCCTGCTCTGTATTACATAAATAACTACACAATAGTATAATAGCACAGTAATACTGCAATCACGTGGATGAGTTGGCTAGAGCGCTGAATTAACAACCAGAAGGTTGTTGGTTCAAACCCATTCTGTTGCTGTTAGTTTTTTATAACAAAATGTCTAAAAAGATATCTTATACTAAAAAAGTTTTTGTCACTTAGAAAATTAAGTGCGAGATGGTGTTCTGGGTAAGACGTTAGTCATTAAAAGCGAATAGTTAATTTGTGTCCGAGTTCAAATCTCACTGACGGTAAAATTTTTTTGTTTTTGTTTTCGTTTAGGTACATATTTTTGAGTATCCCTAGAGTCAAAAAATAACTACATGAATTTGTGGACAACTCGAACAAAAAATAACTAGTAATTCAAGCAAAAAATAAGTAGTTTATTTTTGTTTCCAATTAAATCTGCTAGCTTACCAGGAAAGCAAAGTTTTTGCTGGGAAAGTACTCGTACTAATGCTAAGAAAATAGTACTTATACGAACTGCTCTTCATGATTTCCATGGCTGTTTCCAAACTTTTTTCGGTTTTTCTGGATTGTGGTCGAAGATTTCAATTTAATGAACAGAATATTAAAATTGAATACTTTCTAAGCGTCTGTCTTCCGTTTTGTAATAAAAAATTATAGGCAAATTAAAAAAATTTTCCACAGTGTCACTATAATTTTTTAAAATTTATTTATTCATTGAATTCAAAAGTTCATTTCATACCGTTTAGTGTGACTCAGCTCCTTAAAGACCTTGTTGAGGCAAGTTGGCAATACAAATTTAAATATACAATAAATAAATTGTTAAATAGAGATCATTGTAAATATTCATTTATATACTGCAAAAGATATTCTTTTAATTTTTGTTTAAATATAGAGGATATTCTTATTTAATTTTTTAAATACAATGGCAAGTTATTGTATTCATGACTGATTACCCATGTATTCAACACGCTATGTGATTATTGTTATGTGATTATTGTTATAAACCGTATAGTGTGAGGTCCAATATTTTGTAAACACTTGAATATTAGAAGCTGCATTTTATAAATAGCGTGTATTGGTAATATTCCTTGGTCTTTACCACTGTATAATGATATCGTAGGATACAAAATTGGGAGATTATAAGCTATATTAAGAGCTTTGAATTAATGCATTATAAATTAAAAGCTCCCTTTCTGAGTCAAATTTGTTTTTAATTATAAAATTCCAACAGCTTGAGCAGATTTTATTTTTTAATTTTTGAATATGCTTATTCGAAACAATATTGTTTTGAATTGTTATACCTAAATATTTCATAAAATCAACTTCGAAAGTTTCTCTTCCATCAATATTGACTGAAAATATGTTATTATGACAAAAAAAAAAAAGTTTACTAATACGGGCAAATTCACATATTAAGGCGGCATCACGTTCCATACAGGCTTTCAGAACATTTTTATTTTTATATGGATAAAACAAGCAAATATCATCAGCATACATAAATATTTTTCCAGTAAGAATAAGGATTATTGAAATCATTAACAAAAATAGTAAACAACAATGGACCAAGTACACTTCCTTGCGGGACATCATAAAAAACAGGACGTAAGGTACTTTTAAAACCATTTATCTGAACAAATTGTTTGCGATTTGTAAAAAAGTTTCCCAAAAGTAAAACACTTCTGTTTCGTATTCCATAAAATTTTAATTTTTGTAGTAAAATATCATGATCTATACCTGCTACACCGACGTGCGCCTCATTCAGAATTTTACAAATAAAGTTTATGACGTTTACAACAGCCTCCTTTGTTCCATAGCCTTCTCTAAATCCATATTGGTAATCATTTCGTAACTTTTTGTCATACACATATGATGAAATTTGATCATATAAAATCCTTTCAAACACTTTATCTATTATTGTCAATACCGCTATAGGTCTATACATATCTGGTGTTGATGAATTTTTGACTTTTTTTTTGGAATTGGGGTAACCTTATGAAATTTTAAAATATTTGGGTAAATACTTCTATTAAATATATTATTGAATATTTTCAGAAGATAATTCATTTTTACATTTTAATAGTGTCCTAGGTGAAACGTTATCATGAACATAACTTTTATTTGCGAATAATTTTGATATTATTTATATTATTTCATCTTGCGTTGTATAATTAAATTCGAATCTTTTACAACAATGAGTTAATGTTCCAAAATAATTAAAATATTCATTTTGCTAGTATGGAATTTGTATACGTAAAGTTTTTATTGATTCTATGTATTAATTATTTAATAACTTGGCTTTTTGCAAATCATCAAAAATCTGAGTATCATTATTATCCTTAATATCAGCAATTCCTTTCAATTTTTAACCAAGGCTTTCATTTATAAAATTCCAGGCTTTCCAGGTTTGTAACATTTTAAATTATTCATAAAATAATCATTCATGGACATTTTACTTGCTATTTTTTTTTGCACGACTGATTTCTTTTAAACTTTCTTTAATATCTGTGTTATTCGGTTTTTCTTAACTTCAATATTTTTTTTTTGTACACTATTAATTTTTGTAAATAATAACGGGTTTCTTCTATAAAATTTTGATTGTGTGTTTTTACTCTGATTTGGAAAGATATAATATTATGATCCGATAATTTACATTCAACGGATTCGGCATAAATATCATTAGACAGGTTGGTTATAAACGTGATCAATGGATGTACCACTACACAGTGGGGCAGAATCGAAATTTTTTGGAAATAAATCTGTGACTTCCGATCGGCTGCTTGGATTTTCATGATTTTATTCCTTAATAAATATTATACTTCTAATACGATTTTTTATTACTTAGTTACATTAAATTTATGTAGACAATTTTTTTTTATAAGAGATAAATAGGACACGTAAGCATGTTTTTTATAGGTCTTATCAGGGCCTACAACAATATATATAAATATTTGAAATCGGACGAGAAACAAAAATTTGGCAAGCGATTAAAAATTTTTTATGTCAGAGGTACCTAACTTTGAGTCCCCCTTAGCTCCGCCCCTGAGGCGTTTGTTGTGCCCCTATGTTCAATTATGTGCCGATACTTTTGAAATTTGGTAGTGCAATTTATAAAGCGTGATCCATTTCGAGGTTCCCTACTTTTTTAAAGAAAAAAACACAGAAAATTCAAATTTAATGGGGAATGTTTATTATCATTTGAAAGAACATTCTTTGGCATTTATTTTTTGAAGATTATGTCTATCAAATGTTGACCGTTGCTACGTCGCAGATGGTCCATCCGTTGAGTAAAATTTTCGATGACTCGTTCGAGCATTTCGACTGGTAACTGACGAATGACACGCGTGATGTTTTCCTCCAAGGCCTGAATCGAAACGGGTTTGTCCGCATAAACTTTAGACTTTACATATCCCCACAGGCAAAAGTCTAACGGTGTAATATCACACGATCTTGGTGGCCTATCGACCGGCCCAAAACGTGCAATTATGTGCTCACCGAAGTGTTCTCTCAATAAATCCATTGATTGATGCGATGTGTGGGAAGTGGGGCCGTCTTGCTGAAACCAAATGTCGCCGAGATCACGAGCTTCAATTTCAGGCATCGAATAGTCGATTATCATGGCACGATAACGGTCCATTTTAAAGAAATATGGACCAATGATTCCACCGGCCCACAAGCCACACCAAACCGTTGTTTCTTCTGGATGAAGTGGCGGTTCTTGAATCTCTTTAAGTTGCTCTTCGTCCCAAATGCGGCAATTTTGTTTGTTTACATACCCATTGAACCAGAAATGGGCCTCATCGCTGAACAAAATTTGCTTCGAAAACGTCGGATCTTGTTGGAACTTTTCAAGAGCCCATAGAGCGAAGCGATGTCGAGCGGCTTCAGTTGTTGCACAAGCTGTATTTTGTACGCTTTCAATTTAAGATCTCGACGTAAAATTCGCCAAGTCATTCCATACGTCAGTCCGAGTTGCTGCGAACGGCGCCGAATCGAAAAAAAGTACCTCTACTTGAATCACCCATTAGTTATAAAAATTGTGATTGTTGTATATAAAATCACAAACTTAATTATTTATATTCAATTTATACTTGTTAAAGTGACATTCTGGAATTGGTGTTGTATGGGATATATGGTCAATTAAAGACTGATCTTTGCAAAATTTAATAGCATGATTTATAAATATAAAATAGTCATGCCAAATTTTATTTAGATACTAATATTTTTATGGTATTTATATACGTTTAAATAATTTTCCTGAAGGGGCCTCATATGGAAACTATAGTCAATTATGCAATCAAAGTCTTGAAATTTTAATGTATGAATAATGCGAAAAATCCTATCTACTTCGAATTTTATATAAATATTTCCATATTCAAGACAATTCTGATCACTTAAGCATATTTCAGGGAAATATTTGTAAGGGAGCTAAGTAAAATATTGGATAATTTTCTTTAACTTTTACTACTTTAAGTTTAAAAACGACTGTGCCAATTATCATAATAATTAAAATGACAACATATATTTCGAAAACAAAATTTATAAATTTATAAAGTGCCAAAATGTGGTATTCAGAAATTTCATTATGATGTTTTTAAAATTAATATAATTTCGGAATAGTTTAGTTAATTGGGTTAAAACAAAGAATTTTGTTGGAATTTTTAAATTATTTTTTATCTTTTGATACTCATATCCATAGAATGCAACTAGAAGTTTATGTGATAGGTTTCAATTTTTTTTTTTTAAATTTACTATTTTTCTTCTTTTTTTTTTCAAAACACAAAAACAGAATATTTGTGGCTACATATATTTTGTTCTTGCATGAATTAGGTTTTTGTCTCTCACATTAACTTCTAGTTGTATTCTATGCCCATATCGGCATTTAAAAGATTTTAAAATAATTAATTAAAAAATTCTTAATTTTGAAATTTCAAAGTACTTTTAAAAGGATATTTGAACACGAAATTATATATTTTAAAGTCTTTCAAATACTGCTGTCATACTACACTTAAAGTAAAAATTACCTAAAATTTAAATGGCTCAAAATGCCTACATTGGTTTTGCATTCTCAAAGTCTCAATAAACTGAAAATTTGTATCTTTATTTTTAGGAATAATTTTCATTTTATTTGTTGGAAATTTTCAAGGACATTTTTTGCAACTTTTATTTGGATTATTTTAACAAAAAAGTAATCTAATATAATGTCAAGATTCTCCTATTTCATTTTATACCCATATCGCTCCATAAAAGCTATTAGAAAGTAGCACAATAAAAAATTAATCTCACACATCCTTCAAAACTTAAACTGAAAACGCAGTTATACTACAATGGTGCATATTCCTTTAAACGCACATAAATTTTTTTTAACCAAATTACCAAAAATGGGGCAAAAAAATGATTAAGGTGCTACAAATTAATATTTGAAATTATTTATTGACTTCACTTGAAAAGTTAATAACAAAAAACTTAAAATGTACATTAATTTTTTCATTGTAATTTTAATAGTTTAATGTCATTTTTATGGCATTTTCCTTAAACTTGAACTAATGAACCAATTTAGTATTATTAATAATGTGTTAATGAACCTTTGTTTTGGATAACTTCAGAAATTCGGTCTCGACTAATTTAAAAAAAAAAAAGAAAATCACTATCAATTTCTTCCCATGCTTGCTTAATTCTTACTTTTTACTCCATTATCGTCATTATGGTTTCATTCTGTGCATTACTTTGCGTAAACTTTACGGGCTATATACCCCCAGAGATTCTCCATTGGATTTGAATTCGGACAGCAAGTCGACCAGTCCAATAGTGGAATACTATGTTCATTTGACCACGATTTAGATTGGCTCGAGACATGGATTTCAGCGTTATAATGTTGGAATATGCAATGTTTATTAATTTTTTTCATCCATAAATGAGAGAAGAACATTTTTAAACAGTTTATTATAAATTGCACTGTTCATTTTAGTTGGAACAAAACATATGCTCACACCATAACACTGCCTCCACTGAAATTGCGTTTTGACATAAGAATTTCGTTCGACTTCAAATCATGCCAATAGCAAGAATATGAATCCGGAACCTCCAAATTGAATTTCTTTTCATCTGAAAAGAAATTCCACTCATCTCATCCATTTAATATATTTTCGAGCAAATTTTAATGATGTTGTTTTAACATTGGCTTACATTTTGGTTTCTTCCATTTTATGTTGCCAATTGTTCGCAAAATGTGTGCAACATATTTGGAAGTGATAGGAAGGTCAAGTTTATTTTTTATTTGTGTAGCATTTGATTTATTGCGGATGGCTTCTTTTATTGCAATTCGTTTCCAATTCAAATGAATTTGTAGAATGAATTGCAATTCATTTCTATTCAAATGAATTTGTCAAAGTGAATTGCAATTAATTTGAATTGAATTGATTAAAATTTGAATTGATTTTGTAAGTAAAGCTACAGTAAGCATTACTGACGTTTTGTTATTCAAAAAATTTTTTCTGTAAAAGACAGCAAGCATTGCTCTCATATAGTTCAAAGACAAAAAATTCTTAGACTTGAAATTCTCATGATGTACTGGGATTGCCAGGTAGCGGCAGAATAGGAATTGAGTTATTAGGTATCGGCGAAAATCCTATCAAAATGGGAAAATTTTTTTTTGTTTGCTAAAAGAAACTTAAATTTGTATTTTTATCAAATAGTGTCAAAATATTATTAAAAGTGTTTTTAACAATCACTTTTTTGTTTAAATAGTTGTATAGTGTGGACAATTTTTTTTTTTTTAATTTTTCAATCGAATTTTAAAGGTTCATTCATTTCATTCCGCCTATATCTGTTCTTGAATTTGATTGATTGCAACTCATTTTTTGATTTCATTCATTTGTTCTAATTCATTTGATTGAATTCAAAATCAATTCAATTCAACGAATTGCAGTTCACTTTAACAAAATCATTTAAATTGGAAACGTATTGCAATTCATTTTACAGATGCATTTGAATTGAAAACAAATTCAACTTATTCTACAAATTCATTTGAATTGGAAACGAATTGAAATTCATTTGAATTGATTCAAATTTCATTCAATTCTTTTTTGTTGTGAAAAGAATTAATTCAAGATTTAGCTAATTCGTAACGAATTAAAATCAAAAAAGAATGATTCATTTACAGCTCTGGTAACAACATAACATTGTTTTTATTTAACATAGTGTCTACATTAGAGATTTTTTTTATCAAGACAAATGTCAAACTTAACGCGAATTTGTGGAAGGTGGGAACAGTTGCACAAAAACAACAATATGGCGTATTCATTATTATTTTTTATATATGTAGTTTGACAACTGTAACAATCAAAATAATAATCAGCTCTTTAACTAAGGTTACCTTGTATATATTCGCACTGATTTTGACATTTGTTTTGATAAAAATTTGCCTAATGTAGACACTAGGTAAGAGAAACGAATATACCTCAAAGAAAAGCAAAAACTTTAAATGCGTATATTATGTCTATACTTTCACATGTACATGGAATTAATCATATATGAGAAAAATGATAAATTGAACTAAGTGAGTTGTAATTAAATACTCAGAAAAATTTATTACCTTATATTTTTCAAATAATATAGTTGTTTCATTTTATATCAAAATTTAATTAATATATTCAAGCCATTCAAGTTTTTTACTCATTTAAATTTTTAATTTATTCATTCCGATTGATTTAACAAATTTTTTAGTTGGAAAAAATTTTCGGTTTTTACTTTTTTACAGTTATTAGTAATTGATGTAAGCATTTTCGTAAGAAGTGCATATTAAAACAATTTTTAATTTAATGAATTATTTTGGTGATTGGTGACTTTTTTCTGTGTGTCAAATATTTACGCTGCTTTGCGGGTAATATTATTTTGATGGAATGCTTTAAACAAAATTTCGCTTAAAGGATTCTGTACACATATTATAGCAAGGAATTAAAATATTATAGGTATTTGAAAGAAATATTCAAAACAATTAATAAAACATTAATCGATTGAAGTTATAATGCATATCTTTTAAGGAATTGATCTTTGAAGATTTCTTTGAATTTGGCTGTAACTTAAATTTGTTTTCCAAAGTAGAACTGTATTTAATAAAAACTAAAATTATTTAAAACTATTTTTTAAAGCACTCGAAATTCATAAAATGCTATTTTCCCAACATTTCTTGGTATATCATCCGTAACAAGAATACATTAGCATTTTATAAAAATTTTGGTCTAATGGTGTATGGCCGTCTTATATATATGTAAGGTTTTTTCTTTCTTATAAATATGCTCTCCTTTCCTGTGATTTCAGGGATACCACAGTTCATTCTACAGCATTTAATGTTTTAAACTTTAAAGCTGTTCCTTTATTTAACAAAATGTTCATTGTAAGATGTTAGTAGAGCGTTATATAACTTATTTTTCACAAAAAAATCCTTTGAAATGTAAATTTTTATAAAACATAAATATATATATATATATATATATATAAATATAATTTCAATTTCCGATGAAATTTTCCTGGGATTTTTCAAAAAATTTTCCCCAGATTTTCCGAGAATTTTTCCCGAATAGGAAACCTAATTTTAAGCCAACGTTCAGATATGCAAGCTGATTAAAAATTTTCTACATTGGCGGCTTAACACCTCTGCGCCGAGATCTGTATATAAAATTTGTGTGTAAAATATATTTTTTTAAACAAAACTAGAATAGAACGCAAGTATATTACGATCTCTAAAATTAAATCTATACAAATTTTAATAATTTAAACTGCGTAATAGTATATTTTTAAATTCATTTAGATAGAAAAATTATATTGTTAACTATTTAGCAGTTAAACAAACTTACTGATTTTTTTAGATTTTTGCTTTAATTTTAAAGACGATTTTTTAAAACCTTATTGGTTTTGAAGGACGGGTTCATCTAAATGGTTATTGTCGTGGACAAATAACTACCCTTTAACAGTAAAAGGACTCAGGCGACTTCTCTTAGTTGAATTACAGAAAATAATTATTAAAGAACACTTGATAAAGTCCACTTGATTTAAACACTTGCACAGAAAATCCGTTAAAATAAAAACTTTAATTCAATGTAGAAAAAATATTCCGTATTAGATTAGCTCTGGCACAAAATATTTAAAATCGACTGAGTCGGAAAAGTTAACTTAGAATTGAGCCGCCGATCAGCCGAATAACTCAGCGGCGGAGTGACTTGTTAAATAAAATCGGTTAAGCGACTAGCCGCAAGCCGGGCCGTTACAGCTTGCATCTCTGTCAACGTTATCTTACCCCAGGTCTACAACTGAGATTAACGCTGATATAATATGTGAGATAACGCCGGCAGAGGAGAGTAACCAGTTTGTTTATATTATGTTAAATCTTAACACGTATTCTAATAAATCCAATAAGAAATCATTATTTTTAATCAGTCGCAGAGTAAACATGTCCTTTAAGCAATTCGCACTTTTTAGAACAATTTTTATAAAAATGTTTTTTAACATGTAAAATAAACACTACAAGGAAACAATTTTACAAAAAAAAAAAAAAAAAAAAACATTGTTTTCAGTAATTTCCAAAATACACATGGACACACACAAACAAACTTTCGTACATGTGTATTTTTTTGACAGTTCATCTTATAAGATGGTTGTGTAGAGAAATCTCATCACAACAGTCTCATAATACATCTTTAATACTAATATTTGAATCTACACGTGAAATAATTCTCTTTTTGACACTTTGACACTCTCTGACACAAAAATCTTACATATTATGTTACGTCTAGACGAGCTGTTAGAGTTACATAGTGTCTATATTAGAAATTTTTTTTTATTAAGACAAACGTCAAACTTAACGCGAATTTGTCGATGGTTGCAACAGTTGCACAAAAACAACAATATGACGTATTCATTATTGTTTTTTATATATGCAGTTTGACAACTGTAACAACCAAAATAATAATCAACTGCTTAACTAAGGTTACCTTGTATATATTCGCATTGATTTTGACGTTTGTTTTGATATAAATTTGCCTAATGTAGACACTAGGTTATACTAAGAAACTAAGAAATTGATTAAATGTATAAGTAATTATTGGTATTTATAATATTAATTGTTATAATTATAATGTTTAATGTTTTTTTCAGGGAATTCATTATTCACACATTATTTTAGTTGAAAAACAAAAAAGAAAACTACAGTCGATCAAATCCGACAAAACGATTTCCGTGATCTTCAAAGAGCATCTTATATGGGACATTGCACTATGGTCTTACAAACCATTATTCTTGGACAAAATTCAGTTTTTGTCATATTTTCTTTTTCTTATTTTGCTATCGTAATTTAATAGTACTTTAAAACGTCAGAAAATCAATTTTTGTTTTTATTTTTACACATTTGTCGTCGTAATATCACAGATCAAAGTTACGAATAAGTTTAAGGAAATCTAAAATATTTATAAAAAAATATGTCTTTTTTAAACACCCCAGCAAAAACTTGGTAATGATAAAATACTGATTGCATTACACAGAAGTTGTTTAGTAACTACTTATTTATAACCCAGTAAGTAATTAATTATTTATGATTATTTATCTCTATTGATATTTTTAATTCAGTTTAATTTAAAGAAAGGATAAATATATGAAGAGCAAAATTTTAGTATGAATTAATTTTTAATCTGAAATTGTTTATTTTTATTTCATTTATTTTAATTACATTTTCGGTTATTCTGAAGTATTTTTAAATTAAAATTTATAAAATCTTTTTACGTTTAAAATAAAAAACAAAAAAAAAACTGTTTTTTATATCATTACATTTCATTAGTTATTTATTACCTAAAATGTAACTAGTTTCTATTGTTTTTACTAATCATGACTTCAGTAATGCTTTAAAATCAATGCGTTATTGAGCAGCTTGGAAGTAATTAGTTATTGCAATGACATCTAAGTAATGTATAGGGAAAGTGATTGCCTCTAATGTCATCGCCGTGTTAAAATAATGAGTTATTCAGCTAATATGTAAGTACTGAAGAGCCATTATATTAGCTTGTTAACTCATTATATGGAAACCAAAGTTTTTGCTGGGACTTTTCATAGATTTTTAATTGTTGAATGCAACAATTTTTTATAAAATTTTTTTATGAAGAATATATACTTTTATAACTCCCCAGAAAAGAAGTTTACTTTTCTGGTAAGCTATTTTTTGCCTGAATAACTAATTATTTTTGTTGGGTGAATACGAAAATAGTTAGAACTTGTTGGAATCATGGCAATAAGCTGTGTGTTTCACGCAACCAACAAAAAAAATTGGGTCCGTAAAAAATGTTAACTTTTAATAGACCTGCAAGTTTTTGATGAAAATTGGTAAACAAAAACTCAATGGAAACAAATAGACTGATATCTGGACCATATTTTCCATACTGTATAGTTTTACGATTTTTGCGTTTTTCGAGAAAATCAATTTTTTTACGAATATGTTAACATTGGCAATTCTTATCATTTACAAAGGTTTAACCAGAGAATGAAAACATAAAGATAGAAATTAAACTAAAAAGTGTCGATGTAATCTCTTCGTGTATCAAAATTAGTGCTGCCGAAGATAAATGCATGCTTTTGGATGGAGTTATTAGTAAAATATATACAAACTTGCTTTGAAATGAAAAAAACTTTACTTCTGACGCACAAAAAGTGCAAAAATTAATTAAAGGGTTGTGATAAAATAAATAAATAAAAATACATTAAGTTGCTTTGATTTTCATCCAAACCATATTTCAAACGAGGAAAAAATTTTTTTCATTTTGATAATTATGGCCAAGAAACGTCCCAGCAAAAATTTTTTGGTTTTCGGTAATAACAACTACTTATTAAAGTAGTTTCTTGGTAATGAGGCGTCATTATTATTTGCCTACTCTGTATTACATTAATAATTACTCAATAGTATAATAGCACAGTAATACTGCAATCACGTGGATGAGTTGGCTAGAGCGTCGGAATAACAACCAGAAGGTTGTTGGTTCCACCCCATTCTGAAACTGTTAGTTTTTTTAAACAAAATGTCTAAAAAGATATTTTAAACTAAATAGAGTTTTTGCCGCCCATTATGCTATGTGCGAGATGGTGTACTGAGTAAGACGTTAGTCAGTAAAAACGAATGGTTAGTGTGTGTCCAAGTTCGAGTCTCATTGACGGCAAAATTTTTTGTTTTTTTTTTATTATTATTGTTTTCGTTTAGGTACATATTTTTGAGTACCCCTAGTGTCAAAAAATAACTACATGAATTTGTGGACAAGTCGAACAAAAATAACTAGTTATTCAGGCTAAAAATAAGTAGTTTATTTTTCTTTCAAATTATACCTGCTAGCTTACCAGGAAAGCAAAGTTTTTGCTGGGGTGGTTAACGAAGCCCTAGTACAGTGATCAATTTTCGATCGATTCTTGTGAAATGTGAACGTATAATTTATTGTCTTGATATTCATATTAACATATATATGATTTATTGATATTTCTTATGGTGGCTTTATAGGAAGTTATGAACTGAACTTAATGAAATTTATAAATTTTATTTACAACGAATTTTATTAAAATATTTCCATAAATGTATATATTAATACAAAATACTGTTGTCTGAAAATAAATTTAAAGTGATTTTTGGAAGTGCGTCTTTTATGGGAGATATGGCAAATTATGGACTGATCTTCCTAAAATTGTGCTTAAATTGAACAGACTTTTGCCGAATTTTATTAAAATATTGAAATATTTAAAACATTTATGTTAACGCTCATAAATGTTTTGTGATATGTTTAAATATAGAGGTTTTTTGAAAAACGAGCCGTTTTCTTAAAAAAAAAACAAATTGATTTGTTTGTTCATTATTTCAAAGCCAAAAAAATGTCTCGATTCGAATTGTTTAATTATTTAACTCACAAAACACATACTAAATTTCCATACAGGGAAGAGATTTTTAGTACATAGAAATTTGTTGAAAAAAGAATTTGTAAAAATTGTCAAACGGTTTCAAAACAATTAAAAATTATGAATGAAATTCATATTTGTTCATTTATTTTTTGCTGTTAGAGTGTTTGTGTGTGAATTTTTTATTTAAATCAAAAATTTGTGAAAATATTTTGGCAAACGAAAAACAGGCGGAAAAAGAAAAACACAATAAAATGATATGTGAACGGTGATTTTTAAATTAATTATTTTTAACAAGTAAAAAAAAAAACTAATGTGTGTGAACATAATATTAAACTCTATTACGAGAGGAAATAATAAAAGACTTATCATAACCACCCAGCAAAAATTTTGAAAACTGTGGTAATAGGTATAAGTTATTTCATAAGTTACAAAGTAACCCAGCAAAAATTTTTTGGCTTTTGGGCTATGACTACTACTTACTAGACTCATTACTTGGTAATGAGTCGTCATTATTTTTCTCGTTTCTTTGAGTAGTGGAATAACTAGTTACCAGTAAATAACAAGTTCATTTAGTTCTGAAATGGCTCAATTCGATAGAGCGCTTGCGTAACACTCAGAAGGTCGTTGGATCAATCCCAAACTAAACCCAAATTTTTTAGAAAATTATTTGAATTTATATTGGCATGTTAAAACTATTAATAGCGCACACAAATTTAACGTATACATGGCGTAGTGAGTAAGACAGTGGTGTTTAAAACATGAAGGAAAGTTTTGCCCGGGTTCAAATCTCAGTTGAGCAGAATTTTTATTTTTATTATTTTAGCAATTTTGTAGTATTTGATTAACTACTTATTTGATTGTACTTTAGTAATGGGGACCCATGAATTCGTGGACATCGCCTTATAAAGGTAATGAGTTTTTCACCCGAATTAGAAGTAGTTACCGCCTTTTGGCAACGTAATATGTTGACTTATCGGGTAAGTAAAGTTTTTGCTGGGAATGAGTTTTTCTTATATATCTCTTTATTTTAAAATATAAAATAACTACTTGCTGGTAATGGTTTAAATAAGTAGTGATTTATATCATTATTTAAAAGTATCAAATAATGACATGCTAGTAATGAGTATAATGAATGGAAGAATAGTAATAACTACTTATTGGGTACTTATTGAAAACAGTCAAATAAGTAGTTAATCGAATACTACAAAACTGCAAAATACAATAAAAAATACAAAAGTTACCAAACTACATACCTAGAGTTAAACTTGGATATTTCATTTACAGTTAATCTTGGACATTGCCATATAAAGGTAATGAGTTTTTTAATCGAATTGTAAGTAGTTACCAAATTTTGTAATGTAATTTTTTTACTTATCGGATAAGTAAAGTTTTTGCTGAGGAATTTCAAAAGGCTTCGGCCCCGTAATTATTTATTCCAAATTTCATCAAGATAGTTTTAAAATTTCGACCTTGTACATGTACAGATAGCCAGCCAGTCAGACGAACGAACATCGTTAAATCGATTTAGGAAGATTCTGGTCGACTGACATACTTCAAGATTGCTTATTCCCTATTTAGAAGCTCCTCTTCTCATAAAACCATAGATGAATAAACAGATAGTTATGTGAGGGAAAAAGACCTAATTCAGTTGTCAAAAACCTAATTCATGCAATAAAAAAATAAATGTAGTCATATATATTTTATTATGTGTTTTGAAAAAAAGAGAAATTTTTTGAAAATTTAGTTTGAAGTGACTCTCACATAATCCTTTAGTTGCATTCTCTGCATAAAGTTTTATCTTACCGTGAAGAAAAAAAAAATCAAAGAAGAATATTTTGTCAAAACTGATATTCGAAAACTAATGATGAAAAATTCGTAACGTCGTTTAAACCGCCAGAGGGGGATAATTCGAAAATTTTGTTCGTAGCTTTCTGGATAATCGCAAATCTGATTTAAAGCAAATAACTGAGCATATGTTGCAAAACTACCACAAATTTTGGAGCTGAAATATCTTTCACAGGACAGGGCAGGAAAACATCGAGATTTTGCTAAAATCGAAATAAATACCATAAATATTGGGAAATGGTATAATAAGAACATTTTTGAAAGTTTATAAAATTAAATATTTTAGCTGTAATAAAGTCTATGTTAGTTAATGTATCCTAATGAAATTTTCTGTGATTGTTGACTTTATCATTTTAAGATTTTGGTAAAAAGAATTCCACAATTTTTAAAAAATCGGCGAAAATACCAAAAATGTGAGTTTTTGAATTTGGTCCACAAAGTCTACATTTGTTATAAGTCCTGTACAACATTCTTGCAAACTCTTAAGAACACATCGGAGTTTCCGAAACTTCATTCTGTTTTTAGATTTATGTTTTGGAATTTTAAAACATATGGGCTAAATTCAAATTTTCGATGTGAAATATATAAAATTGGGGAGGGTTTTTAATAAGTGCTATTGGATGATTTACCGCGAAGATACCTTCCGGAAAAGTGCAAAATTATTACATGTTTTTAAAGAAAATTTTGTTTCAGAGAAAAAAGATTGTACACATTTTTTCGAAAAGAAATCAGAATTTTTGCAATTTTCAATTTCAAAATCGTTTTTTTGGACGCGGTATCGATTTTTTTTTTGTTCAATAGATAATTTTCTTTAAATAATTCTAGAAAAAAAATTCAAAATTGGACAAAAATACTGTGCTATAAATTAAAAAAAACTGGAGCAAGATTTTACAAAATTGAGATAGGTGAAATTTCAAATGCATATAACTTGAAAACTATAAGAGATAAATAGTACCTACAAGCATGTTTTTCATAGGCCCTCAAATATTTTAAATCGGATAAAAAACTAAAATGTGGCAAGCTGTTAATAATTTTCTAAGTCAAACGTATCCAATAGCTCTGTTCCTAAAGAGTCTCTGAAACCCCCATTCCCAACAAACTTGCACACTCCTCTGCTACGTCTATGTGAAATTTTTTGTAAATCCAACCAGCCGATTAGAACTTACAGATTTATTTCCAAATTTTTTCGATTCTACCCACTGTGTATTGATATCTTGTGTAATGGATTTTTAAAATTTTATTTATGGATATTGCTAGGGGATAACTAAACATTGTCTTTGCACTGGACGTATGATAAGATCATGATTACTCAATTGATTTCAGAATTATTAATAAAATGAAATGACATTTATTCTGCATTTATTAGTAACGATTAAAAAAATTATAATAAGAAAATGATGAAATTGTTATCATCATTGTGCGGGCATGATGAGTTACTGCCGTTGAATTTTTATGTGTGAAACAGATACCATTTGAATGTAATTTGTACAAAAATGTAACACTTTTATTGACACCCTAAAGTCCAAAATCGTGTAATGCTTAATATTATTATTAGATGGACTTCAAGGGACTTTGTCTTTATAGATGTTATGAAAGAAGGCTAAATTTTTTAATATTAATTTAATTTATGTCAAATATTCAATAGACCAAAAAAGGTTGAGGTTCAATTCTTAATTAAATTATGAAATTCATAATTAAATTTAATTTCAATTCAATTCTTAATTAAATTATGAAATTCATAATTTAATTAAGAATTGAACTTCAACCTTTTTTGATCTTTTGAATATTTGACATAAATTGAATTAATATTAAAAATTTTAGCCTTATTTCATAAGACAAAGATCTTTGATGTCCATCTAATAATAACCCGGCAAAAACTTTTTGGTTTTCGGTAATAACAACTATTTATTAAAGTAGTTTTTTGGTAATGAGGCGTCATTATTATTTGCCTACTCTGTATTACATTAATAAGTACTCAATAGTATAATAGCACAGTAATACTGCAATCACGTGGATGAGTTGGCTAGAGCGCCGCATTAACAACCAGAAGGTTGTTGGTTCAACCCCATTCTGAAGTTGTTAGTTTTTTATAACAAAATGTCTAAAAAGATGTTATTCCGACGCTCTAGCCAACTCATCCACGTGATTGCAGTATTACTGTGCTATTATACTATTGAGTACTTATTAATGTAATACAGAGTAGGCAAATAATAATGACACCTCATTACCAAGAAACTACTTTAATAAGTAGTTGTTATTACCGAAGACCAAAAAGTTTTTGCTGGGAAAGGATTAATTTAAAGATCGTATTAGAGCAAAACAATTTTTTTATTTTGTCCACACATATATACTATTTATTACATTAACAAAATTAGTTTTTTTGTAATTATAATTTCATATCTAGTTATTAATTTTTGGTGAAAGGTATCTCGAATTCGTTAAGGTCGATTACTCTATTCTCTTAATTTTCTAATTCAAAAAATCTAACTTTGAAACTTTAATTGCCAGTCAAGCGGAAAAAATAAAATGTTATAATTTAAGATATTCTTCATAAATCAGCTTCTAGGTCCATTTTGTAGACACGCAATATAAAGTATTTTCTTGGAAAATTATGAATATGAAATATTATATTAATGTCTTTTCATTAGAATTGCTAATCAAAATTAAAAGTAATATCAAACTTTTTTATCTAGGACGTAAATTTAAAATATAATGCACAACTACTGTGTTACCTATAGAAATTAATATTATAAAATTGTAAAAAAAAATCTTAATAGTTATGGAAATTCGAAAATAGTGGTTTGATAACAATATTTTTAGAGGAGAAGTTAAGCTTTCGGAAAGTCATTATTACATTACCTCTAATAATTAAAAAAAAAAAATATTTTATCAATTTTTGCAAGTAATTGTAAACAATTTAAAAATTTCAATATCATCACAATAACTTTTTAAATGGACCCTTGCATTTAAATAAGTTCAAATTATTTAACTGCCTGTTAATATAAGCTCACGTGTTTCCGCAAAGATTATTATAATCAAATGTATAATGTATGCAACTTATTAATTTGTCAATAAAAAAAGTAAATTATATTTAATATTTAAATGTAAAGAAATAAAAGAAAACAATTAATTGGAATCTGTTGCAGTCTATGAAATTCTTGTTACCGTTAGTATTAAGCTTTTAACTAATTAACCTTTTTAAAATAAACGATAACCCAATTTAAAATTCTCCTCTTAATTGGCATTTATTATGCAAAGAAATTTTAACTAATATATATTTTATTGCAGTTATTAAATAATATTTATTTAAATATTCATAATATTCTTTAAATTAATCAGAATAATAAAAAGTCAGATAGACAGCAAATACTTAAGTAATAATATATATAACACTTGATCCATAGTGAAATTTTCATAACTTTTGTTCTATTCAATAAAATTAAATACTATGTATTAAAATTATATTATTGACGTAATCATACATAGTTCATGCAAATATTTACTAGCATTTGGAACCAGGGGTGTCAGATGTGGCGATTTTTAATTGCTTTTGGCGACTAAATTTTCCGTTTGGCGATATGTTGAATTTTTTGGCGATTTATTTGGCTAATTTTTAAAAATTTATAAAATAGATATTTATGGAGAAATACGATTACGTATTTTTACTCTCAATCGACTATTTTCAAAACAAAGGGCCTTAATTAATACATTCAACTTCATTAGCTTGAGAAATGTCAATCTAATCGAAAATTCGACAATGCAAAAACAAATCCAGAATTTTTTATTCAATTACTATTAGATACTACAATTATCATTGGCTTTGTTGAAGTTAAATTTTCATATATAAATTATAAGAAATTTGAATCGCTAAAAATTATACGACACTAAAGCTTTTTTGTTAACTTTTTATTTTTTCTTAAAAAAAAAAAAACCAAATAAAATTTGGCGATTTCTTTTCTTTTTTAATTACAAAGTTTTTATATGTTTATGAAAATTTTACTATATATATTTTTTTGGTCTTAATTTTATTACTAAATCACTTACTAAAAACCTATAAACACTTGTTTGTTGTTAGGTTTTCATTTCAATTAAATTTTTATGTTTCTTTATTTATATTTTACACCACCATAGGTGGTTGGGGTATTATGCGTTTGTGTTGGTGTTTGTAACGCATAGAAAAAGTTATCGACCTTTAAGAAATTGAGAATCACTTTTTAAAACGATCTAACGATATCCGTCTGGCTGGCTGGATGGCTGGATGGTTGGCTGTCCATGTAAACCTTAATTCAATGAACTTTGGCACGTGGGACTTTTATGATACAAGGATGAAGCCTATTGAAATTGGTTGTGATCGGTCCATTATTTCAACTAGCCCCCATACAAATGTCCCCCCAGAATATAGTTTAAACACTCAAGAATGCCTTAAAATTAAGAATATTTTAATGAAATGCGATGCAAAGAAGTACTGTACAAGTATCAATCTTTGCACTAAATCTTATGGCCCACAATTGACCATAACTCCCATATAAACCCCTATTCCGAAAATCACTTTAACGTGCATAAATCTCACACGAATGTTAGTATCAAGTTAATATTCGGCACAAATAAGTTTTATGTAAGTAGAAACAACATTGCCAAATTTTTTGAGAATCGGTCCATAATTTACCATAGCTCCCATACAAACCCACTTCCGGGAATCGCCTTAAAGTACATAAAATCATCTAGATGTTAGTATCAACACATTATTCTGTATTAGTATATTTTATTTTAACCTTAGTAAAATTGGCTCCTTCCCGAATTTTTATGCTCGTACACAATGGTGTAGGGTCTTGACCGACTATATCTTTCTTGACCGACTATATTTTAATTTATATTTGTACATTTTTACTTTTAAAGTTTGATTTTTTTTGTCGAATTAAATTTATTTTTTGGCCATAATCCAAAAATATTATGATTCAAGATTAACTTGCAACAAAATTAAAAAAGAAAATAAAAATTTCGATTAAAAACTTATTTTTTTCTTATTTTTTTTTTTTTAATTTGTTTTGGCAATAAACCGGAAATATTACAAAATACTTGAATACAATTTGATGAAATTGACCTTGGTCGATTTCGTGAAGTTTTCATCATATAAAAAAATATTATCACACTTAAGAAACTAGTGTCCTTGTTGTATACCATAAAGTGGTAATTGCCCTTATTATCTCGTTTGGCGTTATCAAAGCAGGGTCTGTGTTATTTTATACTTCCGTCTTGTTAGGACTTACAAAAGAAACAAGAACCCATTAAGGCAAATTGAACATATAAAGAAATTTCAAAAACTAATTCAAATATAACTGAAAGGCATCTTCTACAATGTGACCCCACTGCGCATTCTTAAAATCTTGAACTTTATCATCTCTATTTTCAAAGCTAAAATTTACTAAAATTTAGAAAATATTTGAATAAATATTATTCAAATATTTTGTAAAAAACGGCTATCAAATATTTAATATTAAAATGAAATTAATTGTACGTCAAACACACCAACTACAATAAAATATTATTATTTTAAAATAAAAATTGCTCATAATTAGCTAACGTCTATATATTTTTTTATTATAATTATTGTTGTTTTGGTTTATACATTTAGATTAGTGTGATTCTCAGTTTTTTATAAAAAAAAGTTTTTTATAAAAAAAAATTATTTGTTGTTTTGATTTTTTTTTTTTTTATATATAAAAACAAATTTAATAAAAAGTAAAATTACAATAACAACAATAATAAAACCAGCAACAGTGGCTTGAAAATATCTGTTGAAAGCGATATTTGAAAATAGTCTTTTCAAAAGCTTCGAATCAAACGGTCGTGAGTGACTTAGAGAATTTACTAAATATATATGTAGATATGTTTTTTTCTTCTTTAAACTAAAAGAATAATTTAAAAATTTAAGATAAATAAAATAAATATATAAATTGATAACACCGCTGAAGATAAGAATTGATTTCGAACAAATAGTGCAATAATAAAATATTGAAAAGTTATAAAAAAAAGTGTGAAAAAAGAAAAATATAAATTGTTTATTAAAGAAACAATATTAGTCAAAAATTGTATTACATAAGAAGAATAAACGCTTAATAGAATTAAATTTTTGAACTTGTGGTGAGTTATGCTTTCTTCCTTCTTAATTATAATTTGTATTTAAATATAAAAGTTTAAATTCAATTACATATATAAAACTAAAGGATACAAAAAAACTTAAGGTCCTTACATAAATACAAAAACTGTGCTGGTATTGTACAATACTGTATACCCTATATCCAGAGAAATATTGACTACATCAGTGGACAAAATGACACCATTCTGTGTCAGTAGTATATCAACATCGTATGTGTTGAAATGGTTAAGGTAGCAACGAAGAATTGATACTGCATTGGTATTAACTTGGCATCATATAAGCATCGATTTATTATATAACATTATGTATTAGATTCCGTGTGTTCAAAAATTGTAAACAAACTGTGTCAAAAAGCGACACTGTAAGTTGTCAGTGTAACCATCGAAATTCCAACGTTCAGTGAAAAGTCTAGTATATAGTTTAATATTTATTCTAGTCCACTGTTCTGTTTATAGTTTATTTTATATTATACCTATGAGTGAGTCCATGTTAAAACGGATCGCAATCGGATATGACATTTCCGATTTCACTGCAGATATTTGCTATTGGAAGTGTTTACCGAATCATAAATTTTAGACTCACGACTCTTTCTGGTCTAAAAATATGACTTTTTGAAAAATGAAAAACTTCACAAAGCTGTACTTATTTAATTGCTAATAACTTTTAAACTATATATCGAAAATCTGTACATAGTTTCATATTAAAGACAACAATAAAACCTTCCTAACGATATGTGTAAAGTTTACTTATATCAAAATTTTCAAACTTGGATATATAAAAATCAAACCATTTTAACTCAAAAGATGGTATTTTTAAAATACGTAAAAAATTCATATATAATGTTGACATAACTCTTCTCCCTACTCGTGTAAAATTTAAAGTTGGACACTCATTTAATTAGCTATTTCGACCGCTTTCTGTCCGTTTTGATATGGAATAACCCCTGTAAAGTTATTTATTTCCTTTAAAAATCTTTTTTATAGTTTTTAAGTATATAAGAACTTTAACAGTCAGATAAAAAATATATTTCTTATGCATATTTTATTGAAAAAAATTAATTGATTTATAAAATGTTCAATAATTATTTGTGCACGACAAGAATTTTATAAAAATTATTAATTTACATAACGTTAATTTTCAATATTCATGATTGTTTTTAAGGAATGTTGTTGTCCAGATACTCCCATCGTGGCTCACTGCCTAGTACATTTATGTAGTTCTGTGAATTCATTTTGTTGGCTTCAAGAAGAATTTCCAACTTCTATATATAGCTAAAGTCGGCTAATATTATCAGCGATTCGACACTGTGATTATACTTGAAACATGCCCTTTGTGGACGTTGAATAACCAGGCAATATTTGTGATGAACACTTGGAAAATTTAAATAGAATAGCTTTCATCTCTCATGCACATGAACTCATGGTGTTGTGGAAGTTTTTAACCAAAAATTTATATTAATCATCAAATGCCAGGTGTGAATTTTTGTACCGCTGTAGAACTTATATCTCTGTCACAGTAAAAAATTTTTGTCTAGTATAGTTCACAACCAAGTCTATAGTTCAGTTTATAGTATAGTTTGTAGTCGTGTCTATTCTTAAAACTTTCTTACCTGTTATTATTTATTGCTTATTTTAGTATTGTATTAAATAGCAAACCACTGTTCTTTTAAATTTGTCAACAGATTATTTATTAAAGGAATGGAATTTTTTTATATTAATATATAAATTAAATTAAATTAAATTAATTTTTTTATAATTCAAGCTTAAATATTAAATTTTAATTTATAGAAAAATTGAATTTTAATTAATAATATAATGCTTTTTTTTATTGAAAAAAGAAAGAAGAATAAAATTCCAGCAATTATTACTTATGATCACTTCACACTATCGCCAAATCTCTAAAGTCGATGCGTATAAAGATTCGTATAAATGTCAAATGATTTTTAAACTCTTTTATAACTTATAGTATAATAAAAACGTAATTAATTTAAATTAGTTTGATTTGATTTTAATATAAATATGAAACACCAAACAGGTTATTATTTATATACTATTATAAAAAGGTGCTACTTATGTATACATAGGTATTAAAAGTTTATTTTTTCCCCCTCAAATAGCAATTAATATATTTTATTTGATAGACATTTTTTAAGGTAAATTGACGTCTATTAATAACGTTTTATTTTTATTTTTTTTCTAATTATAAGAATAAACACGCAAATACATATATTGTGGTTCTAGGCAGAAATTATCATTGAAATTATCATTTTCTTAATCGTTTGTAATTTGATCTTAAACTCAACACAAATTATTGTAAATTTCCAAAGCATTTCTTCTAGTAAAATTGTGAAAATATTTGTTGTGATCGTTAGTTTAACCTGATCGATGAGTATTCAGAAGTAGGTACTATGTGTACTTGCTTCATGCCAATAGAGATAAATTCCAGTTTTTATTAGTCTAGCATTTGTTTGAATACAAGAAATCAAATTTGAAGACATCAATTCAATTCGTTTTTATTGGTTGAAGAATTCAAGGCTTCTTTTCATTATGATCGTTTTTTTTTTTTTTTGAATCAATTCAAAAATACATATTTAATATCTCTTAAAATAAAAAGAATAAAAAAATACATAACTAACAAAATCTTTAAAATTGTTATAAATTAAAGAAACAAGTAATTTCGGCTATCAGCCTTCCAGACTCTAGTGAAAAATTTCAAGTTGAATATAAATATTTTTTTTAGTTAAGGAATTTAAAGAACATTTTGAATAGTTAATATCTTTAGTAAATTTAATTTATACAGTAGAAACTAGAGAATAAAAACTTTGATATCAAACTATCATGTTATTTAGTTTTCATTGTTCATAAACATTCAGTTGTTTTTTTAATTTACAATTTCTTATCATACTATATTTCAATGCCATTTAATTTTCATTTCATATCGCATTAATATGAAAATATGCAATCGATTATTTAATTCGCGTCATCAAATTATAAATTTACTTATTTATTTCATTTTGTTTTGCTTTTAACACGTGATTTTCCTTTTTTTTTTTAATTCAGCTTTGATAAACATCTATAAAGCTATGCGACAATTTTCGGGTTTTCAAATATTGCCGCAATAATTCCAGCGCGAAATGAAGGTAATACCATCGAATTAATAAAATCTACATAGGGTTTTTCATAGTTAGTTCAAATTTCCATTTTATGGACTTAGGATATTTTAGAGCACGTTTTTCATTATGTGTGTAAATAAAAAAAAAACATTTAAATCGGTGCATTTCAATGTATTTATAAGTTTTTTTTATTGTTTTATAGAGTATAAAACTTTTCTTAGATTTTATGTAAGATTTTTATTAAATGCCCCTCCCATTATACGCCTACTTTTCTTAACAAGATTGTATGCAATATAGTAGCCACATTATTCAATCTATTTAACTGGTATTATGTAGATATGTATATATATCATCCATCCTCCGAAAGGAAATATAGGATATAAGATTAATAACAATTATTATTTTGAAAGTTTAAATGAAATTTAGCACATATATCAAGCATTTTTTATGGGCTAATAAAATATAAGTTGAATGCCACTCCCAGTTTTTAGCTCACTTTCAGTAAAAATAAAAATTGCTACTTTCTTCATGCCATTAATGAAATTCATTAAAAATTACATACGCAAGAAATAGAAAATATTATATATTATAAAATTGAATCTGTATGGGTGCCTCGCCTCTTTTTCGCCCACTTTTATTATACTGTGATATTTTTTTACCACTGTTATCAAAATGTTTGTGAAATTTGAAATTTACTTACTAAGAAGCAAAGCAACCCTTTATTAAAAAAAACATGGATGTGGCATGTAGTCAGTACTTCCTTCAAGGATATACAAATGTGCCAAGTTTCCTTTTAATCGTTGCAGTAGTTTAGATATAAGGTCGAATGAAATAAACAATATTATGATAATAATGGGCGTAAAAAGGGAATTGCGTCCATTTAAAATCTATATATATATATATATATATATATATATATATATATATATATATATATATATATATATATATATATATATATATATAATAATGATAGTAGCCTATAATAACATTTAAATTAAATAATTGAAATATTGAAAAAATGGCTCCGAAAAAATCGAACTTCAAGAGGCTTCAAAAACCAAAATTCGAATTATTGAGGAAATTTTTTCTTGTTGCACTGTGTAATTAGGGGATAATATTTTAAAATTATATTTAAATTCACACATTCTGTTTTTATAAGCAAATATTAATATTCATCCTTATTCTAGTTGTCGTTGTCGACCCAAAACCAGGTCGTCTTGTGTCACTACATATATTGGAATAACTTGAGAACGTTTCACCATATTCAGTTAAAAAAAAATCGGAAACTGGGCAACAATATTATGCTTAAGCCGTGCTTACATTGTTTTTAAATTTGCACAGTAGTTTCAGAGATATCGTTGAAGTTTTGAAAAAAAAAATAACAATTAAAAACAATTTTTTTTCTTTTGTTCTTTAAAAATTCATAATTTTTTTATGTTGACTGGAACTTTATAGCAATTTTTTACTATTCCATTTTTTGTCTATCAGCTCGACTTTTCGAGATATACCATTATGTCCAAAATGAAGGCACTTCCTCTACATATATTACACTGGGGAACAGTAATTTTGCGGCATGGTAGCTTAAAGTCAATTCTGTATAAGACTAGTGTGCTGAATACTAGAAAATTTTGAAAATAAGAGGAATTTAGGTAAAAAATTTAGTAAACTAAAAAAAACTTTTTTCATTAAGGTGTTTTGAGTATAAAAAATTATTTTAAACGATCAGGTCAAAAACTTTATTCATTCTTAAACATAAAAAATGTCATAAAACTTTATTCTTTTTTGAAATGAACTCAATTCGAAATGAACTCAATTAAGGTCAATTAGTAGTCCAAAGGTATGTGCATATATATATATATATATATATATATATATATATATATATATATATATATATATATATATATATAAGCTAGCAGGTATAATTGGAACAAAACAAAAATAAACTACTTATTTTTTGCCTGAATAACTAGTTATTTTTGTTCGAGTTGTCCACAAATTCATGTAGTTATTTTTTGACTCTAGGGATACTCAAAAATATGTACATAAACGAAAATAAAAATAAAATAAAAAACAAAAAAATTTTGCCCTCAGTGAGATTTGAACTCGGACACAAATTAACTATTCGTTTTTAATGACTAACGTCTTACTCAGTACACCATCTCGCACTTAATTTTCTAAGTGACAAAAACTTTTTTTAGTATAAAATATCTTTTTAGACATTTTGTTATAAAAAAACTAACAGCAACAGAATGGGTTTGAACCAACAACCTTCTGGTTGCTAATCCAGCACTCTAGCCAACTCATCCACGTGATTGCAATATTACTGTACGATTATACTATTGAGTAGTTATTTATGTAATACTAGTAGGCAAATAATAATGTCACCTCATTACCGTGAAACTACTTTAATAAGTAGTTGTCATTACCGAAAACCAAAAAGTTTTTGCTGGGTATATACATTCAACACAAAAAAAGTTCAATTTTGTTCCAACATACACATTAAAAAATGTTTTTCTTATGGAAATCGCAATTTTTATCAATTAAATTTTCTCAGTAAATTGTGAACAAAATCAAAAGTTCTGCACCGATTGCAATGAAATAAAGCTCATTTCAATCGAAATATGCTTAACTAAATGTTTTTAGATCAAAACTGTGATTTTTGTCGCATTTTTATTTTTAATAAATTTTTAAAGAACAAAAAGTTTTTTAAATGTTTTTTTTTTCTAAAATATCTCTAAAACTACTAGGCAAATTTGAAAACAATGTAAGCATGGCTTAAAGATAATATTGTTGCCGAGTTTCGGATTTTTTTTTTTTTAACTGAATATGGTCAACTGTTTTCAAGTTATTCCAATATATGCTGTGAAAGTGCCTTAATTTTGGACATAACGGTTTATCTCGAAAAGTCGAGCTGATAGAGAAAAACGAAAATTAGATTTGAAATCAGCGACCTCATATTAGTAAAAATTTGCGGTAAAGTTCCAAGCAGCACAATGACTGTGCCCCAGTGTTACTTTTTGGTATTCTCTAAAAAATGTCGACGTTGATATTGTACTGAAACAACTCTTATTTTGTCGTCGTCAAATTTGAGTTTAAAAGAGTTTAAAAGAATAAATCATAAAAATAGAAAAGGTACATACATAAAACAAAAATACATTTTACTAAATTTTGCTCTGAAATAGTAAATAAAAGTCTATTTTAATAACTGTTTTTTTTTATATTTCATTTATATTTTATTCATATTGTAATAAACGTGAGAACTTTGTCGTGTTTCTCTCTCTTTTAAAAACGGTAAATTCCATTTTAGAAATGTATGGTAAACAAAAACAATTTTTTAAACTTTGTTTTTGTTTTAATGGATATTTTCACTTCTTCGACGCGTTTTCAGGAATAGACACCATTGGTGTCTTAATTTTGAAAATAATTTAATGAAATTTAGCACACATGTCTTTTATGGTTTAAGGACGAACTCTATTGAAATTGGTTATGATCGGTCCATTATTTCACTAAAACCTCACTCAAATATCTCTTCTGAATAGGGGTTTAACGATCATAAATACCTTAAATATAGGAATATTTAATTGAAATTTGGCATATACAAGCTTTTTATACGATTTGTATGCCAAATTTCAAGCGGAACGGTCTATAATTGACCATAGCATCTATAATTGACCATAACGTTCATAAATTCCATAAAAATGTTAGAGTTAAGATACAAATAAGTTTTACATAAGTAGAAATCACAATTTTATCACATTCGGTCCATAATAAACCATAGGTCCCATATAAGGCTCATTTCCGGGAATGCATAAATAACATAATATAATGCATATGTATATGTTTATATGTTGATAATTATAGGTTAAAAATTGATCAGAGTCCCCGAATTTTGTTGTACATACAAAATGGTGTAGGTAGTTGGGCTTGACCGACTATATTTTTCCCACTTGTTTTTTGTTTAAATTTGAAATGAAATTATCAACAAGAGATGCAAATTTCTGAAAAGTTTTAATATGAAAGTAGTTGTTCCAATATAGTCTAGTCTATAGTCTGGTATTGTATCGCCTAGTATTCGGTATAGACTATATAGACTACTCTATAGTTCAGTTTGTAATGTATCCCATAGTCTAGTCTATAACTTAGTTTATAGTCAGGTTAATAGACTAGTCTAAACTATAGTCTGGTCTATAGTCCAGTATATAGTCAAGTTTATGGTGTAGTCTAGACTATAGTCTAGTATACAGTCTAGTTTATAATGTAGTGCATAGTCTATATCTATCAATAGTCTAGTATAATTTTGCTTATAGTCCAGTCTGCAGTCTAGCCTATAGTCTAGCAAATAGCTTTTTTATTGTTTAGTATTTAGTAGATTAGTATTTCGCATTTAGTAGGTTCTATATTATATAGTTATCTATAGTCTAGTTTACAGTCTATCCTATAGTCTCTAGTATAGTCCATAGTCTACAGTCTATAGTTCAATCTACAGCCTACCATGTAATTTACACTGTAGTCTAGTCTGCAGTCTATAGTTCAATCTACAGTCTAGTTTACAGTCTATACACAGTAGTTTTCCGCTGAAAAAATTTGGGAAGACAACTCAAACAGTGCGTATTCATGAGCTGAATGCAGAAAAAAAATAAAATAAATTGCTCTTTAGTTCTCTACCAGCATATTAAATCAAGGGTGTGGTGGTACACTTGATCAACAAAAAAGCTTGATATTTTTAATCATAATTTTCAATAAAAAAAAAATAATAATAAATGTCTTTCCTGTCTTGTTGAATTCTTTAATAGATATTCTATTTTTATATTTAAGTAGTAAATTGTTGTAAAGGGCATAATTAAGGTTAAAAATTATTTAAATCAACTTTTTGTTCATATCCTTTGAACTCTTAAGTCCTTTAGGCGATTTTCTTTTACATAACATTGTAGAAAAAAAGTCCTTCAAATACGACATATTTTCTATGTTGTTATGACATCACACTTTTATTTTCTTTTCAAAAAGAAACCTGTATATTTACCATAACATTTTAGAAGAAATTGTATAAAAGAAAATTTGCAAACAAATGTTGCCAAAGTAACAAAAGGAGAACATTAAATGCAGTACTACACAATTAGCAAATATATGAGCCAAAATCTCCCACATTTTATAAACATTAGATGTACTACTATAGATAAAATTACACTAAACATAAGAGAGGAATTTGGCGCCATCACTAAATATTTCTCTTCAACACATGCCAGCGTAACTGGCAACTCTTATGTGTCATTTAGTGTTTGACTATTTTGCGGATTTTTCGTCGTTAACAAGAGTAGTTCACTAACGACTCTCTATGAAATGACAACAACGATAATAATAAACAAAGTAATTTAGCAAAAAAAAAGCAACAGTTTTACCAGCAATAATAACAAAAACAAATAATAGTGTGTATTTAAAAATAAAGAAAAGTTAATAATAATACAACATGAATTTTCCGCAATTGACTGACTGACTTTTTGTAACATTTTATTTTTATAAAAATAGCAACAATTAATTGCAAACAAATTCAATTATATACCATAATTAAATATTAACTAGAACTGAAGATAAGTAAACTACAATAGTGAATAATAATCATGAAAATATGTGTTACTGGTTTAATTTAATTTCGTATTTGTTATGATTCGTTTAATAATAAATGAATTCACAAATAAAAGAATTCTTTGTCGTCAATATTCCAATAATTAAATCAAACACTTGCTTTATTTTTTTTTTTCTAATCTCTATTAAATACTTTTATTATGTACAAGTATTATTATTTATTAATAAACGCGTAATAGAAATAAAAATTTCTTGATAACAAATGGAAATGATTTGTGTTTGAAAGTGCAGTGCATAAATAATTTAGTACAAATAATAAAAAGAATTATATAATAAATGCATAATAAGAAAATTTCTATTAATCATTAGACAAATCAATAATTATCTTAAAGTACAAATTCTTTTTTTCTTGTATGTTTTTGGCGAAAAATATGTAAACAAAAACATATACGTTCTTATTTGGACTACAACAGGTGAGCAATTCCTATAGTTTTTTCCTAATGCCCTACGAATTAATATGGGTTTGTGTGGAAGTAAACATTTATATTTTAAACACGTTTTAGCCACTTTATACGGTTATTTTTTTTTTCATAAGTTTGCTTTCGTTGTTAATGTTGAAAAAAAGTAATAAAAAAATAAAATATTTTATGTATGCATGTATGTATGTGTGAATTTTTTCGGTTGTTTACATTGTGGTGTTCTATTGTTTTTGTTTTATCAATTATGGGTGTTCAATGATAGATACGTGCGTCCCAACCAGTGTTGGCAGTGAATTTTTTAAAAATACCTACGGCTAATCAAAAAAGCTGGTTTTTCCTTACGCATCAAACAAATTTCCGCCACAAAAAAAATCTCTACACCTTTTAATCAGCAAAATAAAAGAATGAATTATAAAATATATTAATATAAATTATATTGGCACTGAATTCTTTTACAATACTGTTTTTAAATTTATCAGCCTGCCCCGCGATGTCCAACGAAAAATTCGTTTCGACAAATTATGTGAGAAACAACAAAAAAATTTTAAATTTATTTTTTATTTTAAATATAAATTGTCGAAACAAATTTTTCACTCTACATCGTGGGACAGGCAGTATATTTTTTTCAAAAACATTTCCTGGATTTAAGAAAAATAATTATTTTTTTTATCGAAAATTAAACTATAGAAAATAAGATTTACTAAACTTTATCTTCTAATGTGTGTATTTTGTTTTTTGACAATAAAATTTCTGACGATCGAACTAAATACCCAAATTACCGTTACTGAACCTATCTCTATTATTCGTTTTTTAAAGCATCACTCAAGTAACGTTAGAGAGGTATGATCGTTTTTTTTTTCTTAATTTCTTATTTCATTTAACTTTTACTGCAAGGCTTATGCATTTAGAGCTGCATTTGCTGCTTTATAACAGGTAGTTAGTTTTGTTCAACTTATTTTTTTTTAATTGTCTTATTCTGTATTGCAATTACATTCAAATTTTGTATGTTTCCACTACGTTAACTGGCCAAAAGTAATCGGGATTTGTTTTGGCCATTATTAAAATTATAAAATTCTACTTTAAAACAAAGCACTGTGGGAAATGCTAAAATACTGGCTGATCATAAATATTTTTTGAAAAATTTTAAAATTTTTAATTAACGGTGAAACTAAGATCTCATGTACTATTGCGTGAAAATATTGCATAATTTCATCTAATATAACTGTTAAAATATTTGCTAAATTTAGTATATTTAAAATAAAAATTTGTTGAACAAAACAGAGCACATTTTAAAGAGTATTATTTTTGGAATATAATTTATACTATTTTAAATCGAGAACTTTGCGTAGATTTTATTTTTAGTAATAAATTTTAAAAACAACAGTACCGTGGTTAAAATTTTTTACAGTTTATATTCAAATATTTTAGGGGAAAAATAATTTTTAATAGAAAGCGTATTTATTGCTCCCTTTAAATCCGCGTTTAAATCAATATGAAACGAAAGATTGATATCTCATGTATTGGATTTTTGAAATTTTATTAGCAGATATCTGCAAAATATTATATTTTTTTAATTAAAATGGAATTATGTACTTCAAAAAACGAATTTTCATTAAAATATATTATATTTCATAGAATTCAAATAATTTATTACAATGAAAATGTGTACGAAGCTAGAGGAGATAATACTAATGTACTCGTCATACGACGATGGACGGCAGCGGTGTTAGCAGCTTAAAAATCAATCATTTGTTTACAAAAATTGACGTCGGAAATTTTAAAAAAATTGTTATAAATTTAATTTGGCAATGCTGTGAGACGCGACCACGCGTCAAATTTAAATTTGTTTTAACTTTTTTTATATGGACCGTGCATCCGTGCGAGAAATCCTGAAAATTAACCTTTTGCCCTGAATAGTGTACTATTTTCATGGTTTAAGTCAATTAAAGTATTTACACTAATTTTTGAAGCCCCCAAGGCTTGAACGTTCCCACCCTCATTTTTCTAAATGTCAAAAATTTTTAATACGAGTATAATTTAAACTTATGTGATCAAGTAACAATAAATTTAAAATTTAAAGAGAGTTTGTCAAATAATTTGCAGATCGATTCTGTTATCACTGTCTGACATTATGTTTTAGTGTTGCCACAATTTACTTCACACCATTATTACCCCTATTAAATAATGCTCGTTAGTCATTGTTATTGTTGAATTACTTGACGTATTTGTTGCTTAAAACAAAGAATAAAATAACAAATTAAAGCGCTATATTGGGTTGTGCCGAATCTTTTATACCCTTCACCACTTTACCAAGAAATAAAAAGAAATATTATGCCTTAATATTTTCAATTTATACTTAGAAAAAAAAAAATACATATTTTTGTTCCACAACCATTCCTGGTTAAAAAAGAAACAACGTATTTATCATACGTATATTTACATGTTTTTGTATGTATATACAAACAAACTGCAAATACATAAAACGACAACACATTAATATTCATTATAATACTGCTGTTGTCAATTAAACTGCTTGCTTATACAAAAAACAAAAACACTAGTAACATAAATGTTTGTGTGTGTATGTTATTAACAGATATTTTCAGTTTTTGGCCCATAACTTGGTTGCTATTTTAGGTTTTGGATATCGGTCAAAAATGCGTTTTGACCGTTATCTCTGTAACTAAAGGACCGACTGAGTTCATTTTTCTGAATTATATAATGTATGTATATATATATATATATATATATATATATATATATATATATATATATATATATATATATATATATATATATATTATATAATTCAGTTATCGGTGGACTTCATAGACGCCGGACAGACGGACATCGTTCTATCGACATTATTTCTTATAAGGATCCAGAAGATATAAACTTTTTTGTTTTCCGATGAAAATTTTCAAAATTACAAACGGATTGACAAACTATCAATACTCTTTACACCTGTGGTGAAGTTTACAAAAGTATATAAATAAGTACAAACTTGTATTTGTAGTGTTTGCTTTTATTTTCATTATTTTGTCTTGTGCAATATTTTTTTTAAATATTTTTTTTTGGTTTGGCGCAACAAGTTCAAGGAAATTACATTGCACATTCATAAATTTAGTTGGTTGTTTGGTCGGTCGGACACATAAAGTTCACTCAAGTGCACAATTCTCGTTCGTAATCTTTGACGTTAAACAAAAGTCAAGTGATTTCTATATTGTGTGAATTTTTATTTTTTATTATGTAGTATATATATATATATATATATATATATATATATATATATATATATATATATATATATATATATATATATATATATATATATATATATATATATGTATATATATTAATTCATTTCATATTGTATTTTACTCGTATGTAATATTTGTATGTAATGTTTTGTAAATGATGTTTTTCCACATTATGTTTATACATGAGTTTAAAAATAGTTCATATAATAGTTTTAAATTTACTTAATAATTGTACGTGTTTACAGGTTGCTGTGGTCCGTTAATTTACATCAGAGATGATATTTATTACAAAATTTAGCGATAACGTGGAAAATTTTTACTTTTTTAAGAATTTAAGTTATAAACATTTTTATATTTTTATATTTTTTTTTGTATAATGAATGAAAATCTATGTCTTATGAAACATTGCTGATTGCTGGTACTTTTTAGATATAAATTGTACCTACTGCAAATCATTTTTTATATTGTTATCCACAACTGATTTTTTCTTTTTTTAAATTTATGACATCAATTATTTATTCTATTTTTAAACAAAATGTCATTATTTTATTTAAAACGTTAAATTTATATGTAAATATTTTATATGGGCAAATAATATCTACAGACTATTTGTTAGTTACTTTTTTTTTTTTGATATATTTTTCAATTATCTGCTCTACTTTTTGCCATAAATTTAATTAAATAAAATAAAGAAGAAGAGAAAAGAATTGTAAATTGATATTGTATACACATTTATATTTAGTTTTGTATATTTGTACAATTGAATTTTTCCAACGTGCTATTACATACATATAGACTTTTGTGTAAAAAAAGAAATTTAAATATTTTATTAGGGTTTTTAATTTCCCGACATTTTTCAACTCCCGGGAATCAGGATTTTATTTGAGGTATTCCCGGGAATTCCCGGTTATTAGGGGAAAATACAATATTATTTAAAAAGCATGAAAACTAAACAAAAAGGCTATATCTATATATATAACATTTTTTGTCAGTTGTTCGTAGCTTTTAACGGAAGAAAACTTTGGAAAATCCCTCCGGAAAAGTCGGAAAATTGGAAAAATCGAGTTTTTGTATGAAATTTTGTGTGAAATTATTCCTTAATAGCTTTCCAAATCTAACAATAGAAAGTTCTTAGTGTAATTCATGGAAAATTGCGGAAAATTGGAAAATCTCTCCGCAAAAGTCGGAAAATTGGAAAAATCGAAAATTGATTTTTTTGTACGAAATTGTGCAACGGTACGCGGTTGTCCGTCAAAAAGGCAAATTCAAAGGAGAGGAAGTCCTTATCCCACGAATTCCCATTATTCCAACTGACCTTCCATTCCAATTCAAGCGGATTCAGTTCCCCGTTCGATTGACATTTGCGATGACAATCAATAAATCGCAAGGCTTATTACTAGAAGTCTGTGGGATTAATCTCGAATTTCCCTGTTTTTCGCACGGTCAGCTGTACGTTACATATTCGCGTGTTGGGAAACCGTCTTCGTTATTTGTTTTTGCGCCGGAAAACAAATCGAAAAACATTGTTCATCAAATCGCTCTATACTGATTCCATTCAAATAAATCACATTGAAAATTTAAATATTTGTGTTGTATTATTACTCTAATGTTTGTCTGAAGGCTTAAAATTGGGGCGAGGCGAAGTTCGCCGGATCCGCTAGTTTTACATATAATTTGCACGCAAATATATCTATCTATCTATCTACTTTGAAATAAAAATATATGTTTGAAGATGACTTTTTAAATGTAATAAATTGTAATAAGTATTAAAAATAGTTTTTAATAAATGTTTCTGTTAGGTTATTAATCTATATATATAAAAGAAAGTGATGTTAGTTACTATTGTTATAACTCAAGAACGACTAGACCGATTTTGATGATTCTCACCAATTCGGACCGGTCACCGGCCAGAAAAGGATAATACGAAAAAAAATTCGCGAAAAATCCGCGATAAAAAAAAAACTCTTTTTTGTCATAATTTCTTTGCCTTAATAATCATTAAAAATATTTTTTTTAATACAAATTATAACAATTACTGTTTCTGTTTCTATCGAAACGCTTACTTTTTTGTGCAATTTGTTTTCTGGTGGTGGTGTAGAATTCTATTTCCAAACGGTAAGTTCCGCGATAAAAAAAAAACTCTTTTTTGTCATAATTTCTTTGCCTTAATAATCATTAAAAATATTTTTTTTAATACAAATTATAACAATTACTGTTTCTGTTTCTATCGAAACGCTTACTTTTTTGTGCAATTTGTTTTCTGGTGGTGGTGTAGAATTCTATTTCCAAACGGTAAGTTCCGCGATAAAAAAAAAACTCTTTTTTGTCATAATTTCTTTGCCTTAATAATCATTAAAAATATTTTTTTTAATACAAATTATAACAATTACTGTTTCTGTTTCTATCGAAACGCTTACTTTTTTGTGCAATTTGTTTTCTGGTGGTGGTGTAGAATTCTATTTCCAAACGGTAAGTTCCGCGATAAAAAAAAAACTCTTTTTTGTCATAATTTCTTTGCCTTAATAATCATTAAAAATATTTTTTTTAATACAAATTATAACAATTACTGTTTCTGTTTCTATCGAAACGCTTACTTTTTTGTGCAATTTGTTTTCTGGTGGTGGTGTAGAATTCTATTTCCAAACGGTAAGTTCCAAGTAAAGCTCATCATTTAGTGAGGTTGTGATATTTAAAACCATTTGTTGTATTTTTGGCATTCGTTATTAAGTGTTATTCACAATGCCGCGACCCCGGAGATCTAATATTTCGCGTCGAACACGTAATGCAAGTACTTATCGTAATATCGTCAATCAATTGAATATATATGAACGAGAAATCACACGAGAACAACCCCGTATTAGTTTGGCCCGACTTCGTACATCACAAACGCAGGAAGAAAGGCAGGCGAGAAATGAAACGGCTCGGTTAGCAATGAGAAATCGTCGAGCAAATGTAGCAATTCAACAACTTTAAAATTTTTAATCAACGCATAAGAAGAATTGCTTCAAGTTCTGATTTGAATCAAGCAGCGTTCCATTACAACTGCAATTTCGACTACAGCTCTCATCATTCCGTTCAAAAAAAAAGACATTGTCTATCCGCTAACCTTAAGATGAAGTAATAAATAAATATAAATTCAAATTTGCCTTAAATACATGCGTATATTTTTTGATTGAGCCCACATCTACATCATATTTAAATTCTTCTGTAAAAAACACTTTATAATAGGTATTCCTTAGATTTTTATTTAAAGGTCGTAAATTTCGTTAAAATATCAATTTAAATCGTTCAGTAATACAACACTAATGTTTGCTTAGGGCCAGCAACGCGGCTCGGGTCAGCTAGTAAAATATACATTTTTACCCATAATTCATAAACAAATTTTAAATTTAAAATACATTTGAGAGACAAATTTTGTGTGAAAAATTTATTTTAAAGGGCATTTTAAATTTAAAAGTTTTTTGTGTTAATGTTTTCAAAATGCTTACTTGGAAATTCATTGTTATATTAAAAATATTTTCATACCTAGTTAGTTTTAAAAAACTAAAAAAGTTTTACTATTTAAGCATCTGGTTATTCATCATCGATAATGGAAACTTATAGAAAGAATCTTGGATATCGTTCGTCACAGTCACAGAATTTTTTTTTAAGAAATCATAAATAAGAATGTCTTCGAGAAAAAAATTTTTTTTGAAATCTCATTTGGACCCTGATCGATTTCCCCGAAACATAAAAATATCATTTTTTTTAGTCTTAAATATAGAAAATTAATGTGTAAAAATTGTTGAATGTGAAAGGTTAAAATAAAAAATCTTACAAAACTGTGTCGTATATTCACCTAAAATTAGCGAGGTTTTCTCAGTTTTGTGTTTTAATGGTAGTAGTTTCAAACATGGAGAATTTTCAAATATTTAAGTAGTTTGTCAATTCAGTATTTTCTAGTTCGGCAATCATTTTTTCTGGTATTATAATAAACTATTTAGAATTAATTACATCGAACTGGGTGCAAAGAAATGTAGTCGTCTAACCGCATATTTGCTTGGTTATGGTCAATTAAAGTTTTTTTTTTTTTTATATAATTTTTGATTTTTAAAAATTTTAAAAATTCTCATTTTTTTGGTAGTTTTTTATTTCTCGGGATTCCCAACAAAAAAATTCCGGGAATCGGGAAGTGAAAAATTGTCAAAATTCCCGGGAAATTCCTCGGGATAAAACCCTATATTTTATTCAAATACTAAATACTTTAGAATATTTAGGTAAGTATGCTAATATGTACGCATTCTAGGGTAAATTTTGAAAATACTTACATAAATTATTGATCAAGAACGATTGATTATTTGGTATACAAAAACAATTTATATTAATGAAATTAAGGTCTTGAATTGCTAGTTGAAAATATATATATCATATGAGAGAATTCTCATTTATGTAATATTTTTAAATCTTTACACACAATACCTTAAAGAAAAACGAAGAGTTCGTTACCTCTCGAATCCTAAAAAATAACTAGAAATTGAAGTCTTTCTAAATAATAGACCGTATTGACACATCATGAAATATAAATTATTTACACTTACAAAATTCTTCTTCAAATTTAAATTTAATTTAATTTTCTTTCTTTAAATTTCTTTAAATTACAATTATATTCTAGATAAAAACATAATAAAATTATAACTCAGCTAAGGTAACATGAATTATGTCACGTTTTGTTTTAATGCAACTTTTAATGTGAAAATCAACTGTAAAAAAGATTTTATTACAAAGACATAATTAATCAGGTTCTTGTTTCGAGAACATTTTGTAATATTTATATGAAATACTCGTAATATGCTAATTCTGCAGTAAAATATTTGCTTAACCCCTGATGAGACGAAATTTTGAAAACTTTATTTTGGAAATTGGTACTTTTTGAAAGATAATATTTTTTTTAATTAAAACTTCTTTCGAAACTGGTATTTTTATTTAATTTTTTCTTTCGATAATTGGTACTTTTTTTGAAGATAAATGCTGATTTTTTTAAACTTTTTTTTTTAACTTGATTTTTCTTAAACCATAGTTTTTTGTAAATTGATTTTTTAGCTTATTATTTTCAAAATGTCATTTTATTGGAAAGCGTATCTTTTTTAATTTATTTATTATAAAAATAGATCTCACGTTCAAAATAGATCTTATATTCAGACAACAAAATTAGTGTGAACAAATTTTCGTGTTATTTTGCTCAAATCTGGGCTTCTTATGTATCGATTTAGATGATATTCAACAACAAAATTTCCAATATTTTGATACATGTTTAATACATGTCTTTAAGTTGTCGTGAGCCTTCAGAAAATGGATTTCAACAGGCGTATGGATAAACGAACGTCATGTTTCGTCGTTTCATACTAGATATGGAGATAAAGTAGTCGGTAATCGCCGCAATTGACTGTCAAAAGCGAGGTCTTTCATTTTGAGGCAGAACAGAGATTCTCAGAAGCTTTTAATTTACGACCCTCTTTTTATATTATAACCAGAGCACGACTCATAGTTTTTAAGTAATAAATAATTCTGAATAGAGATCGCACTATCAAATAGTATGAAGATCGGTTCATAATTCATTAACTCTGTTTAAGTAAATAATTTTAACACATATAAATTTGTTATAAATATTGGCAAAACAAGACACGTGAAAATACACATAATTCCAGAAAAAAAGGAATGTACTTTTAAAAGAATAACATTTTCAACACTTTAAAAATAGAACTGAGAGTAGTTTTGTAACGACTATTGCAAAAATCTATTTTAAGTAAATAAGGTAATTATTTTTAAGAAAAGCACTAACTTAAAAGTGTTTCATAAAAAATATATAAATCTTACACTAAGAAGACAACTACAAAAGCAGTGAATAAGAATCATAAAAACTAAACATTCTGCTAATGACAACCAAGGATTAGAATTATTATATTTTACATGACCATACAATTAATTCGTCGGATTATTGTGCATGGAAGCTATACTGGACACGATGTCTCATGAAATTCATTTTGGAAATAGTTGTCTAGGAATCTCTTCATCTTGACTGATAGGACAGGACATTTAACATTAGGCTGCGACAATGGTACGAGACAGCATGTATTCCTGTGTGGTTTATGTGTTGCATTGTGCAGTTCATGTTAAAAGAGGTTACGCAATACAGTTCTTTATAGTCCCAAGTGTAATTGCAACTGACATCGCATAGGAAATTCTTGAAGCTGATCCTAATGTAGCTAGTTCGTTCGCCTGTTTATTACCAAACTAAGGAACGTCAGAGAGTTGATTTAACCTTGACAGGTCTTCGTTACTGTGCTACATATTTTGTAAATGACAAATATTTCAGCTTAAAATACAGTGCAGTCATCAGGGAGACGATATGAAATATTATCTCAAATTCATCCAACCCACTGTTCATCTTAGAGCTGTTAGTATAAATTCTTATATCATAGTTTTCTATGAGGTTACCTTGAACCATTCACTCCTGGAGGGAACTAGAATTTTGAACACTCTATCAAACGCATGTAAGGAGTAACATAATCAGAAAGTTGGTTCAGGATCAGTGGAAATATGGTTAAAATGCTTCATGGCCGTCTATTCTTGATCTCCAACATCATTATGTTTTGAGTCTCACTGCGCTACTGGCAGATATGTGAATTATGGGAACGAGGTGTAGAAATGCTTCTGAAGGATTAGTCTGTATAACTGGTTAACTACATATTTTATCTTTGTTTGCACTTCACCATATTAGAGATCACTATATATTATAGTTGTATACATCCATTTAACCATTGTGCGCCGAACTTCTTATAACAGGTATAGTAAGCTATCGCAGCCTTATTTTCTCTATGTAAATACCTAGATACATATTTCGCACTATTTGAAAGGAAAATATCTTCGTTCCTTAACCACGGTGGTTGAAACCTTGATTCTTGTTATTATCAGCACCAGTTCGGTTTTGTTTGGATTTACTCGCAAACCGCTTTTTTTGCCCAGTAGCTGAGTAAATTCTAAGCATAATATCGCTAATAAGCCCTGATGCCAATATCACAACATTTACCGCATAAGCAACGATCTTTATCCCTTTATTGTCCAGTTCCACAAGAATCCAGTTAACCACAGTAAGCCAAAGCTTATATCTATATCTAAAAATGTTGCTAGTGTGTATTGTTTAAATTTCACGGATCTCTCTATTATTTTTCTATTAATTTTTATTTTTTCCACAATATTTTTCAATATTTTTTAAATATTAAAAAAAAAAAAATTAAACAAAATAATAACATTTTACACCTTATTTGTAAATAGTGTAGTTAATCTGGAATTGTTTTCTTAAGTTAGTAAGTTACAAATAAGAAGTGCATATAAACGAAGTTATAACTCTTATGAACTAGAGCTGTTTCCGTAGAGCGACCTTTTAGGTGGGCATGCTGACTGCTGGAGAAGCGTGTAGCTGCTGAAAAGATGAAAGATTTATTGGTGGAAAGTCTTTCGCATTCTCGTGACTTCTCTTGCTAATTTTTGGAATGAAGTCATCCTTCCTTTTAATGTACATACCTAGCAAAAACTTTGTTTTCCTGGTAAGCTAGCAGGTTTAATTGGAAATAAAAATAAACTACTTATTTTTTTGCCTGAATAACTAGTTATATTTGTTCGAGTTGTCCACAAATTCATGTAGTTATTTTTAGACTCTAGGGATACTAAAAATATGTACCTAAACAAAAATAAAAAAAAACAAAAAAATATCGTCAGATTTGAACTTAGGCACAAATTAACCATTTGTTTTTAATGGCTAACATCTTACTCAGTACACCATCACGCACTTAATTCTCTAAGTGACAAAAACTTTTTTCAGTATAAAATATCTTTTTAGACAATTTATTATAAAAACCTAACAGCATCATAATGTGGTTGAACCAACAACCTTTTGGTTGCTAATCCAGCGCTCTAGCCAACTTTTACTACTTTAATAAGTAGTTGCCATTACCGAAAACCAAATAGTTTTTGCTGGATATGTTTGATTTTATTCTCCCTTAGCTAGAATTTTACTGAGTCTAGCTGATTGGTTGGTGTTATTTATAGATTCGCAGACTCTCTCTTTCTCTTTATCGCGAAATGGCTGTCACGATTTACTTCAGAAGCTTTCATGTAAGGCTTTACGTTTTATTTTTTGTAGTTTAGATAGCTCCGAGTTCGTCCGAATGCTTTAATTATAGTTTTGCTAAGGCTTTCTTCTATTTGCTCGAGATCAGTTATCGAATGTTCGAAGTCTGGGAAGAGAACACATTCTGAGAGAAATTTTAATCGCGATAAAGGTAAGCATATAATTATAACACTATTTCCCATAATTTCCCTATCTGGGTTTATGGTATTAAATCCCCTAATAATACAAAGTTCAAAGTTTATTTTAATTTACACTTAATATATAGTTCTGTGTTTGGATTACTTCACCAAACAAAACATAATCATTTGTTTTGAAATTTGATTCAAATTATTTACAAATTAAATTCTCATTTAGCCTACCCCCTAATGGGTTTATGTATTTTCGTTATAAACTTTTAAAATTAAAATATTTAATGACTGAAAAAAAAAACTGTTTAATGTTTACGTATTCTTTTTATTTATTTTTTAATTTCAAAGGTTCTTTTTGATTTATTCCGTTTAATTTTTTTTTTGTAACATACTAATGAATCGGCATAAAGTTTTGCTGATTGTTTTTTTTTTTTTAATTTTGTTTTATTTTCAATATTTACGAATTGACAAAGAAATACAGTGTGAATGTAATATTCGTACAAAGTTAAATAAACTTCCATGTAGAATATAAGTTTGGAAATCACCTTGCCGCTATAAACAAAAAAAAAAAAAAAAAAAAATAATAATAATAAAAAATTGAAGGTTGAACTTAAATAAATATTGTATGGAGAAGTTAGCATACATGTATTATGGAGTGTGAATAAGAAGAGTTGAAGACAGAAGCAAAGCTTTAATATGGAATGTAATGAAAATACAGCAGAATTCGGTTTATTATGAAATCGAATTAAAACTTTAGGATTGTTTTTTTTTTCATTTTAAAATCTAAAATTCTCTATTCAGATGCAAAATGTCAAAATACATTCATAAGCCTAAAAATTTCATAAGGTCATCTTAAGAGTGGTCTAAATATGAAGATATTTTAAACAATTTTTTAATCCATAAAATGTTTCCACTTAAAAAAAAAATAAATAACGGTAGATATGACAGTTAAGATTTTGAGAGGGACGGAAATGAGGAAGTCAGTGTCAAAATGACATATGATTCAAAATATGATTAAGATCAATTTTTATAACTTACTATAGCCAGACTTCACTGTAGGCGAATGATATTTTCATTTATCATCAAAACTATTCAATCTAGTAGTTTTGATTTCATTATTTTTTTGTATCTTTGTTCTCTTTATCACGGTGTTTAACAGCACCATCAGCAAAAACATAATTCGTTAAGAATCAGAAGAAGTTAATGAAGGGGTAAATAAAAAACTTTTTGTGCTGCGTAAACTTGAAATTCTGTGTAGTAACGTTTATTTGTTTATTTTTTTCACTTTTTAAAAAATTTTCTTTGTTTGCTTTTTTATGCGGTTTTCTTTATTCATATTATAATTGGGCCTCCAAATTTATTATTTGTGCTGATAGTATTGAAAGCTCCAACAACATAATAAAAATAATAGTAAAAAAATGTGTTAACGTGTTTTGCATCGGCAATTTTTAGTTTAACATTTTTATTTTTTTTTATTTTTTTCATTAACCACTAATACTTATACTAAAGAGCAAGTTGGTTTTAAGACCTAATCTTTTAAGTGTGTGATTTTTTTTTATTATTTTTTTTTTCGCTGTTGTTGGCAATTTTGTTTACATTTTACAGTCGAGTGATGGTGGGGGGAAGGTTTCCCCAGTTGTGTGGTGTAATTAAGTTTAATAAATTGTAAAAAAAAGTTGTGTATTTCCGCAATGACGATGAAACCCTCATAAAATTTTCAATATTAAGAAGCAACAAAGTCTGGTGGAAGCAATGCGATGCTTAGTAAATTGAAAAAACTTTCAAAATTGCTAATTGATTTCGTTTTACAAAAGTTTTACTTTTTTAGTGCTACGGCAAGGCATTCAAAATAAAACATTAACAAACTTTTTCCATAATCATTTTGACTGGCAAAATCGAATGTTTCTAAGAAGTTTATTTCGCACAAAAATCATGCCTTATTAATGCTCATCAGTAAGTGATTCCGTAATATACACTCCCTTACAATATCGCTTCTAGACAAGCCATAATTTTTGCTAGGGTATATTATCTAAACATGGCTATCTTATGTGGTGTCCCATTTAACCCTTGAATGCGCAATTTTTTTATTTTTGAGCTAAACTAATTTTTTTTCAATACAAAATTTATATAAAAATTTTATAATTTATATATAATTTATATTAAGAAACAATAATAATTATATTTTTCAAAATTTTTAATAAAAAAAATGTAATGAGTCATATATGAATCAGATAGCAAAAAATGTTTTCATAAACTAAACAATAAACTGTCACAAAAGTACTGATTTCAATATTTTAGGAACTGCCAATAATATTGATGCTTATATTATTCGGTTAAAATATTATAACACAAAAAATGGTCATATTGATGAAAATGGTCTTTTGACGATTTGTTTTCTTTTGTCCCAAATTTGATGATGTTTCCTAAGATTTAGAACTATTTTGAATATTTTTTAATATATATATATATATATATATATATATATATATATATATCTAAAAGTAAATTAATCATATTAATTATTAAAATAAATGTAAACTTTTTATATTACTTGGAATTGAGTAAATGATTCATTTATAGAAAAAATTATGAGAAATAATATTCTATGAAATGGCAAATAAACATTTTGCAGACAAAAAAAAAAAAACATGTAATTTTTATTAAAACTTTTAATTTCAATATTAAGGCATTCGAAATCCTTAAATAGCAGTACTAAGTATCCAAAAACATTCATTTATTCAAACATGAATTCATTCGAAACTAAATTTCGTATATCGTCGATGCGCTTACATAAAGGCCATACTACTTGATTTTAATAATCAGCCGACTATATGAAATTAATGTAATTCTCATTAATTTATTTTTAATTTGAAATTTAATTATATATAAAATAAATTATTATCAAACAAGTTCGAGTGCTATATTCTGCTGTACCGAATCTTATATACCCTTCACCTGTGTTAAGATGTATTATATAAAAATGAAATACGTTATATTGTATGTAATTACAAATATATTTACCTATACTATATCTATGTAAACAATAAAAGCTTTAAATATTTGCATTTTCATATAAAGTTGAAATAGAATTAAGATTTTGTAAATCCTTATATCCTTATATATAAATAATAAAAATAAGGTGTAAGTTTGTTTGTTTATTTGTTTTTGACGTCTAAACGACTTAGCCGGAGGCTTTGTTACATCTCGACTGGACGTCACACCCACATTTTACTCCCACTTTTTTAACACTCAATCGGACGAACCAATTAGCTTAAAATAGATCGGAGCAGCATATACCCATATAAAGCAAATATTCATTATGGCATATCTAAGGAACTATCACAGTGAGAGCCCTCAAATTTCGTGAGAACCTTTATCTTATCATATCGCATTGATGAAATGAAAATAGGAAGGATATGTTCTCATCTAAAGGTCTATTACAGTGCAAGTCTTACAAATTTTGAAATTTTGTTTTTGTTTTAAATGTAAGTTAGACGAGTCGTTTTTGCGCTTGTGTTATAAAAACAGGCAGTTAAAAAGTTTTAAAAGTAATTTTCATATCAAATTTCCCATATAAAGTAAATATTAGTTGTTGCATCAAATAGAGGAGCGAAGCGTACCGGTAAAAGCTAATAAATAATAAATTTAATACTTTGGAATTTTACAAAAGTTTGCACATATTTAAGGAACATATAAATAAATAATAACTTTGTTGCAGAACAAATATTTTATAAATGTAATACAATATTAAATTAAAAAAGGGTATGGAGGAAAATTTATAGACCGATTTGATTTAAAAAACCGAAATTCGAAAAAAATATTTGTGATAGATTTATAAGAGGCCCAGAGCTTACACAGGAATGAGGCCCATAGCTTATATAGGAGCTTATACAAATCGAATAACGGGTTTTGGCCTATAACTTGGTTAATACTGGATTTACTTAGTTAATTTTTTCAACACAAGAATTCTTAAAAAAATTTCCCATTTTTCTGTGAAAGAACGAAATCTCTAGCTTACATAGATGCTTCAAAAAGTTGAAAAAAACAAATATGCCTTAGTTTATTGTGGTTGTTTTTTTAGTACCCATGAAAACAACAATTCTAAGGGAAGCAGACATTAAATAAATAAAAAAAGCAGATTTGCTAATAAATTTGTTTATTAAAAAAAAAGTTCTGGAATAATGTCTGATCTTTTGATATATATACCATATATCTATGTTATCGGGATGCTTCACAAGCGCTATTTAAACCATTTAACCTCAAAAAACCGGTTTTTTGTACATATCTCCGCCATTTATGAATTTCAATAGCATAATTCTCGAAAAGATTTCCAATCGTTTGATATATATATATTATATATATATATATATTGCAGTTATCGATGGGCCATTTCAACCGACGAACGGACTGACGACATTGTCTTATTGACATCATTTCTTATAAGATCCTGAAAATATAAACTTTTTTGCTCTCCGACGAAAATTGTGGAAATTACAAACAAAATGTCAAACTTAAATATATCCTTTGCACTGTAGTGAAGTGTATAAAAATGCATAGAAAGCATAATGGCGGATCAAACTATGTTATAGTCACTAAATTTTGACCATAATTAGAATACTAATAAAAAATTCAAAACGGCGGCGAAAATTGTTTTACTATTTGAAAAAATGTTAAATAATCACATTTACCAAATTTATGGTAAATGAACAAGAATTTTCGAATTCGGAAAGACAGAAGCAATACGGTGGATCAAAGTGGGCCACTACTCCTGAATTTTGGCACTAATTATAATACTTGGTGTGCATAAAAAATATATATCAAATGTAAGGTTTTTGGGAGCGCTGATCACGAATCTGCAATAAAAATAATAAGAAATTCAAGATAGTGGACCCAATATGGCGGTTAAAAAATATACTTTATAACTTGACGAAATTTAAAATAATTGAGTTTGACAGATTTGTGGTCACTGAATACAAATTTGTTTTTTTTCCGAGTTCGGAAAGGCGAAAGCAATATGTCGGATTGTAAGTAGCTGAATGCGAATTTTTCACCCTGTAGGACAATATTGTATTTAAATGCCAAAAAAATATACATGGTTTATATATTGTAAAGTTGTTAATAACAAATTTAAATTAGATTAGAAAAGTCAAAATGGCGGATTGGATATGGCAGCCAATTTAATTTAATTTATAGCTTTTTGCATTTAAATAGGATTTTATTATAAAGATGTTGTTTTAATAAAAAAATATTTTTATATTAACGCTATATTGGAATCGTCACTTTTATTTTTAACATTTTACGTGAACAATTAATTTTATTAATTGAATTAATATAAACATATAACAAATTGTTGTCGCCATATTGTATTCGCCATTTTTTGTTGTTGTTTTTTTTTTGAACTGTAATCATCATTAATTAACAAGATAATCAATTTGTTCATTTTCTTAATTTTTGAAAGGCCTTTTTAGTTAAAGGGCTATAGCTAACGAATTTATGAACGATCGCAAAATTTGGTAGAAAATATCCCAGGAAATCCAACAGTACTATTACTATGAAAATATCGCTTGATACTAAGCTATGAAATTTTACGATTTTGGAGAAAAATCTTATTTTTTACAAAATATATTATTATTTAAATGCAATTGCCTTATATGTTTTATATATTTTGACCTCTTTAACTTGAGAATATTTCCGAACACCTTTATGAATTATACATATTATTTATAAAAAATAAAAAATTTCAGTAAAAATTTTATATCTCGAAAAACAGTAAGTCGCGTTAATATAAACATTTATAGGCATAAAATATAAAGTATCTAAATTATAAGTTTGTATAAATTTTTTCACTCTATCTCACTCTTTTGTGTAATACAGACTCGTTATTAAAAATTTCTAAATAAATCGTGATCCATTTTGAGATTCCCTACTTTTTTAAAGAAAAAAAAAAAAAAAAAAAACACGAAAATTCAAATTTAATGGGGAGGAATGTTTATTATCATTTGAAAGAACATTCTTTGGTATTTATTTTTTGAAGATTACGTCTATCAAATGTTGGCCGCTGCTGTGTCGCAGATGGTCCATCCGTTGAGTCCAATTTTCGATGACTCGTTCGAGCATTTCGACTGGTAAGTGGCGAATGACACTCGTGATGTTTTCCTCCTAGGCCTGAATCGAAGCGGGTTTGTCCGCATAAACTTTAAACTTTACATATCCCTACAGGAAAAAGTCTAACGGTGTGATATCACACGATCTTGTTGGCCAATCGACCGGCCCAAAACGTGAAATTATGTGCTCACTGAAGTGTTATCTCAATAAATCCATTGATTGATGCGATGTGTGGGAAGTGACGCCGTCGGTTATGATGGCACGATAACGGTGGTCATTGACGGTTACGTTCGCACCGGCATCATTTTTAAAGAAATATGGACCGAGGATTCCAACGGCCCACAAACCACACCAAACCGTTGTTTTTTCTGGATGAAGTGGCAGTTCTTGAATCTCTTCAGGATCTTCTTCGTCCCAAATGCAGCAATTTTTTTTGTTTACATACCCATTGAGTCAGAAGTGGGCCTTATCGCTGAACAAAATTTGCCTCGAAAACGTCGGATCTTCTTGGAACTTTTCAAGAGCCCATAGAGCGAAGCGATGTCGCTTGGGAAGGTCGAACGGCTTCATTTGTTGTACAAGCTGTATTTTGTACGCTTTCAATTTAAGATACGTCAGTCCGAGTTGCTGCGAACGGCGCCGAATCGACTCTCCACGGTCTTCGTGAACACTCTCAGCTACGGCCGCTATATTTTCTTCACAGCGTGCTGGACGTGGTCTATTATTGGTCGAATATTATTCAATAATGAATGCTGGGTCTCAAAATGGGTGATGGTGTTGCGAATAGTACGCTCAGTAGGCCGATTATGTTGTCCATAAGTTGAGCGAAGTGTACGAAACACATTCCTCACAGAACGTGAATTTTCGTAATAAAATTGAACGATTTGTAAACTCTTTTCAAGCGTAAGTCTTTCCATTATGAAATGCCAAACAATACTAAACAAAAATAATATGACAGCATGACACGACTCACACGTGATCTGTCAAAAAAAAGGCTATTGAAAAAAGTATTTCTACTTGAATCACCCATTATATCTGCTCGGGTGTACTTAAATCGGATTATTACCGGTCACCGTAAATTTAAAAAAACGAGGTATTAAAAGTTTTACTCAACTCACAAGTAATTTGTTTAAGCTTTCTTTCTATTTTCCCATATTAAATTATTGTGAAGAAACTATGGGTATACTTCCTATTGTATAAATATTATGAGTAAATTATAATTTAATGTCTACTATGGGTCTAGTCCGGTTTTGTTTGTTGTCTTATAGACAGCACTACTGGTAAACTTTAGTTGTTTCCGCAGTTTTTAACACGACGAATACTGCCTAAGACGTCTTTAAGTTATTTCTTGCTTATTTTTCTTTTACCAAATTCAAGTATATTCAAACGTTGTTGTTTCTTGTTAATTTGATAATAATAAAAAATCAAGTGTTTGAAATCAAAAGTAATTTTATTTATTTTGCGAAAAAATAAAAAAAAAAAAAAAATAACGTATGTACAAATGTATTAAATACTACTACTAGCTATAAGTAGTAATAAATGTTTACTACTATTTTGTGTTTAAAATAGAAATTCTTATAATTTGTAATCTTATGAGTTTGATTTAAAAAGTGTTGATATTAAATAAACAATCCCAATGGATAAACTAATGCTTGAGATTAAATAATAAACAAGTTAGTCAAAATAGTTAAATGAAAAATCTAGAATTAACATTCGCATATTTATCTATAGATGAAAATTCATTTATTACAATTAAATTGTTTTCGACACTATTTAAGTTAAACGTTTCTTTTTTTTTTACTCTGAAAAATTAATAACCTATATTTAGATTCGTTAAATTTATTATTTCCCAACTTATTAATTGTACTTATTAAATAATTATTAAAATTAATTGTTTAATTATTACTTAAATTTTTTATTGAAATTGTATGTCATAACCCATCAAGGAAATATGCATGCAACTGTTAATATTTTTATGTCTGAGTATTTTTTTTTAATAATAATAATAATATTAACTTATTTAATAACTTAAACTTAATTGCATTACAAATTAATAAGACTTCATTTGAACATGTTTTCTTTTTTCCTTGAGAAGATACTTTATAAGTTACATATGATCTTAATTGCTAATAATTTTCCTGGATTATGGGAAAATAATATTTCATAACAAAAGCTACTTGTACAACAATGTTTAAGTGTTATTAAATTTCAAATCGTTAGAATTATTTTAAATAACTTCAAATTGTTTTATAAAAGTAAAAGTTCTGAGAAAAATTAACATTTTCCTATGGTGAAAAAATTTGATAATTTTGCTGTGCCAAATGAAAACATTTTTCATGATATAAATTTTTTGTTAACGAACTCACAAAACTTTTAGAAAATTTAATATATTTTTAAGTAATTTTTATAAAACAAACAACAAAACATAGAATACAACTAGAAGTATATGTGAGAGGCATTTCGAACTAAATTTTCAAAAATTGTTTTTCATAACATAAAAACAAAATCTATATGATTACATGTATTTTGTTTTTGAATGAATTAAGTTTTCGACAATTGAATCAAGTTTTTTTCTCCCACATAAATATCTACTTATTAATCTATGCATTAAAATACATTTTTAAAATATTTTCATTTATTACTTATTTTATGATTGTCCGAAATTTCTATTCATTTGTCAAAAATTTATGTAGCTCTATGAGCTAATGAAATTTTATTCATCTCACAACTATCAAAAATATACTTTCCTATACACTCTGCTACCATTGGGCACACACTCAATCATACTCGTAGAATACAACTAGAAGTTTATGTGAGAGACAAAAACCTAATTCAATTGTCAAAAACCTTATTCAATTATCATGCAACAAAAAACTACTTGTAGTCACATGTATTTTGTTTTTGTATTTTGAAAAAAATTAGTAATTTTTTTTTTGAAAATTTAGTTGGAAGTGCCTCTAACATAAACATTTTAGTTGTATTCTATGCACTCAATATTAAAAAATAATTTATTTTTTGAATTCAGAATTTCAAAATGCCATGTGATCATGCTTCGCGGACCCTTTTAATAATTTTTGTTTTTTCACTGACCCCTTGCCACATTTTGATTTTTAGTATAGTAGAAATGAAATTAAATAAAATTGCGTTACCAAAATAATAAATAAATGATTAAATATAAAAAATTTGAACCCTTTAAAGTTCATAAACAATTAAAAAACAGTAAATGTACTAAAATGTTTTTGTTTTTAATAACTTTTTAACGTTGGAAGAACTTTCTGACAAAGTACAGTAGAAAAACTAGTTTCGCACAAATATGTAGATTCAAACTGTAGCAAAAGTTTCAACGCTTCATTCCCAACCAACTTCTAGACTTTCTATTATTTTTTTGAGCCAAAAATGTTCAACCAACATAGATTCAAAGTCAGCTTTGGCAATTATTATTTAGTTCTATTGCTTATTCTTAAGAAATGATCGGGTGTGTCATTAATAGCAATGTTGAATGGATTATTCAGTAAACTAGTTTGCAAAAATTAGTTTTAAGCTCCCGATAATATTGTGAAAATTCATTGTGAAGTGAATTCAAGTATATTCCCAGCAAAAACTTTGCTTTCTTGGTAAGCTAGCGGTATAATTGGAAACAAAAATAAACTACTTATTTTTTGCCTGAATAACTAGTTATTTTTGTTCGACTTGTCCACAAATTCATGTAGTTATTTTTTAACTCTAGGGATACTCAAAAATGTGTACCTAAACGAAAATAAAAATAAAAAAAAAAACAAAAAAATTTGGCCGTCGGTGAGACTCGAACTTGGACACACACTAACCATTCGTTTTTACTGACTAACGCCTTACTTAGTACACCATCTCTCACATAGCATCATGAGCGGCAAACACTCTATTTAGTTTAAAATATCTTTTTAGACATTGTGTTATAAAAAACTAACAGCTTCAGAATGGGGTTGAACCAACAACCTTCTGGTTGTTAATTCGGCGTTCTAGCCAACTCATCCACGTGATTGCAATGTTACTGTGCTATTGTATTACTGAATTAATGTAATACAGAGTAGGCAAATAATAATGACGCCTCATTACCAAGAAACTACTTTAATAAGTAGTTGTTATTACCGAAAACCAAAAAGTTTTTGCTGGGTTATTATACTTTTCATATGTTGTTTTTGAACATCATATTAATCCAACATTCCAATATTCCTCATTTACACTGCTGAGTGATATTTTGATAGAGGGAATTAAAGACGTATTTTCCACAAAGAATTTTTGCACTTAAAAACACTTATTGAATCAAATTCATTCCGATCATTTGATACCCTGCACCATGCGTTTTTCATATTTGTGGAGGGTTTTTCGATCGGTTATTTATTATAAGATTTGATGGTGTAAATTATATTCCTGTAATACATACGAGTTTGTATATGTAATAATATCTTGATATTACCACTTACATTACATTTATTATGCGCCTAATTCCCGAAAGTTGGTTTTATATGGAAGCTATGGTCAATTATGGACCGGCTGTGACAATACTTTGCACAAGGTTTTCTACCCATATAAAACTTATTCGCGGTATTATTGTAATGCTAGCAATTATATTGGAGTTATGTACTTTAAAGTGATTTTAAGGAGATGGACTTATATGAAAGCCATGGTCAGCTTTTTACCTATCTTCATGAATTTTAATGAAATCATGCTTAATATAAATCATTTATAAACATTTATTATAAAATTTTTACTAAAAATTAAATTTTTTCCTAAAAATCAAAATTTTTACTAAAAATCAAAAAGAAAAATTGGATTTTTGTAAAAAATTTTACGAAAATAATTTTTTTTTTTAAATCAAAATTTTTTCTAAAAACCAAAATTTTTACTAAAAATATCTCTTTACAAAAAATTCGACTTTTTGTGAAAAATCTATTTTTTATAAGAGAATTACGATTTTATAAAAAAATATTTTTAGTAAAAATTTGAATTTTCAGAAAAATTTTTGATTTTTTAATGTTGATTATTTGTAAAATTTTAGATTATTAGGAAAAATTTTGATTTAAAGAAAATGTATTTTTTGTAAAAATTTTGATTTTTAGTAAAAATCTAAGGGGCTTTGTTAAAAAATCAGAATTTGATATTAAATCGAAGTTATAACAAAAAATCTAATCTTTCATTAATAATTGGGAACAAGTTTTATACTTTGAGCAAAAAATCAAAACCAAAAATAATCATTAAAAGATGAACGAAAAAATAAAAATCAAAAACAATTATTATAAATTGATTTTTTAATCAATTTATAATAATTATCAGAAAAAAAGTAAATAATAATAATAATAAAATAAAAATCATTCCGAATTTCAATGGAACCTGTTCTGAGAATTACATTTCTGTACTTAACACTTTCATTCTGCCTTTCCTTGCATTTGATTTTTTTGTTTAAAATTTCCAGAATAATGAATATTTTTATTTTTTTGAATTAAAAAAAAACCTACTTTTGGGTCTAAATAAAGTTGTACGATTTATTTAGGATCAAAAATATTTACTTTTGAATTCAAGTTTAAGTTATACGATTAAGACTAATTTCGCAATAGATATATCTATTCTTTTTTGATTTAAATTGATATTAAATAAAGTATCGTACTTCATATGTTACCAAATAAACGCGTACCTTTCAATATAATTAGGGACTAAGTAAACACCTACCCAACAAAAAACGAACAAGTTCCTCCAAAAAAAAAGAACATTTTCATCACTTTAAAAGTAGAACTTAGTGCATATTTTGTACTTCTTTTTTTTTTAATTATATACATACTTTTGAATTTAGTTTTCGATTAAATAAATGTTTTGATTCTTTAGACATAAATTTTAACTAAATAAAGACCTATGATTTGAGTTAAATTTGTTTCAAAATTAATGGCCTGATTCAGTATGACAATCAAATTGTTTGAAAATAAAATTTGTATGAAAATTACTCATTTCTTCAAATATTTTTTGAGTATTTTTCATACAAATTTTAATTCAAAACAATTTTCTTGTTGTACTGAATCAGACACTAACTTCTAGTTTGCGACTAAATACAAACCTACAATAAAAGTTATCTCCATTAGAAGGTATAAAGGAACCTATAACTAAAGATAATTTTGAACGGAAATATGACTCAGAAATTTTTTTATTTGGGGCTACATTTTAGATCCAATTTAGGCCTACAATTGAATATAACCTACGATTAAGATAAATTCCTATTAAATAACAAATTAAAGATCTATTATTAAGATAATTTTGTATTGAATAAACATTTAAAAAGTTGAAGTCCATTTGGACCTGTCTTAAATGTATTTAAGAAACTTTATTAAAGTAAAAGTATAACTATTTACATAAAGACTAAAAATATTATTTGCGACTAAAAATCCTAAAAAACAAATTTCACGATTCGGACTTAATAATTTCATACGATCGAAACTAATGTGTAAAACGAAGTAAATATTTATGAGTTAAGCTAATTTGGAATCAAATAATGACCTAATAATTTACGACTTAACTAAATGTAAACTGTGATATTTTACGATTTAATTAAATTTAAACTGTGATCTTATAAAGATTCACGATTGGATGTAATATGGGACATGTTCTTTTTTCAACTCTTTTGAAGCTAATTTGGGACTATATAAAAGCCTACAATCGTAGCTAATTTGGGATGATATAAACTATATAGAAATTTGCAATATATCTAAGATATAAGCTAAATTAGAACTTAATATAGACCTAAGATTAAATCAAATTTGGGTTTAATTTAAGACCTATGAATTAAGCTAATTTGAGACTTAATTAACATTAATGATTGATGTTAATTTGAGTTCAGCAAACATAATTAGAAACCAAATAAATTGAGGAAAAACTAGAATCAAGGCCTAATATTAAAGCTAATTTTGGACTGCTTAAAAACATAATTTTGAACTAAATAAAGATCTGTGACTACATTAGAGAAATTAAAGCACATATTATATTAAAAACAATTATGAATAATTTTTTATTATTTCCTTTAAATAATAAATTCCAAAGTCTAACTTTTAACAAGTAAGAATGTTATATCCGGCTTGGCCGAATCTATATACCCACCATCAGCAATTTTTTTAAAATTTCATCTTATGTGGGAGGTGGGCGGTAAAATGGGCGAATCACGAACATTTTTTGTTTCCGAGTTTACATTGGTTCTTGAACTATTTGTAAAAAATTTCTTTGATGTTTCTCCTTATATTGGTCGTGGTCGGTATAATGGGTGGACCATTCCCATTTCTGGTTTTCGTGTCTATATTGGTCCTTGAACTATTTGTTGAAGATTTCGTTGATGTATATATTTTTTTGTTTATGAACCGATTTTGCTCATTTTCAATACCAAACAAACCTTATATAAGACAAATATTTGAGTCAAATTTCGTCAATCTAGAATGTCCGTCCCAAGCATTATCCTGCTTTCAAGAGACAGGCGTACGGACATCGTTAGATCGTCTTAAATTTTCACGAGGACCCAGAATATATACTTTATGAGACCTGAGATTATTATTTCGACATGTTACACACTATAACCCAAATCATTTCTTGATGGTGGATATAAAATCGCAAAAATTATGGTTTAAAAACATTATAAAAAATTTAGCAATAAATAGTATTTGCATTTGTAATTCTATTTCATCAATGATCTAAACAATTTTGCAGATTTAAATTGCATTTTATAGAAAAACATTCTTGTATGATTTATTTTAATTTTTCTAGCTAAATAATTATGACTAAGAGCTGTTAATCACAAATCACAGAAGGGATAGAGATAATATATAATTAATTGATCATTATTTAATTGAAAGTCATAACATTACTGCAGATGATCAAGTTCTACTAAATATTTAAATTTCCATATCATTAAAATGCTATTTATGTGATAAAATTAGTTTCCAGTAGACAACTTAATAAACACGTATTTATCAAAATGCCTATAAAAAATAACTAATTATAAAACAAATTTGGCATATATAGCTGAATATTAAAACATTTGGCACGTGTTTGTATAACAGTTTGAAATCTTAATGTACTTATGTACAATTAGCATTTGAAACCAAGCAAACGCGAAAATAGCAAATGTTAAAAACCTCAATAAAGATTATTTATTATGTTTGATCAGATTAGTAATTGTTGTGCATCCATAGGAGAGGAAAAACACAAAGAATTTTATTTTTGCGAGAATAATTTAAATTATGTGTGTTAGTGTGCAGTTGTCTAAACGGGATCAAAGTTCAATATTGATAATTTATGTATATAAAAATACTTAAACACATTTGTATACATATTTAATGAGATATTTATTTCAAATGATTCACTTCGTTTGTATATCCGTCAATGTTTTTTGGTTGCATGTACTATATAAATACACATGTACCTATATGGTATATATATGTATGTATGTGTATATTTTGCCTTTCATTCTAAGAATTTTCATCAAAATATAATTTAAATGCAAAACGATATGATGATGAATATATATTTGTTTAATGTAATTTTACGAGTACATGACTAACATTAAGAGTATCTAGTAGCATTACATTGCAAATATACAAATATGTATATTTAATTTTCATTTAGTAATCAAATTTCAGTTGAGTAACATTTTACATACATATTTAGTTGGTTAGCAGCAACCACAATATATAAATAATTGCTATGGGAAATATATTTTTTATAATTTTCTAATGAAAATTTTGTTAAAAAATTTGACGCTTCAGAAAATATACTTTTTGTTTATTATTTATTTATTTTTTTTCAATCTAAATTAAACAACCTATTTATTTTGTAAATAATTTATAAATTTACCCTCGCATTATTCAATATTTAGGTTAAGAGCAAGCATGACAAATCTTTTCTGCAAAATTTAGGTTAAGGGAAATACTCTTAGATGATGATAAATCATTTTAATGTTTTCCTAAACCTTGTGAAATAGCGTCAGCTGACAGAAATGAGGAAAATACAAGCACGAATGTAGTTTCATGTATTTATTAAAATATAAACTGACAAAATATGTAATTAAAATTAATTATAACAACTTATAGTAATGTAAAATAAACAGAAGTTTTAAAGAATAAACACATTTAACTTTGAAAACGGTTAAATAAATTTTTAAATACTGAAAAAAATCGAGGAAAAAGTTGGGACTAAATAAAGTTTTATACTTTAAGCTTTGTTTTTTGCAAAAACAAAAAACTAAACTGGAATGAAGACAATGCAATTGACATTAGTTTGTATCTAAAGGGCTAGTTAAAACTAAACTGATACTAAACAAAGACCTCTGATTCAAGCTTAACCAGGACTGAATAAAGATTAAGTCGCGGTTCACACTCACTTGCTGCAATTCTGAGTTCATTGGAGAGAGAGGAGAAGGGAATACTAAGCTTTTACATTCTCTTTACAGAACGTCTAGACGTAACATAATATGTAAGATTTTTGTGTCAGAGAGTGCCAAATTCGCTCTCTGAGAGAATTATATCACGTGTAGATTCAAATATTAGTATTATAAGATGTATTATGAGACTCTTGTGATGAGATTTCTCTACACAACCATCTTATAAGATGAACTGTCAAAAAAAAAATAAACACATATACGAAATTTTGTTTATGTGTGTTCATGTGTATTTTGGAAATTACTGAAAAAACAATGTTTTTTTTTTTTGTAAAATTGTTTCCTTTTAGTGTTTGTTTTACATGTTAAAAAACATTTTTATTAAAATTCTGCTAAAAAGTACGAATTGTTTAAATAAAAAGAACATTTTAATCTGTGATTGATTGAAAATAATGATATCTTATAAGATTTATTAGAATACGTGTGCCCCTTATTTAAGATTTAACATAATATAAACAAAATGGTTCCTCCCCTCTGCCGGCGTTATCTCACATATTATAACAGCGTTAATCTCAGTTGTAGACCTGGGGTTACCTCTCTCGCCTACGAAGTCTGAATTGCAGCAAGAAGAGTTTCTCTGTGTGTACCCCGACTAAGTCATATTTATGTTATTGTACAGTCGAATTAAAAATTTTATTTTTTTTGGACCTAATTGTAACTCAGTTATACAAATTTAAATACGAAAGTAAAAAGTGCGTCAGAATAAAATGTAACATATATTTTTTTAGTACGATAACTGATTTTTTTTTTTTCTTTGACAATAGTTTAACAACTTTTCGATTGAGATAAAAGTACAAAAAGTGGAGAAGCTTTTGAAGGTTTGAAATATAAAGAATTGTATCACTCATACGACACAATATATTATATTGCAATATAAGTTAAAATTCAATACAAATTTACAAAGAAGGTTAAATTTTCAAATGTGAAATGTTATCTAAAACTGTTGTAGTATGCTTGGGTGACTTACGAGGGATTAAAATGAATCCGTAGAGCCTCTAACAGAACGAAGTTACACCCGTAAAATTTTTGAGTGAATTGTAAAATTACAATTGTACGGAATTTATCACCTCTGTCTACGATTAAGCTAATTTGGAGTGCCAACGGTTGAATCTTAAGCCCAAATTACATTAACGCATATTCAGCAACAGTATCATCAAAAATAATCAGCTGTTCACTGTCAGAATACCATGTTGCTGCCGTTATAATTACATCTAAGCGTAGGCATAATTTATACCCACCGCCTTGTTTTATTCTAATTATGTATTTGAGCCTTTCATTTCTTTGCATACTCTCTTTCGCTCGCTCTAAATGTAAAGGCAGCAGCAGTAAATTTAGAAATTGAACTAAACAAAAAAGCACTACAAAATACTGCATAAAATGTATTGAACTTGTAGTGACCCAGTAAAAACTTTTTGGTTTTCGGTAATAACAACTACTTATTAAAGTAGTTTCTTGGTAATGAGGCGTCATTATTATTTGCCTACTCTGTATCACATTAATAAGTACTCAATATTATAATAGCGCAGTAATACTGCAATCATGTGGATGAGTTGGCTAGAGCGCCGGATTAACAACCAGAAGGTTGTTGGTTCAACCCCATTCTGAAGCTGTTAGTTTTTTATAACAAAATATCTATAAAGATATTTTAAACTGAATAGAGTTTTTGTCGCTCAGGATGCTATGTGCGAGATGGTGTATTGAGTAAGACGTTAGTCAGTAAAAACGAATGGTTAGTGTGTGTCGAAGTTCGAGTCTCACTGACGGCAAATTTTTTTTTTTTTTTTTTATTTTTGTTTTCGTTTAGGTACATATTTTTGAGTACCCCTAGAGTCAAAAAATAACTACATTAATTTGTGGACAAGTCGAACAAAAATAACTAGTTATTCAGGCAAAAAATAAGTAGTTTATTTTTGTTTCCAATTATAGCTGCTAGCTTACCAGGAAAGCAAAGTTTTTGCTGGGGATGGTTCTGTAAGAAATGTCGTCTAAACTAGAGGAAGACATCGTTTAAAGAATATAATATAATAGAATATAATAGAATAGAATAGAATAGAATAGAATACAATAGAATAGAATTGAACAGAAAAGAATAGAATAGCGCTAAATTAAAGCCTATGATTAAAGATGATTTATAACTTCGAATTTTAAGTTTATTTGGAACTACATTAAAACTTATGATTGAAACTAATTGGTCCAAAGTGTAGATCTACGATAAAAATTAATTTGAGATTATAATTTGGGACTACGTAAAGGCCAATGATTGAAGTTAAATTGAGACTACACGAAGACCTCCGATTGTAGATAAAATATTACCAAATATAGACTAATGGCTTAAATTAAATTTGAAGTAAATATGACTTACCTTTTGAAGTTTATTTGGGACCAAGATTAAAGTTAATTGATCCCAAATAAAGATATACGATTGAAACTGAATATGATTAAAGCTAATTTGAAACTAAATAGCGGCCAAGAATTAAAGTTAAACTGAAACTAAAGGAAGACCTACAATTGAAGATGAAATAGGAATATAGACCTATGACTAATACTGATTTTGAACTAAATATGACTCAGAGTTTAAAGTTTATTTGAGACTTCGTAATGATTTATGATTGAAGCGAATAAAGACCTATAATTAGAGTTTAATTGCGACAAAAAAAAGAACTTAAAATTAGTCCTCAAATAAAGTCTTACGAATAAAGCTAATGTGAGACTAAATTATAAGCTACAAATTAGCCTTAATGGAGACTATATAAAGACTTACGGTTAAATCTGTGAAAAAATACAGACCTTATTTATTCAGTTAAATTAAAATAATATTACAAAATATCGCTTATTTCATGAATACACTTATTTATTGTTCTTTGAGAAAAAAATGCAATTTTTATTTATAGTTTAAGATTTTGTTACAAAACAATTAGTTTTTTCTTAATTTGTAATTAATGACAGACAACATCTTGTTTATCATGTTATCATGTTTTATTTTTTTATTTTTTTTACAGTTTAATGTCTAGGTTTTATAAATAATTAAATTGTTAAATTCTGCATGTAACAAAACAAAATAGAAAAACTTAGTTTATTTTAGTTGTAATTTATTAATAGCAGTTAACTGTTTTCAAAGTTAAGGTTAAATTTATTGAAATAATAAAGTGTCATTTTATTAAATATTATGTTTTGTTTAGTGTATTAAAAAAAATAAGTTTTTGAGTTATTCGAAAAATAGCCTTTTAAAAAATCCGGTTTCGAATACGGTTTTACTTAAAAAAACCGATTAACCGGTTTTTATTAAAAATACAATTACTTAAAAAATGTTTATTTTTGCTAAAGAAAATGGTTTTCGAGTTATTCGAAAAATAGCTTTTTTAGAAAAGCCAGTTTCGAAAACGGTTTTACTTAAAAAAACCGATTAACCGGTTTTTATTAAAAATACAAATACTTAAAAAATTTGTATTTTTGCCATAGAAAGTACATTTATAATTTGCAGTGTTGCCAGTAGATGAGAAAAAAAGAGACTAAATTGAACTTTAAAAAAGGCCAAAAAAGGCTAAATGTCTTAAAAAATAAAACCAGAAAACATATAATTTTTTTTCAGTTATTATTTCTTATTTCTTATTTTCCTTTCTTAGTTCTTATTTCTTCACGTTCTAATTAGTTTTTTAAATTTTTTTAAAGATATTATAATAAATTTATAAATAAAATATAGAACGGTTGCCAGCAAACAAAATGTAAAATCGTTCAAAAAATTCAAATACAAATTTGGGTGATTTGTCGTAATTTTAGAACTATAATTCCTTTTTGATTAAGCATTTCTAAATTTTTATTTGATTTTTCGCTTTTATGAGAATTCTTTTAAATTATATTCATAACTAGTTCTATAGTTAATGAAGTATATTAAAAATAATTCTAATAATAGATTTAGTAAGTTCATAAATATATAGAAATGTTTAAATGAATGATTCTGTACACAAAATTAGCAATAGCATATGAAACTATTTTTTCGTTGTTGAAATACTAACATTTTAGCATTTTTAAATCAATTTTAAGAATGAAAGAAGGCTAGAAAAAAAGCTAAAAGCAAAATAAAAAGGCGAAACTGGCAACACTGGTCATTTGCAATGACAAGTAATATAAAAATGAAAAGTTATATCGCTCTTTTCCAGCTACAGGATCATGTCAAAATTTATATATTTTTTATTGAATTCTAATAATGCTTCTTATGCCCAACTCTACCTATATATGTGCCTATTTAATGAAATTCACCTTATTTGGGTGGCTGAAAGATAGCTTGTGGCAAACGATAAAACTAAAATTGACTTTTTACCTAGATTTTATGAATAAAAATTGTTTTAATCAATTAAAAAATATACAAATCTCAGTTCTCAGTAGACTGGTATTACTCTAGTCTCAAATTAGAAATTTTAAAAAATTTTAATTAAAAGCTTTATTAGATCATAATGTAAATGAGAAATAATTTTAAATAATAATGGGCCTGATTCAGTATAACAAGCGAATTGTTTAAAAATAAAATTTTTATGAAAACTACTCAAAAATATTTTAATTTCCATACAAATTTTATTTTCAAACAATTTTATTGTTTTAATGCATCAGGCCCAAAACAAAGTTGATGTAGTAAAAATATAATAAAAGAAAATTTCATAAAAACCGGCTGAAAAAACCGGCCTGTCGAATTAATCGAAAATAAGAATTATCCGAAACTGGTCGGTTTTTTAAAAAGCAAAAACCGGTTAACCGGTTTCGGTTTTTGAATACACTAATTTTATTGTTATTATAGCAACACTTTGCTAATGTTATGAATATTTTTAAAAGTTTTCCATATTTTTTTAACGGCTTACAAAAATGTGTTTTTTTTTTTTTTTATTAGTAATAAAGAAATTGCATTGCGGAAGTTACTTTAAATAATTAGAAAAAAAAAAAAATTAAATAAAAAATACTTAAGATTGTGGTAATTGTTTGTAATATTACTACTTAAGTTTTGTGTAATTAATAATTAGTAAAATTTCGTTTTTACTTGATACTTTTTCGATTTAAAGATAGATTCAAACTTAACTGTCAGGTTAAAAACTCAATTTGTACTAAATAAATTTACGATTTCAGTTTTTCTGGGATAAAAAGTCTAGTGGGAAAAAACTAAGATTAAAGCTTAATTAGATTCACTGTGACTGTCTAAAACATTAGCTTAACTGCGCCTAAATAAAAACCTAACATTAAAGCTTAACTAGAATTAAAAAAAAAAAAAGATTTACGATTAACAATATAAAACTAAGGCTTAGTAAAAATTTGTTAAAGCTTAACTGGAACTAAGAAAAAGATCTACGGTTAAAGCTCATGAAAGATTGACAAAAAGATTATAGATTAAGTTTTGCTGGGACAAAAATTTGACCTGTGATTGAAGCTTAACTGTTAAACTAAAAAACATCTAAAATTTATTTATAACTTTGGTATTATAAAGCCTTACAATATAAATTTAACTGGAACTAAAAAACATCTATTATTAAAGTTTAATTGAGACAAACACTACATGTGATTAAGCTTATACAGGACTGTATAGACCCGTTTCGATTAAAGCTTAACAAAGATTAATGCTAGATCTTTATAAAGTTAACCTGGAGTTAATCTACTTAAAAAGCTCATACTAAGTATTTTAAATAAAATGATTCAAATAAAGTACTTTAAACAAGTTAAATAAAAATAAATAAAACCACTGCATAAAGGTTTATTTAAATATTTATTTTTTTTATTTTCTGTGAGTAATAATTGCTTTAATAAAAAAAATCTATAAAGTAAACATGATAGTTTATAAACTTTTTATAATAAAAATATATTTAATGATAAATAAAAATTACAGTTACTTAAACTTTGTGATACAATGTTTTCACAAAAATTATAAAATAATTAAAGTAACTTGATGAAATATTAAATACTTACTTTTTTAAAATTTATAAGTATTCACAGATTTTATTAATTATATTATTTGTGTTCATTTTTTTTTTTTTTTTCTTAATATTTTCAAAGTCAAAGCTCGATTTTTTAATGAATAATATTTATTATTTATATTCTGTTTAATTACTCAGCAAAAACTTTGGTTGCCATGTAATGAGTAATGACATTAGAGGTAACTACTTACCTCATATTATTATAAGTAGGCATTTTAGAAAGTCATTACTTAGATGTCATTACAAGAATAATAACTTCTAAGATAAGTTACATTTCAGATCACAAATAACTAATAAAATGTTAAAATAAAAAAAAAGTTTTTTTTATTGTTGTTTATATAAATTGATAAGCTCAATTAAAAAGTCAATAAAAAGTGGCATTTTCATAAATCATAATTTACATATCGTGTTATAATAGTTACCAAATTACTTCTATGTAATGGAGACGGTATTTTGTTGTCATTGAAAAGTAACTACATCCGTAACTATATGCTAAAACCAAGTTTTTTCTGGCTAACATTTTTACACTTACCATGAAAAAATGATGAGTATATATAAATCCAATATACACTCCATGTGTAGCATTTCGAAATAATCATCTAAGACCACATAAATTATATATATTCTGGGTCATGGCGAAAATCTAAGACGATCTGACGATGTCTGTCCGTCTGTCTGTTGAAAGCAGTATGGGGCTCGGGCCGGATATCCTAGTGAGACGAAATTTGTTACAAATATTGTCTTATGTAAGGTTTGTTTGGTACTGAAATTCAGCATAATCGGTGCATAAACAAAAAAGTTATGGACCAAATACTAGAAAAACAGGGTGTCCGTCGTAACTCCAGTTTATACTTTTTGGCTGATATCTTTTACAAAAAACCATGTACTTTAACGAAATTTTGCACAAATAGTTCAAGGACCAATGTTAACTCGGAAACCAAAAATGGACATGGTCCGTCCGCCTTGCATATAAGGTGAAATTTTAAAAAGTTGCCCACTATCTGCAACTTTTTAAATTTAAAATATATTGATTCGGCCGAATATAACATTCTCACTTTTCTTTACATCTTTGATCTATGTATTTTATTTTTAACAAAGCAGTTAAATATTAAAGCCGTTAACATATATTTTTTAATTATTTTTCTTTTATTCTCTTTACAGTTAAACAACATTTTTTATATTGCCGTTTAAAAACGACCGAAGCAAAAATATGTTTTTATAGTTTCAACTCCAAAACGAAGCTGACCGCAGTGTTGAAAAATTTGTTTTGAAAGTGTTAAGAAAAAAAATTATATAAATTGTAAACAAATCTCAAGTGTTAACAGGAAATATTTAAATAAAAAGGCAGCAAAAGTAATTTTGATTTAGTTTACAATGGAAGTAGAATTAGAGAATTGTAAAATGTTAAAAAACAACAGTATTGTACGCAACATTGATATAGAATTTAAGGATCTCACCTATCGAGTCAAAGTGCCAAAACAAAAAGGTAAGTTTTATTTCAAGTTATTTAGAAAAAAAATAAAATAATAAGAAATTAGTAGAATTTAAATCTTTTGATCGTCTACTCTTAATTCCCTTTATCTTATTCCTTATATATAAACTATTGCCCAGCGTAATTTTCCCAGTGTAATTAGCCATTTGGCATTAAGATTTAATCATACTGAACAGTAATTTTTATACATTAATAATTGCTTTCAATTACAGCTAATGTTTATTATTTATTCATTATTTGTGATTATAACTTTAATACTATTTACAAATTAAAAACGTGAAACGTGCATTAGAATTTGTTTACAAACAAACTTAATTTATGATTATTTTTGATTGATTTTTGTTTTTAATAAAAAATGTCTGGCACTGATTTGTGATAAAAGGCCTAATATTAATCCCAATAAATAACTGATGGAATCTAAATAACGCAAATGTCCTACAAGGTTATTTGGGATACTGAATTCAAATCGTTTGCATTGTTTGGGATTCGTTTTGCGAATTATAGTCAAACAGTAGAAACTAATAATGGCCTTGTCCCAAAATCCTTGGTATTACTTCTCGATTTTTCCCAAATCTTGATGTATATGCTCTTTTATCTCTTTGCTTGTACTGCCAATTCAGAATAACTGTTGAGAATATGATAAAGCTATACCGACTATAATTTTCTAACTTAAATATTAAAATTTATAAAACGTATTTTAAGTTTTAATATTTTTTTGCATAAATAAAAAAAATCGCTAAATTCCAAAACAAATTTCGAAATTATAAAAATCGTAAAAACAAACACAAAAACCCTAAAATTAAAAAAAAATCACTAAATTAAAATTTTACAACATTTTTTTAATTTACAGTTTTCTTTTTTTTTTTTTTGGTAATTTGCTGATTTTTTAAATTCTATTCTTGCGTAATTTGCTTTTTTTTCATTTTAAACGTTTTTATTTTCTGGATCCTTGAAGAAATAATAAATTGATTCATTAGTTTAAGTGCGGATATAAGAAAATGCCATAAAATGGTATTAAACTATTAAAATTACTAAAAATGTGTGTTTACTGAACCAATTTTGCATTATTAATAATGTGTTGATGAACCTTTTTTTGTATAACATCAAAAATTCGGTCTGGCATTGATTCCACTACTTTTTAAAGAAACACACTGTCAATTTCTTCCCAGGTTTGCTTAATTTTTAGTTTTAACTTCGTTATTGTTATTATGGTTTCATTCTATGCATTTCTTGCGTAAACTTTACGGGCTATGTACCCCCATAGATTTTCCATTGGATTTAAATCCGTACTGCAAGCCGGCCAGTCCTATAGTGCAATACTATGTTCAGTGAAGCACGATTTAGATTGGTTCGGGATATGGATTGCAGCGTTAACATGTTGGGATATACAATCTTCATCCGTTTTTTCATTCATAAATGAGAGAAAAGCATATTTCAATAGTTCACTATAAATTGCGCTGTTCATTTTAGTTGAAACAAAACATATTTTTGATTTTCCTGCAGCGGAAAAGGCTGTACAAACCATAACACTTTCTCCACCGAAATTGCGTTTCGACATACGAATTTTTTTTTCTGAAGTTAAGGAATTCGTTTTTGCAAGAGAGATTTGGAAAATTGTTTCTGAAGATTTGTGTCCAATAATAAACGAAGTATCGGGAAAAACGCATTCTTTACTTTTTAAAGCCCTTGTTTAAGCTACGGATTTCGTTTTTTTTTTATAGATCGGTCATAAATATTTTTATAAAATTTCGGTTTTTTGAATTAACGAAATTGGTTTATAAACAACCGAGTTATGATTCAAAAACTGAAAAAATAATATACACACAAACATATATATTAAGCATTCCAATGTGTTGTTGTTTTTTGCATAAGCAAGCAGTTTAGTTGACAACAGAAGTATTATTTTGATTATTGGTGTTGTTTTTTGTATATGCATTCAATTTGTTTGTATAACATACATACAAAATATATTAATATATGTATACTTATAAGTTGTGTTGTGTTTTTTTTAAGCAAGCGTTGCTTGTGGAACAAATGTACATATTTTTTTAAAGTAAAAATATGAATATATTAAGACTATTTCTTTTTATTTGTTGGTAAAATAGTGAAGGGAATAAAATGATATAGCGCTGTAACTTATTTTTTTTTTTTTTTAAATTTGGCTTTAACTTTTGATTTTTATGATAAATGTCGCACTTACAGCACCTGCTATTCAAACGTAAATATAATAAAAACAAACCCATAATAAACAACAACAACAAAAGAAAACATTTAAGACAGTAATGTCAGTCAAGTCAGTCCATGTGATACCCTACACTTATATGGATTCCATGGACAATTTTGAACCGATTCTTGATAAATTTTAAGGGTGATTTTTTATTTATTTATTTATTTTCGTTAAAGTGATTTTCGAAAGTGGGTTTTATATGAGGCTATGGTCAATTAAAACCGATTTTAATAAAATTTAGCACCGTAATTTCTGCTTATATAAAACTTATTTCGTCAAATATTATTTTGATACTAACATTTATATGAGATTTATGCATGGTTAGGTTAGGTTAGGTTAGAAAGGGTGGCGTATTCACGCCTACACCCAGAGGCCGAACGGCCCATTGTGATCCCTTTATGAAAGAAGGAGAAAGAAAAGTGGAACCTATACCCAATCAATCAGTTATGATTGTTCCTAAGCCATTTTATTCCCATTACAAACCCTATGAGGTTGACAAGTCCTTTGCCATTAACCTCACCTAGTTCATGTAGTGTATGGCTTCCAAACCACTTCAACCTATTACGCTGAAGCCCTACACAGTGACAGAGTATATGCTCCACTGTCTCTAGCTCCTCAACATCATCGCACGTTCTACAAAAGTCCGATGTGCCAATGTCCCACTTGCTCATCATATTCCCTATTGAGAAATGACCCGTAACCATACCTACTATGACTCTAAGACTACCACGACTCATACCTAGAAGATGCTTGGAATCCGCCAGTTTTAAGCTAGGCCATAATGCCCTAGAAACTCTGCAGTCCGATCTGTCACTCCAGGCTCGATTCGTGTTGTCCAGAGTCCACTCCCTTATGGCCCATAGAGATTTATGCATGTTAACCTACTTTTCGGAAGCGGGATTATGCGACAGTTATCTTATGAACCTTATGAATCTTATGAAATTTGGTAAAAAATATTGATAACCATTATCAATAGACTTGGTCCTTGTATAAAAAAAAAAAAAAAAATCACACGTAATGAACCGATCACAATCAACTTCAATAGGCTTCGTCATTGTATCATAAAAGTCTCAAAGCCAAATTACATTGAATTATCTTCAAAATTGCTAACTGTACATTACGCACAAGATTTGCATAGACAGCAAGTAGACGGATGGACTGAGAAACATCGTTAAATTCAGAAAGTAATTCTGAGTTGGGGGTCCGAAGATTTTTCCTGTGTTTTACAAACATAATCACAAACATATAATACCTCAACCACTATGGTGATGTAGTTTCGATTTTTGTGAAAAAAGAACGTTTCATAACTAAGTAATTTATGGGTCGATTGAACCGATTTTGAGTTCTCGAAAGCATGAGCGTTATTTTGATGTGGGATAATAAAAACGCCATTGCAAATAACAGACAGGCAGACGGACATCGTTATTTCTACTATTGTTTATATATATATATATATATATATATATACAGCTGCGACCAATAAAATAGCACACCATCATATATTTTACTTTAAACAAGTATTGTACAGTATTCTCGAAAGCTTCAGCGTTACATTAATAATAAAAACGTCATTACAAATAACGGATAGACAGACGGACACCGTTATTTCTACTCCCGTACAGGTATATATATATATATATATATATATATATATATATATATATATATATATATCTATATATGCAACTGCGGCCAATAAAATAGCACACCATCATATATTTTACTTTAAACAAGTATTATACAAAATCTGTTAAATTTCTTTTGCATATTTTTTTTACGAAAATATACCTTAAGCAGTAAATTAGCAATAAATAAAATAATAAATTTAAATTTCATATTATTTTTGTGAAAAAATTATAAAATATTTGCAATGCTATAAAAATGGGCATTCAAAAAAATAGCAGCTATATTGAATATGTTGGAATAAATCTTAAATTACCAAGAAAAAAATCAAATTGATTAATGTTATTAAGTTTGATGAATTATTTAATATTTTAGTATTGAAAGAAAATAATTATCTCTTATTAGCATTAATGCTTGATTATCTTATTTCCCGGAATTTTCCAATTTTTAGAATTCTTAGCTTAAAATCGTATTCAAAATGCCATCGCACATTAGCCAAAATATTTTTCTAATCATATTTTGTGCTCCGATAACATTTTCTTTAATTCTGATCATATGATTTTAATTATAACGTCACCTGGGGCCTGGGATACCCAACTCATTGCAAGGACCTTACTGCTATTTATGTCAATCAACTTCTCTGTTTCGAGTTATTGGGACTTATGTTAGCATTTATGAAATTATGAATCTATCGATTATTTATAGTTATACAGAGGAATACGTCAAAGTGTTTCTTTACTAACTGTCCTCGCTTCGAATTTTTAATATATCTATACATATTTGATAACATTGTCCTTCGTATATATCAATGTGATCTTGTTCTCTAAAATTAAACTATTTATAGTTTATTTGACAAAAAAAAAAAAAAAAAAAAATTATCACCTCCTAAGTATTTCAAAGTGTATGAGGAACTTTGCAAATTTTAACTTTGTAGAAGCATGTCGTATGTTAAAGGTGGTGACTTTTTTGGAGCTTGAGCATAAATATTTCTCTCTCGGAATTGCAAATAAGTAAACATAACATCAATTGTCACTTTTACATGCTGTTTCTTCTCCTTAAATGACATAATACGCTGGCTTCTGGAATGGCATATTAAGCCAGTAACCATAAAAGTTGAAATGATGGGTCAGCACCAACCAGATTTAACTTTTTTTTGACACGCAATATCATTTTTGATCAATAAGTCACTATAATTCCTAATTTCAGCATAAAAATTTCATTCTGAAATATTTTCATATAAAAATAAAGTCCAACCAACCAATCCTGTTTTATCCGACCTATTCCATCAAATAAATATGATATGATGATATAATTTTATCTAAACTTCCATTTTATCTGATTTTACTAGAAAAGAAACCCAAATATTATTAAATTTTATTTAATTATTTCTAACGACGGTGTCATTATTTTGACTGCGTTATAGCAGAGTTTAAAAAAAAAATGTGAATATTTCTCATAAAAAAAGACTTATATAGTGAAACAGTGCTTCAAATAACAATTCTTTTTTAGGGAGAAAATATTTACAAATAAAAAAATAACGCGTTAATTGATAGGTCTTTTGGAGTTATTATTTTAATCGGCACTATATATATATATATATATATATTTATAAGGACCCAGAACACATGCATATTAATTAATTACAAAAAAGAGTAAAAAAGTACTAAGTTTTTTTTTAAAAAAAGGCGTTATTTTCCAAAAAAGTTAAAATAATAATTTTCAGCAAAGGTCTATACAATATTTTAGTCATTTCATAACTCAACTAATCTTAACTTTAAAATGCTACTCTATTATACATATTATTTGTCTCACTTTACTTTCATTTTCAATGTCAAACTCAAATGAATAGTTTTATTATTTTTATTTTATTTTTTTTTTTTGCATCTGTCAGATAATTCTAGTTCTAGCTAGAAGACAATAAACTCATTTTATTTGATAAAATGAAGAATATGGATTTTATTGTATGTATTTGCTTTTTAATTTAAAAACAAATAAATATAAATAATGTATTATTTTCTTATTTAAAATTCTAGTAAAGTATGTATTTTTTGAAATTTTAAATGCTACTAAATGCATACAAATATAGAGAACATAAATAAAAATATATGTCAGTAGGTTATTGTAACTATTTATTATTTACAATATTTAAAAAAAGAAACAAATTGAATATGACTTCAGAATGAATAAAATTTAGATTTAAAGGGGAATTAAAGCGGTCAACATTTTATCAGTTAAGAACAAAAAAATAAAAAATAAATTCATTAAAAAGTGAATGTTTTAAATATTATTATTAAATATTAATTATTATCTTGTAGTTGTTTTTAGCATTAAGCTGTTAATAATGAACAATAAATGCAAATAAACTCTTTTAAGCGTAAACTAATTTCTTTGAACAAAATATATTGGAAATTTTTCAAGTTACTTGGAAGACTGTTAGCATTTGCATTTCAATATATTAATTAAGTATCTAACTGTATTGTTTTGTTAATGATATTTTTATTTAATAAAATTTTGTTATTTAAAAATTTAATATATTTTTGTTACAATTCATTTCAAGTACATAAATTATTTGCAAAAATTAGCTAATTAAAAATTTATTTCACATACGCATTTAAATTTTAATGCAAAACAAAATTATGGCTTTAAATTAAAAGTAATGACGAGCGATTGACCAGTCAGTCAATGAGCCAAAGGAATATGTATGTATTCAATATTATGCCAGTTCACTGAACTTTAATTCGAAAAAAATATATATATTAAAATAAATTTTGTATACTGGTATATTAATTTATGAAAAGGAAATTTTACAAAATTTCTCAATGTTCAATTATATAAAAAATATAAATTGTAAATTCTGAGAAGCTTAGCCCTTTGCCGAATTGCATTTCGATCGAAATTAAAATTATCTTTAAAGTGGAATTGATTTTTACATAAGTTTACAAATAGAGTTCAACTTTTAGGTCTGAGTAAATGAGAATGAGACCTAATATAAAAAAATCCAAATATGGAATTCGTTTCACAAGATTGACTCTAGATTTTTTATATTTTATCTAGAACTGAACTAGCGCTGAACTAGAACTGAAGCAGAAGTGAACTATAATTTAATTAAGCAGAACTTAACTAAAACTGAACTGAAACTAAAAAGAAAACCATTAAAATAGAACAAAACTAAAATTGAACTTAAACTGAACTTAAACTTGACTAGAATTGAATTGAAAAGAACTAAACTAAAAATGAACTAAAAATAAATTGGAACTGAAATTTGAATGAACAAGAACTAAACTAGAGCTGAATTAGATTGAAAATAGGACTGAACTAAAACTGAACTAGAAATAAACTAAAACTGAACTCGAACTTAATTTGAACTGAATTAGCCACAAACTAGAACTGAACTGGAACTAAATTTGAACTGAATTAGACCGAAAAAAAAACTGATATATTGCTGATCTAAAATTGAAGTAGAACTAAAGAGAACTAGAACTGAAATAAAAATAAACTAAACTGAAAAAAGAATTAGAATAAGATTAAAGATAATTAAACTGAATTAGATTGAAACTACACACAGAGAAAAAATATAGTAGTAGTGACCGTAATCTAAGAGAAACATATAAAAATAGATATTATAAATAACAATTGTTATGATGATTATGATTTTATGGTTCGTTTTTCTATGCTTTGGTTCAAGTGTCATATTATTATACCATTTTACTGCGTTATTATCCTATTTTATCAGATTATGATTTCATTTTATTATATAATTATCCCACTGTGTTCTCAGATCTTTTCGAGCCTTATCCCCAAATAGCAAAATCTCATCCCCAAATAACTGCTTATATTATCCCCAAAAATCCTCACTAAAATAATACCTTTATTTTAGAGGTTAGTATAAACTACATTACTTTTTCTTCGTACTGCGATCCATATTCTTTGTGGAAATGCAGGTTTCGGATAGATAAATTTCCTAATTAGTCAATATTGAAAAAGAAATTTTCCTATAGGTTTTCAAAAAAATGAGATTATATGGAAATCGTTTTAACATTTATATCAATATACTTTTTAGTTAAATAATTTACGTCACTTTTATACTTAATGCAAATACCAAAGATTAAATTTTTATTTCTTCAAAGGTATGAAAGCATGTTAAATTAAGTTCCTTTGATTCAATTATTTTCGATACATTTTATTTAATTTTTAAATAACTAAAAGTTAATATAAAAACAAATTGAAGAAAATGTAAAATAAAGCATTGTCCAGTTAAAACTTCCAATTTCCAATTTTAATATCAATAATATGGACAGCAATTGATCAAACACTATTCTCTCAGATAATCCATAAATAATCATCTTGTTGTTTTAACTTTGTGGTATCATATTTAGTATAACAGTTATTATACCCCACAATACCATAGGTGGTTGGGGTATTCTGTATTTGTGCTGATGTTTGTAACTCACAGAAAAAATCATCCAACACCTACCTTAGAGTATACCAATTGACTCAGAATCACTTTCTGAGTCGATCTAACGATGTCCATCCGTCTGTATGGCTGGCTGGACGGCTGCCTGGATGGCTGGCTGTCCATGTAAACCTTGTGCACATAGTACAGGTCGCAATTTTGAAGATAATTCAATGCATAGAACTTTCATGACACAAGGACGAAGCCTATTAAAATTGGTTATTATCGGTTCATTATTTCACCTAGCCCCCTTACAAATGTCCTCCCGGAATAGGGGTTTAGCGATCATAAATGCCTTAAATATAGCAATATATTGATGAAATTCGGTGTAAGGAAGTTTTGTATAAGTTTCAATCTTTGTGCCAAATTTCATGAAGATCGTTCCATAATTGACCATAGCTCCCACATAAAACCCTCTTCCGAACATTACTTTAACTTGCATAAATCACATACACATGTTAGCATCAGATTTATATTCGACACAAAGAAGTTTTATATAAGTAGAAAAATAGGATCGCTCCATAATTTACCATGGCTCACATATAAGGCTGCTTTCGGGAATCACCCTAAATGATGGACATGCATAATGATGTGGGATATCATATGGTCGGGCTTGACCGACTAAATCTTTCTTACTTGTTTTTTATTGTCTTCATTGCACTGTTGTTGAATAAATAATAGGCTTATCTTATTAAAGATTAATATCGGGTGGAATATTATGATTTTTTTATTTTTTTAATTTTATTTTATTTAAGTTAAAAAGAAAAAAATTATGAAAATTAAATCCTCAACCAATCCCCTAATCCCCAAACAAAATTTTTCATTCCCATTTCCCAAAAGAAATCCCCAAGTAGAGGAAAAATCCTTTAATCTGATAACACTTTTATCCATCCCATTCTAACATATTAGCGTTCTATTTTATCATATTATTATCCCATCTTATCCTATATTAAAATAAAGTACATTAATTAAAAATTATTATTTTTTATAAATTGTTTATTGAATCATATATTGTACCATCATATATTGTGCAAGATAATACAAGATATTTGTTGTTAGCTAAACACTTTACTACAAATTTACAAATGTTACAAAACCTTGTCTACTTATATTAATTAATGTCTAAACTAAATGAGAATTGTAATGAAGGTAGAAAACAAACGTTAAAAAAAATAAATATATTCAAAAGCAAACAAGTTATGAAATTTTCAACCACATTTGTAAAAACCATATTTATTTATAACATTTTATTGTTATGGAAATAATAATATTAAAATGGTATCATAACGAAATATGGTTTAAGAACAAAGAAAAAGATTGATAATATTTAGTCGTTGTATAAATAATGATACTTTTTATATTAATAACATTTTTGTTTCTGGTAAAAAACAAAACACAAAATTTTTCTAGTCTACTATATTAAAATTTTGATTGAATGTAAACATTGAATGATAAAACTGAAACAAAAACATTGCTATCATGAACACAGTATTATTAAAATGAGTAAATATTAACAATGAGAACATAATATTGTTGTTGTGACAATGCCATAACCATAATTTTTCTCTGCGTGTAGAGCTTAACTAGAACTGAAAACAAGTACTAACTCAAATATACCAAATCTGTAAATGTATCAAATCATTGCTCCAAAATGATGACTATGATGACTAATAATACGATTACCGAATTTAGTGCAAAAGAAGATCGGTTGATAGGTTGTGTAATATGTTGCTGTTAAATCAACGATTCTTCAAGTTAATATATTTTCGATGGAATAGCTGTAACGAAATTTATGATCGTTTGACTTTAGTTTTTGCTTCAATAAGACTTTTTAAGAGACTAATACGAATCTAATAAAGCTAATGAGTAAATTGTGTGAAATGTTGCGATATGTATTGAGATTGCTCTCGCAGATCTTTCAAAATCTTTACTGTGAGCAGAAACTTCTTTTCCACAGAAGTATTTTAAGCATATTCCTGCAAAAGTCCCTTTGATATTTTCTTTTTATGGAGGCTAGCACTTCCCCTGAATCTATCTGCCCTATTTTCATTTCACTAACTCAATTTGTTAAGAAAATGGTTACCACCATAATTGAGGAATAGATTTGCGATAATTAATATTCACTTTGTATGGGGGCTACCAATTCCTCCGGATTTACCTGCTACATTTTTATCTGAACTAAGCAATTTGATAGGAGACTTATTTCCACAATTTTTAAAGCTTTCACAGTTATTTAGATATGCGATAACAATATACTATATATAATCTATTCTTTTTCATCGAAAAATTTCAATACCCACAGAATAATGCTGTGAAAAAAAAAATCGTTTCAGCAGATTGTGCGTTTTCAAAATGTGGGCGTGGCATCCAATCAATATCTAACACAGCCTAATACATCCAGTGTGTGTTAATTATGAGTCGTTTAGATGTGACAATATATTTATTTCTTTATTTTATTAATATAAATTAAATATAAAATAAATTAATTATTTTTGAAACATTTTCCAACATTGTTCAAGCTTAAATTATACTTTGGTTTGGACAAGATTTTGCGTGGGAAATAGCTATCAGTATATAATATATTATTGTAAATGCTATTGTATCCAGATTAACCTGAATACATATACCGAATTGATTTTGAAAGTTTATAGGAGACTTTTAACATTTTGTTCCAAAAATTAAAAAAAAAAATTGTTAATTGACTTTATTCTTTAGTTGAATTCCTTATATGTACAGTGAAAGCTCGATATTCGCGGCTACACATTATCGCGACGGCTCGGTTATCGCGACAGCTTAATTTTTAAAATTGCATATTTTATAATCGCGACAGTTTACGAAAAACGGGTTCTATTTTCGCGACTTTTATCTGTTTTTTTTTTTAATTTGATTACAATGTTTATAACCAAAAAGGGGAAATCCCCGTCTTTTGGTATATCAACCTTTTTGGATGATTTTGATCTTCAATTTTGTCAGTTTACTCGTGTCATTTGTTGTGTAAATATATCTCTTAATATGGGAAAGGTTTTAAAATATGTTGAACGATTTCTCAAAAATTAGAAATTTTAAAAAAATTTATAAGTGGAGATTCCATAAATTCAATTTTCGTGAATTACAACTTGCATAAAACAAGAAAATTCATTAAAAAAGTTCGTACGTACAACAGAAAGTGGCCTTGGAAAACATAGCATCTTAAAGAAAGCTGAGTACTCAAGAATGGATAAAATACTTTGTAAATGGGCAAATAGAATTTTCAGATAAGGAATCGGAGGATTTATATGATAGTGGTCATGAAGAAAACAAAATTAAAGTGGACGATTGTATAACATCGATAAACATGTGCTGCATGTAAAGAGCTTTGGGAAATAATAAGTCGACAACAGCACTATATGAACTACATGATTCAGCTGTTATTAAAAAAAAAAAAGCAACTCAATATCTCCAATTTCTTTAAAAATGTTTAAAATGTAAATATATCAATAAAAACAATTCTAATTATAAAAATTACATGCAATTTCTCAATAATATTTTGAGTTTTTTGGTCTGATTTTTAATTAGAAGCGTAAATCGAGATTACACTGTATTTATTTATTTATTTATATATATTATTTTTATTTATCTACTTTTGTTATTTATTACTAGCAATTTAAATATTGTTATAAAAATAATCAAATAAATTATTTACCAATCATGGTTATTTGTTGTTTAATGGCTTTGATTTTATTTTATGTAAATATTTTGATTTTCAAATGCATCAGAAATGTAAAATAATATTTGCACTTGTTCAATACTATTTTGAATTGAATTCAATACAAAAAATAAATAATAATAAAACTTACGTCACAAACTATTTCATTAAAGTTTGTAAATTTATTTTTAATATGAGTTAATCATTTTGTTTGTAATTTTTAAAATTTTTATTTGCGACCCTTTGAATTAAGAATATATTTGAAATATTAAAGGTACTTTTAAGTGCTAAAGCCCTATTATGACAAGTTATTTTTATGGCAGTTGGATATAATCGATATTTATCTATCAATCGATCGATCGTTGCAAATAATATTATTTAATCATATTGAATTGTAAACAGACATATTAAATTTAATATTTATTCATATAATTTATTTAAAAAACAGACTTATGCAAACCACTTAATTTTATAATAATTTATTTATGTAATAAAAAACAAAAAAAAAAAAAAAAAACATTTTTAGCAGAACATTCTGATGCCCAATGTAAGATTACAATTTACTTATACACTTAAACTCCAGATTGATATTTTTCTTAAATAAGAACCGGTACTTCGTACACGATCATTATATTTTATTCAATAAATACAATCTTCCTACTGTTAAGACTAGCACAATCAAATAAAAGTTGAAAGTATTCAAATAAATAATCACTTATTTGTTGTTATAATTTGTATTGTAATACTAGTATAAATATTTGCGCCATAAAAACGTGTAATTTTTTTCCATTAATGTAATTTAAATATGAATTACACTTAGTTGTTAGGTAAATATTCACTCGGTTGTTAATATTAATTGCTTTACTAACCAGTTGGTAGGAAATTCATTAATTATTTTATATGTATGCAGTTTGAGGCGATAAAATTATTGATTTCTTTATATAGTTTTTGAAGTGTAGCTTTCAGTTTTTAAATTAAATTTTAGTAGTCACATGATTTTTTTTTATCCTTTTAATCGTTGCTCTTCTAATACTTTGACAAAGAATTTCCAATACATACATACTGCTACTTATTTACCTTTTATTACCTTTTATTACATTTTATTTCAAAAGCGTTCTTCAGTTTTCCAAATTTATATTCAAATCAAATTTAATTTTAAAGTTCATATTTCAAGTTTAAAATATTTTAATATTTATATTCAATTGGGATTTTGAAATTTGGGTTTTTATTGGGCTAAGATTTTATAACATTTTTCATTCCGTTTGTAATTTCAGTTGTAAGGTTGAAAAACTAATGGAAATTTTATTAAAAATAAATGGAAATTTCTTATATATAGAAGCAAGCAGGGAAACCCAAAATATGCAATATCATCTGTTTTGTCGTATTTCAGATCTGTTTTAAATAGTTTTAGGATTTTTTTTATTGATTTCACAAATCATACTTTTTGGTTATTATGGACTTACCCAGCAAAAACTTTGCTTTCCTGGTAAGCTAGCAGGTATAATTGGAACAAAACAAAAATAAACTACTTATTTTTTGCCTGAATAACTAGTTATTTTTGTTCGACTTGTCCACAAATTCATGTAGTTATTTTTTGACTCTAGGGGTACTCAAAAATAAAACAAAAAAAAGAAAACAAAAAAACTTTGCCGTCAGTGAGACTCGAACTTGGACACACACTAACCATTCGTTTTTACTCACTAACGTTTTACTCAATACACCATCTCGCACATAGCATCCTAAGCGACAAAAACTCTATTTAGTTTAAAATATCTTTTTAGACATTTTGTTATAAAAAACTACCAGCTTCAGAATGGGGTTGAACCAACAACCTTCTGGTTGTTAATCTGGCACTCTAGCCAACTCATCCACGTGATTGCAGTTTTACTGTGCTATTATACTACTGAGTACTTATTAATGTAATACAGAGTAGGCAAATAATAATGACGCCTCATTACCAAGAAACTACTTTAATAAGTAGTTGTTATTACCGAAAACCAAAAAGTTTTTGCTGGGTAGTAACATAGTTTAGTATATTTTACTTTTAAAGGCATATTCTATCATATTTTTATTGGAAATGCTTGTTGTAAAACATATTTGATTGTTGTAAACGGTATATTTTTGTATATTTTACACTTAAGGGCATAACCTTCATTTGCTAACATACTTAGAGCATTTGTTTAAGCGATAATGCACAATTCTTAATAATTTTCAAATAAATTCTACAAGGATTAAAATGTACTTTCAAAAATACATCATCCATTCTATGAAAGAACGATCCAGAATTTTTATTAGATTTTTAGATTTTTGTTAATATTTGACATCCATATATCCAATGTTTTTCTTATTTTAAATTTAGAAAGTTTAATTTTTCGATAAATTAAACAATAGATATAGTGTGTAAATTCAGGCTTATATTCTATAAACTGTAAATGAATTTTCTTGAATTAAACTACATATAGAAGATGTTTTCTTTAAATGTAATAATTTTAAAATATTTCTCCTTAAAAATGCATTCATAATACATTTCGAAAATTAAAAGTTTGGATATTTGCATGCCAGAGAGATATAGAATTTGTTAAAATAAAAATAGTCATTGGGCCAATAGATCCTTTTTAGGTTAAAGATATTGAAATCTTTTTCCGTGAATTCTTTCTATTTTTTTTTTTTTTTTTGAGGCCATTTTTCCATCTAGCTTTAGTTTTAATTTTAAGTTTTAAATACTTGTTGTAAGGCCTCTAAAAGATAGATTCAGTAAATCAATAAATAAAACGTTAATAAAACCTTTGAACTATTCAACTTAAAAATTAATCATACCGTTATTAAGTATCTGTAAACAAACAGCAAATTAAGATCAAATAACAAAATATTCTGAATAAGTTTATTGTAGAAAATATAAAATTTTCCTGTGGAAATGTGAGATAATTATTAAAAACAAATTAAAAATTCCATATGTATTTTATTAAATAAATAATAAAAATAATATATAGGAAATCACAAATTAATATCAAATTAAAACATAAATTAATTCCAATAAAATAATTATTAATAAAATAATTATATATATATATATATATATATATATATATATATATATATATTATATATAATAAAATAATTATACTTGTAATTTTGAAATCATTGCCTCCACGAATTAAAAAAAAAACTGAATATATTTACTTTAGCCTGGGATGAAAAAAATATAAAATTTGGAAAATTTTTTAATAAAAGAAATCAGAACTAAATTGCGCCCAAGGACGTAAAATACATAATGTTGATAAGTTAGATACTTTTCAATTCATAACTTCGTGGAACAAAATAAGTTTCAGTATGTTATGTGTTTACCAATTCGATGCTAAAAGCATCAAAATTTTATAGAGTACTGTTAACGATAGAGATATAGTTAGAAGCTGTCAATTCAAACTTGAATAATTGAGTTGAAAATGTGAAATTTTGTTCTATGAATAACATAAATAAATATTTCACATCTCTAATAAATCTATAATATACTATATAAATTTTCTTTCATTTTATTTTTAAAATAATATTTGTTTCATACAACCAAATTTTGAAAAAAAAAAAAAAAAATATTTCAAGCTGTACGAAAACTTTTTTGAATTACTGTATATACCATCAATGAAATACAAAAGTAAATAATAAAAAAAAAAAAAAAAAAAAAAATAAAACTTTGTCTACATTATTTACATTTTCAATAAATAAAAATACCATAACATAAATAAATACCATAACAAAATTCCTTAACCCTCTAGTAAAATAAATAAAAAAAGAAACAAAAAAATGTATAAATAAATAATAATTCATAGTATTTGTTTGAACAATTTACACTTTAAAATATCAATAATAACAAGACACTCTACTGAAATATTAGCTTAATTTAATAAATTTTTCTATTTTGTTTAATTTTAGAAAAGAAACCCGTACTTAAGGGAATTTCGGGTAAATTCTCATCGGGTCAATTAACGGCCATCATGGGTCCTTCAGGTGCTGGTAAATCAAGTCTAATGAATATTTTAACAGGTTTTACGTGAGTATTAATAAAATTTTATTGTTAAAATTCAAAGAAAACTTAATTTTTTTTTTTTTACAGAAAAGTGGGTGTTAGTGGCACTATAAATTTTGGCAATGCCCCGAAAGCCCGCAAATTGTGCTGTTACATTATGCAAGATGATCATTTTTATACTTTGTTTACCGTTGAAGAAACTATGATGCTTGCCACTAGTTTAAAAATCTCTAATGAATGTATGAGTTTAAAGGAAAAGAAATTATTGGTGGGTAAAATAGTGTTTTGTTAATAATAATGTTATTCGATTTCTTGTTGATTATAAAAATATTTATGATTGCAGATCGAACAAATATTAGACACTTTGAAATTGTCGAATACTAAACACACGCGTTGTAATCGTTTGTCAGGCGGTCAAAAGAAGCGCTTATCTATAGCTTTAGAATTGATTGATAATCCTGCCATATTGTTTTTAGATGAACCTACCACGTAAGCATTTAATACCTAAATTTAAACAAGTTAATTATAAAGAAGATTAATATTTCTAATAATAATCTTTTTATTTATCTTTTCACAGAGGCCTCGACAGCTCCAGCTCATTTGATACCATCCAACTGTTGCAATTGCTGGCCAATCAAGGTCGCACTGTTGTTTGTACCATCCATCAACCATCTTCAAATATCTATAATCTCTTTAATCAAATTTACGTTATGAGTCGTGGTTACTGCACGTATCAGGGTAGTCCACAAAGAACAGTGGAGTATTTAAGATCAGTGGGTCTTGAGTGTCCTCCTTATCATAATCCTGCCGATTATTGTAAGTTTAACAATAATTTAGTAATAAAATTAAAATAATTTAATATTTTTTTCCTTGCAATCAATACAGTATTAGAATGCGTTAATGGTGATTATGGTGACTATACAAATGCCTTGGCTGAAGCGGCTTTAAAACCGGAATGGAAACACGACTATTTAAATTCGGATTCGGTGTCATCATCTTTAAAGAATGTACAAATTGTTAAAATGTCTGAAACTTCAGAGCAATATAATGGTAAACGACGTATATCTCTATCAACTGCTGTAAATAAACATATGTATCCACCGCCCGAATGGATGCGTTTATGGTTACTGATAGGCCGCTGTCATGTGCAAATATTTAGAGATTGGGTGAGTATAAAATAATTGTCAAAAGAATGAAAAAAATCTATAAGTCTAGCTTGTAGTCTAGTCTATAGTCAAGAAAAGTGATGTCAGATGAAGAGAATTTTAACTTTTTGAGGGAATTTTCGTAGAAAATTTTAAGCAAAGGGAATTAGGGGAACTTTTTTTAATACATATTTAAAATTTTAATCAAAAAGAGCAAAAAATCATAAATAAAAATAAAAAATCCGAACTAATTTAATGATAAAACTGTATTTTAGAATATTCAATATTGTATAATAATTTTTTATATACTTCACCATAAATAGTAACGGACTACATTACATTTTCGTAATAAAATATTTTTTATTAAAAATAATGATTTGCAGAGAAACAATTTTTTTTTTTTTTTTTTTGAAAAAAAGGATTTTCAAAATTTTTTCTGGCATAACTGGCTAAGACTATAGTATAAACTATATTCCAGCCTATAGTCTAAGCTATAGTCCAGCATATAGTCTAAACTATAGTCCAACCTATTTACATATTTGTAAATAAAGAAATATCAAATAATTGGCTCGAAAATAAAAAAAAAAAAAAATTTTTTTGATAGCGAAATGGAACTATCTTCTTATATTTATATCATGGTCTAGTCTACAGTCTAGTCTATAATCTGTCCTGTAGTCCATATGGTCTGTCCTATAGTTCAGTCTATAATCTAGACTATATCCTATAGTATAACCTATATTATATAGTCTATACTTTAGACTATCGGTTCAACTATATAGTTTAAACTATATTCTTGACTACAGCCTTCACTATAGTCAAGTCTATGATCTCAATGGTCTAGTTTTTACACTAGCCAATTGCCTAGTCTATTGTCTAGTGTGTGTGTAGACCAGTCTATAGCCTAATCAGTTGTTTAGTTTGTAGTTTAGTCGACCTAGTCTATAGTCATGTCAAAAAAAGTCTATCTATAATCCAGTCAGATGTAATTGTGTTTTACTAATTTATTTTTCTCATCTTTTTTTCATTTAGACTCTCACTCACTTAAAACTCTTAACTCATATCTTATGCGCTGTTTTAATTGGCTTACTTTTTGGTGATTCCGGTTCTAATGCCAATAAACAGTTCTCGAATTTTGGTTCTTTTCTGGTACACACTTTGTATCTGTGGTATACGACCATTATGCCTGGTGTTTTAAGATGTAAGTATAATGTTTTATTATATATTTTTCTTAAGAAATTAATTTAACTTGTTTTTAATAATTTCAGTTCCCCAAGAAATTGCTATTATTAAAAAAGAATCATTTAATAATTGGTATAAATTGAAAACTTTTTATTTGGCCACTTTAATTACCTCAACACCGGTACATGTAAGTTTTCATAGTTTTATAAAGATTTCTTAATGGATTTTCATTTTATTATTTTATTTATTTTTTTCTTTTTTCAGATAATGTTTTCCAGCATTTATATCACAATAACGTATATAATGACAGATCAGCCTTTGGAATTTGAACGTTATGTAAAAATGATATTGACCGGCATGATGATAACGATATGTGCTGATGGTTTAGGTGTATTTTTGGGTACAGTTTTAAATCCAGTGGTAAGTGTTAGAGAATGTTTTTTATTAATTGTGATTTAATGTCCTTTTTTTGCTTTCCTTCTAGAATGGCACATTTGTAGGTGCAATTATCACTTGTTTTATGTTAATATATTCGGGTTTCTTGATTCTACTTACACACATGTCCGACTTTATGAGACTCATATCATATACATCTCCTATACGTTATAGTTTGGAAAATATGATCCTTTCAATGTATTCAAATAATCGTGCCGATACCATTTGTCCTGATAATGTGTTATATTGTCATTTTAAGTAAGTAAAAATAAACTTTTATTTATGAAATCTATAACATTTATTAAAATATTTATCTTTATTATTTCCTCCCCAGAAATGCTGCTACTGTTTTGAAAAGTTTTGGCATGGAAAATGGCAATTATACTATGAATTTATCCATTTTAGTTATACAACTGGTGATTTATAAAAGCTGTGCCTATTTCACTCTTAAACGTCAAATTAAACATCAATAATAGAGTGTTGAATTGTAATTAAAGTTAAAGAACAAAATGACGGCTGTTCGGAATTTAAATTTTACAAATTAGTATTAAATTATTTTAGAATATCATTTAGTAATTATTAATATTGTTAGTTATCGTAGTTTAGAGTAAAGAGTATATGACTTAAATTTATAGAAATTTAGTATATACATATGTATGTGATTTGTTTAGTGCCTTAAATTAAGCATAAATCACAGATAAATAACATAAATATTATATTGTAAATATAAATATTATTAAACATAAAAAACAATGTCAATAAGCTCAAAACATTTAAATTATTTGCTTGATATTCAGACAAGGATCTTAAAAAGATTATTAATAGTTTAGTTAATAAACCACCAACCTACCACTCCTACCCATTTTTAACTTTTTAATGGTTGTTAATTATCAGGTGTTATTTTTTTGTTATTTCAAACAGTTTAGTTATCGTCGGTGCGCTGACGAAAAGTCCTATGTGTAATTTTTGAAATTTTTTTATTGGACCATCCGAAAGATTTATTGATCGTATATTTTCAAATATATAGATTAGTTCCGAAGTTATCAAAAGGATTAATACGTAATTTTGTATAGCTTTCATACAAAAACTAATTTGTTTTTTCGCTCTTCTGAAAACTTGTTCACAAACACATAGGACTTTTCGTCAGTGCACCGACGTTATGCTTTTTACAAAATTTCTTGTTTCAAAATCTTAAACTTAGTTTAAATTATATATATTCTTTTTAAATCTGTTAATTACCAGGTTTATTTATATTTTTTAATTTTTATTTTTATGTAAATTTTTCTAAGTTACTTTATTGAAATAATGGTGTGATAATTTTTTAAGTTACGTATACTTTTTATTAGCTTTTGTTGTACTTATTTATGAAGTAAAAGAAAACAGGATAATGAACAAATCGAATAAAATATATTTACAACATGTAATATATAGTGTTTTATTAAATAGAGAAATAAAGCGCTACTGTAACTGCGGCGAAGCTTAGTTGTAATTCAATACGGATTGTTATTAAGAGATTTAAACTTTATTTATTTTAACGAAAGCACTAGATAATCGTTTTGAGAAATTTATCATAAGTTTTTGAAATCGATTCATAATAAGTCGGAAAAAAACATTTTCACCTCGATTTGCTTGTAGTAGCAGGTATCAGAGTTCACTTCCTATATTTTCAAATTTCAAAAATCGATTCAACTGGTGATTTAAAGAAGAACGGTATATCTTACGATGGGTGTTAAACCAATATTTTTGCCCGTTACAAACATTACCACAAATTATAACACCCCAACTAGCTATGGTGGTGTAGGGTATAAATACAGAAATTATCAATCGCATCAATATTGCACAATTGTAAAAGAAGTAATTATTAAAAAAAAGTAAAAATTTAAAACGAGAAAGAAAGATTTAGTCGGTCAAGACCGACTATATGATATCCTACACCGATGTGTACGAGCATAAAAATTCGGGAAGGGGACTTATATTACACCTGTGGCCAATTTTACTAAATGTAAAATAAAATATACAAATACGGAATAATGCGTTGATACTAACATCTAGATGATTTTATGCACTTTAGGGCGATCCCTGGAAGTGGATTTTGAGTGTATGAACTCTATTCCTGGGGGACACTTGTATGGGGGCTACGTTAAATAATGGATCGATCACAACCAATTTCAATAGGCTTCGTCATTGTATCATAAAAGTCCCACATGCCAAATTTCATTTCATTATCTTTAAAATTGCCATATGTACTTTGTGCACAAGGTTTACATGTATACCAATCGACACGGAATCACTTTTTAAATTGATCTAACAATGTCCGTCCGTCCTTCTGGCTGGCTGTCCATGTAAACCTCGTGTGAAGATAGGTCCATTATTGATCATAGCTCCCATATAAAACCCTCCTCCGAATATCACTTTAACGTGCATAAATCACATACACATGTTAGTATCAGGTTTCTATTCGACCCAAAATACTTCTATATGAGTAGAAAACATAGTGATAAATTTTATGAGAATCGCTCCATAATTTACCATAGCTCCCATATAAGCCCACTTTCGGGAATCACCCTAAAGTGCATAAATTTATATAAATGCTAGTATTAACGTAATATCCTGTATTCGCATATTTTATTTTACACTTAGTAAAAGTATCGGTCCACAATTGTCCACATGTCTAATATAAGACAACTCCATGAATTTTGATGGACATGCACAATGGTGTAGGGTATCATATGGTCGGGCTTGACCGACTATATCTTTCTTACTTGTTCTACACAATGTTTGTTCACAACATTTGTTGTCAACACTTATGTGTAGTCGCGACTGAAGCCCACAGTCACAATGACCTGAGTTTCGATATTAGCGAATGTTCGGTAAAAGCAAAAAATTTTCGAAACAAATATGTTCGAGAAAATATCGAGAATTATATTAATTATGAATGTTCGTAGCAACGAACTTTTCTCGATAATTTCTCGGCAATAAACATTTGCGTAATTTTCGAGAATTTCAAAAATATCGATATCGCAATATTCAACTTTTCCAAGAAGGGTTGTAGAGACAAGAAAGGTTGTAGAGAGCCAAGTATAGTTTTTAGAGAATTAAATCTAATTAAAAGAAAAAAAAAAATAAAAGGAAAATATAAAATCTCTTAGTAATCGAGCAAATTAGCCGAAAAAAATATTATACTTCGAAATAAACGACAGTAAATTCAAATTAGCGTATACAACATAATCCATGAAAAAAAAACCAGAGTATGAATTGCGCATTTAAAATTTAAGGAATAGAATAGCAACATAAATGACCATGTAGCATCATGTTCCATTAATTGTAGAAACTTGAAATTTGGTCAAGACGTTAAATAGGATGTCCCATTTCATAATTTTAGGTACGTTTAAATGAAGCTCGCCAAAAAGAATTTTGGACCACCTTAAAATATTTAAGCGCCACACAACAAAAGATACTTTTTTGCATTTTTCACAAATTGCCTTTTTATTATTTTTGTATTCAATGGGTTAAAGTTAAAGGAAAAAACTATGCAAAGATATTTTTTCATGTTTTTCTACAAAAAAATTGATTTTCTGCAGATCAGAACGTACTTTTTCCATTGTCTTTTTATTTAATTTTTCTTAAGAAAAAAAAAAAAAAAAAAATTGTTAGCTCTTTTGATCCATAATTTTTTCCAAACAGTATTTTTGGATGATTTAATACATACTGTCAAAACATTGCCATTAAAGCACAAAGAAAGTGTACACTTTTCCACTATCTTTTAACAAACCGTACTTTTTCACATTTAAAAGTCGTTTGATTTCATATATCCTTAAGATTTGTTGTGCTGAATTGATGTGGTTCGATGTATTTTATGGCAAAGAGAACGATTCTTACAATTCCCAGCTTATTGCTGGAAGGGTACAAAAATTTTTTTTCTCAATTTGCCAGCAAATTTAAATAAACAAAAAAGTAAGTTTTGTTCAGCCGCTCTTCATGTATACTTAGAATAATTTCGTCTTGGTATTCTCTAAATAATTTTAAAATCAAGCTAACATTTCGTATTACAGAATTTGTTATTTAATATCCATATTCTACATCTTACGTCTTATATGTTTGTAAAACTTGGTTCCATTATAAAAGAAGTAAGAAAGATATTGTCAGTCAAGCCCGACCATATGATACTCCACGCCATTGTGTACATCAAAATTTGTGGATCGGTCTTATATTAGACATGTGGACAATTGTGGAGCGATGCTTTCACTAAGTCTAAAATAAAATATACGAATACAGAATATTACGTTAATACTAACATTTATATGAATTTATGCACTTTAGTAGGGTGATTCCCGAAAGTGGGCTTGTATGGGAGCTATGGTAAATTATGGAGCGATCCTCATAAAATTTGTCAGTATGATTTCTACTTCTATAAAACGTATCTGTGTCGAATATGAACTTGATACTAACGTGTATATGTGATTTATGCACGTTAAAGTGATTTTCGAAGATGGTTTTATATGGGAGCTATGGTCAATTATGGACCGATCTTCATGAAATTTGGCACAAAGATTGATACTTATACAAAATTTCCTCGCACCGAATTTCATTAAAATATTGCTATATTTAAGGCATTTATGGTCGTTAAACCCCTATTCCGGGAAGACATTTGTATAGGGGTTAGGTGAAAAATGGACCGATCATAACAATAGGCTTCGTCCTTGTATCATGAAAGTCCTACGTTCCAAACTTCATTAAATTATCTTCAAAATTGAGATCTGTACTTTGTGCACAAGGTTTACATGTACAGACAGCCAGCCGTCCACCCAGCCAGACGGACATCGCTAGATCAACTCAAAAAGTGATCCTTAGTCGATTGGTATACTTTAAGGTGGGTGTTGGATGATTTTTTCATAATACCCCAACCACCTATGATGGTGTAGGGTATAATAATTTACACTTACCGTTATATTTTAATACTCGTATATTACTGATATTGTAATGTATTACTGATATACTTATGTGAACTCTTATTTCATTGTAATAACTGTCTTAAAATCATTCAGAGTAAACTTGTATCATTCGGCGAAACATGGGGGAAATATTTTACAAAGTTAGATGTATGCCCTAAATAAATTTAATTTAAATTAGTGGAAAAAAGTGAAATTCGATAATGCTAAAAATGGCACAATTGTGTCATCAATCCTAACACTGATTCAAAAGACTAAAATAAAAAGAATGTAGTGTCATTCATAGTGTAATAATAAAATGACCTCGTAAGCCCAGCTAATTTATAATTTTTTTTAATGTACATACCGCGTGAAACTATCAAATTATTTTTGTATTCGTATGTAATATTTACTCTTCTTCATTATTTTCTCATTTTTTGTCTTTGACATTATGTGCAGTGGTTTTACTATAACAAAATACAAGCGATCGGTTGTAAAATATTGCATTATAAAACTTATGATGTTAGTTAAATTCTAAACAATTTTTAATAAAAAAAATAATATCAAATTTTAGAAAAAATAGTAAGTAATGTCGCCACTCATATAAAAAGATTTGCAAAATAACATGTTTATGTAGGTTTCAACGAAACCTAAATGGATAAAACACTACGAACGCTGATGAAGTGTGTAGCGGCACAGAAAATAAGTTTTTCATTCTGCTGGTGTCTAATTATAGTTTATAAACTAAGGTACTGTTAAACAGAGACAACAAGGGAATTTACAATTGCAAACCTGTTCATGGTCCTTCGAGTCGGATATCGGCTTACGACACTACTGTAAACACAGCAGCTTTTACGATGTTAGACTTAATCTCTCTTTTACTTACCTCAAACGTCTGGCGCTGTTAACTGAGTCCCACAAAGTTGTATCCAGTGCAAGGCGGGAGCCATGTTTAGGTTTTAACGAAACAGCGGCACAGCAAATACGTATTCCATTCTGCTGGTGTCTAATTATAGTCTACAAACACTGCTTTGGTACTGCTAAACAGAGACAAGATATTTTACGATTGCAAACTTGTTTATAGCACATTTATCTAAATATCTAGTATATTTTTTGGAGATTAATACAGAAAATTTTGCACTAAAAGATGTGCATTTGATCAACAGAAAAACTAATAATATTGAGAGAAAAAACATTTATGACTCCACTGGTCGAAGTTGAAATTTGAACAAAATGCTTCAAATATTGCCTCTTATGTAAATGACTATTAATTTTATTGTTCATTATATAAATATTTATTTTTGAAATGTAACTTATTATTATGTATCTATATATTTTTTTAATACTTGATATATTGTGTTAAGTTTGAAATATAATAAACATAACTTTAAAAATGAAATCAGCTTTTAATTTTAGATTAGGAATAAAATGGAAATAAACAAAATAAAAAACGATCATTTTCGAATTATTGCCATTGATAATAACCTCAAGTTGTTAGAAATATCAATACCGAACAATTTTCATAATTTTTTGATATCGTAAAAAAAATCACTAACTAATATTTTAACGTTTCGCTATGGAGAGCGCTAAAGGTTCACTATTAATACAATAGACGGAGCTCGTATTCGGATCGCCAACAATAGTCGTTCTCGAATGTTTTGTCAAAGAAATATTCGCGATTTGTTCGAAGGCGATATTATCGAAGTTTGGGGTCTTTGCAATGCTTTTTACTTATGTTTATGTGTGTATATTTTTAATAATTATTTTTTTAAAATTTTTGCCTATAACTCGTTTGCGTATGGACCGATATGACTAATTCAAAAAAACCGAAATTATACAAAATTATTTGGAGTAGATGTACTTTAGTTTATTATTATCTCGTTTTTTTTTTTATAAAATAGTTAGAATATTATAATAATCAATAAGTCCGTGACTTTTCGAACTTCCCTCGTAGTTATATGAAATTCCCATCAAGTACCACCAGTTAATAGACTACTGTCAAATTTTGAGCAAGTGTCATCATTTACTTTGCGTTCAAAATAGGATTTTTCGAGGTCCTTAAAATAGACATTTGTTTGGTCAATAATTTCATCGTTGGAGCTGAATCTCTTTCCACCGAGCCATTTCTTTAGGTTTGACAACAATAAGTAGTCACTAGAGGCTAAATTCGGAGAATATGGCGGATAAGGTACCAATTCGTAGCCCAATTCATAGAGTTTTGCCATTGAGACTGCACACGTGCGCACCTGTGCATTTTCTTGGCCATTTGGGGTCGATTTCTTTTTAAATCTTATAAAGGTGTTTTTTTGTTTTAAAGGTAGTCGATGTGGATTATCCCGCGTGCATCCCAAAAAACTGTTGCCATCACCTTATTGGCTGACAAACTTACCTTGGCCTTCTTTGAAGCAGGTTTACCCGGAGAAACCAATTGTTTAGACTGCTGCTTGGTATCCGGAGTACAGTAAGGGATCCATGTTTCATCCACAGTTACAAAACGCCGAAAAAACTCATTCGGATTGCGGTTAAACAACTCCAAACAATCCTCTGAAGTTGCCACGCATTACGTTTGTGGTCAATTGAGAACAAATGAGGCACCCATTTTGCAGACAACTTTCTTAAACCTATCTGATCATTTAAAATCGAAACCACACTGCCATATGAAATGCCTATGGCATCAACAATCTCACGCACTTTTACTCTTCGGTCGGCCAACACCATATCGTGGATTTTTTCGACATTTTCGGGTGTACTGACATCAATTGGCCGTCCAGAACGTTCAGAGTCATTTGTACTTGTGCGACCACAACGAAAGTCAGTAAACCACTTTTTTACCATTGTTTTTTTTTCGCAAAAAATAATATTTAATGAGCATTCGAAATTCAGTTTTTTCCATTTTTAGAAAAATACACGAGGTTGTATGTTTTGAACAGCTGTTAAACGCAAAGTAAATGACGACACTTGCTCAAAAATTGACAGTAGTCTATTAACAGATGGTAATTGATGGGAAAAGTTTTGCTTTTCATATAACTACGAGGGAAGTTCGAAAAGTCACGGACTTATAGATCCACCCTCGTATTATTCTCGGGCTACTTTGTCACCGAAATGATATCGTTATGATATAATTACGATATCATTTGGTTTGTTTGGAAGTTAAAAAAAAAACTATTTTGAAATAAAGTTATTTTATTAAGTTTTTAACAGAATTTTTAAGATTTTATGAAAACAAAATTTTTATAAAAAATAACCCGTCACGCATGGTATCTTGTTAAATTTGTGAAACATTTTATTTCACTGATAAAATTAGATGAACTAGGAACTTTCATTTGAAATTTATATCACAAATGAGGGTTACTATAGGGAATAAATATAATGGCTTCAGAAATGCAAATTCTTGAAAACCTGAGATTAAGGGTTTTAAATATAGGACCTCGGTATATAAAACTAAATATGTAAAAGAGAGTTTTAATTTACTTAAAAAATATTTGAACGATATTTATATTTGCTTTAAGTTAAATAATTCAAAATTAAAATTTTAATTATAAAATGCATTAGAGTGCATTTTTTATAAAATTAATTCAACACAAATTTTTTAAAAAGATATTTTAACAAAATTTGACAATTTTATTAACTTTATATTTTCTAAATTTTTTATAAATAAGCCAAAAAATTTATTTGATGAAACACAAAAAATATTTAAGTAAATAAGCATCTCGTCACAAAAAAAGCCTAAATTGAATTGTTTAGTCAATACATCAAGTTTTACGTTTATTTAAGAAAATAAAAATTCGAAGTGAGAGAAAGTCTTCAAAAATGCATCCATAAAATGATTTGTATTATACATGCATTTAAAAAAAAAATATTATAATTGTCTTTCTAATGACTTTTAAATCAATGAAATCATATTTAAACTTCAAAAGATATATTTTCATTTTTACGATATTAAAAACGGGAATTTTTTTCTTTTTTGTTTTAATTTAAAAAAATTAAAATAGATATACGTCAATGTGGTTTTACAAAGAATGCAAATGCTAAATATGAACCAATTCTGAGACTTAAGTTATTTTTCACATGATTTAAACCACATATAAGTATCACAACTTCGTTGTTGTTACTTGTTAAGGTATAATATGAAGAAAAATAATGCATTTTCGGTGAAATTTTGAATTTTTAGCATTTTTAGTTTTAGTAGAAGTACTGTAAGCATTGTGATATTTTAATTTTTTAATTTTGTTGAAATTTTTTCCATAAAATATTTTAAATATTCTTTTTTTTTAATCTAAAGTAGCTAACAAACCTTTAGGAAAACGGAATGTAAAAAATAATCATTTAAACACATAATATTTTCTTTTTGTCTTAATCGCCTTTGTATAATATTTAATTCACGTACTGTATACTATTTTCTTCATCTTCAGAAGATGAAAATGAAGTTTTTAAGAAATCGTATTAAAAATAATTTTAAAAAGATGGTTTTCATAACAGGTTCGCTTTTAATTATACAAAATTATTACAATTATGAATCATTTTGTAATTATTATATTATATTAAAGTTAGGATGTTATCGGATACATTAACTGATTATTGCAAATGAAAATAACTAGCAACTAAATAACTCACTGTTTATACGCAATGTATTTCCTTATTTGTCGTACCGGATGGGAAAAATACAACTATTACCATAGAAATTTCTATGAACGCAAAATGAAGTGGCAACGCTGTACGCTTTTTTGCAATTAGTTTCACTAATCACGATTAGTTTTTGTGAGTTACTAACTTGCAAAAAAAAAAGGGCAACTGTAAATATAGAAAATAGACAGATCACTTGGGTCCTATTAATCCAAATGTTACAATAAGGGATCATGTGATTCTGCTTTCACATGTCCAAAAATAGATTCGAGTCAAACCAACCTGACGCACGAAAGATCTAATCTGTCTCAATCGCAGAGAGATCAGATATCCCCTGCATATGTAGTTCTAATATTCCTAAGAGCAGGACAATGACAAATAAAATGTTCCATTGTTTCTCCTTCTTCCTCGTTAAAGCAACCTCTGTAATAGTCGTTAAAAGGGAGTCCTAGTCTTCTAGTGTGCACACAGGCACATCCAGTGAAAGTGACCAACTAATAATGGCTATATGTGTTAGTAGCAAAAGCCTTGGTAATCCCAGAATGACTGTTCGACTGTTTTTGATCGTACTAGGGCCATATCTGTCTCGAGATAGAATGTGTGGACTTGTTTGTTCATCTTTGTTAAGCTTTTTTCGACAAATACTGCAGTATCACAGATCTTGACGGCGGTATACCAACTAGTTGGTCCATTTCTTCACTTTGAAGAAGGGAACCAGTTCTGGCTAGTTCATCCACAATAATATTTCCCTAGGTACTTACCCAGATCAACTCTAGGTTTGGATGTCTCGCCATCTCATTTAGACATGTCCGACATTAATATATCAACTTGGATGTCGAATAGACACCCGAAAGAGACTGAATCGCGGGTTGACTATCATTACAAATTTGAATATCCACTCCGAATACCCTATAGTACATTAGCCAATTTACCGCTCTCCTAATGGGCGAGATCTCCGCTTGAAGAGCACTGCAGTGATACAGCAATTTAAAGAAAATATTTCTCCTATATGCGGGAATGAAGACACCTCCGTCAACTCCTGCAGAAGGTTTGGATCCATCAGTATAAATCTCAATCGATCCGGCTTTTATAGTGGGATCGGCTGAAATTGAAACTGAGAAGCCTCTGCCCAGAAAGGGTTCGGGAATATAATAGTCTGTGTTGTCAGAGATGTCATTCGAAATTCCCAAAATGGTCGCATGGCCTTAGCTACTACCGTTCCATGCTCCTATGGTACTGAGCCTAGTCGCCGACATGTTGGCGATTTGTTTGATCATTAGATCCACTGGCATCTAGTTCATCATGCCAAATAATGCCTTGGATGGTATTGTGCTAAGCGCACCTGTAATTAGTAGAGCTGAACTACGCAGAACCTTGTCAAAGATTCCGCAGAAAGTGGATTTTTCCATCTCTTTCCATCATACTATCGCTCCATACATAAATATTGGCTTGATCACCATATCTAAGAGCCATTTTGTATTCTTCCTACACATATAAAGACCAATGTTTGCATTTGATGCTCTAGCTTGGGTGTTCTGGAGCCGGGAAAGTTTGGAGTCCAGTATTATACCTAGGTACTTCTCACTGTCCGACACCTTTAATTCAACTCTATTTAGGCAAGGGAATGGGAAAGATGGAATTTTGTACCTTCTTGAAAATCGAACTAGTTCCGTCTTTCATGGATTCACGCTAAGGCCACTATTTGTACTCTATTTACTGAGTAGGCCCAGCGCATTTTGAAAGCAGTGGGATATGGTATCTATATATTTTCCAAATGCAGCCACCGCAACATCGTCCGAATACGCTACGATTTTGAACCTTAGGGAGTCAAGTTCCCTGAGCATTGTATTAAAGGCAGTATTCCAAAGAAGTGGAGATGGGGAGTTCTACCCTGAGGAGTGGCTCTATTTGCTACTCTATATATGGTAGCTGCATCCATAGTGGAGATTGGAAGTCTCCATATGATGCCGATAATCGACTGATGTGTATTCAGTCTTTCCATAGCCATTTTAATAGCATCCAGGGTCACATTATTAAAGGCTCCTTCTGTATCAAGAAATGTCATTAACGCATATTCCTTGTACTTGAGAGCATTTTCTATATACCCTACAATCGAATGCAACGCCGTCTCAACTGATTTGCCTTTCATATAGGCATGTTGGGACGCTGACAATAGGTTAGAGTTGATTGTTTTGCGAAGGTGCAGATCAATCAGCCAATATTTTCAAGACGAAGGACGATAGGCTAATAGGCAAAATTGTTCAGAGCCCATCTTAGTTCATCTTCTGCTATATGAATCTGAACGTAATTTAGGTCTGAAACTGTCGCATAGATCTCCGTTATAGGGAGGCTTCCAGGAAAATGAGCATCTATTAAGACGTCTGAGGTCTCATGGCCGCTTGTTGTCCTGCTGCCACAAGATTTCTGAATATAACTTTTGACAGAAGGGGAGGAAGCCAGGATTTTACGTAAGCGACTAGTCTCGAAATGGCCTTCCACGCCGCTACAGAAGGTCCATGTTTTGCGTTTCGCGTTCCTGATCTGGTTCTTCAACCTGTTTATTGAGGATTTGTAAGCTGATAAGTTTCTCTCATTAAATAAACGGCGGCACTCTTTACGATAATTACCTATTTCAGGTAAGCAAAAATTTTACTTTTATGGGCTTTGATAGTTCTAAGTGCTAAAAAAAATAATCAGCTGATTAAGGGGGGTTACTTGTTTGAATTCTCTGTGCTGATCTTTGTAACGCATAGAAAAAGTTATCCAACACCCACCATAAAGTATACCATAATCACTTTTTAAATCGATCTAACGATGTCCGTCTATCCGTCATTCTGGCTGGACGGCTGGCTGTCCATGTAAACCTTGTGCACAAAGTACAGGTCGCAATTTTAAAGATAATTCAATGAAATTTGGCAAATGAGTCGAAATCTATTGAAATTGGTTGTGATCGGTTCAATATTTCACCTAGCCCCCTTACAAATGTCCCCCCGGAATAAATTTTACACTCAAAACTGCCTTAAAAATAGGAGTATTTTAATTAAATTCGGTGCAAAGAAGTTCTGTATAAGTATCAATCTTTGTACCAAATTTTATGAAGGTCGGTCTACAATTGACCATAGCTCCCATATAAACCCCTCTTCCGAAAATCACTTTACGTGCATAAATCTCATACAAATGTTAGTATCAAGTTAATATTCGAAACAAATAAGTTTTGTGTAAGTAGAAACAACATTGCCAAATTTTATGAGAATCGGTCCATAATCCACCATAGCTCCCATATAAACCCACTTCCAGGAATCGCCCTAAAGTGCATAAAATCATCTAGATGTTAGTATCAACGATTTATTCTGTATTTGTATATTTTTTTCACATTTAGTAAAACTGGCCTCAGGTGTAATATAAGCCCCTTTCCGAATTCTTATGCTCGTACATAACGGTTTAGGGTATAATATAATATAGGTCTTGACAGACTATATCTTTCTTTCTCGTTCTATTTATATTTGTTCCGGCGTTGACTTTTATTATTTCTTTTTTTTAATAATTTATTTTACAAAATGCCTTATTTTTTATTTGCTTGTATTGCCGTTACAAGCTGTTTACATTCAAATTGTTCATGTTGCCACAACGTTAACTGGCTATTGGTTTTCTCTTTGACCTTGCCGTATTATCAAAATTATAAAATTTAATTTAAAACAAAGTTGTAATAAGTGTCGTAACCCCAGGTCTACAACTGAGATTAATGCTGATATAATATGTGAGATAACGCCGGCAGAGGAGAGTAACCATTTTGTTTATATTATGTTAAATATTAAATAAGAGGTACACGTATTCTAATAAATCCTATAAGAAATCATTATTTATAATCAGTCGCAGAGTAAACATGTCCGTTTTATTTAAGCAATTCGCACTTTTTAGCACAATTTTTATAAAAATGTTTTTTAACTTGTAAAATAAACACTAAAAGGAAACAATTTTACAGAAAAAAACATTGTTTTTAAGTAATTTCCAAAATACACATGCACACATACAAGTAAAATTTCGTATATGTGTACTTTTTTGACAGCTCATCTTGTAAGATGGTTGTGTAGAGAAATCTCATCGAAAATTTTGCGTTCGCTCGCACCGGTGCAGTGTATTATAGTGCGTAACTGTAAAAATTGTGCATAGTTTATATTGACCGCGAACTTTTATCTGAGTGTTACAGCTTCCTATATGAAGATATAGGTCGTCTGGGACTCGGATTAAAAACCCTTTAATTTAAAAAATCTAGACGGTTCAGCTTCCAAAAATAGGTAAAGCTTACTTTGTTGCTCACTTTAGTTTATCTTACCCTTAACTATCTGATACCTTATAGGTAAATTTTTAATTAATTCCATCTATTTGCTTAATAAATTTTTTAATTGGAAAAATATTTCTGTTTTTAATTTTTTTACAGTTATTAGTAATTGATCACTTTGGTAAGAGCTGCAAATTTAAACAATTTTTAATTGATTGAATTATTTTGGTGACTTTTTCCTGTGCTCAATCTATACCTCATATAGAAAGCTAAAATTTCCGAATTCAGCAGCCCGAGTTTAGTGATCTTAACCAATATCAATCCTTTGAGTTTTATATGGTACTCCACCAATAATCCAATGTAAAAAGTAAGGTTAAAATCGATTGCATGTGACAAAAGCCTCCAATTACAGTTATGCGGAAGCAACACACTTAGGTAATGTGAGAATAAGATGCAACAAAATCCCGTCTGGCTGTACTTAAGATATAACTACAACGACGCGAGAGTTGTTCCCCAACCCAGAGCTTCTTTACGACTCGCATGATGATTATATGATCGTTGACCACGAAAATTACAAAACAATCAGATTTATACTGTAAATAAATATGTGGACAGTATTATTATTAAAAAAAGGAATAAGAATGGGCTCTATTATGGTGGTATTTATGATAGCCAATTCCGAAAGTAATACAAATTCTAAAATAGCTTTGGTGGAAAATTTATGTTCATCACATATATTTACTATATCTAGCACAAGCGTTATGAATTACGTAAAATTATTTGCAATACAATTTTCTCTACCACTTTGTTGACTTGTGTTAAGAATTTTCAGAAACCTATTTACAACAAAAATCCTAAACATCTTTTGGATGAAATATACTAAGCGCTTGATTTTTAATCGCTGGTGGAGAACTCTAGATAAATTTGTATTAAGCTCATCAGTACGTATCGTTTTAGGAAATCTATTGGAACAAAAAAACAAATAATAAATGGACTTGAAAATAAAATTCCATAAATATTACATTAAATAAACTCTTATTATTGGATATATATGAGAAATTATTTATACAAAACATATTGCATAGTAAATAGCATATTTTAAAATACGAAATCGGTATTGAAGGAAACGGTATTTGAATACTGTTATGGAAAATAATAATTTCGGTAATGGTATCGGTTACGGTAATCCATTTTAAAAGGTATTTTATCGGTATTTATAACGGTATCGGTTTCCAACCTTAATTTTTTTTTTTCTAAAATTGCGAATTTTGCTTTAGAATAACGATTGTAGAAATATTGAATTACACTTTTATAATGCGAACATCATAGCCTTTCTAAAAATGATATTTTCTCGCTGAAGGAATACATAACGGCTGAGAATTTTGCAAATATTTTAAACAATATTAAATTTTTCGTGTCAGATTTTCGCTAATTACTCTTTGAGAAGTTTTTATTTTCATATATTATTTTTATTAAAGATTGCAAGATTTTTTAACCATTTCCAAACTATATTACAAATTTAGTGATGACGTACCATTTTAAATCGCATTTTTTTCTTCATCATTTTTGCCAATATTCTTAGATTTTTGTGGCTTAATTTAAATTAAAGTTGAGTTTGTATCACAATATTTTATTTTATCTTAAACATAAGTGTAAATAATCGTTATTGGTACCTGTGTAAATAATATTTTATAACAACAATATTTGAATTGTTTCTTAAATTTAAAAAAAAAATTAAAAAAGTGTAAATATATATGATAGTCATAGTATGGCTGTATTTTATGTTGAAACAAACCGTATTCGTCGCCCCATTAATCTAACGTGGACGTGGTTGCTCTATAAGACGTGTCTACATTAAGCAAATTCGTATCAAAACAAATCAAAATCAGTGCGAATATAAACAAGGTAACCTTAGTTAAACAGCTGATTGGTTGTTACAGTTGCCAAACTGCATATATAAAAAATAATAATGAATACGCCATATTGTTGTTTTTGTGCAACTGTTGCCGCTTTCCACAAATTCGCGTTAAGTATGACGTGTGTTTTGATAAAAAATTGTCTAATGTAGACACTATGTAAGACGATTGCGAAAAAAAAGGAAATGAAATGTTATTGTTTACTTATCAGACGGTTAACAGCCGATTTTTAGTCGCCGCGAATAATTTTTACAAAAGGCGACGCCGCCGTTAAAATTTTTCGGCGCACGACTCTGTTGACAACTGCAGTTTTTTCGTCAATAATTTTTTCTTCTGTCGCATACAAAAAAGAAGTACTGTGAAAAGTTGCAGCGGAAAAGTGAAAAAAAGTTACTAAACAATAGAAAAATCTCAGAAAACTGCTTTAAAATCTTTTAAAAACGTATTAAATTATAATATTAAACAAAGAATATAATCAGCAAAAATGTTTCGTACAGCTTTTGATAAAAATCTGGGTAAACTCAAAACAACAAAAGATATTTTATTGTTTTTGTTACAAAAAATTGCAATGTACAAAAAATACGACCAAAAGAAAGTGACTCATCAATTATATTGTATTAAATTTAATTGGACAATTTGTACAAAAACCTACAATACTTTTCGGATAATTAATATCAATTTAATTAATAATGTGTTGTAGCTAATAGTTAAAATTCCTTTTCTCTAAATTTCTAGACACTGCCACCAGCCACTTACAGCTGGAGCCTCAATGGCCAGCTATAATTTTGATTTGTGATGCCATTAATCAAAAGGATACTACGTAATTTTTATTTCGATATTATTTTCATATTTTATTTTTTTTTAATTGTTCGTTTTTTTTCACATTTCAGTCCCAAAGCCGCCTTTGCTGCCATTAAAAAGAAAATGACTTCGACAAATCCTCATACGGCTCATTATGCTTTATTAGTTTTGGAGAGTGTTGTTAAGAATTGCGGCGCTCCCATGCATGATGAGGTTTTTACCAAAGAAAATTGTTCTATGTTTAGTCAATTTTTAGAGTCAACTCCACATGAGAATGTTCGTGCTAAAATGTTGGAATTGGTGCAGACGTGGGCTTATGCTTTTCGTAATTCGGATAAATATCAAGCAATTAAGGTATGTTGTAAATTGAATGTAATTAATAATTTTTGCTTTTAGGAACAATCTAATAGATATCCAAAAAATTATGAATATTTTAATAGTTTTTTTTGTTTGATGGATAATTGAATATAAGAAAATATGTAACAGTTCATAAAAGGTCTTTTTTATTTTTTAAAATATTGTGTTGTTATCTTGTTGTTTTGTATTCTGTTGAGTTTTCTTTATAAAAATATGTATATCAAATTTCAGATAAATATATTTTTCCCAACTTTCTTTTTCTTAATCTTCACTTTTTTGCAAACTTTTTTAATATGTTTTAAGAAAAGAAAGATATCGAAATATATCAATTAGCATGCATAAAAGGGTTAAACAACTTTCCGAATAAATACTAGTTACAAACTCTCATCTGATGATATCTCCTAAAATTCCAAATAAAGATCTCCGAGGGTTTCCGGGCACTAAAAATCTGGTGTTCTAATACAAAGATTCGCTTCTCAATACTTTAATGATTTTGTAAATTCTTATTCAAATTTTCATTGTTTTCTTTGAAGTAGATCTCAGACTTCAATTAAAAGAAAGAACGCAGAAACGAAAAATTAAAAAAAAAAACGCCAAATAAAAAAAAAAAAAAATCCCCATGATGGAAAAGCCAATATTGAAATAATCTTCAAAGTAAGAAAGAAAAAACGCAAAAACGAAAAAAACTCCAAAATGAGAAAAAACGTCAAAGATGTCAAAAGGAAAATAAGCGCAAAAAAGAAAAAAAATCGCCAAAACGAAAAAAAACACCAACACGTACAAAACTAAAAAAAAAATCTTCCAAAATCCAATTTTAACAACAATAATATCGTCGATGTGCTAAAGAAAAGTCCTATGGGAAAAAATCGCCAAGACGAAAAAAACGCCAACACTGAAATAATCTCCAAAATAAAAAAAGACTAAAACGAAAAAAAAATCGCTAAAACTAAAAAAAAACATCTACACGAAAAAAGATCCAATTTTAAAAAAATAATGAATAAAAAACCGTTTTATTTTGTCAATTCGCAACATTTTTTATTTATGTTCTGAAACAAATCTGTATGTTATGCTTTCGCGAATGCCAAAAGAAATTTTAAAAATCTACACAGCTTTTTTTGTATGAGAAATTTTTCATTTCATTATTAATATTTCTGTTTTTTTTTTTTTTTTTTTTTTAACAAAAGTTCTATGTGTAGTAAAAAAGAGTAAGTGTGCTTCGTTTCGAAGAAAATACAACTTGGAACTTTTGATAAAAATAAACTTTATACATATCGTTATAAAGGCAACATATTTGTCTTTAATATGATTTACCATGTATAACTTGGAAGGTATTAGTAATTAAACAAGTACGCCGTTGAAAAGTTTTTGGCTTTTTTCGCTTTTCAAACGTGATATTTTTGGACCGGAAAGGGCAGTGAGTCTAAAAGTTCATGATTTGAGAAATACTTCCAATAAACAATGGCTGTAGAGAATTTCATTGAAATCAGGGATGCCAAATATTATTACTGTCCGTCTTGGTATGGAATCACTGAAAAACCAAATGCATATTATGCTCCAAGACGTTATTTTTGGGAAGTGAATGTAAATCATATTTATCATTACATTAATTTTTATTTTAAATTCTATGTATAGAAATCTCCATACAAAACTAAAACAATATTAAATAATTTCGACTAGTTTCGGATTTGGCCGAATATACTGCTTTGGTTGAATATTAGATTCGGTTTGGTTTCGGCCTTCAAAATTCGGTTTCTATCGGATTCTGTTAGATTGTTAATAAAAGCGGTTTGAATTTTCTGGTGAAAAATAGTGTATACCTAAAATAATATACGTATATCTATACGATAGCGATAGGGGAGCACCTCAGAAATCATGCTACACAATTTCATTAAGATCGATCTATAATTGACCATAGCTCCCATATAAGAATCTCTCCTAAAATAACTTGCGCACATAAATCCAAATATTTGCATCAAAGTTCTAAATTTTGTGATTAGCCATAATTGACCATAGCCCACTTCCAGGAATAACGTTAAAGTGCATGCATTTCATATATATAAATGTTAGTTAATTTCGTAAAAAACTAAAATAAAATAAATAAGATAAAAAAAAGTAAATATATAAAAGAATACTGGTCATTAAGGGAGGGTTGTTTAAAATTCTAGTTAATTTAATTAAGCAGTCTATGGTAAGAAAAGCAATTAGTATATATTCGAAAAGCATGTTAAAAACAACATCTATTTATTTGTGATTAAAAAAAAAAAAATAATTTCCTTAAAAACTTTTAAATGAGTTCTGAAGAAGAATTAATTGTAGAAGATATAACAGATGAGGTGCATTTTATTAGATAACTTTATTTATATTATACATATTTATGTTACATTTAACATTTATTCATATTTATTTTTAGGACACTATGACAATTTTAAAAACCAAAGGTCATCAGTTTCCGGAACTAAAAGAAGCCGATGCCATGTTTACCATGGACACTGCACCCAATTGGACAGATGGTAAAAAATGTCATCGTTGCCGTGATGATTTTTCATTTACTAATCGCAAACATCATTGCCGCAATTGTGGTCAAGTGTTTTGTGGTCAATGCACCAGTAAACAGTGTCCTTTACCTAAATTTGGTATTGAAAAAGAGGTGATTACATAGATAGAGTGGGTGGTTAGGTTGGAAAAGAAGAAAATAAAGTATGTTTTGTTTCGCATTTATTCTCATTGTTTAAGGTTCGTGTTTGTGATGGCTGTTATGCTGCTTTGCAACGTCCCCTTACTGCTAAAGCTGCTACTACACGCACAGCTGAGAGTGATTTGCCGGCCGAATATTTAAACAGTTCATTAGCCCAACAAGTGCAGGTGAGATATTTTATTACTTGCTTTTGTTTATTTTGAATTTGCCTTTGTTGTGTATTATTTTTTAATGGAGTGTGTTAAAAAGTGTTTTTATTTGTTTTTTGATGTTTTTTTTTTTACTTTTTAGACTCCTCCACGTAAAACGGAGCAAGAATTGAAAGAGGAAGAAGAATTACAATTGGCTTTAGCATTGAGTCAGTCTGAAGCTGAGAGTAAGAAACAACAGCAGCAACAACATGTAAGTAATCTTTATGTAATTTTGGGTACCCTTCATTATAAGTCATCGATCTGTCGGTTCGAATAAACTTTTGTCGCTCAAACAAATCCTGTTACAAATATTTGATACAAAAAATGTATCAAATATTAAAAAGAAGTTTTCACCAAAATCATTATTGCTAACAAAGTTTTTTAATAAATTATTTCCCTTTAAATAATTATCAAATTTAGCTCAATTTAAAGTCGCTATCACCGTATAACACTTCATTTACTTACAAGCTTTTATCTTATCTTTAGCAAATGGGAACAAAGCAAATTATGATTTATATTACGTTTAATAAAATCAATTTATTTTGGTTTTATTTTTCTTTTCATGGTTTTTACATTATATTTCAGACTTTGACAGCTGCTGCTTATCGCTTGCAACAGCGTTCACCAAGTCCAGAAGCACCGCCAGCTTCCAAGGAACCACAAGCCGAAGAAACAAATCCCGATTTAGCAAAATATTTAAATCGTTCATATTGGGAACAGCGTAAAGTAAGTGATTCACCTATGGCTAGTCCTTCTGCACCCAGTCCCATGCCGCCTACACCACAACCCCAACAGGGTCAACCAATGACAGCCAATGATTTTCGTCCCAAGTCAACGGATGAACAAAAAATCGATGAGTTTGCCGCCAATATGCGAACACAAGTGGAGATATTTGTAAATCGCATGAAATCGAATTCAAGTCGTGGTCGTAGCATCTCCAATGACAGTTCAGTGCAAACTCTTTTCATGACTCTAACGGGCCTGCACTCGCAGCAGTTGTCCTATATCAAAGAATTGGATGACAAACGTATGTGGTATGAACAATTGCAAGATAAATTGGTGCAAATTAAAGATTCTCGAGCTGCCTTGGATGATTTACGCAATGAACATGCTGAGAAATTGCGGCGCATGGCCGAAGAACAAGAACGACAACGTCAAATTCAAATGGCCCAAAAACTAGAAATAATGCGTAAAAAGAAACAAGAGTATTTACAATATCAACGTCAATTGGCTTTGCATCGCATACAAGAACAGGAGCGTGAAATGCAAATGCGTCAAGAACAACAAATGGCACAATATCGCATGACACAGACAGCATTTCCCTTTATGCCAAATATGGCAGGTGTACCACCTCAAGGATCACCTTTGCCACAAATACCGGGAATATTTAATCCATATTCGCCAAATCCTACTACTGCGGGAGCTGGTCCAGTTGGTATGCCCCCATATACAACGCAGGCTGGTATGACAGGTGTTTTGCCTGGTATGTATTCCCATGGCGCGACTATGCCAGGTCAACCACAACAAACGCCACAAATGATGCTGCAACAACAACATCCACCACCATTAAACCAACAGCAGTTAGCTAATCCTGTGAATAATATGATGGGTAGGGCACCACCAATGACAGAAGCACAACAACAGCAACAACAACATACGACTAATCCTCAGCATCAACAACCTCCCACAACACAGCAACAGCAGCAACACATGCCACCACAACATCAACCACAATTAGCCCATGTAATGTTGCAACAACAAACTGGTATGCACGGTCAATCACCCATACCTAACATAGGTAGTCCTGCTACACAACATAACTCCACACCACCACCTCCACAACAACAAGCTCCTCAAGCTACTATTGTCCAAGCACCACAGCCTCCACAATCTCAAGCAGCTGCGCCACAGGCATCATCTCAAATTCAAGCTGTTCAATCGGCACCAGCACCACCACAAAATGATCCCGAACCAGCGGCGCCACCAGCTCCTGAGGAACCTGCTACCGCTGAATTAATTAGTTTTGATTAAATGCTTAAAATTCTAAATTTTCACTAAAACATGCAATTACAGATTTTTGTTCTTACTAAAAAATTCGTAATTTTTCTTGATTTTATTATTTTTGATTATGAGTACTGTGTATTTTTATCATTCCTTTGTATAAAATGTAATGGAATTAACATATATTTTTGGGTCGGTTGTCAAAAAAACCTTAGACTCAGAAATGTGTTAGTAAAAATTTCATTGGAAACAAAAACAATTTTAGTACGTGTATTTTTTTCAGTAATTTTTTTCAATTGAGATTTTTTAAGCTTCATGTCTATGTTTGTTTATCTATAGTTTAAACTATTAATGTACGTTTATACTATTATTCGTAATACGAAAAAAGAAATGCTACATACATATATAAACTAAAATATATTATCGCTATTGTTTTATTAAATAAAATTTATATTAATCATATTAAATAATCATTTTGTTTTCATATTCTATTTTGAGATTTCTATGTTAAAAAATTCTCAATTCTTTTGTTGTCCGCATTCTTTAGATTGTCAAGAAGGTAAAGATCAACTCTATTACGCTGCTAAGTATATGTTCCAATGAAGTTTGGCGCATGAAATTTTGGAAAAGAGCTTTAATAAACACCATAACACTGATATTTATCGGAAATAAAGGAAATCAAAGCAACGTGATCTAATGTAAGAAAATAATTTGGATTCAGCTTTTGAAAACACTATTGACATTTATTCCCGACCGCAATTTGTAAAACTTTTTTACTTTTTGTTATTTCTGAGGTCATACCAAAATGTACGGGTATGTTAAAGAAGTGTGCCAGTCTTACAATTAGGTTGAAAATTCTTTGGGCTATATTGAAAAATATAATTTCCCTATTCTCGTTCTTATAGCAGCTGCCTAGTCAATAAGAGACAGCTCACTTGGCTCCAATTTGGTCCCGTTGTAAAACCCTGAAGGATCATGTGTTGCTAACTCACATGTTCATAATAGCGTTCAAAACGAACAAACCCGACGCATGTATGAAAGAATTGATCCATCTGATGTTAATATCAGAGATATCTGATAATACATGCACAAACGGATTTCCAAAATTAGCAGTTCTGATCTCGGCAAGAGTGGAACAGTGGCATAAAAATGCTCCACCGTCTCCTCCTCTTCCTCATCCCGACAACTTCACAAAAGTCGTTAAAAGAGAGCCCTCTCCTAGCATGTGCACCAGCAATTCAATGCCCTGTGACCACGGCTACAGGAATTTTTAGCTGATGCCTCGATAGTTCCATGATGAAGTTGATCGAGATTCATTATTAAATTACCCGGGGTGCTTGAATGACCCCTAACCCAGACCAGCTCCAGGTTTGAATATCTCGCCATCTTATTCAGAGATGCCCGACATTCATGTACCAATCTGGAGCGATATGATCGAGGCTTGACTGTCCGTATAGATTTGCTTAAAGAATGCTGCAGTGATCTGGCAATTTAAAGGAAATGTTTTTCCTATAAACGAGATGAGTAGCGCTGAACTACGCAGAATCCTATCAAAGATTCCTATATCACCATAGCCTTCCACCATACTATCGCTCCGTACATAAGTATGGGCTTAATCACCGTGTCGAAGTGCCATTTCGTATTCCTGGGATTTATTCTGGAGCCAAGATAGTTTAGAGTCCAGTATAACCCCAAGGTCTTCGCGCTATCTGACACCTTTAATTCAACACCGTTTAGGCGTGGAAGTGGGAAACATGGAATCTTATATCTTCTATAAAAGAGGACAAGTTCCGTTTTTCCTGAATTTACACGCTAATGCTACTAATTAGTCCCAGAGCAGTTTACAGGCGGTGAGACATAGTATCAAGATATTTCCAGATACAGCCACTGCAACATCGTCCGCGTAAGCGACAGTCTTAAACTTCAGTGAATCAAGTTCCCTGAGTAATGAGTCAATGGTGATATTCCAGAGAAGTGGAGATAAAAATCCACCTTGCGGAGTACCCCTATTTGCTACCCTGTAAATGATAGACGCTCCCATGCTGGATATTATAACCCTATTGGTTAGAAGTCTCCATATGAGGCTGATGATCTACTGATGAATGTCCAGTTTTTCCAAGGACAATTTGATTGCTTCCTGAGTCACATTCTCAATGGTAAAAAGAAACAAATTATTCAGCTGAAAACTAAACAGTATTTCAAATACAATTCTTATCATTTTCTATGAAATGTTGTTTAATAAACTACAGCCAATTGCAATTTTTTATGAACATATAATATACGAGGGCTTATATTTAAACAGGGATATCTGCTGATTTCTAATTTTTTTTTTGTGTTAATCTCATTAGTTTTGTGTTTGTTATTCCGTGTGTGACATGTCGAAATAATCATCTGAGACCCCATGAAGTGTATATATTTTGGGTCCTCGTGAAAATCAAAGACTATCTAGTGATGTCCGTCTGTCTGTTGAAAGCAGGATAGGGCACGGGGCGGAACGCCTAGGGAGACGAAATTTGGCCCAAATATTTGCCTTAATAAGGTTTGTATGGTATTGAAAATGTGCAAAATCGGTTGATAAACAAAAAAGTTATGTGTCAGGGTGTCCGAAGTATCTCCAGTTTATACTTTTCGTCCGATATCTTTTACAACAAATCTTTCACAAATAGTTCAAGGACAATTGTTAATTAAGAAGCCAAAAATGGGCGTGGTCCTCCCACTTTACCGCAGACTTCCCATGCAATGTTAAATTTTTAAAAGTTTCAGATGTTGCGTATATAGATTCATCCAATCCGAATATAATATTCTCACTTGTTTACCTATGGTATTCATTTTAAAGTCAAAAGTTAATTCTCTTACTATCGAGTATGTGGTGGAAATCGATTTCGAAAACGAAACGATTTGAAATAGAAAAATGTATTTTTTTTTGCTTTATTGATGAAAATTACATCAAAATTACTTGTTATCAGATTTTGTTATACAGTTTTAGGTGTTTCTCGACATTTATTTCCCTGATTTTCAATAAGCCTGTATCTTACAAGGCATTGTTTCAAGAATTATTATTGAAATCGATCGAAATTCATCACAACTTTCAAACCATTCGATTTGAAAACGATCGATTACCATCATATAATTGTATGTTTTCAATTTTCTATTTTTGGGATATTTACAAACAATATATTAAAAAATGAGCAATCTACTAGTTTTTGTTTTTTTTTTTTTTAAGTAGCGTAAAATTAAAAATTATTAAATAATGATAACTTTCGTTGAGATTTAAACTTTTTTTTACACATTTCGAATTGGAATCTTAAAATGTCCCATCAAATTGTGTCATCTTAATACAGTTTGAAGAACAAGGTCATCAAAATTAGATTTTTAACCTTTTTTGGAATTTTATAGACCACACGTGTGTAGACTCATCAACATTTTATGAGGATAAATGAGAGCATTATGCCCTAATTTTAAAGACAGGAGTAAAATAATAAAAACGGAATTCGTGATTATAAGTAAAATATCTTAAGTACTAAAAGTAGTTTCTTAAAAAGTTATATTTAATGCAAAATATAAATTATTGGCACTTATATCTTTATACCAAGTTGAAGTATACTGTTCGACTCAGAATCAATTTCATAGCCGGTTTAACGTCTTTCTATAACGATACATCTATTTTCCACTCTTCTAAAAAATTGGGAACTAAATTTATTTTTTTTTAAAGTCCACAGATATACATAGTCCAAAATTTTAAATCATTAAGAATTTTCTTTTGATATTACACCATAAATGTAAACTAATAAAATACTTATTGATTAAGTTAAAATAGACATTTTTTGTTTGTTTTGTTATTTTAAATTCATTAATAGAAATATATGAATGCTTTGAAAAGGCAACACTATTAAATATGAAAAATATTTATTAATTATTTTTATAAAAATATTTTGTGTATAGATATTATTAAAAGTATACAGAAATATTCATAATTTTCTAAGTAATTATTCCATTCGCAAAACTAAAGGCATAAGTTGCAAGTTTGTAAAAATATAGTCATATATACAATAAATTGGAAATATAAAAGTTTAAAGGCGCATACTTCTGAAATGAGGCATGATATTGACTTGAATCTTTTTGCAAAAGATCGGAAATAATATATGCTAAAGGATATGCTTAATTTGGAATACAAATTTTTAAAATTTCTTTTGCTATTTAAAAAATAAACCAAATAAAAGGCCCAATTTGGGGTTTTCGGAAATGTGGATCTTATTAATATATATAAAAGCACGTTAACCAAATTATAATCAGGGGTAGGGTTTTCCTGAATTCTCAAAAAAACTAACCAAAATTCCCAAAAATGGGATTTTTTACATTTATGGCTATAGAATCCACATTTTTCCGAAGCCCCGTAGATTTTGATTTAAAAGTTTTAACAACATATTGAAGATTCTTAAAATATATTCCGTTTGTCGATTCGTCCTTTGGAATTTGAGAAAAAATGGTCTAAAATCAAAACTTTCATGTAAAATGGGTCGAATTCGGGAGGGTGTGTATCATGACCAATTGAGTTATTGGGGCTTGTTTTTATCTTAAAGTCATCTCTGTGAAGTTACCTTTCAAAAAAGTGCAAAATTATTATATGTTTGCTAAAGAAAATTTTATTTTAAATAAAAAAGAGTGTAGATACTTTTTCGGCTAAAGAAAAACACAAAAAGTCGTCTTTTTTGTAATTTTCAAATTCAAAATCGTTTATTTTTAGACTCGGTAAAGACATCGACTTCAAATTTTTTTATTCAATAGATAATTTTGTTCTTTAACTAGTCAAGAAAAAAAAAAACTGATAAAATCGGTCGGAAATACTAGGATATATATGAAAAAAACTGGAACATGCAAAATTATGTTGCTTAAAAATTCAAACGCAAATAACTCGAAAACTATAAGAGATAAATAGAACAGTTAAGCATGTTTTTTATAGGTCTTATCAGGGCCTACAACAATATATATTTGAAATCGGACGAGAAACAAAAATTTGGCAAGCGATTAAAAAAAGAGCTTTGGACAGCTTCGATCGTTACTCGTATTTTGATGGAATCAACAGCTAAATATAATTTTTTCGCAATGATACGATATTGTTTAATGCCCGATAACGCAATAATGTTCAAATATCCCTTGATTTTGGTTTTGAAACAAATTCTAACACAAGAAAAGACAATTAGGAATTATACCTATTTTGACACCCTTCCTATGTCAAATAATTAAAATTTCATCCTTCGAGGTTATTAGACTGTTGCACTTTTCTACTATTAAAAATTAATATTTAATAATATTTAATATTTATTAATATTTGTCTATCTAGATAGTCTAGATTCGAAATACATGCGTTTAGAGTCAAATTAATTAAAGTTGTCGTAATAGGATCTCATTTCCATTAAACAGTTAAAATAATAAAGTGACCTGCCTCCAAAAGTAAAGTTGCTAGTTTAATTTTAGTAAATAATATGTTGTATGTTAGAAGGGTTTCCCGTTACCATATTAATGTCATTAAATCAACGATTGATGGCCGCAGTAGCTTTAAATGTCCACATGTGTTCATTCGAGTAATATCAAATATCTACTGTTCCATGATTTTTATAAATTTTTTCATGCATGATTGATTCAATATTGTGTATCTAACATCATTTTTAAGAATCCTCATATTAAAACTACACATCAATATTATTTTAGTACCACCATTATAATGTTATTCCAAAATTTCCTAAATTCTTAAAAAAAAAATGGAGAAATAGTGTTTTTTTTTAACATCATGAACATGCTTTGTAGTAATTGATGGTAATGCAATCTTTAATTTACAACCGTTTTAACATTATAACTATTCCTATGTAAAACAATTTGGAACAAAATAACATACAATAGTCGGTTAAGACCACAAAGAATAAAATTACAACAAAATTGACTAATTTAATAACGTTATAGACCTAATCAGTACGATCAAAAATCATATAGCCTAGTGTTGCATTTTTTATGCTCGATACTGTATATTAATCCATTGTTAAAAAAAATCTAACCATAACTTATTTATATTACATTTCTATTTTCGACATCTGTATGGTTAAAAATTATTTTTAATCTATATAAATTTATTCAATTTTAATTAGATTTTCCAACACTGTTTTTCTGTAAGTTTGTTAGTGAAATATAACAATGTTTTAAATAAAAATGACTTATGATTTTTTTATACTCTAAAAATAAAAATGGCGTATCTACTAGACTAAAAAAAATTCCAGGGTGTTAATTGTAAAGAAGCGTTCTACGCAAAACTTCACTTGATCTACACCTTCGTGTAGAAAGCTAGAGTTCCCGAATTCCACCAGTATCAATCCAAGTTTTATGTGGTACTGCTCCAAATTCAATCTTATAAAAGTAATGTCATTAAAATCGATTGCATGTGACAAATGTAAGCTTTGAAAAACTGTAACGCGATACAATCATTTAGTCAAAGCGAGGGAGAGACGGAAATGTCATATATATATATATATATATATATATATATATATATATTTCTTTTTTTTTTAATTAAAAGAAAGAACGTTGTTTAGTGTTAGTGTTCATTTATTTTACTGTTATCAAACAAAATCTATAAAACTGTCGAAAGTATGAATGTAAACGGTGTATTAAAACTATTTATTTAAGATTTATTTAAGAAAAACATTTGATATCAAATTAAAAAAGTATCACTTTTTTTCTCAAATTAATCTCAATTTTAACTTAAACTTGAAATTCTACTTGGACCATGTTTCAACATATTTTGAATTTGATTTTGCTGGAGTTACTGCAAAATTGAGGCTGGTCGTTCTCAAGTGTTCTTCAAGTGTGTTATGAAGCAATTAGATGTGAAAACCTCATCTAAATTGTTTAAGGAATATAAAAAATATTTCTTCCATTATTCAATGACATGTGCTGATAAAGCTATAGTCACATTAGACAAATATTTGACGAACTTGGCGATAACTATAGGGTCGTCAAATTTTTACTTGAGCGATAAATAATAATGTAAAATAATATCTAAATTTGCTACAAGAATGAAAATTAAATATTTTTAAGTAGTTCCCTTTAGTCAATGTATTTTCTCAATGTGACCGTATTTTCAAATTATTTGTTTCAATATTAAAATAAATATACTTTTTCACAAAAATTCTAACGTTGCAAATAGGAAGTTAACTTTTAGTTTCTACTTAAATTTTAGCTGAAACAGTTAAATTTTATTCCATTTGACTAAGGCAAAGTACCAGTTTTTCGACTGATCTCAACAAATATTGTTATACCCTTCACCACCATAGGTGGTTGGGGTATTATGTGTTTGGGCTGATGTTTGTAATGTACAGAAAAAATCATCTTAAAATATAACCTTCAGAGATTCTGTGTCGATTTAACGATGTCCGTCTATATGGACGGCTGGCTGTCTATCCTGTACCTGCTTGTACATTAAGTACTGTTGAAATTTTTCAGATAATTTGACAAAATTTGGTATATGTGCCATTATTAAAAATTTTTGCCCTGGATGAAACTGACTTTGATCCTTAATAAGTTTTTAGTCACAAGACTTGAAACTAATAGAGTGCGCTATATTTCGTTGATGTCTTACAATTTGGAAAACAAGAGCGAAAATTAAGAAAAAGAAATCAAATCAAAAATTATATATGGAATAGCAGGGATTATCACGTGGACTTAGTTTTTTTTTTATTTATTTTACACAATAAAATCGAAGGATCATTAAAAATAAATTGAATAAGAAAATTGTATAGACTTTTTGAAAATTACGCAAAAATTGGAGTTTTTGGTTTTGTATTTTATATAGCAAATTGCACAAATCTTGGATATATAGATATAAGAACGGCGTTAAATATAATTGATCGGGACCATAAATTTAAGTCGTTGATAGTTGAAAACGGGACACTTTTGTCAAAACAGACTTTGCTAAGATACTTCGTATGGACAGCAGGAAACTGACCATAATTAGTATAATTAGGTGGTGTTTGTTTGCAATTTTTAGCGGAAATGCAGACTCGCATCAAAAAATTTCAAAAGATATAAATTTTTTGGACCACGAAATTTTGTTCTTGTGCTAAAAAAGGATCGCATTATTAAATAGCATTTATTTATAATAAACTCTAACAAAATATATTTTCGTATAATATTTGGAGAATAACTTAGATTTGATTCGTATTTTTTGCAAAATTTTTAAAAATCGCGATTTTTAGTATAAAGAAAATTGTTTTAAATTTTACTAGGAAACCTTAAAATATGTTTCAAACATTGAAAATATCATAAATTTTATTTGAATAACTTAGTAGGTTTTGATATTACGACTAATTTTTACCAGAATTATACATAAACTTCTAGTTTATTAAAATGTTTATATGTTAAACTTACAACCGATATAACTTTCGCGCCCCCCGTATGAAATGATTAACGCGAACTGATTCTATATGCATTTGAGTCACTTTATATTTATAAAAATGGATTTTAATGTGACATCAAAAATAATGTTTTTAAGATATTGGCCCATATATGATCTTTTTGACACAATCCTATTGAAATTGGTTATGATTGGTCCATTATTTCACCTATTCCATATGCAAATGTCCTCCCGGAATAGGGATTTAATGCCTTAAATACAACATTAATAACTAATGAAATTCGGAACAAATAATTTTTATATAAGTATAAATTTTATGCCAAATTTAAGTTTATACACTGGTGCATATTCCTATAAACGCATTTAAAATTTTTGTTTCTCTTTGAAGTATATTCGTTCCTCTTAACCAAAAACAATGTTGTGTTGTTACAATATATCTCGATATAACGATACTTTTTCATGTAAGATATATTTGTTTCTTGTTTTTGTTGTTTTCGTTAATTTAGCAATCAGAACATATTCAGTGGAATATTCTTATAAACGCAGTCGAGAAAAATTTGTCTAAAAAGTTATTACAAAAAAAAAAAAAAAAAAAAAAATATTAAATATATTTTAACAGTTTTAGTTGTTTGTTTCACTTAAGGTAAATTTCTGATGACAACATCTCTCTTTACTGGAAATATTTTTGTTTTAATTGGGAAATTTTATCAACTTAAAGGATGCCCAAAAGAACTTTTCTTTTACAGACCAGGAAAAAAATTCAAATTAAATTTTTTCGTGATCAAGGCTCTTCTAACAGAGAAATTGGACGAAAAATTGACAGTTCGGAAGGAGTTATTCTAGGCTTTCTTAAGAAAGGGCAGAAATACGGAGTGTGGAAACCAACAAAAGGTAATCAAAAATAAAAAAAGACAAATTAATAAAATAATAATAAATTAAATGCTACAAAAATAAAAAATAAACTTGACCTTACTGTCACTTTCAAACATGTTGCACATTTTGCGAACAGTTGGTAACATAAAATGAAAGGAACCAAAATGTAAGACAATGTTAAAACGGCATCATAAGGAAAACCGTTTAAAATTTGCACGCAAATACATGAAATGGACAGATGAGTGGAATAGAGTAATCTTTTTTGGATAGTCCCGATCTTAATTTGGACGGTCCCGATTCATATTCTTGCTATTGGCATGATTTGAGGTAGAACGCAATTCGTATGTCGAAACGCAATTTCGGTGAGCAGCCTATGTTTTGTTTTAACTAAAATGAACAGTGCAATTTGTAATGAACTGTTAGAAGATACTCTTCCCTCATTTATGGATAAAAAAAAATGGGCGAAGATTGCATATTCTAGGATAACGCTGCAATCCATGATTCGAACCACTCTAAATCGTGGTTTAATGAATATAATATTCCACTATAGGACTGACCGGCTTGCAGTCCGGATTTAAATCCAATGGAAAATCTGTGCGGGCACATAGCCCGTAAAGTTTACGCAAGAAATGCACAGAATGAAACCATAATCACAATAACGGAAATAAGACTAAAAAGAAATTGACAGTGATTTTCTTAAAAAATTAGTCGAATGAATTCCAAACCGAATTTTTGATATTATCCAAAACAAAGGTTCATCAACATATTATTAATAATGCTAAATTGGTTCATTAGTTTAAGTGCGCATATAGAAAAATGCCATAAAAAATGGCATTAAACTTCTAAAATTACAATGAAAAAAATTTAATGTACATTTTAAGTTTTTTGTCACTAATTTTTTAAGTAAAGTCAGTGAATACTTTAAAAAGTTAATTTATAGCACCTTAATTATTTTTTAGCCCCACTTTTGGTAAGTTGATTAAAAAAATTGAAGTGCGTTTATAGGAATATGCACCAGTATATAAGTAAAAAACACAGAGCTGAATTTAATGAGGATCGGTCCATAATTCACCATAGCTACCATCAACAAACGTATGTTTTTTTTAGAAATATACAAACACAATTAGCCACAGGTCCCATATAAGACAATGGTGTAGGGTATCATATGAGAGGATTGACCGACTATTTCTATTTTACTCGTTTATTTCTGTTTTGTTCAATAAATGCGTTATGACTACAGATTATTAAAAATACAATCTCTATTCCCATGTTGAACGGATGCAAACATCGATACTTTCTACTAAACACACATACATACGTACTAGGGTACTCATTCGAGTAACGTTCGTTTGAATTATTCGAAAAATTATTACGAATAATTGTTTAAAGAATTTAAAAATAGTCTTTTTCGCATAACGAATAATTCTAATATTTTTACAGTGAATATTCGAATAAAACGAATAATTAAATTTTTTTGCAATTAAAGTGATTTTATTTGATTATTTATATAAACATATCTAAAAATGTTTCTAGTTTCTATGTGCTAAATTTAAATAAATGCACTTTTAGTAATTTCACCAATGAAAACTTGAGCTTTTTCAAAATTAAATTTTATAAAAACAAAAGAGCAATCTAGACTTAAATCTATTCTATATATAATCATTTTATTCTTTAAATTAATTTCTGACGACTTTTGATAGATTGCAGTTTTTTTTTTTTTTTTAATTTTAAAGGAGACCTTTTGAAGATGGATTTGTTTATATCAATGGATGTTATTCTAAGATTGTTTGCTTTTCACATATAATTCAAAGAAAATTAACTTTTTTTTTTATCATATTTGTTGATTTTTTAAACAGTTTATTAGCTGAAATTAATTTAAATTTAAAATTGGTTTAGAAATTTTCCGGGAGAATTGCAGCTTTTACATTAGGGGTTATTTCCCTGCAAAACATTGCTGCAATTTTTATGTTTATAGACAAGAGAAGAAAAGCAAATCGGATATGAAGAGTTGTTTTTTGTAGAAAATTTTTTATAAGTTTCACAAAGCAAATTTAAATTTATTAACGCTGCGATAATCCCCAATCCACAGTGTGGCAGATTCGATTTTTTTTAATAAATCTGTAACTTCTAATCACACAGGCGTAGCAGAGGAGTGTACCATTTTAAGTTTAGAAGGAGAGAGCTATTAGGGCTTAAAATAGGGTACCTCTGACATAAAAAAATTTTTCATCGCTTGCCAAATTTTTGCTTTTTATGAGATTTCAAATATTTTTACATCTTCTTAAAGTTCTTCTAAGGCTAAGTTCAACTATCTTAATTTTACAAAATCTTGGCCCAGTTTTTTCAATATATATCCCAATATTTTTGTCCAATTTTGTAAATTTTTTATTCAATTGATTAAAGAACAAAATTTTCTATCGAATAAAAGGAATTAGAAGTCGATATCTCTTCTTAGTCAAAAAATAAACGATTTTGAAATTGAAAATTGCAAAAATTTTGTTTTTGTGTTTTTTTTTTGCCGAAAAGGTGTTTACACTCTTTTTTCTTAAAAAAAAAATTTATTTAAGAACATATAATAATTTAGAACTTTTCTGAAAGGTTTCTTCACAGAGATAACTTTAGAGTTGAAAACAAGCTCAAACACCCAACAGGACTATGTATAGACTATCCCGAATTTGACCTATTTTAAATCAATTTTTTTTTTGTAGCCTATATGTTTTAATATTCCAAGGTTTAGTTATGTGTTCTAAAGAGTTTGCCAATGGCTTTTTCCAAACCTGCAATAAATGTGGACTTTATAGGCATAATTCCAAAAAAATTAATTTTTTAGATTTTTTTAGGTTTTTTGGGAATTGTGGGATTCCTTTTACAAAAAACTTAAATTTGTCTACTGTTTACCATCATAAAGTCAATAATCGCGGAAAATTTCGTTAAGACATCTTAACAAACCAGGATTTTATTAGCGATCAAATATCAAAAAAATAATTTTTTTAAAAAAACTTATTTTAGTTCCAAAAATAAGAAAAACTATGGACTTAATTTTTTTTAATAAATTTCTCTATATAGCTGATATAATTCGTAATTATGCACAAAAATCTTATATCTTACATCTAATATTTCACGAAAAATTTCCCTTTTTGTGTATTTTAGCAGAAACACACCTTCGAACATTGGATATGCGAATAAATTACTTATTTAGCTATGACTTTTAGCATTCACAATAGTAAAATATTTTTGGAATCTTTCATGACATATTAAACTTTAAAGAAGCGTAGTTTTGGTCCAATAAAAAGATATTGTCTTCAATCTTTTTGTATGTAATTAAGAATCATGTCAGCTAGAGAGTAGGGTAGGTCGAAAAAAAGTTTTTCCAGTCGCCCCTAGAAGGAAAGAATAGTTAATGAGGTTTTCAAAATATCACCCTTTTTATTTTTTGTGTATGGGGTCGCCATTTTAAGTCCGATTGAAGAATGTGGTATGTTGTTGTTAAGGGTTTGACAACCGCTAAAATTTTCTCTTTGATGATTTTTTTGCGTGGCAAAAGAATAATTTTTCCATTTTTGGAAACCTCAAGAACTATTCTTTCATTTCAGGGGGTGACTGATATAACTAATTTCTTTAAATATAAAAATTTTTATTTAAAATAGGTTGGTTAGGTCTTTGGACTTGTTTTTAATTCTAAAGTTATCTTTGTCAAGATACTTTCAGAAAAGTGTTAAATTATTGCATGTTCTTAAATAAAATTTTATTTTAAAAAGAAAAGACAAAAAAAAAAAGAAAAAAAAAATCATAATTTTTTGCAAATTTCAATTTCAAAATCTTTTATTTTTGGACTCAGAAGAAATATCGACTTCTAGTGTTTTTATTCGTTAAATAATTTTGTTCTTTAACCAATTGGGTAAAAAATTTACAAAATCGGACAAAAATATTGTAATATATATGAGAAACTGGACCAAGATTTTTTAAAATTGAGATAGTTGAAATTTCAAATGCAAATATCTTGAAAACTATAGAAGATAAAAGAACAAACAAGCATGTTTTTCAAAGGCTTTGCCAAGGGCTTTAAGAAGATGTAAATATTTTAAATCGAATAGGAAAGAAAAATTTGCAAGCGATGAAAAATTTTCTATGTCAGAAGTACCTTATTTTGAGCCCCAATAGCTCCGCTCCTGAAGGCTATGTGTAGAATCCCTTCCAAACTTGAAATTGTATACTCCATTGCTATACTTATGTGAAAGTTTATGTAAATCCAACCAGCCAATTAGAGGTTACAGATTTATTTCAAAAAAAAAAAAAAAAATATATTCTGTCCCACTGTGCCATGTAAATAGGCTCCTACATTTTTTGACTTGTAGAAAAATGAAAATCTTGAATATAATTAATATCTGAAATGAAAAAGACTAATTTTCTTTTTAAAAATCTTTCCTAGAATGGACGATATATTTACATTTATATTGATAATGCTATTCTAAAGATATTTCCAGTGAATTGCTAACTTTTTACATATTTTTTTATATGTTTGCAATCTAATATTTAAAGAAACTTACAAAATCATTTATATTTTACTTTATTATTTGTTTTAATTATTCGAATAAATCTAAATATGTGATCGAATAGTTCGAACAAATGCCTTTTTCGAATTATTCGTTTTGTTCAAATAATAGAAAAACCAAATAATTTGAATGCCCTAATACTTACGTATGTTAGGAATGGGTTGGTTGCCTAATTCAGTAGAATCGCTCGTGTAGATTTGTACACACATACATATGTACCTACTCGTACATATAAAACTCGAAAAAAAATAAACTATTAAATGCATGTTTACAAAACATTTAGTTTCAGTGAATAAATAAAAAAATAAGGAAAAATTGTTGAATGACATGAACACATCAACGTTACAATGGCTGGACATAGCAATAGGAACGATGAAAAAAGATTATGAAGTTATTGGTGGGAGTAAACATAAAGTGACATAAATACTCGTATACTTTCTATTTCGTGTATTATCTATTTTTTCTATAAAATGTTAGCTTTTTTTAAGTGTTCAACCATTTTGACCATGTACTGTTTTTTTTTTGTTCATCTATTGCGTAAACATCTAGCTAAGATGACAACAACTCTATTCACGAATACAATCTACTCTATTGAATAGGAAGTCATGTTAAGAAAGAAGTGTAGAAAAAAAAAAGAAGAAAAGTAAATCCAACACTATAGAATTACAGCGGTACCAGCAACGACGAGAAAGTTAAATTGCGGATTGCCAATATCCTGCCACATGAGTGACACCAACGTAAACGCAATAGGATGTTTAAAACAAGTATCAACAAAATAACACAGCAAAAGAAAGGAAAATCTATAAAAACTTTTTGCGCTATTTTTAAGGTTAAATCAAAAATGGTATGTTAAGTGAAAACGAGTGATTAAAAGTCATAACAAGGACGCTGCATGTAAGATTCCAGGATGAAACTCTTGGGAAAACTTGAAAACAATTCATTTTGTCATACACAGAAATAAATTAAAACTGATTTTAATTACCAAAATGATTAATTTAATTGAAAAATTATTTAAATTTGCACCTTTCACCAAAATGATAACATCAATTACTAATAATTGTAGAAAACTGAGAAACATGTATTTTTCAATTAAAAACTTTTTAGATTATAATTAAAAAAATAATTTTAATAAATGCAAACTTTAAACAATAACAGAAAAAAATAATTCATATATTTGAAAATTTTTTTCATAAATATTATGAACCAAACATGACTTTTTTCCCCAAACTTTTTTCACAAAAAATAAAATTTTGTTCATAGATACTATTAAATTGTTCATAACGAAAATTTTAGTAATTTTGCACAAATTTTGTTAAATCTTTGGTTTAGTTTTATTAGATTTTATTGCAAATGGTAGATGAAAATAGTTATACATGAAAATAATAACAACAAACGCCTTAAAATGACAGAATTCCAAGGAAAATCTGTACAAAAATAATGTTTAGAAACTCGCATAATTTTGCTCACATTCTGCAGCACGTCATTTTGATAAAAAACGCTTCTTTCTGTTCCAAAATGTAGCTAAAAATCATTAAAAACCTAAAATTTTCCGAAGAAAATTTCAAACATTTTTTACAAATTGAAAATATAAATGAAAATTTAAACAATTTATTTTAAGTGTTCTTGACTTTTGATTCATTTGAAAAAACGTAAAAAAGTGTTAATATTTAAGACATTATTCTTAAATATTATGAACTAAAATCAATGAAAGTAAATTCTTATATTTATGCACAAATTTTTTTCTGTGATCTGTCAATTAAATGAATCAAAAATTTAAATGAAATAAAATCTATATTTTAATTATATTAATCAAGTAGATGATTGACTTAATTGGAAACAAAAAAATATTTCTCTTTTATATTTATTTTTACATTTTCCTTTACTTTATTTCGAATTTTTCTTTGTATGTCTGACAAAAATTTTGTTTTATTTAATTTAATTTTATTTTATTGTTTTGTTATGGAATTTATCTAAAAATCATAACAATCGTTTTGTGTCTGTTGCATTTTCCTCTGCTTTGTATGTATTAGGTTTACTAGATATCCAAAATTTATCGGAGACCTTCAGGATCAGCGCACTTACTATGTGCCTCTAGAAGTGAGAGAGGTGCAATGAATTAAAGATGATGGTCACAACAGTAAGAATGATGATCGATTTATTTCTACAAAATATAATTATTGATAATGCGCTATTTTCAATATAATGGTTTCGAAGAATATATACTTACCGAAATTAATATTTCAAGGCCAAATATTCCAAGATAAAATTTGCAGTCTCCAAGTACAATATCTTCATATCATCTATTTTTCATCTAACGTGACGAAACAACACGGAATAAATATTGCATAAAATGACACTTATTGACTAATACAAACCTACCTGAGATTTTAAATCTATAAATGTAGAATCCCTCTTCCACTCAAGCCCCTTTATGTCCATGAAAAAGACAAATATATAAATTTTTAAACAATGAGGAAAAACTTATGTATATGTATATGCATCTATCTATTTTTCAATATTTTTCCTTTTTATTTGAAATTATTTAAACAGAAGTCAAATTTTATTTCGGCTATTGAATAAATTAATATATTTATTAATTTCAATTTAAAATCAAACAATGATGTTAATTGAAAAAATTTGGGTAATAATTTTTTCTGTGTATATGTCATTAGTCATAGCTGTTTATTGTGAATATTTTGATTCAAAATATTTGTTAAAAATGAAATATTTTTAAAATCATTTTGTGCTCTTTATAGTGTAATTTTTAGTTACTTGAAATTAATTTGGAATAAAATTCCATTTGTTAACAAGTCAGATTAGAAAATATTTCAATAGAAGTATTCGAAAATACTTTTATAAAATTTAAATCAAATTCTAAAGTCTTCAACTAATTTGAAAATAAATTTCAAATTTCTTTATTTTATTTCCTATTTTAAAAATAAAATAAAATTTGATTTGAAATATTTTTTATTCATAGAAAATTTTTACAACATAAATTTGTTGGAATAATTTAAAATTTGTTTGGAAAAAGAAAAATAAGTAATATTTTTTTAATACTGTAATTATTTAATATGTTTAAATAAGTTTAATTCGATGACTATTAGTCGCGTTATTTACTCGACTCTAGTCATTAGATTTTCCTGTACAGATTTTTTTTAAACAGTCGGAGAAACCACAAGGAACACATGCTGAAAAAACTTCTGAAACAATCGCTACGTTAATCTTTTTAACTTAAAGAATTGAAAAAATTATATGATTTTTTGTATTCAGACCTCTTGTGGTTGAATAACTTTATTTCTTTGATTTTGTTTTAATAAAAATATCAAAATATTTATTTAAAATTTTTCTATTTTCAATTTGTTGAAATTTTTGTATTAAAAAGAATACTTTTTTTTTGAATTTTCGACAACTGGATTAGGGTTTTTTTCTCTCACATAAATATCTACTTATTAATCTATGTTTAGAATTTTCAAACATAAAAAAACGAAAAAGAAATATATAGTTGGACAAGACCGACTATATGATACCCTGCACCATTGTGTACGAGCACAAAATATCGGGAAATGGACTTATATTACACCTGTGACCAATTTTACTAAATGTGAAATAAAATACACAAATACAGAATAAGGCGTTGATACTAATATCTAGATGATTTTATGCACTTTAGGGCGATTCTTGAAAGTGGGTTTACATGGTAGTTTTTTTTTTTTTTTTTTAAAGTAGTCCTCCTATTCCCTATCGATAATCGTATAACAGAATGAAGTAGACTATCGCATTGCACCTAGATCCAATGAATGAACTTGGGTACCAAACTTTAATTCATTTCATAGAAAGCGCTGATAATAACTTCAGCAAAATGTTTATTCCACATATAGGCTCTACAAAGAAAAAAAAAAGAGATCTCAAATTTTAGTGACAACTTAAGCCATAATGCTAAATGAACCAATAAAGTTATATAATTTTCTGTCACCCATGAAAAGAGCATTCGGTTCATCTCTCCTGAAATAGGTTTTGAAGCACTGGCTACATGGAAATTGATGTCGATTTTCTGTTGGATGTAGGTTCTCTACATAGTGAATTTAGTAGAGAAGTTGAAAAATGGCATCACATATGTTAAATTTACGCAAAAACTCCTATTGATCGTACTAAAAACTGCAGAATTTTTTTATTTTTTTGATAATTTAAGATTCACTAAGCCTCTACATTCATACGAACAACGTAGTTTACTCATTGGATATTCAGAGTGCATGATTTATTGACAACTAATGTATCAGCTGCTCTCTTGGGGTTTTCAGTGGTTGTACCATTAGAACATCTCCTTTTGCTCGGAATATTAAGATTTTTGAGCTCCCTCTGGATCTCTTTCGTCAGTTTCAGGCAAAATTAATGTGCCTCCTCGATGTTGGTTCCATGTTCCAGACAAAGTTTAAGGCGTTTGCGTGCAGCAACACAAATTGCAAAAATTTTAGTAACAAATATGTATCTTCTAAACTACCAGTCGGATCGTATTGAAATTCTTTTAAAAATTTAACTTTTTTTCATAAAATCTGCACTTCTACATTCATTTTTGGCCGGTTGGGACACAGTTTAGTTCCAAATCGATCTAAATATATTTTGTAATTTAAGAGAATTAACAAATTAAAAAAAAACTCGCGTAAGAAAAAAAAAAAAAAAATTTTATTAATTAAACTAAAAAAGTGAAAGAATTGTACTATATTTAAAAAAAAAAATTAATATTTCTTATTAACTCACAGAGAGCTAACCATTTCCGAATCTTCGGTTATGTCCACATTACTTGAATCAATAAAATATATTTTGAAATAAATAAAAAATTCTCAAAAATAAAGCATTTACGTATACTTTTGTTTCAATTTTTGTTGAAAAATTTAAAATATTAATATGCGCTGGAAAATTTCTAGAATTTAATAATAACTCCCGTTTATTCTAACTTTAAGTCGTTTGATTAAACCTATTCTTTTTCCAAATAATACTGATACTTCAGTGTCTGTGAAATGCTTTATCCCAAAATCTATTAAAAGGTGGTTTACGCATTTAGATATCCTAACGAAATTTCCGATAATTTTTAAAAGGGTTTTCCAACTAAACAAAACTTTTTACACTTATAATTTCAAAAAGTTATAATAATTTAACAAAAACTCGTTTTGAAAAACTTATACGATTAATCGCTAAAAATCGATCGAATAATTTTTTGTTCTAAATTTAAAAATTTTGTTCCTCAAATAATCGAATCATTTCTGTTCGAATGATAACCTTAATATCTATAGAAGACATAATCTTTTCACAAAAAATCCCAATTAAATACCTTTAACTTTAAATCTCTTTGACAAAAAGAATAATTGTTTCAAAAAAAAAAAAAAAAAAGAACATTTTTACCACTTCAAAAATAGAACTAAGTGCATATTTTGTACTTCCAAAAAGTGAAAACAAATCACTCATTTTCTTCATGAACACCATGACTCAAGAAACTAGATTTCTGAGATAATGATGTAGGAATATGCGTTATGTTAAGATTTATTTTCTGTAAAAATATCATGTACATATCTGTTATGATCACCGATTTGAAAACTTTGTATGCGATTTCTACAAAACAGTTTTTTGAGTTATGAAGTTCTTGAAGTAAATAAGTGAAATGTACTTTTCGCAGAAAACATGTTAACAATTTCTAAGAAAATTAAAATTTCACAAATTTAAAAGTGTTTTATATTATTTTTATTAAAAAAATTTGTAAACATTATTTTAAGAGAAAAATTTTAAAAGCAATGAACAAGAATTAAAAAAATAGAACACATTACAACTGTAGTAATCATAGGTTAAAAAAAGGAACAACTGCAGCTCTTTTTCAGCACTAAGTACTTACTTTCAATTACGACACAATGTTAAAGTCAGGACTTTTTCTTTTATTTTAAACCTTTTGTTTTAAACAAATAAATTTTAAATAATTTTCTCTTTTTGAGCATTTTCGACACATTAATTTTACTGTACAAGCGATATTAAAAAAATATTTTAAACCTGAATACAAAAATATAATTATATCAACTTTTACATAAATAACTTCAATATTTTTAATTTTGGTTATTTTATTTCTAATTTGGTTATTTTTTTCCAAATTTTGGTTACAAAAAATGTTTTGCCCTGGCAACACTGGCTCCGAAGTATTTTTTGAAACGCTATAAACTGACTACTTTTTGGACTATAAAAAACTAATAATACCCAATTGAAAATGATTATCTATACTTTAGACCCAGATAAAAATTAATGTTGAGTTTTTATCCACTTTGGGATAATTTGCGATTTTGTTTTATAACCTCACTTTTTAATTTAGACATATACTAATGTATGTACTACACAGAGGTTTTCAGTTAAATTCAAAATGTACAATATTTTACAATATTTTTAAGATCTATTCTACTCTGATTTATTTGGAACATAACATGTCTTTAAATAGTTTAGTTATATCGAAAACATATCTCAAATTAAAATTTGGGAACGTATAATCTACTACAATTTACTACAATAACTGATCGCCACAAATAGTCTAATAAATCAAGCACATGACAATCTATACCATCATACAATTTTAGTTAGTTCTGGCTATATTAACTGGTAAAAATTGAGGGTTATATCTCTAAAGTGCGTCACTTAGAAATTATCCGTAATATACCAGCAAATAACTAGCCGAAAGGGTCTAGTACTCTTTTTAAGTAATTAAAAAAAATGTCTATATATTTTTAGATGTTCTAAATAATACGACAACTGGGGCTGTCATGCTCAGAATAATTTCTGTGCACCAGGTTTTATAATACTATAATTTATTTTTCAATTATGTTCAATATTTAGAAGGCATTCAGGTAATAAAAAAGTATAACGACTCAGAATTACTTTTTGAGTCGATCTAACGATTCCGTCCGTCCGCTTAGCTGGCTGGCTGTCCATGTAAACTCGTGCACAAAGTACAAGTCGGAATTTTCATGAAACAAGGACGAAGCCTATTGAAATTGGTCATAATCGTTCCTTTATTTCATCTAGCCCCCATATAAATGCCCTCTCGGAATAGGGGTTTAACGATCATAAATACCTCAAATATATCAATCTGTTAATGAAATTCAGTGTAAGAAAGTTCTGTATAAGTATCAATCTTTGTGCCAAATTTCATGAAGATCAGTTGACCATAGCTCCCATATAAAACCCTCTTCAAAAAATCACTTTAACGTGCACAAATCACATACACATGTTAGTATCAGGTTTATATTCGACAAAAAATAAGTTTTACATAAATAGAAATCATAGTGACAAATTTTATGAGGATCGCTCCATAATTTAATTTAGTATTTACGTAAGATTCTGTATTCGTGTATTTTATTTTACACTTAGTAAAGTTATCAGTTCACAATTGTCCACATGTCTAATATAAGACCCTTCCACGAATTTTGATAGACATTATATCCCACAATGGTGTGGGATATCATGTGGTCGGGCTTGACCGACTATATCTTTCTTACTTCTTTTAAGATAATTTACTCTTATTTGTATTATAGTGATCCCGTGATTATGTGTCAGGTCAATTTTGTACAAAAATATTTCGCAACTCTTAATTTTTTAACAATATCGGTGAAAACATATAAGAAATTCTGCACAAATCCTAATCTATTAGTCAAATATACAATTAGTTAGAATTAATTACTTTTTTAATTTTATAGTTAAATTTATTTGCAAATTTAAAATATAATTGGCTCCATTTTAAATTAAACCACAATTTTCCTATTTTTAAAATAAGTTGCTTAATAAATACGATTCCGACCAATACAATATTTTACACATATGTTATTTGAACTTATATCAGTTAGGTTGTGAAAGAATTATGAAAATATATTTACTAGTTTCTGAATTATCTCATTTTGATAATGATTAAAAGCACTTCGGAACACCCTTTATTTATTTAATCAATTTCTTCAATTAAAAACGAACATTCTTGCAGAGCTCCTATAAATCCAAAATTTAATTGAATTAAAATAAATGTTTGCTATAATCTAATCAGTCTACTACATTCCAAACATTTAGAAACCAACAAGAACAGACTTTTCTTTAAACAGAACTCAAAATTGTACCACGTTATAAAAATATTCTTTCAATGCCATATGTTGGTGGTGAGGCAAGTAAAAATAGCGAGAATAAAATAAAAAGAAACAAAACTTTTTCAAACAAATTCTAGAAACAACAAATGTGTATGTTTGAGTTCCTGCCTGCAGTGACACATATGTTGACATTTATAATAGTTCTAAGTACAATACACAGCACGATGAGAGTGTACTCATGCATTTCTAACTATAGTGAGATGGAAAAGAAATCAAACACTGTAAACATTTTTCTTGTCTTGGTAATTTTTAAGTCCTTCAATTAAATACAAATCTCGAAGTTTAGGTGTATCGAAGGATTTGTTGCAATGATTTCTTGTCCTAGACTTGCCACACCCGCTGAATGGTATATATCTTTATACCCCACACCACCATATTTGGTTGGGGTATTATGCCTTAAGACTGATGTTTGTAACGCACAGAAAAAATCATTCAACACCCACCTTAAAGTATTACAGTTGAATCAGAATCACTTTTTGAGTCCATCTAACGATGTCCGTCCCTCCGTACATCTGGCTGGCTGCCTGTTCATGTACACCTTGTGAACAAAATACAGGTCACAATTTTGAATATAATTCAATGAAATTTGGCACATAGGACTTTCATGACACAAGAAAGAAGCCTATTGAAATTGGTTGTGATCGGTACATTATTTCACCTAGCCCCCATACAAACATCTCCCGGAATAAAGTTTAAACACTCAAAAAAGTATCAATCTTTGTACCAAATTTTATGAAGATCTGTACACAATTGATTATAGCTTCCATATAAACCTCTTCCGAAAATCACTTTAACGTGCACAAATCACAAACACATTTTAGTATCAAATTTATATTCGACACAAATATTTTTTATATTGTAGAAATAACAGTGACAAATTTTATGATGATCGCTCCATAATTTACCCTAGCTCCCATGTAAGTCAACTTTCGAGAATCACCCTAATGTATATAAATTCATATAAATGTTAGTATTAACGTAATATTTTGTATTCGTATATTTTATTTTACACTTAGTAAAAGTATCGGTCCACAATTGTCCACATGTCTAATACAACAACCCTCCATGAATTTTAATGGACATAAACAATGGTGTGGGGCATCATATGGTCGGGCTTTACCGACTATGTCTTTCTTACTTGTAAAATAAATTTTGTTAATGTAAATATTTAAATAAAATTACTTTGTAGTGAAAATACCTTTTTTTTTATTAATTTATTTCTTTTTTAAACAAAACAAAAACCCATAATTATTGCGTAAGCATTTGTTTACTAAATTACTCGTAGATTTTTATATTGAAAGAGAGTCTAATATATTTTTTCAAGATTTTTAAATTTTTATACATCAAATATTAACAATAGTAAAGTGAAGGTTTTGCAGAAATATCTCTATGAAATATTGCCTTGGGTAATATTAATAATATCTGTTGCAAAAAAATTAATAGACATGTTGCGTAATTTTAATTCTAAAGTTATGTATATTACCAATTCCTCTGATTTACAAGAATCTGAATCTGAAGTTTAATATTTGTGAAATGTATTTTTATACATAAAATGTGCGTTCGAATAAAACATGACACACAATTTTCGTAATAACTCTTACTCCTGATAATTTTAAATATGTTTCTTGATGTAGTCTTTCTTCATTACAATATTTTCTACAGATCGAATTATTGAAATCCGGTCGTTTGTCGCAATGTAGATGGCAGTCAAATCAAATTTGATTTTTTTAAAACTTTTTTTGAACTTATTAGAAAATGTTGACTTTATAAATTTTGACAAAAGTATAACTAATAAAACAGTTAAGTGTTATTAGTAAAACATTTTAACAAGAACGTAAAGAATGAGATGAAACTTGGCTCAGAAAAAGGAAAAGTCACAAGAATGAATTTTAAGTGCAAAAAGTAGAGAATCTTTTAAGAGCTATGCCAAACATGTTTGGTCGCGTAAGGGCACGTTGTGTTCAAAACAAATTGAAATATTTTCATTATTTTGTATTAGCCTGGAAAACATAAGTTACTGCTGACATTTCTCATGTTCCAAGGTACTAGTTTTGTATATCGAATAATCGAGAAAATGGTCGTGAATAGTATCGAACTAATATAAATAAAAATAAAATAAAAATTTACAAAACAATTTGACATATAACAGGTTTACTTAAATGCGACAAAGTATGTGATTGTTTTGCTTCTTTAGACTGAATAAACTTGAATAATAATAACAAAGAGTTTAATAAAAACACATTGACAACATTAGTGACATGTAACAGTATTTATAGGGCATTCAGACCGACGCGAAATTACGTACTTTCGTGATTTCGGCCGAAATCAAGTTGAAATTACGTAATTTCCCATACATTTTGACACTTGCGAAATTACATAATTTTGTGTAATTTCGACGAAATTACATTGAAATTACGATGCCCATTTCCGTGCAACTCTGTACATGGTTGGAAAAGATACTTTTTTTCAAATATGTACTGCATGTTTCAACCGTGAGAAGAAAAAAAAACAATTCACAGCTGATCCTAAATTTAAACACAAATCTTAAAATTAATTATTAAAGTGATTTTGCAAAATGAAACCTATCCTTTTTACATTTTTAGTTGTTGCAAATTAATAATTTCCAATTTAGTAAGTAATTGTTTCTTATTTGTTTCCATTTCAAAATATTTTTTTTACCCCTATAACAATTTAAAATGTAAACAATAAGTATCAGCTGTTCACGAAATTACATCAAATGTCATCTAGCCAGTATGAACACTCTAGATTTCATTCGTAATTTCAGCATGAAATTTCGTAATTTCGCGCCGGTCTGAAAGACGCTTTATATATTTAGAATTTTGTCGTTACAGTTCTAATTGGGAATGTTATTTTAGTCACACAGAGTATAAGTTATTTAAACTACCAAGAATTTTGGAAATTGTAAAGTAATTGAATCCAAGATAAAAGCGAATTTAAGAAGACCCAGCAGTGCTCAATTTAATTAATTTTAAATTCTTATAGAGAGATACTGCGATAAATTTCGTAAAAGTACATTAACATTTTTTTTATATCAAAAGCAATTTTTATAAAAAATGATACACCAGAAAAATCTGGTGAAATGCTACAAGTAGTTGATTTAGTTTTAATCCAAACTTATTCCGTTCATCTTTTATTTTATGTTTTATGCGAACAGATACAAAGAAAATAAAACAAAAAAGTAATTACTTATTTTGAATGAGAAAACGACTTTTTTTGAGTGGGGATTTTTTTTCGTTAATTTTGGTGATGGCCAAAAAAGTATCTGGCACCCCCGCCCTTGATTTTAGGATAAATCTTTACATTTAGATACCTTTAACGCATTTTGCTTGGAAGTGTCTCGTTTTCTACCAAAACTGATTTATATTGACAGATTTAAAAAATTATCATTAAAATAAATTTCTAAGATATTTTTGACATCCATAAATGCTGAAGTAAAATATCAAAATTTTGCTAATTATTCAAAAAGCCTTTTGTTTTGGAGAGCCTAAACTCTGTCTTTCGCGAGGGCACATTAATGAGATATGTCATAAATGAAGCAGAATTGCCTCGTTTTTAAATATATGACATCAATTTGTAACTTCATGGAAGTACGCACAAATAGTGATCAAAAAGCAGAAAAATATTAATATAGGTAAAATTTTGATTTCCAAGTTTGCCATTGTATAACATTTGACCAAATAGCGATAGAGTTATAATATATAAAATAATATTGTCCCTCTATGTCCGAAGAACAGTTCTCTTATAAACTCTAACACCAAAAGTTTGTGGAAAAAAAATCAAAAATGTTGTAAAACCCTGGCTCGTTTTAATCACATTTTTCAAATTTTTAAATTTTGAAGAACTGTAACTAATAAGAATAAAAACCATGAACCACAAAACTTTGTAATTTAATTGCTTATAGTGTGACCAATACAATGTTATTAGCCATTTTGGCAAAAAAAAGGGTTCAAAATTATTATAGCATTAACTCGGTTTAATTGATTTTACAATTTTTGTGTTTTTGGCCATTTACGATTTACTTTAATCACTCACTGTGCCTTCTACTAGAAAGCTCTAGTGTCCCGCTTGACCAGCAACTTCGATAGTGATATCGCCATCAAAAATTCGCAAATATTTCTCTAACAAAACCTTCGAAACGAGAACAAGTATCGAAGGCGTTTCGATAATGAACTCGTACAGTTTATCAATTCTTTAGCGATATCGATAGTGAAACTTGAAAAGATTCGTTTTCGATATCTAGAACGATCGATAATTTGTCGATATCGATATTGGTAACAAAATAGTTCGAAAACGATATATCGTATCATTTTGTTCCGAATTTAAAATTAAAAGCTGATTTTATTTTTAAAGTTTAAAATTGGAACGTAGCGCTTACCTTAATTAAAATTTGTTTCATAAAATATTTGTATTTCATAAATTTTAAATATTTGTATTTCATAAATTGCAAAAAAGGCAGTTAACCGTTTTTTTTTTTTAATTTCTAAGACATTAAAATTCCAACTATTTGAAAACCGGTTTCTACAAAAAGATGAATAATCGATCACCCTAAATGAAACCAAATTTTCGAAATTGAAATATATAACATAGTCAATAAATTTTTGGTGCAAGACATTATGTTTAGGCAGACTTTTTGGTTCATTCTGGAGAAGTTTTTTACGAAACTTGCTAAGATGAATTCAAATTTCTACAAACATATCTTTTAATTATCATAAAATGTTATAAGTATTATTTTTTTACTTTTACAAAAGATATCGAAATATTGTTGTCAATATTTAAAAAAAGACTTCTTTTGGATTAAAATTTCTGCAAAAAAAAAAAAAAAAAAAAAAAAAAAAAAAAATGTAATAATACTTTTATCGTAATCCGCTCAAAATTACGAAAATTTTGAGACTTATTTATCAAAAAACTATAAACTTTTTCCCCAAAATGTACAAAACTTCAGAATTTCAATCACTGGTAAGAAACAGAAGAATAATTTTAAATATTTTTTAAATATTTTTAAATATTCAGCGCATCGTTTGAGCGAAATTTTTAAAATTTTCACGGGATGCTAGTGATAATTTTGTTGAAATTAAAAAAAAGGGAAAAGTAAGAAACAGAATGACTAAGAAAAGAATTTGTGTACTTTTAATAATAAAATTAAAACAAATATTAAATATGACTAATACCCCGTTTAAGTGACTTTCAGTGTTGCCAGAAATGTAAATCCCCAGTTTTGTCCCCAAAATGTTTTAATATTAATATAAAATTTTTTAAATTGAAAATGTATTAAAAATTTTCTATAAATAGCTAATAATCATTAAAAATGTTTTATATAGAGAAATTTAACGAACATTATTTTTAAAATAAATTTCCTATAAAAAGAAGATTTATAAAAAATTTCCCAAAAATAATATTTAGTATTTTCGATAAAAAGAAAATTTATTAATGTTCCCAATAAAATAAAATTTATCAACAATTTCATATAAAAATTAATTTGTCAAAAATTCATCAAAAAAGAAAAGAATGAAGATTTACTATAATAAAACTATTTATTAAAATTTTCCTAAAAAAAAAATATAATAATTTTTCAAAAAATTTCTATAAAAATAAAATGTTAAAAACACTTTTCCATAAAAGAAAATTTATCAAAATTTTCGCATAAAAAGAAAATATATTGAATTTTTCTATAAATTAAAAATTTACCGAAAGGCATGAGAGCTTAATTATATGAAATAAGTTAAATGGACTGTTTCATAGGTAATTAGTTTGGTAAATTTTATTTGGAAAATGGATTAGATGTATTTTTGTAAGCTTTTACTAATTAACTAAATATAATTTTCGAAATATTTATTTTCAAAGTTTTATTAAAAAAATTGAATATTGCAATAATCGATATTTTAACAATTCTCAAAAATTACTCTAATCTATACTATCGAGTAAGCTGCGATTCTACAAACATTTACTTTATATTTAATTTTCGATAATTTCTCGAACATATTTGTTTCGAAAATGATTGGTTTTTGCGAACATTCACTAATTTCTTATCTCCGGTCAACGGGGTGTTATATGTGTGTACTTTAGAATATGTTTGTTACAAGATTTAACACCCTCAACTAGTTAGTCCATAACATACAAATATATAACATACATTTATATCATTTATGTGTTCTCTTTAAAAAGGACCTCTAACATTTGGATTTGTTTCTTTTAAATCTTTAAAACTTTGTGTATGCAAATCAACTAAATTGTGGTTCAAATAGCAAAAAAATTTTTGTATTTCTTTCATCTTCTTTGTTGTGTCTAAATTCTGCACTGCTCTTGTGATTATGAGAACCAACAATGTTGACAGTTTCGCTTGTAGTTGTTCGTCAGTCAGTCATACTGCCTTTAGTTTTGTTTTGCCTGTTTCCTAATTTTGGCCCCACAACTATTGCAATGATGTTGTAGTCATAGAATGCAACTAGAAGTTTATGTGAGAGGCACTTCCAACTAAATTAAAAAAAATTACTCATTTTTTTCAAAACACAAAAACAAAATATATGTGATTACATGTATTTTGTTGTAGCATGAATTGGGTTTTTGACAATTGAATTAGGTTTTTGTATCTCACATAAAGTTCTAGTTGTATTCTATGGTTGTAGTTTTCTTTGCATTTTCATCGCATATTTTTTTTCTGTTGTTGTTCTTTATATTATTTTTGTCCTAGTTCCTTATAAAAAAAAAAAAATCCAAAATATAAAAAATATATATATAATTTCATGTGTTGACACATACTCGTTGGCAACAGACTGACACTGTTGAGCTGTGTGTAATGCCTCCTCAGTTAGTCAGTCTCCTCTGTATTGTTTTTGTGATTGCGGTAACAAAATAAGGATCTAACTTTTGCGACATATTCTTTTTTGCGTGCAAATTGTGACTCCTACATACGAGTACATATATATGTATGTTTGCATTGCAATGTATTTATAATATTTGGATTTAACAAAGTTGTCTTTATAATCAGTTATCTAGTTAGTGATAGTAGTATAACTACTGGTATTACTAATAGTGACATTATTAGCTTCAATTTGATTCCATGTTCATCAAATAAAATTATTTATACACAGAAAACATTTCTACCTTTCTGGAATGTATTTTAACATAAAATGCATGAGTTGAACATACAAATTTATTACCAAACTTTCTTCATATTAATTTTTGTTAAATTTAATTACAGAAGCTAAATAATGAAATAAGTATATGGCCCATTTAAAAAAAATTTATATATATATATATATATATATATATATATATATATATATATATATACATATACACTTTTTAAAGCCTAAAATGAAAAGGTTTAGATAATATATATATATATATATATATATACAGTGTAAGCTCGGTATCAGCGACTACCCATTATTGCGACGGCAGGTTCAATAAATTTGATTACAATGTCTACAACCAAAAAAGGGGAAATCCCCGTCTTTTGGTATATTTACCTTTTTGGATGATTTTGATTTTCAGTTTTGTCAGTTTATTCGTGTCATTTGTTGTGTAAATACATCTCAACATGGGAAAGTTTAGCATATTTTAAAGCCAACGATTTTTCAAAAATTAGAGATTAAAAAAAAAAAAAAAATAAAAAGTGGAGATTTCATAAATTCAATTTGCGTGAATTACAAGTTGCATAAGTCTTCGGTTTACCGCTGAGTACCCGAGAATGGGAAAAAATGCTTTATATGTAAGTGGTTTGTAAAATAAAGGGAAAAAATGTTCCCATATCAGCAGCGATTTTACGATCAAAAGACAGTCCTTTGTATTTCAAAATTTATCGAGCCAAAAGTCTTAGAAACCTAATCTTATTTATTCATTTGTGAAAGAGTTTAAGGATTACGTTGCTGAGCATGAGTTGACTCTTCACCAAATCTACAATGCCGACGAAACTGGTTTATATTATAGGATGCTTCCAAATCGCACTTTTGTCATATGTAATGAGATAACGGCTCCCGGAAAAAAATATATAAAGAGCGAATAACTTTTTTGTCCTGCTCAAATGCAAATGGTATAGACAAACTGAAATTGTTGGTTGTTGGAAAATAGGAAAGGCGCCTTTAAATGCTTTTTCAATTATCCTGTAATATACAACTCCAGTAATAAATCCTGGGTGACATTATTTATACTCAAGGACTGCTTCCATCACTAATTTTTTCCCCAGGTATGGTAATTTTCACCAATTAGTGAAAGTAAGTAGTTCATAAGTAAAATTTTTTAGGTCTTTTTTTTTTTAGGTTTTTTGCTTCAAAAGGTCTGCCGCAAAAAGTAGTTTCGCTTTTAGATAACGCGATGTGTCACCCAATTGAGGAACTAAAAAGTGATGACGGTTTAATTATGGCAATGAATCTACCACCCAATTGTTGATTATTCAATCGTTAGATCAAAACTTTATCAACTTGGTCAAATTAAATTATAAAAAACCAACTGCTCATCCACTTGCTTTGCGAGAAGAGAACAAATTTGGAGCTCAAACTAAAAAACTTCAATCTCAAAAATGAACTTCAGATTCTAGCTATGTACGTCCTGGGATAAAATATCAGTGTCCAATTTCCGAAAATCCTGGAACGTCTTGCTCGAATTCGGTAGTGAATGGAGTGACTAATAAGAGACTAATATGCCCTTAAATATTTTACAAAGTATAATTCAGGAAGAAAACGAAAAAATTTCAACTATTGGTACGCTTGTAGCTCATATTTTTACGGAACATCTTTTTACGAATGCTGACATAAACAATTGGATTCAAGAAGAATTTCATGTGGAAAATAATTAGGAGCAAATGGAATTATCAGATACGGAATCGGAGGATTTATACGATAGAAGTCATGAAGAAAACAAAATTAAAGTGGACGATTGTATAACATCGATAAACAAATGCATACAATGGGCTTTGGAAAATGATAAGCCGACAATAGCACTACATGAACTACGTGATTCAGCTGTTATTTTAAAAAACAATTATAATTTTTAAAATTACATAAATTTTTTGGTTCTGTTATATATATATATAAGATTTAGTTTTTACATATATGTATTTAAAGGATATTTATAAAGATTTGATAAAATGTATTAATACATAAAAGAATTTACTTTAACTAAAATTAATTATTCAAATTAAATAAAATTTTTCAAGTATTTCAAGAGTAAGTATCTTTAAATTTACTAAAAGCTTGTAGAATTGAAGAAATTTCATTGAAATAAACTAATTTATTTTATTCAAATTAAAGTAAGACATGGTGAATTGAAAAAAAAATCTTCAATAAAGAAATCACGTAGTTAAGAAGATCAGTTGAATGACTAATAACAAAGCGTGTACACGTTTTTTAGTGTCTATAATGTATTCATATTTATACCCCACACCACCATAAGTGGTTGGGGTATTATGCGTTTTTGCTGATGTTTGTAACGCACAGAAAAAATCATCCAACACCCACCTTAAAGTATACCAATCGACTCAGAATCACTTTTTAAGTCGATCTAACGATGTCCGTCCGTCCGTCTGGCTGGCTGGCTGGCCATGTATACCTTGTGCACAAAGTACAGGTCGCAATTTTGAAGATAATTCAATAAAATTTGGCACGTGGGACTTCCATGGTACAAGGACGAAGCCTATTGAAATTGGTTATGATCGGTCCATTATTTCATCTAGCCCCAATACAAATGTTCTCCTGGAAAAGGGTATAACGATCATAAATGCCTTAAATATAGCAATAAGGAAGTTTTGTACAAGTATCAATATTTGTGTCAAATTTCATAAAGATCGGTACATAATTTACCATAGTTCCCATATAAAACCCTCTTCCGAAAATCACTTTAACGTGTATAAATCACATACACATATTAGTATCTAGTTTATATTCGACACAAATAAGTTTTGTATAAATAGAAATCACAGTGACAAATTTTATGAGGATTGCTCCATAATTTACCATAGCTCCCATATAAGCCCACTTTCGGGAATTACCCTAAAGTGCACAAATTCATATAAATATTAGTATTAACGTAATATTCTGTATTCGTATATTTAGTAAAAGTAGCGGTTCACAATTCTCCACATGTCTAATGTAAGACCCTTTCACGAATTTTGATGGACATGCACAAAGGTGTGGGGGATCATATGGTCGGGCTTGACTGACTATATCTTTCTTACTTGTTTTATTTTGTGTTTAAGAAATTAGTATACATAAATACTCGTATAATACATTAATGGGAAAAAATAATTATACATTTTGTGTTATATCTGATATATAGTATAACTAAAGAAAGTAAAACTAGCGAAGTATTGCGGTAAAAAAGTATATTTATACTCATCAACATAAAAAGATAACATATCGAAATAATCATTTAAGACCCTATAAAGTATATACATTTTGTGTCCTCACGAAAATCTACGACGATTTAACGTTGTCCGTCCGTCTGTCTGTGTGTAAAAAGCAAGATATGACTTAGTGCGGACTTCCTAGAGGAACGAAATTTGGCACAAATATTTGTCTTATAAACAAACACTTTTCGGCCGATATCTTTTACAAAAGAGAATATAAATCAACGAAATTTTGCACAAAATGTTCAAGGACCAATATAAATTGTGGAACAAAAAATGGGAGTGGTCAAAAATTTTAAAAAGTTGCTGATGGTGGGTATATCGATTCATCCAAGCCGAATATAACATTCTTTCTTATTTTTTTTTCTGTTAAACTACAATTAGAGAACTGAAACAACTATTAAACCGATGGAAATTGAGAAGCCTTTTTCCTAACTTTCTCGATAATATTAATAATTCATATTTATTAATATATGTGTGTATATTTACTTATTTCATACTTTATTTCCAAAGCAAATATAAATTTTTTTAATCAAATCAACTATCAGTACCACGATCATCATCTTAAGGACGTATAGTTTTGGATTATTATAAAACCAATTCAAAACATAATGAAGGATGGCGAATTGTTATTCGAATGACTGTATAGTTGGTTATATATATAGTTTTAGTTAAAAATTTTCAAACTGAATTTCTTGTAAAATTAATGTAATGAAATTTTTAATGTTGGTTGTTGCCATAGGAATTATGAAGCATTTTCTCTATGAAGAATGCGTCAGCCAAACTTTTATTACAAAATATGTAATAAGTAGAAAATATTCTTGAAAACAATAAATTACTGATTACGAAATAACAATATTTTTTATTTTTTTTATTGATGGTTGCTTTGGTTTACTTTACCTTATTCATATCGTACCAGTGCCTTCGTCATATAAACAAAACCTCCGCTACGTCAGTTTATTAGATGTTTAAAATAACTTTAACTAAGATATATCTTTTTATAGTATATTTTATAATTACTAATTATATCGTATAATTATTTAGTGATTATGTTTTTACAAATATTAATTTAAATATACTTATTTCTTTTACAAAAAGAATTGCTTATTATACTTATTTCTAATATTAGACATATTGTTTATATAATAAATATTATTTAAGTTTTTAATATAAGTTATTTGTTTTATTTTTTACTTATTTATTTATTAGTTTCAGTCTATGGATACAATATTATCCTTACAGACATCAATGATAATTTAATGTACATAATTAAATTAATTATTTAAACAAACTGTTTAACAAATTTTTAAATTCAAGATTTGATATACTTAAGTCTAATTCATTAGAATATTTATTGAATAATCTCATAGATTTTATTAAAGGTTCATTCCAAGCATATGTTGTTCTATGAATATCTATATAAAAGATATAATTATTTTGCCTTAGAGGTTTAGGAGATACATATAGTTTTATGGTATGAAGCAAATCAAAACAATCAATTAATCCACGAATTATAGCATAAGGAAATATACAGAAGAAATTTTACGTCTTGTTTCTAAAGTTTTCATAGAAATCAAGGGACACTTATTAGGGTATGTAGGAATCAAAATTTGAGGGTTTACGAATGAAAAATTTTAAAATGAAAGATGATCGAACTTTATAAATTTTACTTGAATTTTTTCAATTCTATTTGTGTGTAATTGGGTACAAGGGCTCTAGATAAATGAAGCACATTCTAATCTAGATCTCACTTTTTGAACTTTTTTTTGTGTAATGATCAAAATTATTAGAATTACGGCATAAAAAGCTTAAAATTGAATAAGCTTTAGGTATAATATAATTTAAGTGATTATTAATGGATATTTTTTTTTTTATCAAATAATACCCTTAAATCTAAAATTTCATCCACGGATGATTATAAATGTTGATGTATTCTATATCGAGATATAACAGTGTTACAACATCTATGATAAGTCATATAAAAACATTTGTTTAAATTAAAAGGTAAACTATTGCGGACTAACCAAGAACTCAACCTATCTAAATCCTCTTGGTGATTAAAAATGTCATTGGCGTTAGAAATTGTTTTAAAAATTTTCAAATCATCAGCATACAATAAATAATGAGACTTTCTGAAACATAGGTCAATGTCATTAATAGATATATTAAATAACAGAGTACCCAAAACACTACCTTGTGGAATACCAGAAGTAGGAATAAATGATGTAGAACAAACACCATCAAGAGAAACTATGGATTGTCTATCCGATAAGTAATAACGAAACCAAGATAACATTCGGGTACGAACGCCCAATTTATATAATTTTAATAATAAAAGTTCATGTGGTACACGGTCAAATGCCTTAGCAAAGTCCGTGTAAATCGCATCAATCAGCAATCGGTTTTCAAAACTATCAACACAATACTTGGTAAAAACAGCCAATTTAGTACCGGTTGATCTTCCAGTCATAAATCCGTGTTAAAGAAAAGCTTATGATAAACAATATGTTCAAGAATTTTTGAAAAATTGGTTAATTTGGAAATTGGTCTATAATTAATGACATTATTTTTATCACCAGATTTATAAATAGGCAAAATTGTAGTAAATTTCCACTTTTTAATAAAATAGCACTTGCTTAAAGACTTATCAAAAATAACTTTCAATGGTAGACATAATGAAGAAGAAAATTTCTTTATTAAAAAAGCTGGTAAACCATCATTATCACCCTTAAATGAATTAGAAAGCCTAACAATACCTTCTGCAATATCTTCTTCAGATAGTTTTATGATACTAAATAGCCGTTTTTATATTAATGTATTATTCACTAAAACAATTTATATAATAATATAAACCTATAAACAAAACTGCGTATATTTTGTTTTAGTTGAATAAAAAAATGCAATAATATTATAAAAATGTTTTTTTTTCTACCGGGGCCTAGAATACATTTTAAAATTGAAAAAAAGAAATAGTAATATTATATAAACGTATTTGTTTTTGCCGTGACCTAGAAGGCATTTTAAAATTGACAAAATTTTGTCAAATTAAATAAAATTCAATAGTTAAAATGAATAAACATTCTTTAATTTGAAGAAAAAAATTATTTAATTTGAATAAATTGTTTATTCAATTCAAATTAAATTTATTAGATTTAAATAAAATTCTATAGTTAAATTGAATAAAATTTCAATATGAAGAAAAATAGTTAGTTTCTATAAATAATTCAATAATATTTTATTCAATTTGACAAAAAATTAGTCAAATTAACCACCTTTTAATTAACTAATTCGGTTAGTCGTATTGAAAATTTTTCGTCAATTTAACTAATTTACGAAAAATTTACTAAAATTTCTGTTAAATTTAATCTACTTTTCTAATCCTTTTTACTGTAGGTCTGTTCGTTTGCATGAAATTTTTACTAGTATTACTACTTTTGCAAGTATTTTACTTGATAATCGTTTCTGTGCACATAAAAATAGTAAAAGTTGTAAACATTTCAAGAGAAAACATGTTTCTCTTTTGCTTGAATATTTTCTACGAGCAAAAGTAGTAAAAATTTTATTTTAAAATTTCTATTAAATTTTATTAAAAAAATAACAATAATTAGAAAATATGTTTAATTTTTTCAACGTTTTTGTTTGGAACTGCGGTCAATTTTGAACGAAGTTTTGAAAATTTTGGAACTTTTATTTATACCTTTATAAAACTTACGTGCACAAAATTGTATTGTGATACAAATTTATGCACCGTTCATTGATTTTCGAAAGTGAGCCATTGTCAATTATGAACTGATCCTTTTGAAATTTGGTACATTAATTTGTATTTAAATAAGATGCGCCAAATCGTCTAAATTTTCTTGCATATGAGTAATTTATGAGACTTACGGACCAATACTAATAAAAATTGATGAGGTGGTTTAAGGTTACAAGAGATTTTATTTATGTTGAATTCTGCCACATTTAAGACATTTATAGTCAAACCTGTTCTGGAAAGACATTTGTATGGAAGCTAGGTGAAATAATGGGCAGGTTTTGAACAATAGGCTTTGTCCCTGGATTATAGAAGTTCTATGTATCAAATTGCGCTAAATTATCTTCCAAATATACCTGTAGTTTACATGGACGTGTATACGTACAAACGGGCTTATTTTAGAGATTTTTTTAAATTTCTCTTTTTTTTACTAGTTTTGCTAGAATTTCAAACGAACAAACCTTGTATTTACTACACTTCTTTGGTTGAGTGTAGAAGAAGATAGATGATAGATAAGTATAAAGAAATTATTGTCTAAAATTGTTTAATTGTTAAATTATTTGATTAGGATTTAGTATTTATGTCAAAAACATCTTCCACAAGTGTGAATAAAATATATTATTTTCTTTGATATTTATCGTTAAGAGTTTTGGTGTATTTTCAAGTGTCCTCGTCTATAATGTCTAAATGATGGATATATTCTTACACATTTACAAAGAAACTACTAGGAGTAAAAGGTAAATTTGCCAATATTTATTTGCCTGTCAAGAATTATAGTCGAAATGGAAAGAGTAATAGTGATTTTTGCTAGAGATTTTGATCAATATCATATATCGAGTATATGATAGAGGTTGAAGAATAAATATGATCGATTTGGAATCCAGGAAGCAACTGCCGATGAAAACCATAAATTTGAATAAAACTGTAAAACTCAAAAACCAAATAAACAAAACTTATGAAACAAAAAATAAAAGAAAAAGAAAATATTGCTTAAATAAAATATAAAAAAAGACATGTGAAAAATAAAAAAATAGTAAATATACTTTTTTTCAATTAAAATATTGTTGCATTTTAGTTGATTGATTTAATTAAAATATTCTTTTCGATCAATTAATTTTTTGATTCATTCCATTAAGGCGTTGTTTAAAGTTTGTATCCTTTTCAATAATTTTTTTTAATTAAAACTCTAAAAGTGTAATTGGAAAAAAATTTTAATTTTGATTTTTTTATTGATATAATTATGTTGGTGGGAGGTGCAAATTTAAATATTTTTTTGATTGAATGAATTATTTTGTTGACTAATATCATTTTTTACTTTTTTTTTTGTATAAAAAATATAAAAATATGCGTAAATTGATTTTAATAGTAATATTAAATACGTCTGAATTTTTTTTCTTTAGAATTTGTACGAAGCATTTCAAAAACTCTCAAAATAATTTATACAAATCAATTTATTAAACTTCAAAAAATTACTGAAACAATTGCGTTTTCATTAAGAAAACTAATTTTTAAATAATAGTGTTTTCAATAATATTAATATCTCCTCAGCAATTCAGATCCTATGCGGTATTATCAAATGGATAACAGGAAAATGAAAAAGCCAGAACTGATATAATATAAATGCGGTTATCAGACCTATTCTATAGAAGCCTTGGATCTTAAGTCTAATGGCTTTTGAGTGAACAGGGGTCTTATTTCTTTAAAGGGAAAACAAGATCTAGTTGATCAATAGTAATTTTCCTAACGTGAAATAATTTGTTAGTTTTTGATCTTTGTTATTATCGAGACAAGTTGAAATATGCACGAGAAAAATAAATAATAAATAAAATATGCGCTATAAAAAGCATGAAAATTGGGATAATATGCATAGAAATATGCATAAAAACGGACTAAATCTTTTATAAAATTTTTATAGTTTTTGATATTATTATATATTGAAAATATACATAAATAGACCATGACAGACGTATGTGATATGTCTCAATTTTTTCTTTATAATTATTTACGGGATATTCAGAAAATAACATAATAGTTTTTACAAACAAGTTAACCAAACCCAAAGAATCGCAAAAAATAGCCTTTTTAGTCAAAACTAATTTTTGTATTCATTATATGCAAATTTATGCAAAGATTAGAAAAAAATGTATTTTTGATAAAATACTTGTGAAATATGCAAAAGCTTATTTTTCAAGCGAAAAAAAAACTTTCCCTAGTTATTACAGAGAAAAAAAAAACATATATTTGAAAGTTTTTTTCATAAATATTATGAATCGAACATGACTTTTTTTCCCAAACTATTTTCATAAAAAATAAAATTTTGTTCATTGATGTTATTAAATTGTACTTAATGAAAATATTACGAATCTTGGCAAAATGCTGCTAAAATTTTACAAAAAACATGCATTTACAAATTGAAAATATAAATGAAAATTTAAACAATTTGTTTAAGTCTTCTTGACTATTGTTGATTCATTTTAAAAAATGTGAAAAAGTATTTATTTTAGGACAATATTCTTAAATATTATGAACTAAAATCAATTAAAAGTCAATTTTTATATTTATGCACAAACTTTTTTCTGTCTATGTATAATAATTTTGTTCTTTCTCATAATGTTATTTAAGAGTACTGGAAAATGGAAAAACTGTTGCGTACTTAGGAAGTGATTTTGTATAGAAAATATAAAAATTCAACGGTAGATTCTGATCAGATCATAAATAGTTTTTTCCCCATAATTTTAAATCTTTCATACAAGTTGTTTTATAAATTTCTAAAAAATGACTAACTAAATAACAAACATAAGTACAATTGTTATTCTATTTGTATCCATAGATAGAAAATAAAAGTATTTTTAACATTTCATAAATTATTGCGCAATTGCAAGTTTTAAATTAAAAAAAAAAAAAAAAAACATTAAAAATTCCAAACACATCTTGAAAACATAAAAAGTAAATGAAAAAAAAAAAAGAAAAAAGTAAAACTAATAAATAAAATTCTAATAAGTTTTAGTTTTGGATTGTTCTTGTGAGTCAAATATTAAAAGAATTTAATTAAAACAAATAAACCAAAATAGTTAAATATATCAACTATTTGAGCCTTCTTCGTCAGTATAAATAGACCGGCAAATAAATGAAAATGTTATCAAAAGCATTTCACTTGTAAAAGCTTAAACAACTCAACTACAAAATGTTCAAATTCGTAAGTTAAAAAATAATAAATTTAAAAAGAATTCAATAATATTATTTCAATATTCTATTTATTGTTTAAGGTTTTTGTTCTTATTGCTGCCTTGTTCGCTGTCAGCATGGCTTCTCCTTCTCCATTGCCTGCTCCAGCCCCAGCTCCCAGACCAGTAGCTAGCCCTGAACCAGCACCTCAATTCTATACACCCTATGCCTATAGCGGTGGTTACTACGCTTCTCCTTATGCCTACTATGGTTAAGTGATTGATGATTATCAAAAATCAATGGCAGCGAATTAGTAGTCTAAGATATTTGGGGATTAATTTGGATAATTGGTATTTTTAAAAACTATTATGGATTACTGGAACTGACGATTTAGCATGTGCATGGAGATCAGGTTTAATATACACGTTGGCATATGAATTTAATTTTTGTTATTAAGTTTATGTTTTCTTTTTTCTCTGTTTATCTTTTGATTTGGTTTTAATAAAATTAAGCACTAAAAAAATAATATTGTTTTTATTATTGTCTAAGCTATCTAGATGTTCTTAGCCCCGTATTCTGGACTTTATAACTAATGACAAAACCATAGGCTTCACCATATGATTGGTTATTTTGAAGTCCATCACAATTGACAATTATGATAATTTACAAAACGAAAAAGAAAAACATCGCATTCAAATACAAGGAGTTTGTGAAATAGTGAATGGTATGATAATCGATTATCGATTTTTCGAACAACCATTTTAATTTCGATTTTTATGTTCGATTAATCGAATCCCATAATCGATTATTATTTATAAAATTAGTAAAATTACTTAAAATTAAATTATATTATACACTGCCTGCCACTTGAATAAGGAATCATATTTTTTTAACTTTAATTAAGAATATCTCCTAAACTAAAGTTCAGAAAAATATTATTTTTTGCGCAACCAAATTTCAAAGACATGCATTTCTGTGGTACTATTTCTTGTCTCACTTGAATAAGGAATTCTTTTAATATTAATCAGGAAGGCTATGATTTGAATTTATTTCAATATAAACGGCTATAGAATTTTTAATTTGATAGTCTTTAAATAGTTTTTATTCAAAATGAGACGTGGTAAGGCTCTTAATAACCAAAAACATTAAAAAAGGAAAGACAGTTGTGTACAATTATTCAAATAAAGTGGAAAGATATGGAAAAACATGAAAGGGCGGAAGAAAATGGCAACAACTACAAAAGAAAGACGAAAAATTCTTAGAATTGCATCAAATTCTGCCATGTCGGTATCAATAATACGTGAAAAAAGTGCAGTCAGTGCCAGTCTAAGAACAGTGCACCGTATTTTAAAGTCGTGCCATAGTCATAGTACAACGAAAACTGCAAAAAAAAAAAACACCACTTAATGGAAAACGCAAATCACAACGTCTACAGTTTTCCAAAAATACAATGACATGGTCCGATAAATGATATTAAAAAAAGTTTAATATTTATGGTTGCGACGGGTATAACTAATGACCTAAATAAGGAGGAATTATTTTTGAGCCGCAGACGTAGCTGAGAGGGCGGAATAATGGTATGGGGTGCCATTTCGTATTATGGTGCCATAGAATTGGTTTTTGTATTCAAAAAAATGATTGCAACGACTTAAAAAAACATTCTGGAGGACGTACCAACACGATTCATACTGCCAGAGCAGTAAAACAATGTATTAATCAATAAGGTATTCAACTTTTGGATTTGCCCCTATATTCACCAGACCTGAATCCAATGGAAAATGTCTGAAGGAGGAAAATAATTTGAGACGATTGAATTCTTGAAGGATGCAATAACGGAAGCATGGAGTTCAATTTCGCTAAATTACTTAGAGTCATTATACAAGTCGATGCCAAATCGCATTTTTGAGGTTATTTCTAAAAATGGTGGCAGTACTCATTACTAATTGAATGCTAGAAGATAATAACTTTTATTTTTATAACCTAAAACTTAAAAATAAATTACGGTTTGCTTAGTTTTAAAATATTCCTTATTCAAGTGACACACGAAAAAGTACCACGGGAATACATGTCTTTAAATAAATGCATAATTTTAGTATAACAAAATATGTATATTTTTTATTTCTTCAGGAAACTAAAGCCAACACTTTGAAATTTGGTTGTGCAAAAAATTATTTTTTTCTGATTTTTAGGAGATATACTTAATTAAAACTAAAAAAATGTGTTTCCTTATTCAAGTGGAAGGCAGTGTATTTTAAAGGATAATTAGACATTTAAATATGTATATATGTCGATGTTTGGCAACAAACCAGGGAGTATACTCTTTGAAATAAACATTTTGGCGGTGAATACAATAGTCGTACGACTGTTCGAAGTAGATCAAAAGATAAAGTACTTTCTTTTACCCAACAATTTTTACTGTCCAGTGAAAACTTTTATTGGATTTGCGTTCGCAAATAAAGTAAGAAAAAATTGAGGGAGAAACACATAGTTAATAAACTGAGTATTTAAAAAATTTTACTGTTTTTATTCTGACTTGAAAATCCACTAAATTATATGATTGGAAAATGTAAACAAATGTAAACAATGAAAGGAAAATGTTCGAAAAATTAAAAAAAAAATATATATTTTTGAATTCAAATTTTACTACTAGTACATTAAAATCAATAAAGTATTTGTAATAAAATGAAAAATTAAGTTTTGTTCACTAAAGTTTATATAACTATTTCAATACAAACTGTTGTCTTTTTTATTGGTGTTTTAGGTTTATTTGTTTGTAGTGGTTATTTTACGGAATTTTACAAAATTTCTGTTGGCGTACTTTTTTGTTTACAAGTTTTTTAAGAGTAAAATTTTTAATTTACTCAGTTTACTTGATTTTAGTTGAAAAGTAAAAGAATGGACCTATAATAAAAAGAATTGATTCCAATTGACGTCAATAAATATCTTAAATTTATCACCATAGGATTCAAATACATGTATTTTGTAAAACCATAGGAAGCTAATTAATCATTTCACCAAATATTCAATTACATAAAATATTACATATAAAACTGAAACTAGAATTGAGTCCGAATACTCGTATTTGCTGCTAAACCGGAACTTGTTTCGGAAGACAGACTATCGATTTTTATTTGAGGGATCATTCCACAATGTAGTAGTGAAGTAGTAATGTCTACTCTATACTTCTTAGACTTGTCTGGGTAACAGGGTATTCGTGGTATCGAAATGGAGAATAAGTGCACAAGAAATTGATGGCCTACAGATACACAGACGGATGATCATATTGCTCTGCTCGAACTATCAAATAGGGGCTTCAGAAAAGGATTACTGACAAAGTTATATTATTGAGGATTTGCAACATTTTTTATGTGATCGTCCGGCACTGCGAGAACGCATGATCAAGTGCTGTTCTCTTACGAATGTAGATTTTATATCTCATACTCAAAGTTGTTTTTAAAAATAATTTCTTGAATTGTATTTTTACAAATTTTTTCATTAAAATCTTTTAAAAATTTGTACTAGTATTTATTTTTTGGAAAGTTTAAAATTTTCTTTTGAAATTTTTATAATTTATTTGTATAAAAAACTATTTCGCTGTGCAGTGTTGATTTTTCGAATAATCGAAGGCTAAAAGTCGATTTCAGTATAAAATTGGCTTGTAAGAATCGACCACAAAATAATTGTTTTTTTGACAAAGAGAATCGATTTTCGACTATAATCGAAATCGATTTACCAGTCACTAATGTGAAACTAAATACATTGTATTTTTCATATATGTTTGGTAGATAGATTTTTTATGAAATTCTGATACTGTGATTTTTTTAAGGAGATTATTTATTTTATTTAGTCAAATTTTAAAATCAAGTTCTTGAGTAAAAATCTTGTGATTAAAAGATATTTCAGCATAAAAATCTTATATAAAAATTATAAATTAACAAATTTATAATTAAAGGACTAATTATGGCAAAACCTTTTTTTTTTATCTGGAATTGAGTTGTATCAATTAATTTGTTATTTCGTTTTATTATATCCCACACCACCAACACCCACCTTGAAAATTCCAATCGACTAAGAATCAGTTATTGAGTCGACCCAACAATGTCCGTCGGTCCGTCAGGCTGGCTGGCTGCCCATATAAACCTTGTGCATAAAGTACAGGTTGCAATTTTGAATATAATTGAATGAAATTTGGCACGTAGGACTTTCATAAGTACCAAGCCTATTAAAATTGAAATTATAATCAGTCCATTATTTCACCTAGCCCCCATACAAATGTTCTAACGGAATAGGGGTTTAACGATCATAAATGCCTTAATTATAGCAATATTTTAATAAAATTCGGTGCAAGAAAGTTTTGTATAAGAATCAGTCTTTGTGGCATTAAGATCGGTCCATAATTGTGTTCATGAAGATCGGTCCATAATTGACCATAGCTCAAATATAAAACCCTCTTCCGAAAATCAGTTTAACGAGCATTAACCACATACACATGTTAGTATCAGGTTTATATTCGACACAAATAAGTTTTATATAAGTAGAAATCACATTGACAAATTTTATGGATTCGTTCCATAATTTACCATAGCTTCCATATAAGCCCACTTTCGGAAATCTCCCTAAAGTGCATAAATTCATATAAATGTTAGTATTAATGTAATATTCTGTATTCGTATGTTTTATTTTACACTTAGTAAAAGTATCGGTATACAATTGTTCACATGTATAATATAAGACCCCTTCACGAATTTTGATGGACATGCACAATGGTGCGGGGTATCATATGATCGGGCTTGACCGACTATATCTTTCTTACTTGTTTTAAACTTGAATAAATTGTTTAATTTATTTAATGATTTTTTTTAATTTTTGACAAAAGTTATTTACTTAAAAAACAAAATTCAAATAATTCATTTATAAGAGATCATATCTGTTAAAGGTGAGTACGTTTGATTAGTTTTGAAAATTTGTTTCGATAAGCCTTTCAAGATACCTATTTTTTTTCATCACCTAGATTGTAAAGGAAGGCACAAATAAATTTTAATCCATTTGCTTTTATGTTTCCATTTAGGGAAACTAAAAGTAAACAGACAGCTTCACAATAGTGTCTCAGACTTCTTGGTTAAAATCACCAATAACCATTTGTGAACTGAATGGGATAATCTCAATCAAAGTTCATAAAAATTAGTTTTTTGCTAATGCATTTTTGGCATTAATCCTTTTAATTTTACAATGTCTTCTGAAAATATAGGGGGATCTAAAAAATTAAAACATTTTCAAAAGCACCAAAGCAATATATATTTTTTGTTATCTTTGACTCCGAATATTTCGCATAACTCACTCGCTATTATCAGTGACTTTTAATATAATATATAAGACTCCAATATCAAATTTTATGATAAATTTCGTTTTCTTCCATTAAATTCGGAGTGTATTAGCTTATTTAACTCGAATCTATTGAATTATAATCCATTTATATTATTTAAATATTTAAAATTTATAAATAAATAATTTGTTTGAAATTTGTATATTTTTATTGAGGACGCAGATTAACTTATTTTGGAATAGTATCAATAAATATATTAGTTGATTTAATGTAAAATTTCAATCATAATTCTAATTTACTTCATTCAAAAATTAATTAAGTTTAAGGCAAAAATCAATTATTTTCAGTTAATCAAACAAAAATTTAATTAATATAAACAATTTCGTAATTAAAATCCATTTTTATTTTTTACTGTGATTATATGATAATTTCGTCTTTGATGCTCCATTAGTTAACTGCAGTTAACTATTAAGTATCCTCTGACTGGTTTTTGATCAAATCATACTCAGAATTCCGGCATTTATTTAAAAATGTCATATTCCGAGCGCCTATTATTTCCCTTATAGTGGGATATGAATCAGTGTTGCCGTTTTGTTTATTTTTAACCAAAATTGTTTATTTTTGATTTTGATTTATTTCCATTTTGATTATTTTTTTGGTTAAACTAAAATTGTATTGTTATAAACTGCTTTTAAAGTACTATTGGTATTACTTTGTAAATCTTCTATATATTTGACGACAATAAATGATTTTGTGATTAAAAAGTCATAATTTTATTACTTCTTGCTCCAAATTTATCTGATAACGATGAAGAAAACTGAATTTTAAAGAAATCAAGAATGCACAGTGGGGCCAATTGCAAAATAAATGGTAATAAGTTTGGATCTTTTAAACCGCTGAATCGATTTTGATGAAATTAGGAATATCGACAGAGAAGGAGTTAAGCTTTCAGAATATTGTTGGCTAGAGTGTGTAGAAGCATGGGCAGCGCTACAGTGGGCCAAAGTTGACCACCTCAAGAGTGAGCTTGAAAATTTTGCAAATATGAATCGATTTGAAATATTTTTACATTTTTGAATTTTCCTAAACAAAGCAAAGAAAAAACATGCTTACTGATCTAAATTATCTCTAATGATTTTAAAGACATTTGGCTTTAAAAATTAAATTTTTTATTTTTGGCCTTTTATTTTTTTGCGATATTGCCCCATAACTTTTAAAATAAAATTTCTTATTTTTTTTATAAATACGTTTAAATTATACTAAAAGAAGTATAAAAAAAATTCAATTCAATTTTGAAATTTTAAAAAATTTCAAAACAAGTCTAAAAAATTGCAATTTTTTGCTGGACCGTAAAAAGCGTGAAAGTATTTAAATTAAAGGATTTTACTTCGATATATGTATCTTTAAAGATTTGCTAAAGAAAACAATTTTTTGTTGGCGTTGATATCATAACATATTTTTATTTTAAACAAAATAAATTTTTATAATTAATACACAGCTCTCATAGTATTTAAGCTTTCAACAAACACGGGGTCTTAAAGATTTTTTCGACATGTGATACACGAAATGACAAACCCGATATATCCCCCATCATTTTGATGGTGGGTATAATAAAAATTCGATTCCAAAAAATTTTATGATGCTTCCAAAATTAAAATTTTTTAACAATCTTAATGAGTTTTTAAAGACTAAGGAATATCTCACAGTTATTGATGCGAATTGTTAGATTTTTTTTTTTAGTTTTTGTAGTCAATAACATTCTGTTCTTTAAGGTATACAATCCTTTTTTCATTAAATTCTATGATCAAATTGACGCTAAATCATTAAAATCTCACACTGTGAGCCGATCGCAAATTAATTACAAATATGATCAGTTATACAGATTTTCTTCCTTTTACTGAATTAGGCCCTCAAAATTAGAATAGGTTAGCTAAAAGAATAATAAATTAGAATCTACTGATGCACAATAAAAAAAAAGAAAAAACTATTTTAAAGTTAACTTAACTATAACGTTCATATTAAATTCCATTATTAATTATTCTCATTTTAATTCATTAAGAATAAAAAAGTTTCAGTTTTTCAAATTGCGTTAGTTCCAAAAATCTAAAATATTAAAGTTTTCAAGATGAAAGTTAACACAACTAACAAATAAATAAAAATAAAATTTTAAATAACAAAAACACTATTTAAACTTTTTGTATGGTAAAATTTATTTAAACAAAATCAAGAATTAACTGAGAAGAAAGAAAAGATAAACCTATTAACAAAAGTAAAATTCATATGCCGGCGTGTATATTAAAAAAATTATATAAACATATTCTCCAGTTACATGCTTGATGGTCCGTTTTAGTAATCCATATTATATAAAAACATAACAATCATCCAACTAAATAATAATGAAATATTTTTTACACTATTATTTCGCTGCCATAGATGCTAGTGAAGCATTAACCATTTAACCATAGTAGGCATAAGGAGAAGCGTAGTAACCACCGTTATAGGCATAGGGAGTATAGAATTGAGGAGCTGGTTCAGGGCTGGCTACTGGTCTGGCAGCTGGGGCTGGAGCAGGCAATGGAGAAGGAGAAGCCATGCTGACAGCGAACAAGGCAGCAATGAGAACGAAAACCTTAAAAGAAAAATTAAAATTTGAATTAATTTTAATGAAATCCTTGAAAATTTAACTTACGAATTTGAACATTTTGAAGTTGAGTTGTTTAAGGTTTTACAAATGAAATGCTTTTGATATATTTTTTATAAATTCTTCGGTCTATTTATACTGATGAAGAAGCCTGAAAGAGTTGATCACATTATTAACTATTTTGGTTTATTTGCTTTTATACCCTTCACCACAGGTGTAAATGGTATATATAGGTTTGTCATTCCGTTTGTAATTTCCACATTTTATTTTATTTTATTTTCAATAATATTTCATAACCTAGCCTTTTGGCCATAATCGGTCACAAATTTCTACTAACGTCGGAGAGCAAAATAATTTATATTTTCTGGATCCTTAGAAAGAAATAATGTCGATAGGACGATGTCCGTCCGTTCAAAGGTTGGCATTTATGAAGTCCTCCCATAACTGCCATATATATATATATATATATATATATATATATATATATATATATATATATTAATATATATAAGAGAATCCGACATCCTTTCCAGAATTTTGTTGAAATTCAGCAAGATCGGTTAATAAATGGCGGAGATATATGTAAAAAATCGGTTTTTTGATTTTTCGACTTAAAAACATATTATGCATTTTTTCCAGAACTTTTTTATTGAAACTCGGAAAAACACCGGTTCAAAAATAATAGAGATATTAAAAAAAAAAGAAAATGATTGCTCAAACCGCTTTTCTATTTTCTTAAGCCCCTATATAAATTAGAGATTTCGTTTTGTAAAACAAATGCGGAAATTTTTTAAAATTTTTCTATTAAAGAAATGAATTCAGTCGGTCCACTAGTTACAAGGATATCGGCCAAAATTAATTTTTGACCTATATACAAATCCTAAATAATTTACGGACTTGGTTATTATACAAATCGATCACAAATATTTTTCTTTAATTTAAGTTTTTTTGGTCAACAAAATTGGCAAATCTATTTCTTTTTTATTTTTTTAATGTCTGTTTTCCTTGCAGTTATTTTTTTCATGGGTACTGAAAAACAACAACAACAATAAATTAAGGAACATTTGTTTTTAGTTAGAGATTTTGGTTTTTCACAGAAAAATCGGACATTTTTCTTAAGAATTTTTGTGTTGAAAAAAAATTAACTAAGCAGATCCAGTATTAACCTAGTTAGAGGCCAAAACGCGTTATTAGATTTTTTGAGCTCCTATGGGCCTCATTCTTGCATAAACCTATCAAAATTTTTTTTTCGGTTTTTTAAATCAGTCAAATCGGTTCATAAATTTTCCACCATACCCTTGTTTTTAAATTTAATATTGTCGTACATTTACAAAATATTTGTTCCGCACCGAAGTCATTATATACCCTATTTGATGCGATAATTAATATTTTTTTTTATTTGGGACTTATTTACCCTATTTAAATTTGACATGAAAATTACTTTTAAATTTTGTTAAGCCTTTCATTCCTTTAGATGAAAAAATTTATATTTTATTTATATTTATATAGGGGCTACCTCTCCCCCTGGACCTATTCGTCATATTTTCATTTCAACAAAAGTTCTCTCGAAATTTGAGGACTATAATAGTTCACTGTAATAGGTATGTCATAATGAATATTTGCTTTATATGAGGGGTACTACACCTCCTGTTCCGATCTATTTTAAGTTAATCGGTTTGTGAATGTGACGTCCAATCGAGATCTAACAAAGCCTATAACAACCTGTGGCACTGGTACTATCTGAGTGTCAAATTTAGTAAAAATCGGTTCAACGGTTTAGACGAGATTGATACACAAACAAACAAACAAACTTACACCTCATTTTTATAATATATGGTTATAAGGATATAAGGATTTATAAAATCTTAATTCTAATTCAACTTTATATAAAAATGAATATTATTTAAAGTTTTGTAATACATCCAATTTTGTAATTATTTGTAATTACATCCAATATAACGCAGAACGGGTAAAGGGTATATAAGATTCGGCACAGCCGAATACAGCACTCTAACTTGCTTTAAATTAAATTCGTTTAACGCCAAGTCTACCAGAATAATTTTATTCTAAATTCATTAGAATTTTATTTATTATTTTTTCTACGTTTTCTTGTTTGTTTATTTAAGATGTGTTTTGAATTTTGAACACTAACCACTTATTGTTTATTACTTGCTTTACCTAATAATACGAGAAAATATAAAAATACGGAACAATTATCTTATTAACTTCATAAAGTATAAGTAATTTTGAGCTAATATTGAAGAACGGTGGTGACTTGGAAAAAAATCTGAATTTTAACAGAAAATATATAGAACCTGTTTTAATAAAAAAGGGAGTTTGGATATGGGCATAACTAGAAATTGTTGTGATTTCATTTCGAATGAAAAATATTACTAATAAGTATAGTTTTTCCTATAATATTAAGTTTATCTTTATAAGAGTCCCTGCAATACCAAATTTAGATTATAATACCATGTTTGGATCTATGTATATATTATTTAAATTTAAATTAAATGCTTTTACTTCGATTTATTTATCTTTAAAGATTTGCTAACGATGTGATAACATATTTTTGTTTTAAACAAAATAAATATTTATAATTAATACACAGCTCTCAAAGGATTTAAGCTTTCAACAAACATCTCTTAACATTGCAAAACATTTCCATGTGACCTTCGTTATACAAGCGCTTGTTTATTGTGCGCTCATTTCAGAATTTCCCCTGAGGATGTCACCTAGTTTTAAATGATGCAGAGTGCTATATAACATTGTATTTCTTGGGGGCATTTTCATTTGATGTTGTTGGCCTTTGTTTGCAGTGTGTATTGGATTGGAGTAGACGTGGGCGCTACATAAACTTGGATATAAAACCAAAAAATTATAACAAAAACTTTTTAGAATGTAAATAAAATCTTTGGAGGATAAGGAGGTGTTTTTATTATTTGTTAGTTTAATTTCAATAATGGTGTTTCATTTTGTTATAATAATGAAAAAAAATATTTAAACAGAAAATAGTGAAAAATAAATGAAAAACAATTTAATGAAGTAACCTTTATTAACTATATCCGTGTACAAAATGATACCATTCAGTGTCAATTGTTTATTAAATCCGTAACGTTTCTAATTGTATAGAATTACAAATTAGTAACAACATAACACTACAGTGTCAAAAAAACCGACATCACAAATTGTCAATGTGACCACAAACGTTGTCGATTTTGCAACGTTATTTCTCTTAATGTGTAGTATTTGTTCCACACATTTTTTTTAAGTTCTATATTTGTATTACATTAAACACAAAATAAAAATATGAACACTGGTGCGTATTCTTATAAAGGCATTTAAAATTTTTGTTTTTCTTTAAGATTTCACTTAAAATACTTAAAATGGACAGATGAGTAAAAAGAAATTCCATTTGGATAGTCTCAATTCATATTCTTGCTGTTGGCATGATTTGAGTTCGAACGAAATTCGTATATCGAAACGCAATTTCGGTGGAGGCAGTGTTATGATTTGGGCAGCCTTTTCTACTGCAGGAAAATCAAAAATATGTTTTGTTCTATCTAAAGTGAACAGTGCAATTTATAATAAACTATAACTATTGGAAGATGCTTTTTTTCTCGTGTACGGATGAAAAATGAATGAAGCTTGCATATTCGAATAGGATAGCGCTGCAATCCATGTATTGAACCAATCTACATCGTGGTTTAAATGTCCACTATTGAACTGGTCGGCTTGCAGTCCGGATTTAAATCTAATGGAGAATCTGTGGAGGTACATGGCCCGTAAATTTTACTCCAGAAATGCACAAAGTGAAACCATAATGACAATAACGGTGTTAAAACTAAAAATTAAGCAAGTCTGGGAAGAAATTGATAGTGATTTTCTTAATAAATTAGTCGAATAAATGCCAGAAAGAAATCACATTATTAATAATGCTGAATTGGTATATTATTTTAAGTGAGTATACAGGAAAATGCCATAAAAATTGGCATTGAACTTCTAAAATTATAATGAAAAAAATTTTATGCACATTTTAAGTTTTTTGCCATTAATCCTTTAGGTGAAGTCAATAAATAATTAATCTATAGCATTTTTTAGCCCCATTTTTGGTAAGCTGATTAAAAAAAATTGATGTGCGTTTATGAGAATATGCACCAGTGTACGTGAGCAGAAAAAAAATTCTAAACAAATATGATTATGACGCAAGCAAATATCTTAGTATACAAGATTAAACTAAAGTTATTATTTAATACCAAAGTGAATAAATAAACAAATAGATTAAGTAATACATAAATGCATATTAAAATGTAGTTCATACCTTGATACTCATTTTAAATAAATACTTGTAGCTATACATAAATAAGATTATTTGTTTTTATATGTATCTTACAAAACTTTAAGTACTCGTAAATGATCATTATAAAGACTGCAACAATTCATGCGTAAATAATTCTATTTGATATTTAATGCATATAAAATGGTATTTAAATATATTTCTTTTGAACCTATTATAATAGGACAGATGTTATTTTAGGTCCAATGTGTCAATAAATGGTTGATGGACTTTTCACAATACCGGCAGGAATAAATAGTAAACATTTTTATGCAAATCAATCTGTAACAGACATCATATTTATTTTTACTGGTATGATGTCAGTTTGTTAAACGTTATACTAAAAGCATTATTTTAAAAATTTAATTTAAATCAATTCCTTTTGGTAGTTAATGGATTTTATTAGCAATAAATAAAGGTTTGAAAAAAAAAACTGTATTGCTTCTGTATATTGATATGGACGTAACAACTGTTTTTAATGAAACTTTCGATATTAGAACGAATTAAAAATTTCAATTCCAAATTTTTGCTTAAAAGAGCTTCAGCTAAATGTAAGCATGTATGTATAAAATTTATCTCATTATTCGCAATTTTCTACCCAATTAATTAATCCTCATTATAAATCAAATGCATATTTATTTCTTTCCTTATTAGTCTTGCTTATTAACAGAAATAAAAAATTCACTAGATTGTAATTATTTATTTATTTATTCGTACACAGAAAAAAATATACGAAAAATATTTTCAATTAATCTGTTATTTGATTTGGTATTGAAATTTAATTATATTAATAATTAAATAAATTAACTTTTTAATTGGTTATAACTTAAAAAAAATTGAAAACAATAAGGAAAATATTTTGAAAATATACAATAAAAATAAGAAAAATAATGAAAACACAAATAATATTTTTGAATAAATTAAATATTTATGACAAATGCAGAAAATTTTTTGAGAGTATAGAATCTAGACAGGTTATATGAGATTATAAAGATGCAATTTTTTTTTAAGTTTTTGGTAAGTAAAACTATTTAACGTTTGTTAAATTAAGAATTGTTCAGAATTTAAGTTTAATTGCAGAAATATCCGTCATCAAAATTTAATTTAATTTAATATTAAATCATTAGGAATCTATTTTCTATCCGGTTGCCTTTTGAAGTATAAAAGGTAAATATTTATTAATTATTTTAGACTTTTTGGTAAAATGGAAATCTTACATATCGATTAGTGTCCATTTTGTTGTGCAGATTTTGAAGATGAAACCATTGTTCCTAAAGGATAACAGCTTTTGCCTTATGTAAGCATAAATATGACATACTTAACATATTGTATATTTTAAGTACATAATTTAAATAAATATTTTATTTGAAAGTGAAATTTTATTGTATTTTATTTTTATTATTTTTATTTTTTGCAATTGTATAGGGTCTGTTAACATTTGAATCGGTTCAAATAATACCTTGATTAATTTTAATAATAATTCCAATTATAAATGTTATTAACTAGATTAAAAAATTAATTGAAATTTATATTAAAAATCAAAAATTTCACTTATTTAATATTATTATTTTGATGATTGCAACAAAATCAAATAAAATTTTAATAAATAATTTTGTAATTGAAATCGATTTTTATTTTGATCAGTTGGGTGCCCCGATGGCCTAGTTGGTAGTGAGCTAGTCTGTCAGTCTGGGGGTTGTGGGTTCGATTCACACCAGAACTATGGTCTTCGCTACTCCGCTCGGTTAGAATTAGAATATAATTTGTAACTGTATTGTAATTATAAAATAAATAAATAAAAATATTTTGTTCAGTGTACATACTTATTATAACTGAGCCTTAATTCCATATTTAAATGAATCTCTTAGCTAGATAAAATGTTTTGCAAAGAAATTTCTTCATAAAACATTCAAAAATTTTGTTGTATTTTATATGTCAGCATAGAAATTTAGCAGGGTAATTGCTGCTGCTGCTACTGTATCCAACTTTTGCTGCCATTGAAGAATGCAACAAACAGCCGTTATGTTCAAATTGCAACCATTGAGTAATTAATCAAGAATGAAAACAGAAGCTACAAACAACCAACAGATGGACAGACAGTTTTATAGATACTTAGACACCAAACAATTTAAATAGAAACTGGGTAACAAAAGAACCAGAAATACGGGTAAAAAAAAGGCAAAAACAGGAACACAACATCACATTTAAATTTATACTAGTCATACGAATACATACACACATACATACATCAAGAATATTCTGTGGGTTATAAATAAAAGTTTGTCTTGTTGTCCATCGACAGTGTGAAGGGAAATAATTTGAACAAAGGTTATTTTTCGTTAAAAAAAGGCATTTCCTTTTCCTTGGATTAAAATTTTTCAAAATGTACCTAAGCCATTATCAAAAATTTTTCAGCTGGCTGAAACTGACTTGACTCCTTAACAAGTTTTGTGGTAATACTATTTTAAACAAACGGATTACAGATCTGAAATCATAAGACTTGAAACTAATAGAGTGCAAAATTTTAGCACTATTGATTTCATTATATAGTTATTATTGTTTTTCAAAGTTCAAAATTTTAGGAAAAGGGAAAATTACTTAACTTTATCCCTTTCTTCTACAGTTTTTGTTCGCGCTTTTATACTTTTTGATCTCATTCGATCTTATACAAACTAATTGGATTTTGCAGATAAATTTTACACTTTCTTTGTTGTTCTGCAGACTTTCAGATATTTTGATAACAAAGTCTTTTAATTTTTAAATCTTTTGGCCTCTCAATGGAATACAGATTTTGAAATAGGGATTGATCTTGCTGCGCTATATCTCGTTGATGTGCCCGAAATAGTCAACGCACAGTGGTGCTAAACGCAAAATTTTTGGTAATAAATCTGTAACTCGTAAACTACTGGTCGGATGGAATTGAAATGTATGGAAAAATGCCAAAAATTGGTTTGTAAAGGTTTTAAATTATTTTTGCATTAATAAAGGATTGATAATTATTTTATACATTACATAAGAAATAATAGTAAAAACATTATGCTAATATGCTTTTTTGTGTAATTAAAAAGTCGTTTAAAAATTAGATTTTTTTCCATAAAATCTGCATTCCTATATTCGTTTTTGGCCGGGCGGGAAGCAATTTAGTGTCAAGTCGATCTAAATTTATTTTATGATTAAATATCGTCAATAAATTGTAAATACTTTTTTCTTAATCGATAAAAATTTGTCTTTTTTTAATTCACCATTTTTGACCAATGGATGTAAGGTGCAATTCTAAATTAATTTAAAATTTATTTATGAAGCCTTATCTTTCGAAATATGTAAAGTAAACATTTTTTTTAGCAAAACTTTGAGAAAACAGACTAATTGAGATAATCAAATAATATTTCAGCATATTAGTTTGGAATATATTGCAAATTACAAAATAATTTAAAAAATTTTTCTCTCATATACCACAAGACTTATTCGTGAAAAATCGAGGCAAAAAATTAATAATTCAACATTTAAGTATAAATATATTTTTAACTGTAAGAGATAATTTAGGAGAGTAAAGTTTTTTTTTTAATCTTGCCAAGAACTTTACTGAAATATGAAAATCTTTGAAATCAGACTTTACTTGTAGAAGTTATGATTTTTTAAAACTTTTACATGCTCGAAGTAGTTAAAGTTGACACCATGTGACTTATCTAATGTAACCAGAGGATGAGTACTAGATGATTTTTCTGAAAATTTACTTTCTTTTCTACAACTGTTCCATAAATTTCAATTCGATCCTACTAGTACTTTAGGAGGTAAAGATTTATTACCAAAAATTTTTCATTTTGCCCCACTGTGTACCGTAGTACATACACTGGTGCGTATTCTTATAAACGCACATCAATTTTTTTTAATTTACTTAGCAAAAATGGAGCTAAAGAATAATTAAGGTGCTACAAATTAATTTTTTAAATTACTTATTGACTTCACTTAAAAAAATAATAACAAAAAACTTAAAATGTACATTAAATTTTTTTCATTCATAAGTCAAAAAACTCAATTTTCTATTTAAACAGCAACAATGCGTAGTAAATAAGCTGTTTTATTAACTGACAAAGTCTTAAATAAATAACGATGTATCATTTGCATCGGTTTTAGTGGAAAAAATTCTGTTATGTGCATATGTTTGGAAATAAATCTGTAATTTCTAATCGGTTGGTTGGATTTGGAAATAAATCTGTAATTTGTAAATGGCTGATTGGCTTTACATAAAATCGCAGTGGAGTGCGCAATTTTAGGTTTGGAACGAGGGCCCCATAATCCCCTTAGGATCGGAGGTATTGAGGCTCAAAATAGGCTGCCTCTGACATAGAATTTTTTTCAATCGCTTGCCAATTTTTTGTTTCTTGTACGAATTTAAATATTTTTACATCTTCTTAATGATTCTGTCTTTTTGTATAAAATTAAGAAATTCGTCAGCTAGATAAAATAATTTATTTGAAAAAATTTGAGTCCATAAAATGTAAAAATTTGGTTTTTGGAGACCCAAAAAAAAAAAAAAAACGACAAACTCAAATATGGGATTTTTTTGAATTTTGTGCATAAAGTTCACATTTGTTGTAAGTCTGGTAAAAGGCATTGGCAAACTCTTCAAAACCGAAACTGTTTTCTGTTTGTAGATTCATGCTTTGGGATTTTAGAACATATAGATAAAATTCAAAATTTTGATACAAAATACGTTAATGTCGTGCTGATCTTTACTTAGATCTATTGGGTGATTGAGATCATATTCTATTTTAAAATTATCTCTTTATACTTTTAAGAAAAATATAAAATTTTTGTGTATTTTTAAGAAAAAATTTAGTTTATATTGAAGACACTTTTGCGGCAAAAAAAAAAAGAAAACAGAAAATCATAATTTTTGAAATTTTCAAATAACAAAAATTTTGAACTCAGTAGATCCTACTGAACTCAGTAGAGATATCGTCTTCAAGTTTTATTTATTCATTAGATAATTTTGTTCTTTAACTAATTAGAGAAAAATTTGTCGGAAATATTGGACTATATATGGATAAGATTGGACTAAGATCTTGAAAAATTGAGATGAAGTTAAAATTTTAAATACTAATAACTCGAAAAATATTTTAATTTTTTTCCTGTGACATGACCGTTGATTTGTGGTTTTATTAACCAATATTTATACATACAAAGTCTGTTCGCGTTAATCATTTTTATCAATGAGCGCAAAGGATATGGAGGTTTAAAGTTCAAACTTTCAAAAATAAATCTTAAAAATAGAGCTTTTGCTTTATCGAAACCAAACAATACGATTTCATAGAACTTCTAGAGTATTGTCAGCACATCTATTATTATAAGTTTAATATTTTTCGAAGTACACTGAAAAGAAAAATTTGTAATTTTATTATTATTTAATGATAAGATTTACATAGATAATATTTTTTAAATTTTAAAGTTCTAACTATAACGCTAAAAATGTAAGAATGCTTTCTCAGGTTTTTAATTTATTTTTGGTCCATAAAATGATGAGTTCTTAAAATATTTTGACTTTAATATTAAGCAAATTAAAAGCTTTCGTTTGACATCAATATTAATGTAATTTATTCTTCGTGGTAGTTGCCTGTTATCGAAATGTGTTTGGAGACGAATATTGTTGTATTACAGTGTTGCCAATTTAGCCTTTTTAAGACTAAATATAGCCTTTTCATTTTGCTTTAGCTTCAAATTTTCCTTTTAGTTTCTAGCTTTTTTCAAGCGTTTTTTGATTCTTTAAATTGCCTTAAAAAGGTTAAAATTTTAGCATTACAGAATCATCCATTAAACATTTTTGTATATCAATTGGAACAAAGAAATCGAAATTATTTATATTTAAAAAAAAATTTCGCCTAGACGCTTCATTCTTCAAATCAAGTGTAGCTTAACTAATTTTGTGAACTTATTTAATCAATTATTATAATTACTTTTTAACAAATACCATTAACTATTTATGAATATATATATATATATGTAAAATATTATAAAAATGAAAAATTGCCCAAAAATTTGGAAATGATTAAACAGAAACTATAAAATTCGGTTATGAGGTAAGAAAGCAAAATTCGATATTCCCAACCGATTTAGTTTTGTTTGCTTTTTGACATTCTTAAAAAAAATAAATTAAATATAAATTCTAAACACAAAATTTAAATGGAACGTTTTGGATTTTAAAAGATATTGTTTTGAATACAAATCATTTGCAGATGACCATATATAGGTTTGTATCTTTTGTAAATTTCCATATCTTTCATATCTTTTGTAAATTTATTCCATTACATGTTTTGTTTAATACAAGTGTTTTATTAAATTTTTAGGCTTTAAAATTAAAATAATAAAATTGTGAAACATATCGTTTTTCTTATAGTGCTCAAATCAGCAAGAAGAGGCACAAGATGATTCCATTAGCAGTTCGAATAATTTCCTTCAAGTAATCGTCTGATCCATTCAAGTTCCCATAGAAATCCGGAAACCGAAGCAGAAAAACACAATAAAGATGAGGACAAAAAATTGTGCAAGAATATTGAGAAATATATAAATTTAAATTGTATAATTGGTTGTGTGAAATGGCAAATCGTGTTTTTGTTCAACATGTTATATATTCTATTGTATTTTGTGTGACTATTTATATAAATATGCGTTTATACCCCACACCACCAAATTTGGTTGGGGTATTATGCGTTTGTGCAGATGTTTGTAACGCACAGAAAAGATCATCAAAAACGCACCTTAAAGTATAACAATCGGCTGAGAATCACTTTTTTTGAAGATCGGTCCATATAAAATCCTCTTCCGAAAATCACTTTAACGTACATAAATCACATACAGATGTTAGTTAGTATCAAGTCTATATTCGACATAAGTTTTATTAAAGTAGAAATATCAGTGACAAATTTTATGAGGATCGTTCAATAATTTACCATAGCTCACTTTCGGGAGCCACCCTAAAGTGCATAAATTCATATATGTAGATGTTAGTATTACCGTAATATTCTGTATTTGTATATTTTATTTTACTCTTGGTAAAAGTATCGGTCCACAGTTGTCCACATGTCCACATGGACATACACAATGGTGTGGGGTATCATATGGTCGGGCTTGACCGACTATATCTTTCCTACTTGTTTTTTAATAGAGAATTTAAAAAGGACAGACTATAAAAATTTTAATTCACAATAATCACTCTTTATTTATAAATCAACGGTTACGGAAACTAAATACATTCATTCGAATTACACAATAGTTCCTTCAACTGACAAAATTCTCTTGCCGCAACGAATCCGTTTTCTCTATGTAGGCATTAACACAATTGCTTACAGATATTTTTCGTAGATCTATTGTCACATCTTATATTAAAATCATGTGAAAAAAAAAATTGAAAATTTGGTGAGAATTTTAAAAATTGCATAAAATTTTTGCAGATATTTTTTGAAAAAATGTGAGAAAATTTTTTTTAATTGGGTGAAAATTTTAAAAATTGCATAAAATATTTGCATTTGAAAATAATTAAGCGTCCATTTGACTTGGAGAGGTTATTTACTAAGAAATACTGTTTACACGACATTACAAGCAATTCAATAAACTCTGTAGTTATCAGTCGAGTTATATCCCATCGAAAACTTTTTAGTTTTCGGTAATGACAACTACTTATTAAAGTAGTTTCTTGGTAATGAGGCGTCATTATTATTTGCCTACTCTGTATTACATTAATAAGTACTCAATAGTATAATAGCACAGTAATACTGCAATCACGTGGATGAGTTGGCTAGAGCGCCGGATTAACAAACAAAAGGTTATTGGTTGTTAGTGTGTGTCCAAGTTCGAGTCTCACTGACGGCAAAATTTTTTTATTTTTTTTATTTTTGTATTCGTTTAGGTACATATTTTTGAATACCCCTAGAGTCAAAAAATAACTGCATGAATTTGTGGACAACTCGAACAAAAATAACTAGTTATTCAGGCAAAAAAAAAAAGTTGTTTATTTTTGTTTCCAATTATAGCTGTTAGCTTACCAGGAAAGCAAAGTTTTTGCTGGGATTTTACTAATATTTACAGCAATTGTATGGAAGCTTGTGAAGATGCTACCTATTCCATAACTGGATTTCTGACATCAAAAAGATGTACCTCAAACTGTAGAAAATTACTTCGTTTTTCAAATTCTCTTCTATCAAAAAAACTGTTTCATATTTTATCACCTAGTGTTTGGCGTTTTCCGTAGTATTTCTTTTCCCGGGAAACAGAAATTCCCGGAAATGGAATTTTTTATATTTAAAAACTAAAAAAGCACTGATTTATTATAACAACAATATAAAATCATAATTACTAAAAATAATATTAAAATAATATTAAACTATGATGCATCTTTCAAGATTTAAATATTTTAATTATTTCATACAAATAAAATAAGTACACAGAGAAAATAAATTAGTCAGAAAACGATTACAATAAAAACATTTAATTATCGTACATAATATTTCGTTTTGATTACGAACAATATGTAAATCTAACATATTTTCCATATTTGCAGCATAAAAATCATAGCTAAAATATAATTGAAAATCTTACAATAGCAAATTAGTTATCTATATCAATTTTGGATTTTACTCATTCTATTTGAGAAATATTAAAATTATAATCGAATTTTATTAATACACATAATATCTTATAACTAAATATTGGAAATTACAATCACTTGAAAAGTGTGTTTGACATTTTCAAAATAAATTATATATAAATAATAAGAATTTTATAAATTTTTATAAAAATCATTTATCCGGTAAACACCTCCGTTGCTTATGCCAATAGTGAAATGCTACAAAATAAACGGAAGAAATTCAGTTTTAATTTTGGGCTATATTCTACCCACTTCGCTTTTGCGATATTAATATATGTTACGAGCCGTATATTCTGAATGAACAATAAAAATTGTTATACAGAAATATAGACAAAATAATTACGTTTTTTAGAATACTTAGTTAAGGGGTAATTAAGATATGGACTATCTCAGAATTTGGTATTAAAACTCTTAACCAGGTCTTCGAAGCGCATAATATATACAATACTTTCTATACCCTTAAATACCTTAGAGTATATTAAATAAAAAAAAAAAAAAATAAAATAAAAATATCCAGCAAATTTTATAAGGAGGCAAGATGGAGTGCCAATTGGGGTACATTGTTCCCACCATATTGACTAAATCTTGTCTGACTACTTTACAGATTACTACCCTATTTTCTAAAATCTGCCCCTCTAAATGACGTGTTTATTTTACACACTTACATATATTTTTGTCATGTCTGTTCTTCCCTTATTAAAAGATTTTAAAATTTCATTTTTTTATAGAATTACAAAAAAAAAAAAAAAAAAAAATTATTGATACAAAAAAAAAAAAAAAAAAAGAGAATATGCATAATCTGTACTCAGTGAGTGGGAAGAGCATACTAAATTATTAATATATTTATTTTTCAATTTATATTACGTATTTTCATTTCATAAATGTAAAAAGTCAAAGAGGACTACATTGAACCGGACTGACGGACTTATTAATAAGAGAAAAATTAAAAAAAAAAAAAAAAAAATGAAATCATCACTTACTGTATGTACAAAGCAATTGATGAATCCACGATGATTGAGTTTTTGGGCCCAGCAGTAAATGCATATTGGTACTGTTGTAATCTCTTGATTTTTTTATGTTTGTTCTCTTTGTAAATGAAGATTATGAATGAAATGAAAAAAAAACTAAATTTAGATCATAATAACAATAAAAAAATAATGTAAGATATTAATACTAGATGGTTTACACTAAAAGGAAAATGTTAGTAAAAAATAATAATAACTACATAAATAATATAATAATTTTAAGTTAAATCAATTATATATCAATTTAAATACGATTTTAGGAATACTTATTTAAGATTTTATATATAGATGGAAATACTAATGGGTGATTCAAGTAGAGATTCTTTTTTCAATAGCCTTTTTTTTTTGACACATCACGTGTGAGTCGTGTCATGCTGTCATGTTATTTTTGTTTAGTATTGTTTGGCATTTTATAATGGAAAGACTTACGCCTGAAGAACGTTTACAAATCGTTCAACTTTATTACGAAAATTCACGTTCTGTGAAGAATGAGTTTCGTGCACTTCGCTCAACTTATGGTCAATATAATCGGCCTACTGAGCGTACTATTCGCGAAACTATAACACATTTTGAGACCCAGCATTCATTATTGGATAATATTCGAACGAACAGACCACGTCCAGCACGCTGTGAAGAAAATAGAGCGACCGTACACGAAGACCATGGAGAGTCGATTCGGCGCCGTTCGCAGCAACTCGAACTGACGTATGGAACGACTTGGCGCTTTTAACGTCGAGATCTTAAATTGAAAGCGTACAAAATTCAGCTTGTGCAACAACTAAACCCGCTCGACCTTCTTTTCGAGGAAAATTTTGTTCAGCGATTAGGCCCATTTCTGGCTCAATGGGTATGTACGAAGAGCAACCTGAAGAGATTCAAGAACTGCCACTTCATCGAGAAAAAACAACGGTTTGGTGTGGTTTGTGGGCCGGTGGAATCATCGGTCCATATTTCTTTAAAAATGATGCCGGTGCGAACGTAACCGTCAATGGCGACCGTTATCGTGCTATGATAACTCACTATTTGATGCCTGAAATTGAAGCTAGTGATCTCAGCGACTTTTGGTTCCAGCAAGACGTCGCCACTTCCCACACATCGCATAAATCAATGGATTTATTGAGAGAACACTTCGGTGAGCACATAATTTCACGTTTTGGGCCGGTCGATTGGCCACCACCATCGTGTTTTATCACACCGTTAGATTTTTTCCTGTGGGAATATGTAAAGTCTAAAGTTTATGCGGACAAACCCGCTTCGATTCAGGCCTAGGAAGAAAACATCACGCGTGTCATTCGCCAGTTACCAGTCGAAATGCTCGAACGAGTCATCGTAAATTGGACTCAACGGATGGACCATCTGCGACGTAGCAACGGCCAACATTTGATAGACATAATCTTCAAAAAATAAATGCCAAAGAATGTTCTTTCAAATGATAATAAACATTCCCCATTAAATTTTAATTTTTTGTATTTTTTCTTTCAAAAAGTAGGGAAACTCTAAATGGATCACGCGTTACTTTAGATTAAATTAAATTTTTACATTTTATAAAATAATTTGAAGGTAATTCTTTTAGATCTGAATAGTAATAATATTATATTACTTTAATTTAATTTATTAATTAATTTAGGAATTCATTAATTTATAATCAATTTCAGAATATTTAATCTTTTTGGTTAATGTATAATAATAGTAGAAAAATATAGTTTTAATACGATAATAATATAATTTTATATAAATTTAGAGTAATAAGTTAAGTAAATTAATTGATACTTTTTGTAATATAATTTATTCTATTATTTCATAATCGGTGTTTTCGATATTTTTTTTTTTTTTTAATTTTGAAATTCAAGTTACAAGAAAAGTTTGATTTAAGTTGTAAAGATTATTTCAGTTAATGATTAATAAAAAAATAATAATATGTAATTTAAAATTTAGATTAGGTTAAATAGTATTGTTACAAAACATTTTTTTGTATCCAGGTTATAACGGTAGATTGAAACGTGATTTTATAAAAAGCTTTTAAGTTAATATTTGTTTGGTTATGTTTTAATATTAACAAATGCAAAGGTATTACGTAACTTAGAGGAAATTAGATATGAATCTTGCAATGTGATGGCCACGTGCACCTATCGAGTCTTTTCCACGAGTAGTTCAAAATTTGAGATTTTATTGGTGTTATGAGCACCAACAATCTTACAGCCGGAATGGGTTTTAAGCAAATTTATTCTTTCGAGTACTTCTGGTTAGGTGGGAAAATCCTCAAGTGGGTAATAAAACCTTAGGGTGACAATATGTTAAATAAAAATCACAAATCTAAGATAATATCTTTTCTTACCTTAAGGTTTTTGCTAATTTTAAAATATTGAAATATTTGTTGAGATTCTTAGAAGAATTTAGTTGAAATCTTGTTAATTTTTTTAAATTTCCCCAAATAATTGGGTTTAATTAATATAACCACTAGATAATTCAACTTATAAATTACTATTGCAACACACTTTTTATTTAAATATTTTCTTTTGTTAAAAATGCCACAACTTCACGCTACTAAGCGCAATATGAAATTTGGTTGCGCAAAAAAATTAAAGTTAAAAAAATGTGATTCCTTATTCAAGTGGCATATATATATCACATTTTAGATTTTGTGTATTTTTTTTTTCTTCAGAATGTATACTAAAAAGTACTTTTGTGTTGAAATATTTTCCCATAACAAAATTTTTATAAAATTATTTTAGTTCTTTAAATGTTTTTAGTTTATTAGTATAATAAACGTAGTTACTAATCTTCAATTTTAGATAATTGTTAAAATGAAAACGTGCATTTATTTTTAGTTCTACTGTATTTTTCGCTTGAAAGAAAAATAAAAATAGAACTAAATAAAGAACATCAGTAGCAATAGCAACAGTAGTTGTACCAGTAGCAGCAGCAGCAGTATAATCATTAGCAACAATACTTAATGTCTTGTCAACACCAGGGAAAATGAGTGAAGGCTATGAAAGCTCTATTTAAACAATAATAACAACAACAGAAGTAAAGTTAAAGTGTTCTGGCTATAAGGAGTTTTAAATGTTAAGTGGCAAAGAAAACTAAACTTAAATAAAAGAAGCAACAACAATTCAATATACGAGTAAATAAAAGAAGATAATAAAACACAACAAACTCAAACTAAAAAAAGAAAAAGGACCACAAAGAAATGGACGCGTTAAAAGTTTATCACGGATCCATCAAAAGCATCCCTTGCACAAACAATGTATAAATTTATTTTTACTTAAGTAGTTTGTAATAAACTTTGTTTAATTTTTTTGCACTCATCAACATTTTTTGTTCTTTTTGTTTTTGTATTTTCTCAGCTCATTTGTTTATAAATATCAACTCATTTTCCTCATTTTCTTCTAGGTTTTTTGTTTATGAATTTTTCTTTTTTTTTTTCCTGTTCTACTTTTTTGCGTGTGTCTTTTTTTTACATTTACTTTAAATATTAAGTTGTAATATCCATTAAATGCAGTTATTTTGATAAGTCCTTAATGAATAGCAGGCTTTCAAATACACTTCAAAATAACTTATACCTAAAAAAAAATATTTTCTAGTGTTTTTAGCAGATAGAGGTAAATAGAAGAAGAGAGAGAGAGAGAGAGTGAGAAGAAGTGGAAAAAAATAAAAATAAAAAACTTTCAGCAAAAGTTTGTCTTTTCAATTATTCACACTTTTAAACATTTTTATTCAACATCTTTGTGTGAGTGAGTGAATGAGCGAATGAGTGAATGAATGAGTTTTCTGTTTAATTATGGATTTATGTTGATATTTATTGACCAGCATGGTAAATGAGTAATATTTAATGCAACACAAAATAAAGTATACGCCATCATCTATCTGTACATTGAACAGAATTAAGTATAAATGATGGAAATTAGTTCATTTTATTCCTTATAAAATAAGTATAAATATTAATTTTATAATTTGAAAATACATAATTTATAATTTGAAACGCTTGTTAGTACCCTGAAGGATACCTGGGGGCAAGTGTCTCCAAGTCACCAGTTTTGTCGCCTATTTTGGTGACTTCTTGGCGACATTGCCAACAAAGTGTCTACATTTTTTTGATTGCTTTGATGAGAAAAAAAATGTATATACAACAAATAAGAGTTCTAATTCGCCGCAAAAGCGCTACTATATTTGTCGGGGACATAATTGTTTGTATTAATCTAGTAATGCTACAATAATAATTATTTAATTATAAATTAATTATAAATTTAAAAAATACATACAAAATCCAATTTTTCATATTTTGTTTTTCTTTTTTTTATTAAAAATTAAGAGCTGACGAGTTCGGCAGCAGCAATTTCGCCAACGTTTTTAAAATTTTAATAGGTAAAAAGTTTTATATTTGAGTTCTAAAAATTTGTAATAATTTTGTAAATGATTTTTTGTTTTCATACCCAGACGTTATATCAAGTTTTAGTAAAGCATAAGATAAAACGCTAGGAGGAGCATTGCAGCGCTAAAAAAATTAACCAAAGCAGATCTAAAATAAGTGAAAACATTGAATTTGAAGGCGATTCATAGAGCAAAGAAAATAAATATTTTTTTAAAATACGTATCTGCAATGAAATTTAATTTTTTAATACTATTTGAAAGGATGAAATGTACCTTATTTACTTTTAATATTTAAAACGTCTGTTATGAATTCCTTAATTTTTTTTTTTTTTAATAAAACATTAAATGTTAACAAAAGTTTTATTAATGTCTATATATGGTCCCAAAAGAACTAACTACTCAATAGTACCAGTGTCATTAGTTGATTTCCAATGACACGCACATGTTAAAAGTCTATAGTAAAAAAGCATTATCGGGGGTATAATAAGTATAATAAGTCACCCACTGTGTCAATAGTGGGTCAGTATAGATTCACTACTGACATTTACACCATAAAAGTACCAAAAGTATAGACTAGAGTTACTAAAATGTACTAGTGAATTTCTGGTGACAATGTCTACATATGGCTCCAAAAGAACTACCTACTCAATAGTACCAGTGTCAGTAGTAGATTTCCAATGATATGCACATGTTAAATGTCTATAGTAAAAGAGCATTGTCGGGGGTATAATAAGTCACTAGTACTGGTGGCAGTGTCAGTAGTGAATCAGTACTGATTCACTAGTGACATTTCCTAAATAAAATTTCGTATTTCGTATTTTATTGAAAAATTTTAATTTTTTTATTATTAAAATATTTTTTCTATTTATAAATTTAAATATTTGAAAATTTTCATAATATTTAATAGACTTTTTAAGTAAAACAATAAAAATATTATTTAATATTTAGTAGATATTCAAACAATATTTATTATTGAATTAATAAAATTCTTAATAAAAATTTATATATTTTTTAAATATTGGATATTTTACAATTAAATTGCGAAGAAATAATCAAATAATGTTTGTGTAAATTCGGTGTAGGATTCATGTAGTATTCATGGCGTTAGTAAAACTGATGCAGAAATAATAGTGTGTTTTAGTATACATACTCGTACATATAAATAAAAAATTGTTACGGGCGATGAAAAGTGGATCCAAAGTGCAAACAATGGTTTATAAAGCTCGGAAAACTAAGAAAACAATCATGAGAGATCTGTATCGAACACAATCGATTCGTTTGAAGAGAGCATAGAATGAAAAACTTTTCGTGCAGCTATCTATAAGGATGGACATTTCTAAATTAAGAGATAATAAAACGATATTACTTACGGTTAATTATTTTATGAGGTAAAATACATTTATTACCACTTGTTGTCGAATTATCTGAAAGATACATAAATTTTAATCGTTATTAGGAAAATCTGTAAAGAAATAGGGAAAACTTACCTTCGAATGTCTTTAAATGTTGGATTTCATACTTTTTTCCTAATTTTTTAAATTTTATTTTTTATTTTACTGAAATTGTCAAAATACATAAAATTGTTTTTGTTTTGTGTATTGGTTTGAAAATTGTTTTTAACCAATAACACATAATGTTAAAATCTAATTATGTTTTTTATAAAATTTTATTTACAACCAAACAATGATTTATTAAAAAATATTTTAGCCATAATTTTTTCTGCACATACACTGTTCATTACAAAATTTTAAAAATTAAACTACATAATTCCTTTTTAATTTCTAAACTAAGTTCAGCAATTTTCGAATAATTATGCGAAAACATTCCAATTTATATAAATATATTTTTATATAGACATTTGCATACAATTTTTCAATTACAATTTAATAAATTAACATTTTAGCCGCAGCAAATTAACAGAAAAACATAAATACAAATATTTAATTGTTATTAAAAAAGGCCTAACAATAAATACCAGAGTATTTTAAATGAAATTATGTAGTAATTTATATTTTATGGACAATTTTAAACAAAAAGGGAAAGAAAAAAATTTGTAAAAATTACTAATAAAACGCAGAGAAATGTGGTAATTTGGTGAAAAATATTTAGATTTTTTTCGTGTTGTTTTATTACAAATATTATAAACATTAATTAACTGTATTAGTGTCAACATATAATTTAAGTAGAATAATTATTTAAGAGTTCCTAAATATATTTTATATACGTATGTGTGTCAGGGTTGAGGGTAATAATTACATTTTTATGTATTCCGTTACATATAATTAGAGAATGCACCCCGGGATTACCGGAAAGTTTGCAATTTTTAATGCCCGGGGAATCACGGACGAAATTCTCGGGATTTTTAAAAGCACTTAAATGGAAGAAAATTACATGAATTTTAACGGCTAAATTTTAAAGTCGGAAACTATATTTTAATGTCAATTTCATTAGAAAATTTTTATGTATGAATCCAATTAAATATGTTAATAAAATGTCAAGACTAAAAACAACCCAGTGAAAAAGTATTAAAAGAATCTTATAGACATTTTAAATATATGTACTTTATAAATTTGTCTACAAAAAAATATTCTCTACCTCGGAGAATGTCTGTCGGATCAATAAAATGAAAGCGAACTGGCTTTTATAAGGGATATTGTAGAAAAATTTAAATTTAGACAACAGACTGAAGTTTAGGGTGGTCAAAAATTATTTTTTAAACGTACTTAAAATTATGAAAGGGATAATAAAATCTTAATAAAATAATAATAAAATCTTGTCCAAATTTCAACTTTCTTCAACAATTTAAAAAATCTTAATAAATCTTAATATTAATGAAATATGCTATACATTAAACGACATACTTATATTTTATATTTTTTTAATAGGTTAAAACGTCATTTTAATAAGACAAATTCATATAAATAATTATGTACTAATTTTTTTGTTATTATATTTTTGATATCCCAATTTCTGTCGCAAATACAACATTTTTTTATATTACATATCTTTTAAATAAGAAAAATCATTTTTCTTAATATTCTGTCGATATGCACAAAACTCTTTCATACTATGTCAGTATTCATTCGGATTAATTAATCAGTAGATTTTGATTTAGATCAAATTTAATTTTTTCATTACATTTACAATCCTATTTTAAATCTGCTAATGTAAAGATTTATATCCTATTTAGATCTCATTTGGTCAATTAATGAGAGTAATGATAATTATAGTTGTTAATCCAAAATACCGGGAATCCCGGGAATTCGAAAAACGATTTCCCGTTGTCCCGGGAAATGAAAATGTCCGCGAAATTGCGATCCCTACATATCATTGATAGTGGGGATCGCAATTTTTGGTAATAAATATGTATCGTCTAAACTACTGGTTGCATCGAACTGAAATGTATGGAAAAGTTGTAGACGAATACCCACGTTTTTACAAAAATTATCTCGTAATCGCTCTGTGATAACACGATATATGTTACAGAGTGTCCAAATTGATCACCTTGAGTATGTAAAAGTTTAAAAAAATCGTAACTTCTACAAATCAAGTCCAGTTTCAAAGATGTTTATATTCCTGTAAAGAGAAAACTTGCTTATCTAAGTTGTCTCTTAAAGTTAAAAAGATATTTACGCTTGAATTTTGAGTTTTTGATTTTTTGCCTCGAATTTATTTAGTTTTCCGGGAATTATTCCTGAGGTATACGGAGGAAAATATTTTTAAAAATATACTGTAATTTCTAAAACATTTCGAAATAATTTGCTGAAAAAAATTGGACTATTTTAATTCGTCTAGTCAAGAAAAATATTCAAAATCAGCACTCTGAAATTATTATGAAAAATGCCTATTTTTTTGTACAAAAATATGGTATAATTCTTTCATTATTTTCTCAAAGTTTTATTATATATATATATTTTTTTCCTTATATATTTAAAAAGACAAGGCTTCATAAATGGTTAATAAAAAAATTTTAAATTGATTTAGATTGGCGCCCTACATTCAGTATTAGTCGAAACTTTTTAATGAATTATTACGCGAGTTTTTTTTAATGTATAAATTAGAATATATCTAAATCCCCCGGCCAAAAACGTATATATATATATATATGTATATGTATATATGCGTATGTATATGTATATATGCGTATACACACACACACATATATATATATATATATATATATATATATATATATATATAATTAATTTACAATAAAAACTTAAATACATAAATTACTATACAATTATTCACTAAAATTCTTTGAAACAATTATTTATCAATTTGGAATTCAACATCCCTATTAGTTTATTGTAACTTATTCGAATCATATTTTTAATTTAGAACTTATTTTCATTCATTATTTAATTCCCTTATATCTTACCAATTATCAAATATTAACATTATTCACAACATTATTATAACATTCCCTTCCTTAACGTTGTCAATTATTATTTATCTCTTTCTTTCAAATTGTATTTGTGTCATGATCATTATTTAAGTGACATTTCTTAATTAGTCTATTTTCGTCGATCCGTGTAATTACTTTATTTAAATTACTATTTTATAAAAAATTTAGAATGTATCATTCATCCCATGAAAGAACGCTCAAAAATTTTCCTTAGATCTTCGGATTTTGATAACATTCTGCATACGAATACCCTTCGAATTTATTCACGATTTAAATTTTTTGAAAAGTCTAGAAAATCGAAAAAAGTGTGTAACTTTAAACACCAATAGCTCTGTAAGCTGTAAACGGATTTTAATCATGTAATTCAACATATAGAAGATGAATATGTCCTCTTTAAAAACAGTTATTTAAAAATAATGTTATCACTAAAAAATGCATTGATAATGCAAATGCAATTTTAAGATGCAGTTTTGAAAAATTACTTTCTTTTCAATTATATAATAAATAATGATAATGTATACTAAAAATTGCAATATAAATTGTTCTTGGACACAATGGTCCACTATTAAAAAAAAAAGAAAAAAAATATAAAATATTCCTTCAGATTTTTTCATACAACTATATCTTTTTTATAATTTTATTGTTTTTTTTTTACTTTTTGCGAGTTTATTTTAAAACTAATTTTAGTCATAACATTTCGTAATTTTTTATTTATGGTATAATATCTTTTTTTACCAGTATAATTGCTAATGCAATTTATTTAAAATCAAAAGGGTAGAAATTCTTTAAAAATGCATCTGAAAATTGCATTCCTGTTGTGAGTGCATTCTTACCAAAAAAGTCGTATTTGAATTATACAATATTATTTACAATATTTATTGTAATACGCTTTATACTGGTTTTTAAATCAATAAAATCTGACATATAGTTAAAGAGTGATGAACACTTAAAATTACATATTACTCATTGAGAATAACTGAAAAATAAAAGATAAGAAATAATGAAAAATTAAATTTTTGTATGAAAAAACTGGTGGTCACTTTTTGAAAAAAAAAAAAAAAAAAATATTAAAAATAATAGATCACCTTTTCCCAAAACAATTATTATTGCATATTGTATTAAAGATATTGCTTTTAAATATATTAAAAGAAAATTAAAATCGAAGGGGTCAAAAATGTCAAAAATGCTTTGCAAAACTGCATTACGAGTGTATTTTTAAATAAACATTTTATCTTTGCATTATTGCCTTTAAAGATATTTCAATTGACCTTCATTAGAGTCATTAAAATTTATCCACATCGTAAAGAGATATTAACATTTAAAGTTACTTTGTCAAATTTTTTAACTCTGATAAAATTTAAATTATGAGTAATTTCCCGATTTTTTTTTTAATTGGAAAAAATAATAACGAGAAAGATTAAATGGCTCCATAGGTTATATGCGCACCAAATATGAATTTTTTATAAATTTCTTTTGGAATAAAAGATATATTTTTTTATTATCTAAAAAAAATAAGCTTAAATTAGCTGTATCTTTGATATATAAGTGATTTATTGAAAGTGAGTTATTATGCACAAGTTTAAAATAATATTAATTAATTAAACAAATATTTTCAAAAGTGACAAAAAGGAATAATCAATGAAGAAAAAAAAACGACCAAAAAGATTGCATTCAACAGTCCTTACTAATGTTGTCATCATCAAAGGCACCTTTGGTTGAAATTATGAAAATTTGTTAGTCTTAAATATTTTTGTTTAATATTTCATTTTAATTTTTATAAAAAATACACATAAAAAAGAAGGAGAGAAATATAATGTTAATTTTGCTTTTTTCGCTTAGTCTTTTCTTTTCCTGCGAATTTAGGCAATATAGAAAAATATCTCGTTTTTTGATTTTGATTAACAATTTATATTTCTTCACCAAAACATCAATGACTATATAAGAATTTTTAAAATCTTATATACTTATTATTTTTTTACATTTATTCCTAAATTGTCAGCCTAAAAATATAAAATTAAACAATTTTTTAAATCTTTCCAATGATTTACTTTCCATTAAATATTACCTTTTCTTTCAAATTTATTTTTGTTATTATTTTTATAGTTATAAGCTAAGATTAGTATGTGAATTTTTATAAGTATTTATAAGTCATGAATTTCTAATTTAAATATAAACAGGATTATTACAACAAAATTTCGCATTCCTGAATTATTAAAGAATTAATATAAGGGAAAATTGTTTAAATTACTAAGCACTTGGGTATCCAATCGATTAACCGTTATTCGGTTATCCGCTTATTTTCGTTCAATTATCTGTTCAAATAATTGGAAATTGTCAATTTTCAAATAACGCGTAAACCGAATAATTAATAATAACCGTAATATATTTTTTGGGAGTTATAAATATAGAAAATTTTTTATTTGAAAAATAAATTTATGAAAACTTCATCTTGTTTTTTAAATGTCTGTTACATATTTTGAATTTCATGAAATATTACCACTGTTGCAACAGTGAACATAACATATGAAAATTACATATTTGGTTCTTGCGTACTTTGTTAGACTACATTGACATATCTATTTTAATTTTTTGAAATTTTAAAAATTTTTTCAAAACTTGCAATTATGCTTGTTTTTAATTTTACAAAATATGAAAATATTCACATTGTATGTAATTTTAATTACACATATTTTTTGAAGCTTAGGTTCACTGGTTTAAAAGTCATTAGAAAGGCAATTAATTCCTCTTTTAATATAAAAATTAGAAAAAGAAATCAGTATTTATACCCTACACCATCATAGGTGGTTGGAGTATTATTAAAAATGCATTTATAATGCAAGTGCATTTATTGGATACATTTTTGAGAATTTCCTCCCCCTTCGATTTTTAATTTTTTAAATAAACTTAAAAATTAATATATTAACTTAACAATTTATTTTAAGTTTTTTTATGACAAGAAGCTATATTCTATCTACCTTATTCATAAATTTTTTTAAAATTTTTCAAAGCTTTATAGAAAATTTTCTCATACAAATTTGTTTAATAAAAAGTTTATAAATTCAAAATTTAATATTTCTTTCTAAAAAACATCGAAAAATTTTCCCATACAGAAACTCATTTATTCAAATTTTTTTGTATTTTAGACTAAAGACATAAAAATTTTTTAACTAAATTTTTTGGTTTATTTATAAAAAATTGGAAAAATGTATATCCAAATAAAGTTATAATTGAATAATGAGTATAATTGTCAAATTTTAATAAAATGTAGTTGAAAAATTGCAATTGCATTTATGCATGTAATACAATTTATAACTAAAATGTTATTTTTGATTTATTTATCTTAAAGCAAATATAAATACCATTAAAATATTTTTAAGTCAATTAAATCTGTCATTTACATGTAGTTTTATATATTATAAGTTGCACACTGCGCAAAACATATAAAACGCAAAAATATTAAGAAAATAACAAATCTTTGTATGAAAAAAAGTTTTCGTTTTTTTAACATTTTTCAAATAAAATAATAATAATAGTCGACTTTATAGATTTAAAATCGACTTTTTAGCTTTTGTGGTAAGAAATTAAAATTTTAATTTTCATTTTCACAATATGTACGTAAAATCTTCAATATTAATTTTGACGTTTATGACCAGTGTTGCCAGGAGTTGAGAAAAAAGAGGCTAAATTGAAATTTGAAAAAGGTCAAAATGGCCAAATGCTTTAAAAAATAAGTTAAAAAAAACAACTGACATACAAATTCGATTATATCAAGTTTTAGATCTTTCTTCATATGAAAAATTACTCTATGTTTTAAAATGATTTTTTCGTAATTGTTCCTTTTTATTAAGCATTTACAAACTTTTTTTTAATTTTATTCATGAATAGTTTCCGTGGTTAGTGAAATATGTATATAAGTAAAAAAATTATTATAATAATCCGTTTAGTAAGTCCATAAAATTAGTTTAGTTAGTTTTCAATGGATGATTCTGTAAAAATAAAATTGGTTATAGCAAATAAGAAATTATTTTTTTCATTAAAAAAAAAATACTACCATTTTGGCCTCTTTAAGGCAATTTAAAAAATCAAAAAGAAAATTTTGAGGCTAAAAGCAAAATTTAAATGATAGATTTAGCCTTAAAAAGGCTAAACTTGCAACACTGTTCACTGTTTCATTAAATAAAGATGAACTAATAGTAGTACTGATACAAAGTATTTGATATACATTATGTTTTTAATAACTATTTTATTTCTTTAAATACTTTAATTAGTGTAATTTATATGCTTTAAATATATCACTTATACTGCCCGGTTAATCGAATAATTTGCCAATAATCGGTTATTAACCGATAATCATTTGTCCAATTAACCGATTAATACGAAAGCTCGAATAATTGAACATCTTACTAAGCACTAAATTTTCATAGGAGTAATTTTAAAAACTATAGGTGAGAAAATTGTGCTTAGGGTCAAAATATCTGACTTTGTTTTTTTTCCAACTAGCGTTCGAAAAATAATAATTTTACATAAATTTGTATTTAAACAAAAAGGCATGAACATTTTTACTCGTTAGGTATAATAGTGATTATTTTTCAACCCTCCAGACTTAAGTAACCGGAAGAAAAACCAACATGTCTAATAAAACTAGCATCACAGTGCACAGTGGGGCAGAATCGAAATTTTTTGGAAATAAATCTGTAACTTCTGATCGACCGGTTGGATTTTCATGAAATTTGGTACAGGCATAGCAGAGGAGTGTAAAATTTTATGTTTGGAAGGGGGGTACAACAATCCCCCCAGGGGCGGATTTAAGGGGCTCAAAGTTAGGTACCTCTGACATAAAAAATTTTTAATCGCTTCCTAAATGTTTCTCGTCCGATTTCAAATATTTTTATTTATTGTTGTAGGCCCTGATAAAACCTATAAAAAACATGCTTACATATCCCATTTATCTCTTATAGTTTTCAAGTTATTTGCGTTTGAATTTTTAAACACCGTAATTTTCCATATTCTTGGTCCAGTTTCTTTCATATATATCCTGGTATTTCCGACCGATTTTATTAGTTTTTTTCTTAACTAGTTAAAAAACAAAATTATCTATTGAATAAAGAAAATACGAAATCAATATCTTTACCGAGTCCAAAAATAAACGATTTTGAATTTGAAAATTGCAAAAAGACGACTTTTGTGTTTTTTTAGCTGAAAAAGTATCTACACTCTGTTTTATCTAAAATAAAATTTTCTTTTGCAAACATATAATAATTTTGCACTTTTCTGAAAGGTAACTGCACAGAGATGACTTTAAAATAAAAAACAAGCCCAATAACTCAATTGGTCATGGTACAAACCCTCCCGAATTCGACCCATTTTATAAGAAAGTTTTGATTTTAGACCATATTTTCTTAAATTCCAAAGCATGAGTCGACAAGCGGAATATATTTTAAGAATCTTCGATATGTTGTTAATTTAATCAATATTAATTTAATATTTGAAATCGGACGAAAAACAAAAATTTGGCAAGCGATTAAAATTTTTTATGTCAGAGGTACATAAATTTGAGCCCTCTTAGATCCGCCCCTGAGGGGTTTGTTGTGCCCCCATCCAAACTTAGCGTTGTATACTCCTCTGCTATGCCTATACCAAATTTCATAAAAATCCAACCAGCCGATCAGAAGTTACAGATTTATTTCCAAAAAATATCGATTTCCAAAATTTCCAAAAAAATTCGATTTTCATAAATTTTTTCGGTGAATAAACATATAAATAGAATTAATTTTCCTTTCAATGGATAACGTAGAAGCAATAAAGACCTTAGAAAGTAGGAAACAGTCCTTCATATTCTATACTTAACCCTAAATACAATAAGACAGTTTGTAGCTTTTTGATTACTAACGAATGAAACAAAATCCTTTGTGGACATCCTTTTTTGACAAAACAATTGAAAAGAGTTAGGTATAGGAAAATAATTAGACATACCAAGTTCTATGAAATAATGTAAAAGATATAAATATAAATAATAAATATAAATAAATAAAAATAAATAAATTATATTTTTCAGTATTTTAATAATTTTGTTGTTATTTTTTATTGAACTTGTCAAAATACAAACATTTTTTTTGTTTTATATATTGAGTTTGAAAATATTTACAACTAATGAAATAAAATGTTAAAACCAAATATAATTTTTTATTAAATTTAATTTAAATTCAAATAATGATTTACTTAGAAAAATTTTACCTATATTTTTTTTCTGTATAGATTCAAAGATACTTCGTATGAAATAAAAGCTTCTAGTTTTCGCTGGTTAATCAATAGTCAATCAAAACTAACCCCATGTTGTTATCAAACGTAAAGAAAATTCAAATGTAAATTTATTTGTCTTTTACAAATTGTAAGCCTTGACCAAAGAATATAAAGAATGGAGGGCTTGTCAAAAATATCTAACTCTGTTGCAAAAAATAAACCTGACTAAGATTGTGTTACTCAAATTTTATTTATATATATTAGTGCTGAAATCACTTTCATCACACATCATAAGCACACATAATTGCTCAAAATAGTATTTAAAAATTATTAAGTATAATTCATCACAGTTATATTAGCAGATTTTCATAAAATTTCATCTTTTGATGTGGATTACATCAAAAAAAAAATATATTAAAACTATTTTAAATTCCGTTTTATTTTTAATATCAAAAGCAGCAACTTTGTTCGTTCAATTTCAATTTCAACATAGAAAAAAGGAATATCAAAATAAGTAAGAAAGATATAGTCGGTCAAGCCCGACCATATGATACCCCTCACCATGTTCATCAAAATTACTGGAGGGGTCTTATATTAGACATGTGAAAAATTGTGAACCGATACTTTTATTAAGTGTAAAATAAAATTTACGAATACAGAATATTACGTTAACACTAACATTTATATGAATTTATGCACTTTAGGGTTATTCCCGAACGTGGGCTTATATGTGAGCTATGGTAAATTATGAAGCGATTCCCATAAAATTTGTCACTATGATTTCTATTTATATAAAATTTATTTGTGTCGAATACAAACCTGATACTAACATGTGTATGTGATTTATGCACGTTAAAGTGATTTTCGGAAAAGGGTTTTATATGGAAGCTATGGACCGATCTTCATGAAATTTAGCACAAAGATTGATACTTATACAAAACTTCCTTACACTGAATTTCATTAAAATATTGATATATTTATGGCATTTATGATCGTTAAACCCTAATTCCGGGAGGGCATTTGTATGGGGGCTAGGTGAAATAATGAACTAATTTCAGTAGGCTTCGTTCTTGTGTCATGAAAGTCCTACGTGGTAAATTTCATTGAATTATCTTCAAAATTGCTACCTGTACTTTGTGCAAAAGGTTTAGATGCCGTCTAGCCAGCCAGGCGGACGGACGGACATCGTTAGATCAACTCAAAAAGTAATCCTGACTCGATTGGTATACTTTAAGGTGTCTGTTGGATGATTTTTTCTGTGCGTTACAAACATCAATACAAACGCATAATACCCCAACCACCTATGGTGGTGTGAAGTATAAATATAAAAAATATTTTTTTTTTTTGATTTGTGGAAAATATTCATGTTGCGGGAGTTAAATAACAATAAATGTGCGTAAAAAAAAATAATAAAAATATTGTGTTCTAGTGAAAACATGTGTGGCGAGAGTAATTTTCCTTAAATTTTAAAAGAAAGTTTTATTTATTTTGTGTTGTTTTGCTCTCTCATAAGTGTTTTAATTCACACCGAACTTGTATGTGAGGAGAGAGAAATGTTGTTGTAGGAAATTGAGACAGTTTCTTTTCTTTGTATTCTTTTGACTTAACAATAAAGTCGACCTGTATAAAACCATTTTTAAACAAGTATCCGCAAACTTTTTATTTTTCAATCAATATTAAATGTCTACTGATTTTTCATTTGTTCAAAAAAAGAAGAATATATATTAGGGATTTTTTTTTATATAAATATCCATAATGATGAAGAAAAAAAATATCTTTAAAAATAGGTATCAGTGTGGAAATGTTTTCAAATGATTGCTTTTTATTTATACGTTCCTCCCCTCTCTCTCTCTCTCTCTCTCTCTATATATATATATATATATATATATATATATATATATATAGTGAGAGAGAGAGGAGAGGAACGTATAAATAAGCAATCATTTAAAAATATTTCCACACTGATACCTATTTTTAAAGCAAAATGTAATTTATTTTTAAATTTTAGGTTATAAAAATGAAAGTTATTATCTTCTAGCATTCAATTAGTAATGAGTACTGCCACCATTTTTAGAAATAACCTAAAAAATGCGATTTGGCATCGACTTCCACAATGATTCTATAATCTCAAATTGTTTTCCTCCTTCATAAACTTTTCTTGCAAGCCAACCCCAGACATTTTCCATTTGATTCAGGTCTGGTGAATATAGGGGCCAATACAAAAGTTGAACACCTTGTTGATTAATCCCTTGTATGAATCGGAACGTTGTCGTGTTGGTACGTCCAAGGTATGGGTCCAAAGAAATCATTAAATTTTGGAATACTTCCTCCAGAATGTTTTTGTAAGTCGTTGCAGTTATTTTGTTAGATACAAAAACCAATTCTATGGTACCATAATACGAAATGGCTCCCCATACCATTATTCCGCCCTCTCGGCTATGTCTGCGGCTCAAAAATAATTCCTCTTTATTTAGGTCATGGAAGTAATAGTTATACCCGTCGGGACCATCAACATTAAACTTTTTTTCTTCGGAAAATACAACTTTAAAGCATTTGGCAAACTGTAGACGTTGTGATTTGCGTTTTTCATTAAATGGTGTTTTTTTACAGTTCTCCTCGGACTATGTATGGGCAATTCTAAGAATTTTTCGTCTTTCTTTTAGAGTTGTTGCCATTTTCTTTCCTCCTTTCAGGTTTTTTCCATATCTTTCTACTTTATTTAAATAATTGTACATAACTGTCTTTCCTTTATTAATGTTTTTGGCTATTTGTACCGGATTCTGATCCTGAGATTTCAAAATCAGAATTTTTTCCTTTTCAGAGTTATTAAGAGCCTTACCACGTCCCATTTTGAATAAAAACCATATAAAAACTATCAAGTTAAAAATTCTGTAGCCGTTTATATTGAAATAAATTCAAATCATAGCTTTCCTGATTAATATTAAAAGAATTCCTTATTCAAGTGACACACGAAATAGTACCACAGAAATACATGTCTTTAAATAAATGCATAATTTTAATATAACAAAATATATATATTTTTTATTTCTTCAGGAAACTAAAGCCAACACTTTGAAATTTGGTTGTGCAAAAAATTATTTTTTTCTGAACTTTAGTTTAGGAGATATAGCTAATTAAAATTAACAAATGTGATTCCTTATTCAGGCAGTGTATATTGACTTTTTCATGCGTGAAAAGCATTTTTGAAAAATAATAATAATAATAAAAATAATAATAATAATAATAATAATAATTGCTGCATGGTGATATTTACTGCTTTTTAAGCATCAGAAAAACACTATTTTTTTCTTTTTTTAGCTACAAAATGTATGTCAAATTTTACAGTTTTTTCTTCCTAACCTCAATTTTTAAATGGGCAAAAAGTGTTCTGCCCTAATTTGGCTGTATTTTTGTTATGTTGGCAGTCCATTTAAAATAATGAAAAATCAAATTTAAATTTAGCGAAAAGAATTCTAAATTCCATTAAGTACAAAACAGTATTAAATAAGTGGCTTTTACTATATGTATATGTAAATAAATGTGTGTGCATGAATACATATGAAATATTATTCATATTTATATTACAATAAATGAACCCTATTATTTGCCTACTACGGAGACATACATTCACTCCATATGTAGATCTTCAGCTTAAATGCAAAAAACTTTAACTATAATACAAACAATTTTTGCGGGGGAAAAATAAAATTATATCTTTAAAATACAAAATGTTCAAGTAAAATTTAAGGATTAAGTTAAAATTTTTAAAAACATTTGAAAATTGTAATTAACAAACATTAACTTACTTATTTTTATTTATTTATTTATTTATTTTTAATGTTAGTTGGAGTGCTTTGCATTTTAGGCAACCATATATAATTGTTTTATTTATTTTATTTCTAAAATAATGCATATTTATATTTAAGTTACAAACAAATAAATATAGAGACAAAATACATAAATAAATAAATGTCGTTTGTATTTTTAAGTGTAACTAAATAAAATGCTATTAAAATTTTTGAAAATTTAATGGACTTTTATGTTGAAATAAATAACTAATAGCTAAAATATTACACAATTTTTGGACTAAGTAAAGTCTATAGTAAATAATAAAAAATAATATGAAAGCCTAAATAAGTATTTATAAAAAATAACCGTATATTACACTAATCGGCAAAAAAATCCTCGCTTAAACAAGAATAGGTGGATTAGACAGAATTTATTGTGGTGATATTTCCCCCTTAATAAGGCGATTACGCAAGTATGTTTTCCCATAACTCAAGAGCTGTTTGTCTGATTTACGGATATGGATACGTACTAAAATCTTCTTCAAGTTGTCTTTTCATTATTTTTTATTTGCTAAATAGTTTCGATGTTATTTAGAAGTTATTGTCAAAAATAATTCATCTTAACATTGTTTTTTTTATCTGCTCAATATTTTCGGAGTTATTCGGTAATTAGTGTTAAAAAAATCATAAAAGATTGGAAGAATTTTGCTCCTTAGCTTCGAAAATATTGAGCGGATAAAAAAACAATGTTAAGATGAAGTGTAAATAAGACAAACCGTTCTACAGTTACACTAGTATGACCACCTAGTCATGTTCATAGAAAAAAAATGATATGTGATAGAATAAAGATGAAAACAGATTCTTGTCAAAAACTGAAGTCAAAAACTTCTAGTTTTTTTTTGATATAAATGACATATAAATAAAGTTGCGTTACCAAAATTCATTTATTTATTTAATATAAAGCCCTGGATTTTTTAAAGCTCATAAATAATTAAAAAATAGTAAATGTAGTAAAATATCTTAGTTTTTACTAACTTTTTAACATTGGGAGAAATTTCTGACAAAGCACATCTTACTTCATTTTCCACAGTTCATAAAATCCACAATAAGGTAGAAAAACTAATTTCCCACAAACATTTAGATACAAACTGTAACAAAACTTTCAACGCTTCATTCCCAACCAACGTGTAAACTTTGTAATATTTCAACCAAAAATATTCAAGCAACATAGATTCAAAGTCAGCTTTGGCACATGAATTATTTTTTGGTTCTATTACTAATTTTTAAAAATTTATCGGGTATGTCATCAATAGCAATGTTGAATGGATTACGGAGTAAACTGGTTTTTCAAGAATTAGTTTTAAGCTCCGGATAATATCGAGAAAATTTATTGTGAAGTGAATCTGAGTATATTATTATACTTTTTATATGTTTTTTGAACATCATATGAATCCAGGATATCATTCAGCAGTGGAAATGAGGAATATTTTGGTAGATGAGATTTTGCACATAAAACCATTTATTGAATCAAATTCATTTAATATATATTTACTTGTCTGTCTTGTAGCTTAATGTTAGGATTGTTTTTTATCTCGAAAAGAGATATAGGCAAAGTAATATATATAAATAGTTTTCTGTAACTTTTTTTTTTAAAAAAGAATTTAATTTTTGTATAAAAGGAAAATGTTTACTTCTGTCTATTAATCGTATAATCTCTTCAGCATAATTCCCTACGAAACGTTACGCACATTGATATGAAGTAGCAATTTCTTATGTTCTGCATTTAAATCTACATATAGGTCTTTAAGAATTCTATTTCTTAATGTACTAGTTCTTTTTGAAATTTACCACGTCTATAGTAGTCTGAAGAGCACTTTTAAATATATCAGGCGACAGAGAACTAAGACTGCACAGCATATTTTTGTCGGCGGCTTTCACAAGAACGTATCGGCGGCTGTTAAATTCTGGCTTGATTTCTTATTTTTATTAAACAACCTAAACTAAGAATAAGAATTATATATATTTTAATAAAAACTTATAGATCCGTTTTAATACTGGTAAGATTGGCAGGTTTTAGCAAAAATGGCTTTGAAGTCTGAAACATACAAAGAATAAAATATAGAATATAGTTTATATTTTCGGAATAAGGTGACTCAGTACAATTTTTTGTTAGCACCGATTTCCAAAATTTTAATGTCATTCAATAGTAAACATATTGAAACTACAATGGTCAAGAAAAATTTATCAAAATATTGGTAATTGTGGGCATAGCAAGCTGTTAAAGACATATATTTTATGTAATTTTATAAAAAATTTGATTTTTGTAAATTTGATCAGAAGTAAATTATCATTACTCGCAAACTATTATCGATAATTGCCTGAGTTTTTTTTTGTTATGTTGGTAGGATAATAGTATTTGAAAAATGGTATGATGTGTCACTATACCGTTTATACCTGCTGTGTTATTAAATGTTTTCTCAGGTACTATAATTTATTTAAATTTGAATTCTAGTCAAAAGGGGTTAAACAAATTTTACTACCAGAAGAAAGGCGAAAGTGTCCTCTTTAACGCCGTATATATTTTTGTACCTGTCTGGACCCGTTTGTAGAACACTTTTTTCGTTTGAATGAAATTAGTCCCAACATTTTTTCTATTTTTATTTTACCTGATCATGTGACTCAAATAAAAATACACCAGCCCTATAAGTTGTAATAGGTATCTTATATTTATAGTAAATATAATTATAATTTTGTTATTATTTATCCCTTTTTAGTTTTATCATTGTGTGCAATGAACAAATTTATGCTTGAAACTTTGGTGATTATGCGAAGGAAACTGCACGAATATATACAACCAAATATCCAGGGAGAAATGCGTCTGCAACACAAAAAGTCCTTTATCATAGAGAAGATCTCATTAAGCATTATTTAGTACCGCTATGAAATCTATCAGAGGAAGCCCATTAAAAAATGAATAAGGATTCAGATTTTGTAGAGAGCACAATACCAGAAAAATATGCTACAAATGAAGATCTATGTAATATATTATTTAATATATTATGCGTTCATCTCTAGCATTCGAAGTCTATGGAAAGTAGAATATCGGGACTTAGATGAAGAAGGAAAAGGGCTGCTAGAGGACAGAAATAATATAGAACTAAATATGGAATATTTACAGGCAATTTTCCATCCGAATAAATAATAATTATAATTTTCTTTTATTTTTTATTTATTTATTTATTTATTTCTAAAAAATAAAAATTTTTTTCCTTAATGTTATTTAAATAAAAAACAAAATAGGCATTAAAAAATTGTAACTGTTCTAGAATTGATAAACTGGGAACCTGTTCACAAATTATCCTGGGTATTATTAAAAAACAAAATATCCGCATTTTCCTACTAAATGCTGTAAACAAATTAAAAGCTCAACATCTCTCTCGATTCAAAAGTTACAACGTTTTGGCCGATGAAAAATAAAATTCTGAGTATCGTCAGCTTACCTTAAGCCGGCTCAGCCATTTAAGCCATTTATTCAGAGGCGACTGGCCGCCGTTTTTGAGTCGGCCAGTTTCTTTCTCTGTCAGGTATGGTTTTATCAGTAAGTACTTGTCGCTGAATTAAACAGTTAGATTTAACTGATTTAAAAAACATGACCTCAAAGAGTTATCTTTTCTTTTTTGAGCTTATCTAATTATACTATATTATATGTCCAACGACAGCAGAACAAGGCTTTATTACAAGTTCGTCAATTATGTTTGTTACTTTGATTTTATTAACATTGATAGGTTGTTCGAAGCTTCAATAGATTTTTTCCCATCCAAATGACAGGCACCTGTAGAATCCAACTTTGGCATAAATATATGTGAAAAATATATCATGTACGATAATTCAATACACATTTTCGGTCTATTACAAATTCCCTGGAATTATGCTACGGACCCCCATTTGGGAAACCTTGAAATGGAAGATACATATAACGTATGCAACTGAAATAACATATATAGTTGAGAAATTTTCGAAGATATAATAAAATTTAATGCATTTATCAAAATAAACCTAAGAATTTCGTGGTAAATTGACAGATTTGTGTTATCCAACGTTATCCTTTCGAAGGTTGTTTATTTCGCACTACTATTATATATGTTTTTATTTAAGGTTATTGAAATTTATTTAAAATTATATAATCTTGCATCAAAAATTCCGTAAAATAGATAAATATGTTATCCAACTTAGTTGGGATGACCAAAATTTAAGGAAAAATTAATTACATGAATAAAACATTAATTTTATATTTTTTCATATTAAAAGTTATCCCAAACTTCGAAGAATCCACTGTAAATTGAATATTTCATGTACTAAAGCACTTAAAATAATTTTTTTTTGCCCGATCCTTTGATATAGTTAATATCATTATGAGTATTAAATTCATATTTCAAATATGTTGAACTTTAAACATATTACAAAAATTGTTAATAGCAGTGCTGTAATAAGAAGTGTAGCAGCTAGTAGCAGCCGAATTTTATTGTTAATTATTCATAAAAATCCTAACCCTATCTAGACTCAACCCTCTTTAATTCACTCAGCAAAGAATTCCTTTAATTCGCTCAGCAAGAAAAAAAAAATACTTTCTTCACACCACACTGGACCGAATCGCGAAATAATTGGCATAAAGTCGAAAATTTTGTTGAAGAAAATCTTAATTTGAATTTAATATATTTAAACTAGCACCTCTGTATATGAAGAGTCAATAAATATTTTCTAAATTTCTATCGAGTTTCAAAGTCAGGTGATTAGTCAGCTGACTTCTGTAACAAAATTGGCGGGAAACTTTTGTGTACTTTGTGCGCTTGCCAATTTCACACGCTGTGACAAAAAATATTGTAAAAAAATGGATTTTGACGGCCAAGGTATGTAGAATGAATAAAGTGAAAACATTTTGTGTTAAAATGTGTTATGTGTTATATATGTGTATTGTTTTGTACTGTCCAAAAAGAGATAAAACCAAACCAAAGTGCTCGTCTTCTGTGGAGTTAAAACTAAACTTCTGCGTGGTTCTGCGATGTGTAATGTATGTTAACATAAAGTAAAAAGTGTATATTGAAAGTTAATAATAATCCTTTTTGCGACTTTTTGCGGCTCTTGCTGTACTTTAAACTTATAGATGAGCTCGAGTTCTGTCATGCAACGCTGCTGGACATATGGATCGACAACGGTCGCAACTTTACCGGCATTGCAAACTGGATATTTGGCCAACTAATCGAACGTACGTTAACCGATGAAAAAGGGAGTAAAATTAACACAAAAATAAAAAGTTTTGAAATTTATGTTAAATCGAATCTTCAAAAGTGCAGCAGAAATATGCGGATATTCAGAGACAAACATTCACAGTGGCTATCAATGCGTTTAAGAATTGTTTTGGACAATCAAGAAGAGATGCGCAATGTTAAAATGGATAGACCAAAGCTAACATATGATGAAGCAAGACGTGGTCCTGCTTCTGCCGATGTAGTTGTTAATAATGAAAACGATACCAAACTCTTAATTCATGCAGCCGCAATGTCAGCAAGGAAATCAAATGAAAATGATACCGCGTTTGTACTTACGCGTTTTTGAATTGTTGCTTAAAATCTCTTATAGAATGGGGATTAAGAAATGGCAAGTAAGAAACGAAAGTGACAAATTAGAAATGATTGACAAAAAAGAACATATACAAAGAAGATTGTGGGAAGAAATGGGATTGCATGTGGATAAACCAAAACAGAATGGGTGCGGAAACTCGAACGATGGCAACACTGCGAGAAAAGCTTTTTCGAATACAAAATTATTCGATTAAATTTTAGAACTCGACTTAGAGTTACTTGAGAGTCTGCATACTATTCTAATAGCTATTAACTGCGAATTTGCAATCGATTCTCTAAAATTTAAAAAAATTTTCAGAAAAAACCATTAGATCATACATATTGCATTACCCATGGTATCCGATGTCACCAACTCTACATAAAATTCTAGTTCATGGATCACAGATAATATCTGCATCAGTGATGCCGGTAGGCTGTCTTGGCGAAAATGCGTCAGAAGCGCGAAATAAATTTTACAAGCGTGATAGAAGAATGCACGTTCGACAGAATTCCCGGATAAATAATATGATGGATGTATTCCAAAGATCTATGGACTCTTCAGATCCCCTTATCTCAAGTATATGTATTATGAAAAGAGCAGCTGAACATAAAAAACAAAGCCTTCCTCCAGATGTAATTGGGCTTTTAGAAACATCCAACAATATTGTTCCAAATAATGTTCAGTCTTCATCTAATGACTACAGTTTTGATGATGACTCGGAATCTGATGAGATAAATCCATTTTCGTTTGAATTAGCTGTAGAAAACAACTGAATGAAAATTTGACGATAAATTATTAGAAATATTTGAATAGAAGAATAAATTGATGTAAGACTTATTACTAAGTAAAAATTTTGTTAAATAATAGTATATAAAAACTTTTATATACAATTTTATATTTACCTCAATTTACTTAAAAACTAATAAAAAACAACAATTTCCTTACAAGTTTTAGCTTTTTATTCACAGCTCTTAAAACTTTGTTTTACTATCACACATGGGCGGCTGGGGTGGGCGTGGTCCAATTAACTTAAAATTTTCTTTAAGCTCGATATCTGCAATATTCGACTTTATGCCAATTATTTCGCGATTCGGTCCAGTGTGCACACGTATAAATTAGTTCTAAAGAAAATTCTGCTAACACATACAAAGAGTGCAGTTTTTTTGATAGCTGAGTTACTTTGTTTAGAGTAAGTTGGACTTCTAGCTATTCTCTATGATTAAAAATTTTATAAAATATCAGATTTTCAATTTTGGACGGAATTTATCACCACACAATGTGCGATCCAAAAAATGAAATGGAAGTAATTATGAAGTTTCGGAACGGCTGGTCTGATTGAAACGAAAATTTCACACAGTAATAGTAGAGGTGTAGGTGAGTTTAAATTTAGAGCTTGGACTATATAGACCTACCGAATGTGGGTCCACGGAGTCTCAAAGTTGAACTCCCCGAGTACGAAAAATTTTTAAACGATCCTGATTCATTATATCTAAACCGATTTTAACGATAAATTTTTTTATTTTTTAATGTACCTAAATGGAAAAGATAGACTGTTTTTAAAGTTCCAATGTTAATGCCTATAACTTCTGACTACGTAAATATTCTCAGCCATATTCAAAATGAAAAAGGTATGCTTGTTATCGTATGGCTGACTTTTTCTTATGGAAATTTACATGCAAAAAAGGTAGCCATAAGTTAGCAAGTATAAATTTTTCATTTTTTGCTGTTTGCTGTTAATAAAATAAATAAAATTAAAAAAAATCGGATGACATTTGGACCCGCTATAGCGAAGAAACTTCAGCAAGGTATGTTAAAAAATAAAAGCTTTATCTTTGAACCAATATAACTAAAAAACAAGTAAGTAAGATATAGTCGATCAAGCCCGACCGTATGATACCCCACACCATTGTGTATGTATATCAAAATTCGTGGAGGGGTCTTATATTAGACATGTGGGCAATTATAGACCGATACTTTTACTAAGTGTAAAATAAAATATACGAATACAGAATATTACGTTAATATTAATATTTATATCAATTTATGTAATTTAGGGTGATTGCCGAAAGTGGTCTTATGTGGGAGCTATGGTAAATTATGGAGCGATTCTTATAAAATTTGTCACAGGGATTTCTACTTATATAAAATTTATTTATGTCAAATATAAACTTGATACTAGCATGTGTATGTGATTTATGCACGTTAAAGTGATTTTCGGAAGAGGGTTTTATATGGTCGCTATGGTCAGTTATGGACCGATCTTCTTGACATTTTGAACAAAGATTGATACTTACACAAAACCTCTTTACACCGAATTTCATAAAATATTGTTATATTTAAGTCATTTCTAATAGTTAAACTCCTATTCCGGGAGCTAGGTGAAATAATGGAGCGCTCATAACCAATTTCAACTGGCTTCCTCGTTGTGTCATGAAAGTCCTATGTGCCAAATTTCATTGAATTATCTTTAAAATTGCGACATGTACTTTGTGCACAAGGTTTACATGGACAGCCAGTTAACCAGACGGACGGACGGACGGACGGACGGACGGACGGACGAACATCGTTAGATCGACTCAAAAAGTCGATTGGTATACTTTAAGGTGGGTGTTGAATGATTTTTTCTGTGCGTTACAAACATCAGCACAAACGCATAATCCCCAACCATCTATGGTGGTGTGGGGTATAATAAGATATGCATACGACGATGCTTTTTGTAGATCTCGACCTGCAGAATCCTCTCATATAAAAATCGTTCAAATTGATTCCGATTCGTGATTCGTGTTCAGCTTGTCAAGTTTGATCCATTTCATCTATTTTTGTTTAAAGGAGGAAAAACAAAATATTTTTTGCGACAAGTGTATGCTTATGATTAATTTTTAATTAAAATAATATTACTGATACGCTTAGAGGAACTATAGTAAATCACAAATTACGTATTTTAATATTCTTACTATATCTTTAGAAATAACTGTGTCGTGCTAAACATATTTTTATTATTATTTTATTATTTAACACCGTTGCTGGTAATTTTTTTTCATGTTACCCTTCCTTTTTGTGCTGCAAAACTGTAACAGATTTTTTCAAATATTTTTTGTTTTTAAATTTTTACATTTCTTTCCTTTTTTTTCATCTTCAGCTAAATTTTATCATCTTCTAATATGACAGCCATTCAATTACATGACGTGAGAAAGTCTTTCGTGCAATAGCAACAATAATAAGTAATAAGAGTACAACAGCAACAACAGCTGGAGCAGCCAAAGCATCCTCCATTTACAAGCAATTGAGTGAAATTGATGTTAATCGTATTTATTGCAATATATTTATATATATATTGCTTTTACTTCAATTTCTTTTTCAAATCTATTCTATGATTTCCTTTTGGCTGCTTGCCTGTCGTATGTGACGTAGGCTAAGAGTTTGAATTTTCAGCAGGGATAAAGGAATTTTAATATGAAAATCGTGAGAAGTTGGTGGTTTTTATTTTATCACATAATCAATTAGTAATAAATTTTAGTTCCAGTAATTCTAATAAATTTTCCTTGAATATTTCAAAAACACCTAAAACTTCAATATAATCAATATGATAAATTAATTCAACGAAAATATTTTTCTCGTACACCCCTCGTTTAAAGTCCCACTTACATCTTCTTTACAAAAGAAGTTACTACTTTTTTTTGTTCAATCTACCTCGCAACAGCTTTGTTGACAGCTTTGAATTATGAACACGAACAAAATGTCAAGCTGGGTATACTCAATAACTGTACTTTAATACCTGCAGCAGCAGCAGCTCCATTGAAGTACTTATTATTTCTATTCTTCTTCTTCTTTTACTAAAGTAATATAAAGGTGCATTTACTTTTACAAGAAGTAAAATAAGATGTGCGTACAAAAAATAAACAGATTTATCTAAAATTTATATTGAATGGAGGGAAAAAATGAATGAAAAATATTTAAAGATTTTTTACAATTCTCAATTGGTTTTAAATTGCTTTGGTGCTTATAGCAGGTAACTAAGGAAATGAAAATGTAACTTTGTATAAATATTTTTCATACATTTATTCATGTTTTGCGTTGATCGATTTTTATAGTTTATTTATGAGTTTAAGTTTTTTTTTTCTTATTGGATATTAAATAGTTATGCTTTTTATCATTATTTAAAACAAAATATCATTTTCAAAACTATAAATCCATTCTTTATGACATAAATTTTTCATTGTTTTAATATAGAAACAAACATATTCCTTGAATTGTTTAGTTGGCTTTTGGTTTTATATTTATGATTTATTTGTCAGTTTTCCCTATTTTGAAACAAAAGTGAGTTTTAAATATTTTAACAGTTTTACACATTTTGTTTGTATTAGTAATAGTGCATTTTGTGCTAATGTTTTCACAAATGGCGCTATAATATAAAGGTTTAGAAATTTCGATGATTGAACTGCTGAAGATAGTTCAAACGTTGAAACTTGGTTATTAACAGATAACATTGTAGTTCACTGCAATAGCTACTGGAAAATGTAGCTGCGAAATAAGCTTAAATAGTTCTTTTTTGGCATCAGAAATTTGGAAATTCCGTACATAGGTAAATCATGATGTTACCATTTTTTTTTGGTCAAATATTTTTGCAATAATTAACCTACGAAATATCTTCGGGATCTACATTCCCTATGCATATTATACTGCGCTATTGTACTAGAAACTTTTAGGTTGATAGGGAGTTTCACAAGCATAATCTCACCATTGAATAGCTAAAACGTTATTGGTATGATCCAACAATGCTTTCGCATTGGGCAGTACCTGTCTTATTGCCGTGAAAATTTTTAAATTTTATAAAAAGATCAACATGCTTTCAACCTCCACACATATAAAAAAGATTGGTTGGAAAACTATTGCAGCAATAAAATTATTATAAAAACAAGTAAAAAAGATATAGTCAGTCAAGCCCGACTATATATACCCCACACCAGTGTGTATGTGCATCAAAATTCGTGGAGGGGTTTTACATTAGACATGTGGACAATTGTGAACCGATACTTTTACTAAGTGTATAATAAAATATACGAATAAAGAATATTACTTTAATACTAACATTTATATGAATTTATGCACATTAGGGTGATTCTCGAAAGTGGTCTTATATGGGAGTTATGGTAAATTATGGAGCTATCCTCATATAATTTGTTACTGCGATTTCTTCTTTATATAAAAAACTTATTTGTATCGAATGAAATTTGGCACAATGATTGATACTTATACAAAACTACTTTGTACCGAATTTCACTAAAATATTGCTTGATTTAAGTCATTCATGATCGTTAAATCCCTATTCCGGGAGAACATTCGTATGGGGGCTAGGTGAAATAATGGACCGATCATAACCAATTTCATTGAATTAGCTTCAAAATTGCGACCTGTACTTTGCTCACAAGGTACACATGGACAGCCAGCCATCCAGCCAGACAGACGGACGGATGTTCATCTTCTGTTGCAAGCTTATATAATGGGAAATAACTAAACAAAGAGGTTATAAGAATTGCTCACCAATATCATACATACGCAGAGCTATTCGATATTATCTATTTTCTTGTACTCTGAAGAGAAATGCAGTAATAATATTCAAATAACATGAAAAGATACAGACAACAGCGTACTGTGAACTTTTTATGATTCTTTTGCAATAATGATGGATGAATGGTCTTTTCACTAAAATGAAAAAGAAAGCTGTCACCGAAATAAGTAAGAGCTGTACCATGATTTGTTTCATAAAAAATGAATTGAAAGTATTCAATTTTGTTCAAATCTAATTATATGTATGGATCTACGCAGCGGAACGACCTAAATTCAACTTGACCAAAGATTGTCAACTTAGCTGTATCAATCGAAAGTGTTTTCCCCAGGTAAGCATATTATATTGGTAATTTTGCTCGTAACCCTTTTAATTATAGCCGGCATTGAACAGAATCTAAATACTTGATTCTGTTCCATATGTCATCATCGTATTAAGCGTAACGCCACCTCGGTCAAATTTACAGCATTGTTATTATACACAGCTTCAATATAATAGCACTGTCCCCATTTTAGTCTTAGCAAATTAATGTCCATAAACCACCCACAAGTCAAATCAGAGTCCAAACATCCCCATCGATGTGTTCTGTTTGCCAAGGTGTAATTATCTATAAAGTACAATGGCTGTAGTAATTAATACCACATGAAGCGATGCACAAATGTATGCTCACACAGAGACTGGAGTGAGAGCTTTTTTGTTGCTTAAATAGCAACCTCTCATCAACAGCGGCCACTCCTGCGCAAATAACACTAATACGCAGTACTGTGCAGTCGCTTAACTGTACAGGATCCAACTACAACAACACATTAATACATCACAAACATATTTTTTTATTTTTGTTAAAAGTTATTGAAAATATTTTCAAACTGGTGAAATTGCATTCTTTTTTAGAAATTATTAGCCTCGTTTTCCGCTAAAAAAAAAAAACAATTATATTCACTTTTTTGGAAGTAGTTTTTACTAACTTACACAAAAAGTCATTATTCTACCAAAAAATATAATATTTGGAACAAACCAACCAAACTACCAAACCTCCAAAGATTAAAATAAATCTACCAATTCTGGTCCAATTAGAGCAACGCTGTGGTCCGTTATTAAGAGTAATAAAAATAATATTACCAAATATTATAAATACATACATTAGCTTATTTATATTTATTTATATGCATGTGTGAACAATGACAGAAAGAATAACAACCCAACAAAAGCTTTGCTTTCCTGGTAAGCTAACATGTATAATTGGAAAAAAAAAACAACTACTTATGTTTTGCCTGAAATATTAGTTATTTTTATTCGAATTGTCCACAAATTCATGTAGTTATTTTTAGACTCTGGGGGTGCTCAAAAATATGTACCTAAACTAAAATAAAATAAAAAAGAAGAAACAAGAAAATTTTGCAGTCAGTGAGATTTGAGCTTGGATACAAATTAACCATTCGTTTTTAATGACTAACGTCTTACTTAGTACACCATCTCACACTTAGTTTTTCAAGTGACAAAAACTTTTTTAGTATAAATATATGTTTTTAGACATTTTGTTATATAAAACTAATAGCATCAGAATGGGGTTGAACCAACAACCTACTGGTTGTTAATCCAGCGCTCTAGCTAACTCATCCACGTGATTACAATATCACTGTGCTATTTTACTATTGAGTACTTATTTATGTAATACCGAGTAAGCAAATAATAATGATTAAGCCTCATTGCCAAGAAACTACATTAATAAGTAGTTGCCATTACCGAAAACAAAAAAGTTTTTTCCGGAAAGTAAAATTTACACTAACAGCGTTATTGCAAGATTCAGTAACAATCACATTAGGGGTTTAGAGATTAACCAGCAACATTGTCAATTATTTGTAACTAAAACACGCAGGAAAAAATCGAAAACGCGCTAAAAAGCGCTAAATTTAACCAAAATTCAAGGAATTGGATGAATTTAGCTCTCTTTTTAGCTCAATTTTTAATTGAATTACATTACAAGGTTCATATTTGCTACTTTCTTTTTAATATTTTAGCTTCAGTAGAAATAGTGAATTATATTTCGAATCAAATTTTATTTTATTTATTTATTTAAATCATTAGAAAATAATTAAAATTACAGACTAATGTTAACAAAGGCCATGGTTCCTAGACCTTAGGCTCTACAAAATAATTGTATTTAATAATTAAATATTAGATAAGATTGTATATGTTAATTTCTTTCAGAAAATTTATAATTTGTACAATAGAATCATAAGATGGATGTGAGATTAAGGATAAAGGGTTTGTTGTATTTCTAAAAATGTGATTTCGTTGGGTTAGATATATAGGACAAGACGTAAGAATATGTCTTAATATTTTAGTATAAGGTATATTGCAATTGCAGATTGGAGAGTTTGGTATGTTAATTAATTGACCGTGTGAGAGTTTAGAATGTCCCAGGCGAAGACGTTCGAATTTAATGAGGTCTCTTCTGTTTATCATTCTTATCTTATCTGTTGTGAAGTGTTCAATTGTTAATTTTTCTGTGTTAGCTAATTTGTACCATTCAGATGTCATGTTAAAGACATTATTTTTTTGGGTAAAAAATTCTTTTGTAAATTTATTTATATCTCTTATGTTAAAGTTGGGTGTAGTTAAGAGTGGAGATCGTACTGCATCGTTTGCTAGTTTATCAGCGAGTTCGTTCCCCTTGATCCCACAATGGCCAGGAGTCCAGATTAATATTATTTTTGGGAATTTTTCTATAAGAATATTTCTTATAAAAGTTGCGTAGAAGTTGTTGTTGGTAAGATTGGCGATTGCTTTTAAGGAAGATAAAGAGTCTGTGCATATTGCGATATATCCGTTTTTGTTTTTAGCTATTTGTATTGCCTCCATAATGGCAATAATTTCTGCAGTATAAATAGTGGTATAATTAGGAAGTATTGAGGTTTTAATAGTCTTATTTTCTGTAGTTATACCATAGCTTACTTGATCTTGGGTCTTAGAGGCGTCTGTGTATATAAAGTAATATTTTTTGTGTTTTTCGTGGATTTCGTTAAATAATTTTCTTAAAATTGATGGATGTGTAGTTGATTTCGAGAAATGGTTTATTGTTGTATTTATAGAAGTTAGTTCTAGTTGCCATGGTGGTTTTAATCTTTGTTTATTGTTTGTTTGAGTTGGTATGTCTAGTTCTTTTGATATTTTTGTAATTCTATATATTACTGATGGTAGTTTTGGATTTTTTTTTGATTTGATACATTTTGTTATAATTTTGTGTAATGGTGTGTCTTGATTATTGTATAAGGTTTTTATTAATTGTGATGTTGAGAGATCTCGCTGTAATTCTAATGGTAATATATTACTTTCAAACAACATGTTTGTAATAGGTGTAGTTCGAAAAGCCCCTAGAGCAAATCGTATTGCAGAGGATATTTTTGATTTTAATTTTTTTAGTGATGATTTTGGCGAATATCCAAAAAAGGGGAGGGCATAATTTATTTTAGATAGTACAAGGGTTTTAACAATTGATATCAATGTATAACTGTTACAATTGAATTTATAACTGGAGAGACATTTTATAATATTCAGTTGTTTGTTTAAGGATGTAGATAAATTTTCTATATGGGTATTCCAACTATATTTTTTATTTATAAAAAGTCCAAGTACTTTTAGACTATCCACTTGCACCAGTGAGATATTACATCTAACTGTGCAAAGACAGTTCTTCTTTCTGCATATATGTAAACTTTTGCATTTTGAACTCGATAGGACTGCTCCGGAATAATTACACCATTCTTGTATGGTATCAACAAGATTTTGTGCATTAATTGTCAGGTTTTTTTCTCGTCCAGACTTTAATAAAAGATGGAAGTCATCGGCGTATGCTATATAATCAATCTCCTTATAAATGGATAATTTTGTGCAAAGCATGTTGTAAGCTATTAAAAACAATACAACTGATAACGGTGATCCTTGAGGGATCCCGTTTTGTAAAGGTTTAGAATAAGAGTGATGTTTGCCAACTCTTACCATTATTTTTCTATTTGTCATAAAGTTTCTGATATAATTAATAATTCTTGGACCGACTTTCCAAGTAAGTAATTGATCGACTATTGCATGGGTGCCAATTTTGTCGAAAGCCTTCTCGAAGTCTAATGATATGAGTGTCACATGCTTTTTTAAGGAAAGGCTATTTGCAATTTGATAATCTAGATAAAGTAGAGCATCAATTGTTGATTTGCCTTTCTTAAATCCGTATTGATGACTATCGAGAAGCTTGTTGGCAGAGACAAGCCACCATAGCCTGTTTGCTATGATTTTATCCAGAACTTTTGACAAGCATGAGTTTAACGAAATAGGTCGATAAGAACTTGGAATTGTTTTGTTTGCATTTGGTTTTAGTATTGGAGTTATGATACTTGTTTTAAATTGTTGAGGTATAATGTTTTTAAATATGTTGTTGAATAGGTCTAGGACTCTTTGTTTCATAATGTTAGGCAATTGTTTTAGCATCAAATATGGTATTCTATCAAATCCTGGGGTTTTACCTTTTAAACTATTTAGTACCGACGTAAATTCGGTTATACTAAGGTCCCGTTCGATTGTAATAGCTGCAGGTGATGGAGTATTTGTTGGTAAAGTTCTTAAGCTGTTGGCTTTATTATTACGGAAATTCTGTGTAAAGTTGTTGTCGGATGCATTATCTGACCAGAATTGGCATAATATATTTGCTATTTCGGTTTTATTTGTTGTTAAGTTCAATGTACTATTGTCAGTTTGTAAGCTATGTATCAGGTGAGTGGATTTGTAACCGGTGAGATTTCTAATATTACTCCACAGGTATTCTGTTGAAGAGCTTGGGTTTATGGTTGAAGTAAATTCATATAAAGAGTTGTTTTTTGCTTTTTTAATTTCTCTTTTAAACGCAGCGTTGAGTTTTTTGAAATGAATGAGGTTTTGATTATTTATATTACGTTTAAAGAGATTCCATGCTGTGTTTTTTTGTTTTTTTAATCTTTCTAGATCTTGATTCCACCATGGCACATGTTTGGGTGGTAGATTTGTGCTTGTTTGGGGTATTGTTACATTTGCTGATTGAATTATAATTTTGCGGATATTGGCTGCCTCTTTGTTAATGCAGTTGCTTCTTGGTTTTTCTGAATGTAAATTTATACAGTTTTGTTGATATTTGGACCAGTCAGCCAGTTGTGTTTTAAATTTGGGTTTGTGATACATGTCTGAAGCATTTTGCTGGAAATTTAAGATCGTTATTATTGGGAAATGATCGCTTCCGTATAAGTTTTCTTCAGTTTTCCATGTAGCTATAGTTGCTAGAAAGGAGGTGCAAAGCGTTAGGTCAACGTGTGATAATGAGCCATGAGTGCTCAAATGAGTTGGATCTCCATTATTCAGGATGATAAATTGAGATTTAGTTAAGAAATTTTCAATGAGTTTTCCCCGTTGATTAATTGAGGGTGAACCCCAAACATTGTGCCAGGCATTAAAATCTCCTGTGATAACGGTTTGTATTGTAAAGCTTCCAAGAACATTTTCTAAATTTCTACTTTGTAATTTAATCTGTGAAGGAGGTGGAATATATGCACTAACAATATTAAACTTTATTCCGGACTTTATTTCCAAACATACCGTGTCAAAATCTTTTTGCAGCGGAATTATTTTATGTTCTACTGATTTATGGATTAGGATTGCGACACCACCGTATCTGGTGGTTGATGAATTTGTAGAGTATAGATAATAGTTGATAGGAATGGGAATATTATTTAGGGAGTGGATATGAGATTCTTGGATTGATATAATTCTTGGGGAATATTTTTTAATAAGAATTAATAATTCATTATAATTGTTAACATAACCATTAATATTCCATTGAACAATATTAAATGACATTTTATAAATATTTGATAAGGTTTTTGATTATATCAATATTACTTTTTACAGTGTGAATAATTTTGATTAGATATGTGTTATGAAAAAAATATATAATATGATAAATAATTACAAAGAAAGGTATCAGCTGTCTTTTGTTAAAAATGATTTTAATGGTTAAACTAACGAATATTTTTATATATGACTGTTGTCGTAAGAAGAAATAAGGGAATGATTTCGATTTAAGAGTATAGCATTCTCTCTTAGTTGTAAGAGAGAGTACTAATTGTATATAAAATATTTTAGTTTGAATGGATATGGTTATTGTTGTTAATAGAAAAATAATAAAAGATAAAATGTTGTTTTGTTTACGAATTTTAAAAAAATTGAGTAAAATATATAACGGTATAGATGTAATTTTATGTATAAGAGCCATTGTGGATTATTATAAGAGTTTATTTTTTCTTATTGCCAGATATTAGTTTCTTCTTTAGTTTGTTCTTATTTTTATTTGAAATATTCTTTGGAAGGAGGAATGTATTGTTGCCTGTTGTTGTTGTTTGAGATAGCGTATTTTCTGAACCAGAGAGTGAAGAGAAACTTTGTGTTTCCATATTGATTAATTCATTTTCTGATATATCTACGTCAGATATGGCTGAAGAGTAATATTTTAAATCACGCTGTGATGTGTTGATTTTTTCTGTTGCTAGGGAGTCAGATTTATTAATCGTTGAATTGTTTTCAGCTAAGTTTAATGTTTGATGAGGTATTGTATTGTTTACATTTGAATTATTTTTTAATGTTGATGAATATGTGGTACTTAGATTATGGTGGCGTTCTTTATATAAGTTTGTGGCCTTTTTCTTACTAACTTTTTCTTGAGTAATGATCGCCTGAATTTCCTTTTCTTTAAGGAATGTTGGGCATTTTTTGTCTATTGTAGAGTGATTGTAATCAAGATTTTCTTCCTTGCAGTTGATGCAAGATTTGGATAATGTACATAAGTTTTCATTTTCTCCCAGATGGAATTGTTCAGAACAGTTTGGGCATATTTTTATATTTTTGCAAGTTTTTGCAGTGTGTCCATAACGAAGGCATGTTTTACAGCGAAGTGGTAATGGTATATATGTACGAATTCTCACTCTCTCGTATCCAATTGAGATCTCAGTTGGAAGAGAAGTAGAATTAAATGTTAAAATTACTAATCCAGTTTCTTCCAATTTACCTTCCGTTGTTTTTTTCATTATCTTTTCCACCTTGCCAACATTTTGCGGCTTTAACTCTTCTTGAATTTCGTTTTCGGGAATACCACGCAAATCGTTGGAGTAAATTACTCCCTTAGAATAATTAAGGGAGTTGTGTTCGGATACTTCTATTTCGATATTAGGGGAGAGGGATAACAATTTAATTAACTTACTTGCTTGAATTAAGTTTTTAGTCTTGATAATTATTGTGCCATTTCTAAGTTTGTTACAAGATGTAACTTCACCTCCACAAACTGTATCGACAACTTTTTTTATTAAAAAGGGGGACACTTTTGAAAGAGAATCCGTGCTATTTTTTCTAGTCATTACCAGGAATTTTGGACCGGGAGTTGTCAACTTTAGTGTTTTATCTTTGTCAAGTAAAATAGGTGGTTGGAATAAACCACCGCTATCTGGGGGCTTGTCCATATTTTTGTTTAAAGTTAATTACTAAAAGAGAGCGATCAGTATGATTAGGTCTTTTCACTAAGAGAGATAAAGTCAGACTGCGAATCAAATTTAAAATTGGTGTTTTTATTACAGAAGTAAGCGGTAAAATTTTATATACATTTAAAATTCCAGGTTTATAACAGTTTTATTTTAAGAATTTAAATTCATGAAACGGTTATCTTTGGTTAGATGTTTTTAAATTTTAAAGTAAAACCTTTGATTTAATCCGTCCAATTTTTTCCATAAAAGGCAATTTCGAAAATAAATAATAACGTGAAAAATTACTAAAAAATCCTTTATTCGATGGGATTGGGAAAACGGATATACACCTCAAATGACCACTTTAAACAAAATAATTCTGAAAGTAGATTTTAGCATTTCGAAATGAAATGAAAAAATTGTTTTAGTTTTTGGTGAACTCGAAAATTATTACAAATAATGATGATGTTCTTAAAGTAGAAAATATTTTTTCTCTGGTGAGAAAAATTATAAAATATTGACAAATTAAAATTTTATCTAGATATACGAATGAAAAAATTTTAAATATTTTGTTTGCATTTTAAATCCATTTTAAAGATGTAATGTGATGAAATCATAAGATATATAAAAGTTAATGTTATTATTCTATGTACATAAGTATTTTACAACATTGAGTTTTTTTTATCAATTTTGAAACGTCGAAAATGTATATACTTTTGTCAAAAATTCAGATCATAGCTGTCTATAACTTACTAAAAACAATAATTTTCTAACGTTTCACACAGACCCTAAGTTACTATTTTTTATTAAATGCAAATCATTTTCCTAATCGACATATCACTAAAGCAAAACACGTCAATTTAACGTCTTCTTTTAAAAAAGCGATAACAGAAAAAAGTTCGACTTCTGGACTGTTAAAAAGCGCCTAATCCAAATCTAAATTGGCAACGCTGTTAAAAAGTAAACAAACAAGTGGATTACCTAGTGTCTACATTAGGTAAATTTTTATCAAAACAAACGTCAAAATCTGTGCGAATATAAACCAGGTAACCTTAGTTAAACAGCTGATTATTATTTTGGTTGTTACAGTTGCCAAACTGCATATATAAAAAATAATAATGAATACGCCATATTGTTGTTTTTGTGCAACTGTTGCCACCTTCCACAAAATCGAGTTGAGTTTGACGTTTGTTTTGATAAAAAAATTGTCTAATGTAGACACTATGTTAACAAAACAAATACTGATGACACTTCTTAACAGTGATGGTTATGGTTAATTATTTTTTAAATTAATGTTTATAAAACTTGTAAAAAAAATTCCAATTTATATTCTAAAAATAATTTATTTAGAAAATGTCAAAATAATTCTACTAGATATTCGGTTTAAACACCCGAATTTAAATTTGCATTTACATCACAACCGAATTTTTAGTCGCTTTTACCAAACAAGTGTTATGAAATGAAAAAGAAAGCTATGATGTGTTTCATATGAAAAAAAAAAAAAATTAATTGAAAGTATTAATTCTAAGCTAATTATATGTATATTAAAGTGCCCCGTTGAAAAAATGTTGTTTGAAAACCACACAAAATAAGATGAATGAAGAAATAATAATAATAATAGTAATAATAATTCTTCTTCAATTCCCTGCCAACAAATGAAAATGACGAACTTAAAAATTGTTTTGAGCTCCTTATGATATATATATATATATATATATATATATATATATATATATATATATATAAATTTTTTTTGCAAAAAATGTCATTTATTTTTTTATGAGTAATTACAGTAGTTTAAACAAATTTGTTCACAAAAATGTACTAAAACGTCTTTTGCAGGATCGAAATCCGATGTGGAAGAATTTTAATTTTTTTTCTCTAATAACAAGCTAAAAATTGTGAATTTTTCAGGACCCTTTTCGAGAAAAAATTGAACTTTTTCTGCGTAAATATATGAACACATGACTTTTCAATCGCAGGTAGGGAACTCAAGACCAATTAAATTTTTTGTATTTTTCATCCATGATCTTCTTACATCGGAATTCTCTAATATACATACATTGAAAAAAATTTAAATAAATAAATAAATAAATTTTGAAATTCTTATAGAGGCCAGGAGAGGGCGCTAAAGATCATTATATGTTTATAAAACTGTGCTTGGTGAGAAATGCGTCTTTAACGTAGAATAAAGAATAAAAGGGTTTAAAAATGTTTTTAGTAAAAAGGGTGTGGCATCCAGCAAAAATCTAGTTAATAATGGTGGTATTTTGTAAAATAGTAACACATTATAACATTTGAATTAAATAATTTAAATATTTTTTGTTTCCAATCATATCGAAGAAAGGTCTCCGAAAAAATCGAAGACCTTAAAAGTGAAATTCGAATTAACTTTGGAAATATTAAGGCAATTATTTCTTATTGTATTAATAAATAAGAAAAATCTGTAAATATTAAAAAAGGCACTGTCAATTACAAACTTTGAATATAAAGCGTATTTTTTCACCACTAATTTTTGAATAACTCAGAAATTATTGAGCAGGTAAAAAATAAAAGTTGATTTTAGTCGGCATCTTTTGAAATTTTATTTATCTGAATTGGAGAAACCGTTTTCGAATTATACTAATGTGACTGTCTAACAAAGGGGAAAGTGTATTCAATTTAGCAATATGAGCGTATAAGTAATATTAGACAATTATGTCATGTATACATCCAAAATAACTAATTCTGCTTAAAAAATTTCATATTTATATGAAAATTCATATTTATAACAGTTTTAAGAAAAAGGATATATGACTGGTACAAATGTTCTTGTTAACAACAAAATAGTAAAATAAAAATATAAAAATAATAATTAATATATAAAAAAATTAAAATATATTTTAAAAAGCAAAAAAAAAAAAGAGAAAATATCAGAATTCTTAGAAAATTTTATATTATATTAATCTTTGACCTGTCCCAAAGTAGCAAAAACAAAAGGGAAATCAACTTCTCCATGAAAGGCTAATGCCATCTAAAAGTGACAGTTTCCATTCATAGAAAGAGTTAGAACTAGATCCGGCCCCTATTAATTAGGAACTAGCTACGTGGCATGTTTTGTGTTAGTTTCTTCCCCCCTAGGGTTATTTTACTTTTAGCTAAAAGAGCTCGTAAATAAAGAAAAAAGGGTCAATTGTCAGTTTATTGTCCCTTTGTAAACTAGATTGTAGTCAGTTAGCAAGAGCATAAAAGCAAAGTAAAAACTAAAAGATATTGTTAGAAAATATAACAAAATCTATTTTGTTGTTAAATCGAGAACATTCACAGAACTTCTAAAGCTAAGTTCAGATTACGCAAATATTTGACATGAAATAGTTCATTGTGTTTCTCCGTAATTTTTGCGACTAAATACAGAGTTGATTTTTTGTTCACATTAGTCACATTTATTTTACGTTTTTTTTTTTTTTTTTTTTTTTTTGATGAAACACCTGACAATATCGTAAAATACGAGAAGGGGAAAGTATTTTAAGCCTGTTCAGATTAGATGCAAATTATTTATTCAAAATTATTTGATTTAACATACAACTGCCATAAATTTATTTGACATCAATTATTAAATGAATTTATAGGAAAATCTTATTCTTTGTTTTGTTTTAATCAATTTAGAACAATTTTCTGAGAGAATTTCGGAATGTGTGGATGTCAAGGTAATGTTTGTAGCATATTTGTATAATGGAAATTGAAAATTCTATTTATTTTAAATACAAATATTTATAAAAATTATAAAGTAATTTATTTAGATAATAAGGGAAATACGAAATATTATCAAACGATCAGTTGCAAGATTTAATAGACACATTAATAAAAATTACTTTAAAAAATATATTTAAAAATTTTTTTATTAGTAATTTACTTTTATACAAGAACAACCCTGTTCCTTTTTCGTCATTTACAAAACAGCCCTGTCTTCATAAAGCAACACTGTTTTCTTTGCACGCCACTTTCAGTTGTATAAAAAGTAACAAGTATTTTTATGGTTAAATGATAAAAATATTAATATTTTGAAAGTTTTATTAAAAAAAAACTATACTTAAGTAGATAAAATATAAATTGATCACTTTTTTTTGTAAATTTAAAGTCTGTGTACATAAAAACAACAATTTTTTCAGCTCAAGTCATTCATTGCATCAGTTATTATTTACCGCTATTTGATCTTACATTTATTTTGTAAGATTAAACAAAAACTCGCTCCAAATAGTGGCAAATATTTTACAACTTGTGTTAACACAATGTTCACGCTAGGGGCACTTTTAGTTAAGGTTAAATAGTTTTGTTTGTTCAAAAACATATTTCGTGTTCACATTATGCAAAGTAAATATTTGCAAAAATCGTCAAATATTGGCCTAGTGTGAACTTAACGTATGACTTATATCCATATAAATAAAATACATGTACTTTATGTATGCATGGGTTTGGTTTGACTATTATTTGTTTGTGACTATTTTAGTGTTAGAATTTTTCAATGTTTATTTGTTTCCTTTTTTTTTTTTTTTTTTTTTTTTTTTGGTTTTGTTGTTTTAACCATATTTTAGTTTTAAAATACTTCGCTGGAATACGAAAGTGTATATATGAGTTATTAATGCCAATGGACATTCTATAGTTTGTCCAGTTGTTAGGTCAGCTTTACACTATTGACCATTGATGTTGTTGCTCGTGTTGCTTTTAAAATATTTAATAGAAAACTACGCGACTACATTGAAAACAAAAGAAATTTATTAGACTTCCAAATAAATTATTTTTGTCTAGGTGAAACATGTTAACCAAGTTCAAATATGTTAGATTCTTTAAATTTAGATAAAGTAACTTTAAAATTTTTGGAAACAAAATGCATTTTAAAATATATTTTAACATAATTTTAAAAACTTATTTAAACAATTCATTAAATTAACGAAAAACTATTCACAATTAATAAAGAAAATACTCACAAATATATGAAAATAATAAAAAATAAATATTTTTTATTTTTTAATTTTTTACATTTCAATAGTCATTCATTTGCTTTAGCAGCAATTATTATCACCATTTCAGCATAGACAAACAATTGGTGTTTTCATTTGGAAAAATCTTTTTGAAAAGCATTAAATTTTATGGAAAAAATGTAGAGCTTTTCAAATAAAAACTATTGATTATATAAAAAAATACATAAATATTAAAAAAAGCAAAAAAAGAATTGCACAACATAAAATTATTTAATTTTTTATTTATTACATTTTAAAACTAAAACCACAGCAGACATAAATATTTATTCATATAAACGTTGGAATTCCTACAAATTATCTAGCACACATACATACTTATATAACCCTGCAGTTCTGTTGGGTGTATTCAGTCTGTCACTGATTTATGTTTTTATAGGTAAGAGACAATTGACTAGTATTTAGAATGAAAAATATTTAAAGATTTAAAGAACTGTCTATTGATTGATGATGGAATTGCAATTGACTTTATAATAGATTACTGGTAGTGAGTTATACTACATGTTACTGAAGCGAAAAAAAAAACAAGTAAGATAACTGTAACCCTTGGTGAAAAGCTTAAATAATTTTCACTCTAAATTTTTTGGGTTCTTCATCAAAGTTAAGACAGACTTCACCACAATTTTTTAATATCCCGAAAATAAGTATGTAAATGAGAGCCAGCCAAGTACCGATAATGTTGACGTTAAAAAGCGATAGATTGCATTAGAACTGTAGGAAATCTTATATATAAAAGCTTTCTATTGGACACATACATCTTTATTCTATAAAGGATATGGACAACATATCTCGAACAGTGAAGAATTCATCAGAAGTTGAAATGTGTTCAACAATTACTCGTAATTAAATAAATTACATTATAATATTTTAAAATTTGAATAAACATTTTGTACAAAAAATGTATCACAAATAAGTCTAATAGAGGTACATATATATTACAATTTTGTGAAGATCGTTTCACAATTTATCATGTGCAAATGAGTCATATTCGAAATTAAAAAAAAAAAAAATAAAAAAAAACTATAAAATTTCATAGGTTATATTATATGTGCAGCTCTACATCCAGAGAAATATTAATCACGTCCATATACATAATAACATCATTCAGTGTCAATAGCGTATCAACCCAGTATGTGTTGCACACTGCCTGAACAAATCAACAATAATGAATTGATACGCATTAGTATTAACTTGACACCAATCTAGTGTCGAATTTTAAACAACAATTTTTGTACAATTCCTTCAGCTTAAAATTTTTATACAAGTGGTTTCCAAAAAGCCAATCTAAAAATGAAATAAAATTAAAGCTGTAGTTTCTGCACCGATTTCAATGAAATTTCATATAGTGATAGTAAAAGTATAGTGAGTTTAAGTTTTGAGCTTGGGCCATATAGACCTATCGGGGATGGCTCCACATAGTCCCAAAAATGGACACCTCGTATGTATCTGAATTGATTTGAAAAATTAAGGGATTCTACTAGTCGAGATCTACAAAAAATATTGTTGTGCGCACATTTCTTTTCGTTTTCGATATATTTGGCTTCAAAAATTAAAATTTTTACTTTTTATTGTATCTCGGTGAACTCCCACCCGATTTCTTCCCAATTTTTTTCTTTATTTATTAACAACAAATACCAAAATAGTGTACGGAAAAAGTTAAAAAAAAGATTTGAGATTTTGTGCACATTATTCATGTTTAATTATGCTATAGCATTTTTTTAGTGAATATTTTTGAACGAAATTCTACACCTTTGTAGATTTTTCACCTTTTTACATTTATCAACGAAAAGCCCGCAATTCCAAAAAACTTTAAAAAATTTCGAAAAATTAGATATTTTACTTCTTTTTGCTATACCTTCCCAACTGATATTGGGGAGAAAAAAAATCCTATTATCAAAAATTGGAAAATATATTAGATGAAATAAAAAATATGAAATTTTTCTGATTTTAGTTTTGGATTTTAGAAATTAAGGTGAAGATTGAAAATTTGTTAAAAAATGGGTGAAATTGGGAAACTTTGGTTGTCGCAAGAGACAATTTTTTATTTTTTTCCTTCAGAATATTTTGAATTAATTTATCTTTCAGAAAAATATAAATACTGTATATGTCACTTCAGAAAATTGTTATGTAACACAAATAGAAGGTGACCAAATCAAAGTTTTTCCAAAACTCAAATTTATACAACTTTTGACTCTGTAAAAATTTTTTCAAAACTTTTTCTATGCGCTATTTTGCTATTTTTTCTTGATAAATTAGGAAAAATTTGGAGGAAATCGGGTGGGACTTGAATCCCCTATAGCAAAAAAAATTTCACAAGGTACGTTAAAAAGTAAAATTTGAATATTTGAAGCCAAATATATCGTGGAAATTAAAAGAGATAAGATGTTTTTTGTAGATCTTGACCAGCAGAATTCTTTTATATAAAAATCTCTCAAATGAACTCAGATATAACGAATCAAGATCGTTTTTAAAAATACTCATAACCGAGGTGTCCATTTTTGGAACCCTGTGGAGCCACTCCTGTTAGTAAACTTAAATTCGCTTACATTTCTATCATTGAAATCGGATTTATTTCCATTTAATTAAGCGACAGCGTAAATAGTTAATGTAACCACAATTGTTGTCGATTTTGCAGTAATTTTTCCCTCAGCGTTGGAAAAAGAGACAAAACGGATTAAAACCACCTAAATCAATCATATGTATCTACGAGGCTAATTGGTTCCTGTAAAATGAACGCTTGACAGGACACACAAGTCTGTGTAATAACAAGAATTAATTTAATATTTCATAAGTGATAATCCTGAACAATCTACCTGACCTTTGCCTAAGTGAATATTCCTCGATTACATTCAAAAATTTGATCAGTGAAATTTGAAATTCCGTTTGTGACATAGCTGCTGTCATTGTATATTAGTGACAGTCTTCGGTTTGTCATTGAATAGAATAAAATTGGAAGCGATATATAAAACATTTGACTCTAAGTTTTAAACTTTTTAAAATTATTTTATATTCATACCATATTATATCGGCCGACTAGGTAATATTTTGTAGCTTTTATTTAAATAGCTAATTATTCTGTTGCGGCGGCAACTGAAATTCCAATATTCCCGCAGTAACACGACACCGGTAGTTAATTAATCTTTTATTATCTAAAACAAGATACATAAATTCAATAAGTATAATTCAAAACGACATTAGAAAATTAACTCATTTAATTCTATCCCTTTTATTACAAAATCATCTCCACTTTTTTCTTTACAAAATGCCCGGTAGAACAGAAAAATTAGTTAAATATTAATAAAAAAAGCTTAACTTCGTTAAATAAAAACGGGATCCACATAGAGTTGACATATTAAGAACAAAGCGAGATCAATATGGATATAACAAATAAATAAAAAAATAAATATGACGTAAACATATATTGATTAAATTTTGAATTCAGTTAAAAATTTAAAAACTAATTTGTAACACATCCATTGAATTTATATATTATTTTCTATCAATTTTCAAATCAATGACTCAACTTAAAAGTTTCACTTTATTTAAGTGTTAAAATTAATTTTTATAAAACGTTTTTTAGTCAAGTGTAAATACATACATATTTAAGCTGCTGCCACTTAACTACTGGCTCTTAGAGATTGTTTTTTAATCCATTTTTTTATAGCAATACTTTTGTTCAAATAAACTTTTTTCTGTTTATTTGTTTAAAAATGTGAAACAGTTATTTTTTTTTGAAAATCTATTTTAAATGTCCATAATTTTGTTTCCTGTTACGTAAACTGACAAATAAATTCGCTTACACTTATACACTTACAAAATGCTAGACTCACACACAATCGCTTGCAATAAAAGTATTTATTTTTTTTTTACATATTTTTAATGCAGCATGACAACTACAAACTGAAACATAAAAAACAGACGGAAATTAATTGAAAATTCAAAATCAACAAACCATAATAAAACCGGACAACAAATTACGCTATTTTGGTTAAAAACAAAAAGACTGAAAAAAGCTAAAAAAAATAAAAACAAATTAATGCGATTTTAAATGCCAACATTAAAAAAGGCAAAAATAATAATACAAACTGGAAAAAAACACATGGCCCACATAATTTTTTAATTTATAAAAAATGGTATTTTCGCTTTTACTTAGTAATAGGGTTTTCAATTTCCCGATATTTTTATCTCCCGAGAAATGGGATTTTATTTAAATAAATTGTGATAGGTATTAAAAATAGTTTTTAATAAATATTTCTGTTGGGTAACAAACTAAATATACTTTTCTAAGTGAATACTGGTGTTAATATTTTCAAAATGCTTATTTGATAATTCATTGTTATATTAAAAAATTTATTCATACCTATTTCTATTTTTAAATACCTAAAAGTGCTTTACTATTTAAATATCTTCTTATTCATCACCCGCAATAAAAACTTAAAGAAGGAATCCTGGAATTCAGCCACAGAACACAAATAAGATTGTCTTTGTGAATATTTTTTTTGAGATCTCACTTGAACCCCAAGCGATTTCTCAAAAACATAAAAATAATATATTTTTTTTTGTTTTAAATATTAAAATTAACATGTCAAAAGTTGTTGAAGGTGAAAAATCGTCTTAAAAACTATGTCGTGATGCATTCATTTAATATTCACGAAAATAATAAAATATAGAGAATTTTTAAATATTTAAGTAGTTTTTGTCTTAGTTCGTAAATTATTTTTTCTAATATTTTAATAAATTCCAGAGTTAATTGCACGGGTGCAAAGCAATGTAATCATCTAACCATATGCTTGCCTGATTATTATAATGTTATCTATAGAATTTTTGATTTTAAAAATGCTAAAAATTCACATTTTTGGTAGTTTTTATTTCCCGATATTTCCTACAAAAATTTCCTGTAATCGGTAAGTAAAAAATTGGCAATTTTCCCGGGAAATTTGTGCCAGGAGTTCTCGGGATAAAAACCCTACTTATTAAACAAACAATAGAAATATATCTAGGTATATTTAAACGTTTTAAAAACATAGTGGAATAAATACTAAACGTTTTTCAAGGAAAAACTAAAACATAGAATAAGTTTTCAATATAAAAAAATGTACCGAACATAATTAATTTTAATAGGCTTGGTCCTTGTATCATTAAAATCACATGTGCCAAATTTAACTGAATTATCCTCTAAATTGCGTTTTTGAATCAAAAAAGATAAGAATATACCTAGTTTAGAGAAAACATTATAAAATAAACTACGGGTATCATTCTGACTGCTTTAGTCATAGAAAAGCTACTAGAAAACAACTCTCTCTCCCTCTCTCGTTAAGAAAACCTATCTCTGCTGTTTAAAAATCCTAAGTATTTGTATGTGACAGTAAAACTGCTGCCAGATTTGACGATTTATCATCATTTGATGATTTTTTTGCCGCAATAATCATTTTCGTATTTACTGGAAGTTTCCCCCATCGGAGAGATTTTGCGTCGTAGGCAATAAGAAATCAATACGTCTGGAAGAAAAATAGGCAATAATAAAATCTTCTGGAAAATATAATAAATATATAGAAAAATTATCACTAAATAAATCTCGAAATAATATCATAAAACAAACCTTTTTCATTTTGTAAAGCATCATAAAGCACGAATACTGACACGCTCACAAAAAATATAAATTTTTTTGTTAAAAAACAAAAAAAAAAAAAAAATTCTTCAATATTTTTCCATTTTTGAAAAAAATTTTGACAACTGAAAAAATTGTGTTATCTTCCAGATAATCTAAATGGGATATCATCAATTTATTGCTGAAAAAAGGGCGTTATTTTGAAGATAAAAATAATGAAAAATTTTTAAATTTTATATACTTTTTTGTTGTTTATTACCTAATTTTCTTTAAACTGATAAAAATTCAATATTAGAAAAATATTGCTTCGATGATTTTCGTCCAAATAATAAAAAGGAAGATATTGCGTAAATTTCTACTAGGAAGATGTCTTCCAAATGCTTATACTGATAAATTGACTGTAATTTTTTAAATAATCCACTTTATGAATCTAATATTCATAATATTCTGTTCAAACCAGTTAGCTTTAGAGATTTTAGTAAAAATATGTCAGAAAAACAGCGAAATATAAAATAATTAAGTACAGGAACGCCTTCTGACTAAAATTCAGAAAATTCAGGTTAATACTGGAAAATTCAATTTTATTTGTATATTAGTAGTTTATGACGCAATCTTACCTAAACTGCTGGTAAAATTTTAGTGAAACTTTCAATACAGACAAAAAGGTTTTTGGCTTGACCCAAATTTTCGAAAGACTTTTTTTTATTTAATTGCTCAGAATTTAATGAAATTTGATGTTTTAATCATTAATTATATAAGGTACTAATTTCTTAAAAAATTACAACCAAGCATAACAAAATATATTTAATAATTTAATTTTTTAATTCAAATTGATTGCACGCAGAGAAAAAATATAGTTGTAGTGACCATAATCTAAGAGCAACATATTATGATTGAAACATATGATCACAGCAAGAAACAGAAATTATTATAAGTAATAAATTGTATGATCATAATAATAATAATATATTATATTGTATCCGATTTTATTGTTTGTCTTTTACATATGATTATAGTTTTACATATAATTGAACAATCTTATTATATTATTATACCACATTTTCATATTATAATTCCATTTTATCATATTATTACCTCATGTTATCATACAGTTATCGAATCCTATCATATTATTATTTCATTTTGTCATATTATTATTCCATCTTATCATATATTAATAGAAATTATTGTTATTTTTATATTTTTTATTGAGAAATTATATATATACATACAATAATAATATTTACATAAAATTATTGGTCATATTCATTTGTACCACCATATATGGTTCAAATGCAAGATTCTTAAATTGTGTAACCAAACCTTGTCTATTTATATTTATTCATATATAAACTAAATGAGAATTACATTGAAGTTAGAAAACAAATATTAAACAAATTTATATATTTAAAAACATAAAAGTATTGAAGTTTTCCACTAAGTTTGTGAAAAGGATAAGTATTATATTTATTTGTAATATTTTATTGTTATAGGAATAATAATATTGAAATGGTTTAAAAACAGAATATGGTTTAAGAACAACAGTCAATCATATTAAATTTCTTATTGAGTGTAAACAATAAATTAAAAAATTGAATCAAAGTCATTGTTATCATGAACATAGAGTTATTAAAATTCATTAAAATAAAAATTCAATAAAATAACATAATATTGTTGTAGTGATAATGCTGTAACCATGTTTTTCCTCTGCGTGTACAAATTTGTTTGAGAAATTATTTCTTAAGTTATTTTGCAAAAGATTAAAATTCAAAACTAAAAAATAAAATATATTATACGATAAAAAATAAATATAACGGACAAAATTTTTGAGAAATATTATTATAATCTTAAATTTTAATTTCTAATTGTATAAGTAATACTATTTCTTATGTTTTCGATCATTGCTGTTTCATTAAAATTTGAGACAATTTGACAATTTTTGAAAACAAAATTGACGATTTTTTATTATTTTTCGTCAAATTGACGATTTTTAATGAATTTATCTCGCAGCCCTGACTCAGTAGAATTTTCTACATAATTAATTTATAAGTGTGAAGAGAGTATTTTTGGTTTACTGAGCGAACTAAAAGAGTTAGTCTTCTAGTTGATTTTCTATGGTTTTAGCAATATTTTATATTTGCTTTAATATTTTTTATTAAAATACACAAATAGGCATTTAGGTATTCTGTTTTTTTACGTTTCCTTTTTTATGTCAACAAAAATACATATAAGAGCAGGGGTTTTCATCAGTGTTGCCAGGTAGTGACAAAAAGAAAAGTTAAATTGAACTTTAAAAAAAGTTAAATTTAAACCTTAATTTAACCTTAAACCTTTTTTATTTTTTCTTGTTCTCATTATTTTAATAATTTTTAAAGATATTGTAATAAATTTATAAATAAAACATAAAACTACTGCCAGCAAAATGATTCAACAAAAAATCGCCCAAAAAATTCCCATTCAAAGTAGAAATACATATATTTCATATGAAAAATAACCCAATGATTTGAAGTGATTTTTTGTCGTTTTTGAACTGTTATTCCTTTTTGATAAGAAATTTTTTAATTTTATTTGTAATTTTTCGCCTTTATATGATTATATTACAAAAAGTTTCTTTGGTTAAGGAATATATTAAAAAATAATTATAATAATCGATTTAGTAAGTTCATAAAATTAGTTTTTTTTATTTGGTGAATGAAGCGGCGCGGGCGAAATTTTTTTTGTTAAATATAAATCTCGATTTTTTGTGCAAATAAATATAAAAAATGCTTAAATGGATAATTATAGAAATATACAGTTGGTAATATCGAATAAGAAATATTTTTTTCATTGTTCAAGTGCTAAAATGTAAGCCTTCTTAGGGCAAATTTAAAAATCTAAAAATGCTAGAAAAAAGCTAGAAGCTGAAATGAAAATTTTGAGGGTAAAAGCAAAATAAAAAGATTAGTTTTAGCCTTAAAAAGCCTAAACTGGCAACACTCATTCTCATAAGCAAAAATGTTCACGGTCCCTATGAGATATTATAAATCGAGAACGACCATCACTATTTTTGTATAATAATTAAATGTCAAGTCGAAAATTTGAAACATGATTATCTTTGTTATCAAATATATTTTTCAACCAAGACCAAAGTTTTAAATTTTAAGTTTGATTCTATTTGTGGTTCATTTCACAAGAAGTGTTAAATACTTGAATATTTTGAAAACAAATGTAAATCTGAAATCATTCAGAAATCTGAAAGAAGATACAAATGAATATTTGAAAAATGTATTTTTAATTTTTCATCTTCTTGTTGAGGATTTCATTATTTATTCTCAAACCTTTTCCGTTTAAAAAGTTTTGTATTATATCATCCTTAATTTTAAATCAAATTTAGGTATCAAAAATTATATTAAAATACAAAAATTGCGATTAAAGTACCATCGGTAAGGCTGTCCTGTTTCTCATTTGGAACTAAGAATAGGTCACAATTTTAAAGGTATCTTATTAAAAATGGAATATTTCTACCAAAGTGTGAATATCGATTCTGATAAATACTATATTCTAACTGACTTTAAAATTTCTATAATACTAGAGCAATTAAATAGCTGTCTGAGTCCAGAAAAGTCCATTTATGTCCAAAAAAAAAGTTCCCCTTAGCATAAGAAAGTCTGACGCAAATAGAAATCATAGTACCATGCTGGAGATCGTCCAATAATACCAGTTAAGGGTTTATCGCTCAAAATATTGTAATGCTCGATCTAGTTAATTCGAAAGTCGGATATAAATACAGTCTTGCTTACTTTTGTGTTGAATATAAATTGATCAACTTATTGAAATTTTTACTAGAAAATTTGAATTGACTTTTAAAAGCTAAATAACCTTTAAATTGCGTCTTTAAATAAATGTACTTGGCTACCCGCCCTAAACTGTTTGTACGAACCAATTGAGAACCATTGTTCTAGAGTATCCTGTGGAAAATTGTTTTTTAGAAAGTTTCCTCAATCGGTGCGTATTGAAGAGATGAATACGAAAAAATATTTCAAAAATGTTTAAAATTCCTCTTCTGTCCCTACTAGCGCACCGTGCAGCCAAACGCAAAAATGTTGGTAATAAATTTGTATCTCCTAAACTACTCGGATCGAACTTAAATGTATGAGAGAGTTTCAGAGGAGAACCGTAGCTTTCAGGAAAATGATACTGTATTCACCCCGTTGTAATACGAGATGAGGTGTCAAAGTTGACCACATCGAGTATGAAAAAGTTTCAAAAAATCGTAACTTCTATAAAACAAAACCAATTTTAAAGAAGAAGAAAAACACACTCACCTATGATATCATTTCTTGTTAAAAAGATATTTGTGCTTGAATTTGAAATTTTTGATTTTATGTCTTGACTTTTTTTGTTTTTCTTCAGTTAATTTCCGTAATATAGGAGTGAACATTTTTTAAAAAATATTATAAGATTTCCAATACATTCCAAAATAATGCACAGAGGAAAAAATTCATATATTTTTCATAAATATTATGAATCAAACATGACCTTTTTCCCAAACTTTTTTCATCAAAAATAAAATTTTGTTCATAGATATTATTAAATTTTACTCTAAATAAAAATATGAAAATATTAGCAATAAATCCCTTTAAATGGCAATTTTCCAATAAAAAGCTCTTAAAAAGTAAAAATTCGAAATTTGCTTAAATTCGCTGCCATTCTATATCACATGCATCATTTTAATAAAAACCGCATCTGCTGCATTCTTCTGTCCCCAACGTGTGCCTAAAAATCATTAAAAACCAAAAATTCTGTAAAGAAAATTGAAAACGTTTTTTTACAAATTGAAAATTTAAACAATTTATTTAACTCTTCTTGACTTTTGATTCATTTCAAAAAATGTAAAAAGTGTTAGAATTTAAGACATTATTCTTAAATATTATGAACTAAAATTGATGAAAATAAATTCTTATATTTATGCACAAACTTTTTTCTGTGTGTGTTAATTTTTTTTTAAATTATCTCAATTCGTCAATTCAATTGAGTACGGTATTTATTTTCACACATTTTAAAAGAGTTGCACCCTACATAAAGCATTGGTAGAAAATGGTAAATTCTTGAACAAAATTTCGGGATAGAAAACAAGCGTCAAGCGAGATACTTAATCCTTATGATATATATATATATATATATATATATATATATATATATATATATCAATACGTCATTTTGGAATGTATTGGAAATCTTATGATATTTTCACTCCTAAAATAAAAAATGTTTATCGATCACGTGTAAATGATTTTCACGAAGTTTGATATACAGATATTACCAGTGCTGGAGGTAGTTATAGGTTTTATTAGATCTCGATTGGATGTCACACCCACATTTTACGCCCACTTAATTTTTTTTCATTTTGCATGAAATTTCACACACAAATAGTGCTTACTAATACAAGAGAATGTTATACGCTAAATTGGATCTTGATCTAATACTACCTCCATATTTTATGCCCTAATTCATATCAAATTTTGAATAGGGCGGATAGGTTCAGGGGAAGTATATATTATAAGTATGTATGTATCGTATCGTATAATTTTTATTAATATATTTTTCATGTAATATTCTAGAAAGACAATTTTAAAACAAACTTTTCTTAGAAATTATAAATAAAGTTAAAATTTTATTTTATTAAACTTCTTCCATTTTTTAAGTATGTAAACAATGTAAAATAATATAAAAATGTAAAAATATAAATATTTAACTAAAGCTATCGAAATGATTTTTGGTGCACAAAAAGATCGTTATCTTTTTAATACATTACATTAAAAATAAATAAAAAAAATATTTTAAAACGTCTTTTGTACACTTTTTTTTACATCTTGGTAACAATTTGATGTTATTTACTTATTATCTTTTTATAAGTAAAAATCTAAGAAGATGTATTTCTAGAAACTTTAATGCACATAAAGAACATTAAATAACTAACAGTCACATTTTTAAATTTCCGAATATTAAGATTCGTTCCGAAATTAAAAAATGCCCAATATAGTTATGTGTTTAAGAACATATTAACTGAATTCCGGGACAGGATAATATTTCTGCACATACTATGTTCAATTTAAGCTATTTTGTAATAAAAAAGTCTATTTTGGGTGCTTTTAGATTAAAATACCAATATTCCGGCTGCGCGTTTATCAACCCAATGTTCACCAGAGACGAATATTTTTGACTTTTTTGTTGTTTGCTGTTTCCATGTAATTCCAACTCCAGGTTAAAAATTACGCATTTTAACAGAAAAAAATTTTTAAATAATTAAACTTTTACAAAATTTCAAAGAAAGAAAAAAAAATTGTTAAAAAAACCAAATATGAACAAATAAGAAAGATATAGTCGGTCAAGCCCGACCATATGATACCCCACACCATTGTGCATGTCCATCAAAATTCGTGGAAGGGTTTTATATTAGACATGTGGACAATTGTGGACCGATACTTTTACTAAGTGTGAAATAAAATATACGAATACAGAATATTACGGTTGCACTAACATTTATATCAATTTATGCAGTTCAGGGTGGCTCCCGAAAGTGAGCTTATATGGGAGCTATGGTAAATTATGGAGCGATCTTCATAAAATTTGTCATTGTGATTTCTATTTATATAAAACTTATTTGTGTTTCATATAAACTTGATACTAACATGTGTATGTGATTTATGCACATTAAAGTGATTTTCAAAAGATGGTTTTATATGGGAGCTATGGTCAATTATGGACCGATCTTCATGAAATTTGGCACAAAAATTGATACTTATACAAAACTTCGAATTTGATTAAAATATTGGTATATTAAAGGCATTTATGATCGTTAAACCCCTAGGGCTAGGTGATCGTTAAACCCCTAGGGCTAGGTGATCGTTAAACCCCTAGGGCTAGGTGAAATAATGGACCGATGATAACCAATTTCAGTAGGCTTCATCCCTGTGTTATTAGCTATCGCATGCAGTACAATAATCATTACAAATTTACATATTTTTCTTGGAAAATAACAATAAAAATTATGTAATATGTGTATTTCGGTAAAAGTCAATCAAGGCTTTTGAATTCTGAAATGTGTGGGTCAGTAAATTGAAGCACAACGTATGTAACTTATACGCTTAAAACTTCAGACAATATAGATAATTCTAACGGAACGCGTATTGAAGTCAAATATTTAAATTTTGGATGGACGTCCGGACAGACATATTTAAGATATCATATAGTTATCAAATGTCGCAAGAATAGTGTGAATATTGTTCGCTATTATGTTCCTCATATATTCATTAATTTTCATAATGTTTTTATAACCAACACCACCATAGGTGTTTGGTGTATTATGCCTTTGTGCTGATGTTTGCAACGCATAGAAAAAGTTATTCAACAATTAACTTAAAGTATACCAATCGACTCAGAATCACTTTTTAAATCGATCTAACTATGTCCGTCCGTCTGGCTGGCTGTCCATGTAAACCTTGCGCCAAAGTATGGGTCGCATTTTTAAAGATAATTATATGAAATTTGGCACATTGGACTTTTATGAACGAACGTACAATGGTGTGGGGTATCATATAGTCGATCTTGAACGAATGTATCTTTCATATTTTTAATTTGTCCCTGATTTATAAACAAAAATATTTTACTATGTACAAAATCGTGATACAAATTTTAAATTTTTGTTGAAATAAAAAAAAAAAAAAATAATAATAAATATTTTATTTAAATAAAAAGTCTATCTACTGTTATGTCCATATGAGGTGTTTCACTACAAAATCAACATTTTCATTTTAACACATGAATATATTGATGCTGAGGGTATATTTGGATTTTATGTTCTTTTCTATGAAATGGTAAAGAGGTTCCTTTTCTTATATATAAGCAAAATCGTTTCATAAAATACAAAATAATACGATTTTTTTTTAATGAAAAGCATACAGTCTTGAACTTTTTTACAGCTAAATTATATATATAGAATAGTGCAAGATAACTTACGCTATAAGCCAGTATAAGTAGAATTTTTTGTATTTTTTTTCAAAATAGTTAAAAGCTTATGTGAAGCAGAAAAATTTTCAAAGAAAAAAGGTTTTTTATAAACCGCAAATTTATATGATAAAGTTTTCTGAAATTAATAATTAAAGTTGCACATTATAAATAGTTAAAATATTATTTAAATAAAATAATATAAAATTAAATGCATATAACCGTTTGAAAATTATGCGCCCCTAAATTTTTACAATAAGACCAATGTTAATATTCCAATTATTCAACAATTGATTTTTATGTCATTAATTATTTTTGATCACCCACACCCCAAAAAAAGTACATAGTGCGTAATGCTAACATGCGCTATTTATCTTTTACAGTTTTCGAGGCATTTACATTTGAAAATTCAACTATCTGAATTTTGCGAGATTTCGATCCGGTTTTTTTTCCAAAATTATCTCTCGAATAAAGAAAATCGTACAAAAATATCTACATTCTATTTTCTTTAAAATAAAGTTTTCCTTAAGAACACATAATGATTTTATACTTCTCGGAAAAGTATCTTCAGGGAAATGATTCAAAAATTAAAAACGAGCCTAAATACCCAATATGGCTACATACATATCCTGCCGAATTTGACCTGTTTTGTATCGAAATTTTCAATTAAAACTTTATGTTATAAATTCTCAAAGCATAGATCTACAAACAGAATGCAGTTTCAGAAACTCTGATGTATTCTAAAGAGTTCGCCAGACTTGCAACAAATGTGGACTTTATAGGAAAAATTCAAAAATTTTTCATTTTTGGGATTTTATTTTTTGATTTTTTGGGAATTGCGGAATTCCTTTTTTTTACTTTTTATTTCTCAAACGATAAGTCAACAGTCGCCGAAAATTTCGTTAGGATACCCTAAATAATAAAGATTTAATTCGAATTATTAAAACATTTATAGTTTCTCTAATAACTAGATTTCTACCAAAATTTTAAGTTAGTTCCAAAAACTAGAAAAATTTTTTCAAATAAATTCCCTTGTTTAGCCGTCATAATTCTTAATTCTATACAAAAAGACTGAAGTCAATAGATTTTATAGAAGCAAAACTACACTACTTTAAAGTAGAATATTTCACGAAAAATTGCATATTTTTTGCATATTTTTGCACAAATAAATCCTATGACTTTTTAATATCCACAATAGTATAATATTTTTAAAAAGTTTTCATGACTTATTAAACTTTGAAATAGCGTAGTTTAAGTCCAATAAAATATATTGACTTCAGTCTTTTTGAATATAATTACGAATTATTTCAGCTAGGCAAGCGAATTTGTTTGAAAAAAATTGGAGTTTTTAGTTTTTCTGATTTTTTTTTTTTTTTTGAATTGGAGTAAAGTTTTAGTAAAAATTTCGTTTTTGGAGAAACTAAAAATATTATATCTGTAATAAAATCTTTGTTAGTTAAGATACAGAAATTTTCAGTGATTGTTGATTTTAAAATTTAAAATTAAAGATTTTAGTAAAAAACTGGCGAAAATCCAAAAATAAGGATTTTTTTAATTCTGCCCAAAAAGTTCACATTTGTTGCATGTTTGGAAAAAGCCATGGGCAAACTTTTTATAACAAATCAGAGTTTCCAAAACCGCATTCCATTTTTTTAGAATATATAGGTTAAAGTCAAAATTTCTATAAAAAATACTTTAAATTCAGCGGGATTTGTACTTAGCCCTATAGTATGACTAAGCCCAATGAGTTTAAATATGACTGTTTACATATCATTTTATTGTGTATTTCCTTTTGGATTGTTTTTCATTTCCAAAATATTTTCCCAAATTTTTATTTAAATAAAAATTTCGCATGCAAACATTTTTTAATTCAAAAAAACACGATTTCTAAACATATAAAATTTATGAACAAATATAAATTTCATTTACAATTTTTAATTATTTGTTTTTAAACTGTTTGACAATTTTTTCAAATTCTTTCTCCAACAAATTTCTAAAATATTGAAAATTTCTTCCCTGTGTAGAAATTTAGTACGTTTTTTGCATGTAAAATAATTAAACAATTCGAATCGAGATGTTTTTTGGCTTTGAAAAATATGAAAAAACAAATCAGTTTGTTTGTGTTTTTTTGAGAAAACTACTCGTTTTTCAAAAAACCTCTTTATGTGAACATAGTGCTAGATACTTATTATATTAATTATTTTTGAAAATATTATTCAAAAAAACTAAAAAGCAGTACGCTGTGCCGCATTGTTTCTTAGGAGTTCGGTGTTTAAAACCTAGATATATTAATTTACTTTTGGGTCTACTTCCGGAAAATGAAAATGGCGTAATATTTTTAATTGCTAGATAAAATCAATTAAAATTATTAAAAAAAAATATATATTGCGCAACATCAAAATTATTAAGTAGTTTGGTTAACCATTCACTTCCCCACTATGACAAATAAAAAGTTAAAGAAAATGACAGGCACATTTATAAAGAGTATGCAGCGCAAAAATAAATAAATAAAATAAAAATCCTAGCTGAAAAAGAAAATTATTGAAATTGAAGTTGACAGCATGAAAATCCGAGAGATTGAATGTTGAATGAATTTAATGGAAAAGTTTGATCATACAAACAACAACGAAAAGAGAAGAAAAAAAATTATAATAATAATGGAAAAAACAATGGATTTTAAATACCATTTATTGATGTTTACTGTTTGGTGTTTGAAAGTATAAAGTATAAATGGCTGTATGTGTGAGTGAGTAAATGAATGATAGTGTGAAAGTGTGTCAATGTTTGTGTTTTTATTTTTTCTAGCTAGAGTGTGTCTGAGTGTTTGAGAGCGTTTTTGTATAATGAATTTAATGCTTTATGTATGTATATTATTTGACACTTGATGAAGCGGAAACGGATGTGGATCTGTATTTGAAATGTAACTGACACAGGAAGTGAGGTTTTATTTTTATACAATTATTTATGTTTTGGTTTGTTTGTTTATATATATTTTTTTTATTAACCTGATTGAATGAATTAAATATAATTCTATTTGATTTTACTTTTTTATGATGTGTTTATTTTATGAATTAAAATAATATATATGAAAAAATATTATAATTTTGTTGGTAAAATTAAGGTTGATTATTTAAACCAATTTAAATTACATAAAAATGGTTTTTTATACATACAAATTTAATATGCAGATAAATTTTTATTTTTTTAGGTATTTCAATTGTGTGCTTTTTTAATAAAAAAATTAACCCAAATCTAACTGTTATTATTTGTAGTTTTATTATTAATTTTTATTTTAGAAAAAAAAAAACAATAAAAAATAACTACTTATAATAAAATCCATAATACCAATTGATACATTTAAAATGTTGACACTTGTCAAAGTTCATAACAATAAAATACAAATTAAATAAATGAAATCAAAATGTTACTTAAAGCTGATAACAAATTAATAACAATAAATTATTTATAAAATCAGTTAATTGTGTTTTGCTTGCTGTTTTAATATTAATCACATCTGTTATGAATAATTAATGAATTTTTGTAATAAAATACTGCAACCATTTAATGTTTGCTACAAAATATTTAAAGTGAGTTTTATCTTTTTTTCACAAATGTATATTTTTAGACTCTTTTTTTTACCATTAAAAAAATGTTGAATTAACAGCTTAATACTTTTTTGTTTGCAATTGAAAAATGCTTAATTTTTTGAACTTGAACATATTGAAAATATTTTGAGAATGCCTGAATGAGCTGAGAGGATATTAGCAAATAAATATAAAATTTTTTATGATATTATTTGAAATAGTAGAGATATTGTCTTCAGTATTTATTAATTACACGGTAACTTAGTGTAATTTGTAGGTATGAGTGAGTATATTATTTTACCAGTTTTAGAATTTTCAATATATCCCAAAAATCGGGAATTATTAAAAAAAAGAATTTTCGGTCTTCGAGGCTTTAAAATTTTTTATCTTGAATAACAGTTATCTAAGTTAAGTTTCTTAAACTCTATTTTAAAAAGTATATAAACATTTTTATGCATAGAAAAACTATGTAAAATATTATGGATAAAAGTTCAATTTTTTTGTTTTTATTATTATTATTATTATTATTATTATTATTATTGTTATTATTATTATTATTATTATTATTATTATTATTATTATTATTATTATTATTGTTATTATTATTACTGTTACTGTTACTATTTTGAACATTTCAGCCCGTTTTTACCCACACTTTATTAGGAAACAAATCTTTTTCATATTTTCTCCTAACACTATATTTTATCAGGGATAAAATGAGCCATCACTTGATAAAATCGGATTAGAATTGTAGAACATATGATCATAAAAATCTCTTATTTTACGTGTATTTTGTTGTTGCCATATTTATGATACCAAATAATGCATCATGGTTTGAAAAATCATATGTTTTACAATTCTCCTCTGATTTTATCAAGCGATAGCTCATTTTATTTCTAATAGAATATAATATTAAGCAAAAATATAAGAAAATATGCCTTCTAATAAAGTGTGGGTCAAAAATTGCCGTAAAATCTAAAAAATACGAATAAAAAAAAAAAAAAAAATAATAATAATAAATCCTTACACAGTTTTGCTATGAATATAAATATGTATGTATGTATGTATGTATGTATGTATATATATGTATGTCTATACTTTTTAAAAAGGGTAATTTCGTTCCTTTCTAATGCCGTTAAATTTTTTAACAGGTATACGAAATACAAATTTTTAAAGCCGCGAAATCCGAAAAATCGGTTTTTTGGAAACAAATCTCTATTTTATAGGTATATCGAAAATTCTAAAAATAGTATAATAATCTACTCACCCAAAAATTTAAAGTGTTTTTTCGTTGTAGCACCTTGATATTAATTTTTAAACATTCTATGTTCAGAGCCAATAATTATTCACTTTATTTACCAGAACATATGCTACAAAAGCAAATAGAACATGTTTAATGAAAAAAATATTTTTTCTCATACATAAGTATTTACTTGGTTTGGGAATCCCCGTACTTTTCAACTTCCCGGGAAACGGGAATGAGAAAATCGTATTTAAATGATTTTACTTATTTAAATGACTTACATCTACTAACTTAAAATATAAGTTATGTTAAAGATTATTTTATTATTTTGTTAAAATTTAGCATAATATTATATAAAAGAAGTTAGAATCTTATATACCCTTCACCCGTTTTGAGATCTGTTATATGAAAATGAAATACATTATATATATTGGATATAATTACAAATATATTTACCTGTTCTATATCTATATAAATATTAAAAACTTTGAATAATTTACATTTTCATATAAAGTTGAAATAGAATCAAGATTTTATAAGTCCTCTTCTATATTATAAAAAAGACATGTAGGTTTGTTTGTTTGTGTATCAATCACACAGATAGTCTCAGTGCCAAAAAGTATTTTTGACCGATGTCCTATATAAGCTAAGGACTTGGTTCTTATATAGATCGCTCAAAAATATTTTTCTTGATTTTCGGTTTTTTGAAACAAACAAATCGGTTTACAAACAATCGAGTTATGGGCAAATTTAATTAATATCCGTATCTCTTTTAGTTGTTGTTTTCATGGGTACTGAACAACAAAAATGAACCAGGCATATATGGTCTTTTCAAGTTTTTGAATCACCTATGCAAGCTAGAGACTTCGTTCTTTGAATAAAAATTCGTAAATTTTTATAAAATTTTTGTGCTGAAAAGGTAAAATAAGTCGGTCCAGTATTATCTGAATTATAAGCCAAAACGCGTTATTACGATTTTTGCAGCTACTATTTAAGCTATGGAAGTCGTTTTTGCATAAATCTATCACAAATATTTTTTTCGAATTTCGATACATAAATTTCCTAGCATAGCCTTATTATACCCTTCACCACAGGTACGCAGAGAAAAAACATGGTGATAACAATGTTTTTGTTTTAGTTTTGTCATTCAATATTTATATTCAATCAAAACTTTAATATAGTTGATTAAACATATATTTTTATCAGGAAAAAATGTTATTTTATATATGGTAGATATCATTATTTCAAGAACTATTATACAACATAAATCTTTATCCATATTCTTAGACCATATTTTGTTTTCAAACCATATTAATATTATTATTCCCATAACAATAAATTGTTACAAATAAATATGCTTTTTACAAATAAGGTAAATTCGTAACTTGTTTGTTTTTGAATATATTTTATTTTTTAAATTTGTTTTCACCTTCATTATAATTCTCATTTAGTTTATACATGAATTAATATAAGTAGACAAGGTTTTGTTATATGAGATGTGTTTCAAGCAATGTAAGACATTGATTAAATATTGTTAAAGGGTTTAGTTAATGTAAAACACTGTATTGTCTTGCACAACATATCATTTTACAAATAAATAAAATTAATTAATGAACAAATAATATGTAAATAATGTTTATGGTTAGCAAAGACTTTTCTCTATTATTTTGAGATAAATATAATGGACATGATATACAATATATATATATATATATATCCTAGCTAACCCAGCAAACGTTGTTTTGCCATATAACTTATTTCTAGTGAATATTTTGGTTTTTAATTAAAAAATAACGAATGTATTGTAAGTGTGTGGGAATGGTTGAGAGTGCTTTTACCCTTTTTGATTTCTTTTAAGGCCTAAATTTTAACACTGTAGCCTTCATTTCCTTCAAGACCTGAAACTATCATCGGATAATTAAGAAGACATGGGTAGGGGAGCTTTTACCCGTTTTGTCATATTTTACGTCATAAATGTTGGAATTTCCAAAAAATGCATATCTTTAATTTCCTTTCACATGTTACAGTATCTGTATGCCAAATTTAAAGAAAACCGATTGATTAGTTAAGAAGATATAGAGAAGATATAGAGAGAAGATATAGGAAATAGAGCAAGAAGGGTTTTTACCCCTTCTATTTCCCGTGCTAAATAATAAAAATTATAGGCTATATTTCCTTCCAGATGTTACACTCTTTGCTTGCTAAATTTCAAGAAAATCGGTTGATTAGTTAAGAAGATATAGGGGGGGGGGGAAGCTTTTACCCCTTGTGGCCTATTTTACGCTCTCTAGCTATAAATGAAACAAATGAAAGCTATGAAATATACTTTACAACCTATTCTCATACCTAACAAATACACATACAAAAAATAATCCATAAAAATCTAATCTAATAATCCAATCCGTTTCGGAGGAGTTCAACTACAAACACCGTGACACGAGAATTTTATATATATATATATATATATATATATATATATTAGGATGATGTGTTATTAGACTTTTTGGAGAAACCGGTCTTTCGAATAGTTCGAATAGTTGCTATTTTGAAAAAGCCGGTTTTTTTACACAATTATTATACGTGTTTTACTTTTTTCAAACCAACAATATATTCAACTTTTTTCCCAATAAATACAATAAAATAATATTGTATAGTTACATAAAATTAATTTCAAACTTAAAAAATTCATTTCAAAAAAAAATAAATAAATAAATAAATTAATTAAAAAAAAAATAATAAAATAATAATGATAATAAATAAATAAAAAGAAGCATATAAATATCATTAAAATAGGATAATAACATATATTGCCTATAGGATGTATTAAATACTTTTGTTTAAAATTATCTCTTAAAAATGAAATACAATTTAAATTCTTTGTAGAGTATCTATCTGTTCTTTTCTTTAGTTTTTTATAAAACTACACATAGAAACAATCTTTCACTTAAGGAGCTAGTTGGACATAGAGAAATTAAAGTATTATATAATTTCTGCAGTCTTTAAGACAAATGAAATTGTCTTAATATATAAAATCAGTTAAAATACTTCCTTGGCAGGTTTTCTTCATCGGTACAACAATCCTCCTCTTCGTCCAATAAGCGACTATATAATTTTCAGGCAAATTTCTTGTTTTCGGTCGCAGAAGATTATTTAAGAAAATTATCGCTTTTGGGAAACTTTCTTGAATTTTAATATAGCAATAATGTATTTAAAACTTTTATACGACGTTCGTTAATCCGCTTTTTTGAACGTTTAATGGGTTTTCAATTTTTGAAAGTCTTTTAAAGAGAAATATAAAAATCTCTTCAGTTTCTAGAAGGGTAGTTGAATTCTTAGATAACTGTTTAACTGCAATTTCTAAAGGCTTCAGAATATTATTTAATTCTCTCAATGTTTTAATTTCCGTTACATTAAAAGGTAACTGTCCCAAGTCTAAAAGTGCATAATTTACACACTTATAAATTCTTAAGAATTGAGAAATCATTTTCGCCATGGAATTCCAACGGTGCTTCACATCGTGAATTAGTTTAAGTTCCCCCTTTTCCTTTTCTTTAACGTAAACCTGTAGCTTTTTCTGTTTTTCGGGCGATTTATTAAAGGTTTTAACGCGTGATCTAAGAAGGTCTATATTTGTTTTTAAATTGTTTTTTAAACAAACATTATCGTCTAAATCGAAAACATTGTTTTCTTCTAATTAAATCGAAAAAACCGGATTATTCGTCATTCAAAAAAAAATACATTTTGGAAAAACCATTATATATATATAGCGTGATCCATTTCGAGGTTCCCTACTTTTTTAAAACACAAAAAATTCAAATTCAATGGGGAATGTTTATTATCATTTGAAAGAACATTCTTTGGCATTTTTTTTGAAGATTATGTCTATCAAATGTTGGTCGTTGCTACGTCACAGATGCTCCATCCGTTGAGTTCAATTTTCGATGACTCGTTTGAGCATTTCGACTGGTAACTGGCGAATGTCACGCGTGATGTTTTCTTCCTAGGCCTGAATCGAAGCGGGTTTGTCCGCATAAACTTTAGTCTTTACATATCCCCACAGGAAAAAGTCTAACGGTGTCATATCACACGATCTTGGTGGCCAATCGACCAGCCCAAAACGTGAAATTATGTACTCACCGAAGTGTTCTCTCAATAAACCCATTGCTTGATGCTATGTATCGGAAGTGGCGCCGTCTTGCTGAAGCCAAATGTCGCCGAGATCACTAGTTTCAATTTCAGGCATCAAATAGTCGGTTATCATGGCACGATAACGGTCGCCACTGACGGTTACGTTCGCACCGGCATCATTTTTAAAGAAATATGGGCCGATGATTTCACCGGCCCACAAACCACACTAAGCTGTATTTTGTACGCTTTCAATTTAAGATCTCGACGTAAAATGCGCCAAGTCGTTCCATACATCAGTCCGAGTTGCTGCGAACGGCGCCGAATCGACTCTCCACGGTCTTCGTGTACGGTCGCTCTATTTTCTTCACAGCGTGCTGGACGTGGTCTATTCGGTCGAATATTATCCAATAATGAATGCTGGGTCTGAAAACGGGTGATGGTGTTGCGAATAGTAGGATCAGTAGGCCGATTACATTTACCATTAGTTGAGCGAAGTGAACGAAACACATTCCTCACAGAACGTGAATTTTCGTTGAAATTGAACAATTTGTAAACGTTGTTCAGGCGTAAGTCTTTCCATTATGAAATGCCAAACAATATTAAACAAAAATAACATGACAGCATGACACGACTCAGACGTGATCTGTCAAAAAAAGGCCATTGAAAAAAGTATCTCTACTTGAATCACCCTCTATATATATATATATATATATATATATATATATATATATATACATATATTCTGAAAGGGATTTCCGACCGCTTGATATAAATTAAATACGGTATCGGTGGGCTTCATTATCACCATTTCAACCGACAAACGGCTGGACGGACGTGTTCCTATCATTTCTTACAAGAATTCAAAAAATATAAACTTCTTTGCTCTCCGACGAAAAAGGTGAACTTATATATCCTTTACTCCTGTAGTGAAGGGAATAATAAGTGAAATAAGGTTCCCCGGGAATATACGCAAAATTTTTCCGGGAACGCTAGTTGATCATTTCCTGGAAATTCCCGTTTCCCAAATCCCAGTATTTACCCACTTATTAATGAATAAGTATATATACCTGCAGACCTGGTGATAAATCGCCCTTATGTGTTCCACAGAGTTTAGTAAAAAGCTTAACAATCAGTTAAGCACACTTGACAAAAAAGATACTGTATGAAAGCTGAAAATAAAATTAAAAAATAATAATATATATATATATATATATATATTTGTAAAACTGTATAGTACAGATGTATTTTTAAATGCCTACATATATCCCTTTGTTGCAAATTACCTTTTGTTAATATTTTATATGTAAATAATTCTCTATTTGCTCCCATATGCTTTCACGTTTCAGTGGATGTAGTGTATGCATATCATATACCGGCATGTATTTAATTTTATTATGGATTTCGTATACACAAACGAATTATAATTATTTATATGGGCCACTATCAAAAACTTTTAACCTGACTGAAACTGACTTTAATCTTTAATAAATTTTGTGGTAATACTATACTAAACAAACGGCAAACCCACAAGACTTGAAACTAACAGAGTGCAAAATTTTAGCACTATAGGTTCTATTTTATAATAATGATTGTTGTTCAAAATTCAAAAATTTAGAAAAAGGCTAAAAATTACTTAACTTTTTCCCAATGTTCTAAATTTTTTGTTAGCGCGTTTATACTCGTACTTTTTGATATCATGCGACTTTATATAAACTAATCGGACCTTGTGGATAAGTTCTACACCTTCTTTATTGTTGTGCAGCCTTTCAACAGTTACATACAGGGTGTTCAAATTTTGATGATAAAATTGTTTAAATTTTTTGAGTTTTTAGCGGCGTCTGTGCACCCCCTCAACGAAATATAAATTTTGGAATTGGGATTGATACTTGTTATTATTATGCGTATTTTGCGCTATATTTCGTTGATGTGCCCGAAATAATCAACGCAGTAGATGGTTTCAAAGTTTGGAAAACAAAAGCGAAATTTTTTTAAAAATTCAGTTTCTATCAAACTGTGGATGTAGTTCCTAATGGAATAGTATGGATTATTGCGTGAATTTATAAAATAATAAAAAAACGTTATGGACTTTTGAAAATTTTGCAAAAATTGCACTTTTTGGTTTTGCATTTTTATATAGCAAATTGAAATTTGTACAAATCTTGCATATATAGATATAGGAACGACGATAAATATAATTAACCAGGAAAACAAATTTAAGTCAAATGCCGTTGATAGTTGAAAACAGAACACTTTGCTAAGGCACATCGCGTGGACAGCATAATTGGCTTAAATTGTTGGAGTTTGAAATGCTTAACGGAAATGTAGAGGCGCATTAAAAATTTCGAATTACAAATATTTTATGGAGCAAAAAAAAAAAAAAAAAAAATTCACTTGGGTTAAGAGAGAATTTTAAATAGAATTTCTTGGTAATAAACTTAATAAACTTAGATTCGAACACCATTTTCTCAAAACTTTTAGGAATCGCAATTTTTAGTATAATGAAAATTGTTTAAATTTTGCTAGGGGACCCTAAAATATGCCACACTAATACTATCAAACATTGAAAATATCATGCATTTTTTTTTAAATAACTCAGTAGGTTTTGATATTACGCGTTACTTTTAACAGATTATATATAAGCACACTTGCCAGGAAACGAAAAAAAAGAGCCTAAATTGGATTCCCAAAAAATAAGGCCAGAAAAAAGCTATTTTTTATTTAAAACCTTTTTATTCTCATTAGTTGTTGATATTTTTTAAAGATATATTGTAATAAATTTATAAATAAAACATAAAACCGATGTTAGCAAAATGACCCAATGAAAATTGCCCACAAAATGTTCATACAAATTTGAATTATATTTCATATGAAAAATTTCCCAATGTTTTGAAGCGATTTGTCATTTTTGAATTATAATTAATTTTTGATTAATATATTTCAAAATGTTTACTGATTTTTCGCTTTTATACGATTTTTTTTAATTATATTTATTTTTATGTTATTTTAGTTTCTATGATTAATGGTGTAACAAAAAATAATTATTATAATTAATTAATTAAGTCCATATATTGAGTTATGTTATATTTAATTTGGAGGAAATATTATTGTAAAATGCATATAATTTATAAAAAAATTTTAATAGCGTGATTCTGTAAAAATAAAAAAATAAATAAAAAAAAAAAAAATAGTAAAAGCAAATACGAAATGTTCTTATTAGCTAAATCCAAATAAAATAAAAAGTCTAGATTTAACCTTAAAAAGGCTAGCTCTGTACATAAGTTTTCAGTTTGTATGTTCAACTTAAAGTCGCTATGTCATTCGCGACCCCTGCTCGAAATGATTAATGCGAACTGATTGTACATGCATTTATATGATTGGATTTTAATGTGCCATCAAAGAAACAATTTTCTTTAATCATCAAATCATTCAAAATTTTTTGTTAATAGTCCATATATTTTTCCGATTTCAATTTAATTAATAAATATTGAAGCATTCTTTAATGAGAAATAATTTAAAAGTCGTTGGCAGAATTCTACATAAAATTCATTAAGCCAATGAAAGAAATAAAGGTCGCAACAATACGGATGGCCAGGCAAAACAAATGAAAAACAAGTTAGAGCTATATATTCGGCTATTCCGAATTTTTTATACCCTTCACCACTTTACAACAAATTAAAAAAAAAAAATAATAATAATAGACTACTACATAAGGATATACAACTACTTATAAGCATATATATATTTATGTATTTTGTATGTATATACAAACAAACTAACTGCATATACAACTAAACTGATTTAGCATTAGATATATAACTACTTTAGACGATTCACTAGTTACTTTTGGTAGTGCAAGTGGTTGATAAACGATCAGTTTCTGCACTTCATTTCGCTTGCGAACTAAGTAATAGAAAATGTTTTATGTTATAATTTAAATATAATATCATAAAAGAAAGTGACACTTCTATGTTAACATGTAATGCATAGAATTGCCGTTGAGAGCTTTATCTCTAGTCTACACGTAGACTAGAGATGTTAGCAATTGTCAAATTCTATCTCTCTCTTTAAAATGTTACGTGTGAACCAATAGGAAATCTATTGCGCAATTTATTTCGCTATAAATGTTTAAACACAAAGTTGAGCAATAATGTTTAACATAAGCTGTCAAATTTATGTTTCTCTTTTAAAATTTTGCTCTTTAAAAAACAAAAATTATTTGGTCTCAAAAAGAGAAATATATCATAAGTTAAAATAGACATTTTTTATTTGTTTTGTTATTTTAAATTCATTAATAGAAATATATGAATGCTTATAAAGGGATAAAGATTTACTTAAATTTGGGAAATGTGGCAACCCTATTAAAAATAAAAAATATTTATTAATTATTTTTATAAAAATATTTTGTGTATAGATATTATTAAAAGTATACAGAAATATTCACAATTTCTAGGTAATTATTCACGCAAAGCTAAAGGCAAAAGTTGCAAGTTTGTAAAAATATAGTCATATATACAATAAATTGGAAATATAAAAGTTTAAAGGCGCATATTTCTGAAATGAAGCATGATATTGACTTGAATCTTTTTGCAAAAGATCGGATTATATATGCTAAAGGATAAGCTTAATTTGGAATACATATTTTTAAAATTTCTTTCGCTATTTAGAAATAAACCAAACAAAAGGCCCAATTTGGGGTTTTTGGAGAAAATACAATTTTTTTAATTGTAATAACATATTTGTTTTGTTTTCCTGAATTCCCAAAAAAAAAATTCGAAATATTGGGATTTTTTTACATTTTTGGCTATAGAATCCACATTTTTCCGAAGTCCCGTAGATTTTGATTTAAAACTTTTAACAACATATCGAAGATTCTTAAAACATATTCCGCTTGTCGATTCGTATTTTGGGATTTGAGAAAATATGGTCTAAAATCAAAACTTTCATATAAAATGGGTAGAATTCGGGAGGGTGTGTACCATGACCAATTAAGTTATTGGGCTTGTTTTTTATCTTAAAGTCATCTCTGTGAAGTTACCTTTCAGAAAAGTGCAAAATTATTATATGTTGCTAAAGAAAATTTTATTTTAGATAAAAAAGAGTGTAGATACATTTTCGGCTAAAAAAACACAAAAAGACGTCTTTTTTGCAATTTTCAAATTCAAAATCGTTTATTTTTGGACTCGGTAAAGTTATCGACTTCAAATTTTTTTCAATAGATAATTTTGTTCTTTAACTAGTTAAGAAAAAACTAATAAAATCGGTCGGAAATACTAGGATATATATGAAAAAAAAACTAGACCAAGAACATGCAAAATTATGGTGCTTAAAAATTCAAACGCATGTAACTCGAAAACTATAAGAGATAGATAGGATACGTGAGCATGTTTTTTATACATGGGCCTACAACAATGCATAAAAATATTTGAAATCGAACGAGAAACAAAAATTTGGCAAGTGATTAAAAATTTTTTATGTCAGAGGTACCAAACTTTGAGCACCCTTAACTCCCTTCCAAACTTAACATTGTACACTACTCTGCTACGCCTATACCAAATTTCATGAAAATCCATCCAGCCGATCAGAAGTTACAGATTTATTTCCAAAAAATTTCGATTCTGCCCCACTGTGCAATTTTTGCATGGACAGCCAGCCAACCGTCTAGACAGCCAGTTAGACGAATAGACGGATATAGTTATAGTGATTTTGAGTCGGTCGATTGGTATACTTTTAGGTGGATATTAGATGATTTTTTTTCTGTGGTTAGCAAACATCAGCACAAACGCATAATATACCCCATAGGTGGTGTGTTGAATATCTCAAGTACGTTTTCTCCACCCCATAACATAAAGTAGGAAATAATGAAGTTTTTCCGTTATTCTGCCGACGTTATTTCTTATGTTGCGAGTAAGCAATAGAACTTTCTTCATGTAGACGTAGAGTTAAAAGTATCAATTCAGAAATTTGCTCTCGTGTTCCGTGTTACCAGAAGCCGAGAAAAAGAGAGGCGAAATTCAACTTTAAAAAAGATCAAAACAGGCGAAATGTCCCAAAAAATAAGGCCAGAAAAAAAGTTAAAATTTTTTTCTTTAATTTAAAAAGTTATTTTTTCTCGTTCTCATTAGTTTTTTATATTTTTTTAAAGATATTCTAATAAATTTATAAATAAAACGTAGAATAGCTGTCAGTAAAATGACCCAATTTTTTCCAAAATTATGTTCAAAAATAGTTTCTATGGTTAATGAAGCAAATAAAAAAATAATTATAATAATCAATTTAGTAATTCCATCAATTTAGTTATTATTATTTTAGTATATAAGTTGTTCTTGATTTGGGTAAGGAAAATTTTTGTTAAATATAAAAAGCATAGATTTTTTATGCGAATAAATACACAAAAATGCTTAAATGCATAATTCTGTAAAATTAATATTAGTAGTAGATAATAAAAAATTATTTTCTTCGTTGTTGAAATAGTAACATTTTGGCCTTTTTAAGACAATTTTAAGAATCAAAAACGGCTAGAAACTAAAACGAAAATTTTGAGGATAAAAGCAAAATAAAAAGACCAGATTTAGCATTAAATAGGCTATACTGGCAATACTGTTTGCTACTCTCTTGATGCTACTGGGAGAAAGTAAAAATTTTCGAACACCCGACGAACTTCTCCATCGCCGATTTCGATAAAATTCGAAATTTTAAAATTTGTTGTGTTTTAGCTTTTATCGCGGTACAAAGTTCACTTTTTTCTGAATTTTTTTTTTCAATACATAAGATTTAAATCCATATATCTTCAGACCTATTTGTCCGATTTAAACAAACTTTGGCTCAAATTAATGCTTAGTAAATCTAGTTTAAAATTATTTTTGTAAAAAATTTAATTTTTGAAAAGAAAACGATTATGAAATTAATATTCCTCGTTTATAATTTTCTATAAAATATTGCTTAAAGTGTCGACAAAAATATATACAAAATTTAGAATTGTAAAAAAAGTAAAAAAAAGACTCATTCATTTCAGTAATTTTAAGCATCGCAAAGCATAATTTGAGTCAAAATTTGTTTAAATCATACAAATAAGTCTGAAGATATATGGCTTTAAATATCATGCATTTTAAAAAAATTTCTGAAAAAAGTAAAATTTTAACCGCAATAAAAATTAAACTACAACGAATTTGAAAATTTCGACAAATTTTAATTTTAAATTTTGTATTTATGTTGTAACTGTGTGTAATTTCTTCAATTCTCTAACAACTTTAAATTTTTATTAATTTTTCAACGTCTTTAAGTATGCTCTGAAATTGAATAGCCAATGAAATATTTTGTATTAAAATACTTAAATAATTTATTTTAAAATTAAGACATTTTTGCCAGGCTCTTTTGACAATATATCAAGTATTTTTCAATTAAAAAAGTAAATACAGCCATCAACATCTTTAAAAATATTTACAAAAGTCATTAACTGCTCTTGTTGTTTACTGCTATTGACAGTGCTCACTTAATGATTCTGACGTTGAAATACTCAAGTATTTATTTAATGTTGATGGTTAATATTAAAAATGTTTAAGTTAAAGTTGTAGACTTTTAATAAAATGTTGTTTTTCTTTTTTTTTTTAAATAACTAGACATAAATTTGGCAAATAATTGACATAGCACAGTGGTCCCAAAACGATATATATATATTTACTTTTTTGAAAATAATTTTGTAACTTGTGAACCGTTGGAGATAGCTAAATAAAATTTCAAATGGTCAGAGCTGAAATGTTTTCGAGTTGATTTGAGGAGCTCAAGCCCCTATCTGGTCACGGGGGTAGAAGGTAGACCTACAAATTTGTTCACCTCGGATTTGTTATTTTTTTTAAATTCTCCAAAAATTTATTTATGCCTTGAACGTAAAAAATACATATAGGCAATCCCTATAAATCTCGTTTTAGGCCAGGGTTTTCCCGAAGAAATATTTTCTGAGCCACGCCTTTTACAAAGGTTGGGTGATCATTTTAATGAAAAAAGTCAATGTTTGAAACAATTTCTCCTCGGACTGAGAGGTTTGGTATTTTGTTACGAAAAAGTGAGAACCTATTTTAATTCCTTTATCTTAAAACAAATTTATCAGTATTAAGCCGAAATTACATTGAAATACCTCCATTCGTTTAAATTTTATTAAGGTCCAAATATTAACATTAATTCTCAACAATATACTTAGAATCTAACTTTTAAATTTTTCACGTCATAGTCTGAAAATATTTGACCGTATTTAATATATTTCCACTAATTATGATTCTCTATGTTCTAACGCTTCCTACGATACCAAATGCTTTCATAAAATATTTATACTTTTGTTTAAAAAGAAGACTTTGTCTTCTTAGGTAAGTTTTAGCACTATATACATATATATATATATATATATATATATATATATATGTTCACATTTGGCAAATATTTGAATGAAGATTTTAAAAATACTTATATCCTTATATATTATAAAAATAAGATGTAAGTTTGTGTGTATATTTGTTTGTGTATCAATCACGCCTAAACGACTGAACTGATTTTCAAAAAATTTTCCGCACAGATAGTACCAGGGCCAGATGTTATATGCTTTGTTAGATTTAAATTGGAAGTCACACTTACATTTTACTCCAATTTTATTTTTTCAATTTTACACGTTATTAATGAAGCTATTTACATGAAATTTGACGCACAAATAGTGCTTGCACTAAATAATATTATAGGCATGTTGGATCTTGATTGGATGCCATGCCTATATTTTATGCCTAGTTTTTTAAAACTCTCAAACGGATAAATCAATTAGCTTAAAATCGGAGCAGGGTTTGAAATACTCCCCACATAAAGCAAATATTCAAGGAACTATTACAGTGAGATCCCTCAAATTTCTTGGGAACCTTTATACTATTATGTAGCATTGATGAATTGAAAATAGCACGGATAGATCCATGGAGAGAGGTAGCCTCCATACAAAAAAAATAAAATTTTCTCATCTACATTACTATGAAAGTCTTAAAAAATTGAAGACAAATGTTCATATCAAAATTTGAACAGGATGAATATATACGAGAGAAGTATTAGCTCAAAAATATAAAGTAAATATTAGTTATCGTATAAAACAGGGCAGCAAAGTGCACCGGTAAAAACTAGTAAATAACGAATTTAAATCCGCACATATTTAAGGAATTCGCACTTCGGTGCAGAACAAATATTTTATATACAATATTAAATTAAAAAATGGTATGATTGAAAATTTATGGATCCATTTTAAAAAACAAAATTGGAAAAAAATATTTGTGAAAGATAGGAGGTTAAAAAATCTAATAACGCATTTTGGTCTATAACTCGGTTAATACTGGATCAACTTAGTTCATTTTCTCAACACTAAAATTCTTTAAAAAAATGTCAGATTTTTGTACGAAAGAACGAAGTTTCTAGCCTTAAATTATTAATTCCTTAAATTATTGTTGTTGTTTTCCAGTACGCATGAAAACAAAAACTATAAGGGAAGCAGACATTAAATACATAGAAAAACAGATTTGCCAATAACTCGGTTGTTTATAAACCAATTTGGTTGATTCAAGCTGAAATTCAAGAAAAATATTTGTGATCGATCTTTATTATATTTGATATCGGTCAAAAATGCATTTTAGCCGGTATCTCTGTAACTAATGGACCGACTAAGTTCATTTCTGCAGCGGAAAAATTCAGAAATAATGTACCGATTTGGTACCTAGCTTATATAGGGGCTACAAAAATCGATAATCGGTTTGAGAAACCGGTTTTTAATATCTCCGTTATTTTTGAATTGAGTTTCGATAGTGGAGTTCTGGAAGAAATTTCTCACTTTGTGTCACCTTACAGGATGTAAAGGAGTTATGTAAAATGCTTAGTACCCTTCATTGAAACTTCCCGCTAAAGCGGATACCGTATTACTCATGAATATCCTTTCATTGATGATCGAAGAACCAAGTCCCTGCATATATTTTATATATTTTGAAAATATTTCAGCAAAATGATTAGAAAATATGGCTTATTGTTATTGTTTTTTTTTAATTTAATTTTGTAAATCATAAACCAGTTGAGATATCGAGAAATGCTTTAGTGGTTTTATGTAGGTAAATGCACCAATAAAAAAATTCGAAAATCCTTACATAGGTAATCAAGTCAGCGCAGAGATGGTATAGAGATATTTAGCCAATATAGTTTTTGTTGATCTCTTTGACATTTTACTTAAAAATTTTAAAATCTTTTTTTAAAATTGACAAAATTTGTGAAGGACTTGGTGAGAAATTGTTTCACAAAGCGCATCCGATTTTGCTTTAAACGCACTTGCTTTAGGATTTCTTTTGAAACCATTAAAATTAAAAATTCTATAAACCGGAAAAAAACAATTTTTTAGAAGTTGATGAATATTACCACCTGTTTGGGAAATAACCCCAAAATATGATTTTTTTTTTTAAATTTTCAACTTCGCATTAATATAACTTTTTATTAAATAGATATATTTATATGATTCTTGCAGCAATATTATTTAGAATTTTATATAAAATCTGGAGGATATTTTCAAATATTTTAGGGCCCAAATTAAGCCTTCCAAATGCCAAAAATGAGGGTAAAATTTGATTCGACCTTAAAATGTCATAACTTAAAGAGATAACCTACACATGTAACCATTTTTTATAAAGATTTATAAGGACTACCTATATGTAAAATTATTTTATATTCAAGTTATAAATGAATTTTTGGCAAATTTAAAAAAAAATACAAACCCGAGGTGACCAACTTTGGAGGTCTACATTTAACCCCCTTGACCCTCTAGGGCCCTGCGCTCCTCCAAATCAACTCAAATGCACCTCAGCTTTGACCACGTGAAATTCTGTTTAGATATCTCCAACTGTCTACAAGTTACACAATTATTTCCCAAGAAATGTGTTTTGGGACCACTGTACACAGATATACTTGCCCATGCTTTCAAGCACACATAAATAAACGCAGAGTATTCCCAGCAGTTTTGGTGGCTGTAGTTATTACAAATTTTTAGTTAACTGCAATTTTGATTGGTTAGGTTCCTTGAAGTATACAAATGGAGTCATTTAAGTAATTAGCCATCAGTGTAGTATACTGGTAAAACTGTAGGGATAAAATAGTCGAACGTATTTTAAATACTATTTCACTTGTTCATGTTTAAGCATGTCATGAAACTTGTCCTTGTTTAATTTTTCAATTTTTCAACATCTACGCTTTCCAGGATTAAACTTATACATACTTTATCTCATAAGTAGTTCTGTTTTTAATTTTTTTTATTTTTTTGGATATTTAATTCAATATTGCGCCTGTTTGCGTAAATTTCACCTGCCAATTATGTCATTTCTATTTAATTCTTAAATTTCGTTGTTTTATTATCTCATTTTTCATTAACTTTCATTTTTTCTGTTGCCTTTTGTGCAGTTGTTGCTGTTGTTGTTGTTTATCTCTTGATAAATTAACTGACATGATGCAGAATGTCAATTGAAAGTCTTATAACAACAAATGTGTCAAGTACATAACGCTCATTTGCGGTAATAAGGTCATAACTTAAAATTGATTTTTAAATTGAGTATCGCCGTAATTTGATATTGAATAATTTTATGGTGGGAAAGTAAACAAATTTGTATAAACATTTGGAACAGTGCCCAATATTATTTACCAAAATAATTCTAGGAATGATAAAAATTGTTCGGTCACGTATCAATTAAAAACAAATGATGGGTTTCCTTTTGAAGGACTTGATGTCATCCTAACTTTGTAGCCACGTAGTCTGGCCACTTTAATATTAAAAAATTAATGTAAATCTGTCACTTATTTAAATTTCTTGTCATTAAAAAGTTTTTAAGGATGTACGAAATGAGTATTTTTTTACGTGCATGTATGTATATATAATACATATAAAAGTATAAATTAACATTTGTTTGTGTGTGCACACATGTGTTCATATGAGTTTTGCATAAGTACCAGGTGGATTTCGGACTCAGATCAGTAGAGTTTAATTACAAAATGAGTTTAAGTCAATGACTTACTTAATCTGAAAAAAAAACAAAAAAATTAAAATGAGCAAAAACATTATTCTATAAATATTAACACATATTTACTCATATTCACTTATACATAAATTCTCTTTTATATACATATGTATGCATAAAAAGTTTTTCTCAATTGTTGTTTTTACCATATTTTGTTGCTGTTTTTTTCTTTTTTTTTTTTTTTTTTGTAAATAAAGTTTTCAAACGGAACACACATTTTCCATGTTTTTTACATTTTAATCCTGTTTGTACTTCTTCCTGAGTTTTTTGTTTTTTATTTTTATTAAACCGCTTCAAAGGATTGTTTTTGAATAGTTATTTAACAGTTATTACTGGTATGTGTGAAAATACACATACAGAGCCATAACTGAACACAAATGTTTTTATTAATATTCATCGTGAACAGGCTGTGATGCCAACAGCTCTTTAGCTCGCAGATAGAGAAAAAATGAACAAAAATTTGTAATCAAAAAGCTTAAAATCGGTTTTATAGCTAAACCGGGTCAAAATTTTAAAATAAAAAATCTTAAAGTTGATTTAAACGAAATTAGCGCAGATAGTGCAAGGTTGAAAATTCGTGATCACCAGGACACCCATAAATATGCTATAAAAAAGTCTATTATGCGCATAAATGTGCTCTTAAAATCGGAAAATATTAAATTAAAAAAATATGCTCTCAAAATATCTATAAATATTCATGGTAAAAATTACTTGATTTTTATTAGAAACTAGCTTTTCCCGGTGCGCCTCGCTACTCCATTTAAAACTGATCATATAATTAGATCAAAGTGCATTTACCGCGATCTTGCGTGAAATATAAAAGACTCGTATACAAGGCTTTATCAGTTACTGAAACATATTATTTACAGCGTATTAGTGATGTTAACTCGAAATTTGCGTGTTTTGAGTTATGACATTGTTGCAGCAAATGAGCGTTTTGGAAAATATACTGCTGATGAAAATATGTATAATCAATATATCTATATATATATATATATATATATAAATCAGATTGTCTGTGATAAACGCCGAAACTGTTAGAATATTGAAATAGAAATTTAAAACACAACAGCAAGAAACGGTTGAAATTATATTAAAAATAACAAACAATATTGTGAAAAAAAAATTTTGAAAAATAGCATATTTTGTGAAATATAAATATATTGAGGTCACTCTTCAATATATTTTATATACTAATGGATGCGTCTTACAAATACATTTGGAATGATATCGTCTTTTGTATACGTTACTTTGGGAGAAAATACAAAAATGTTAAAAAAAACTGAAAAGAAAACTTTATAACAAATTTACAATTTAAATATGACCTTCTTTAAAAAGCTAAATCTGGTATTTTATTTTAATTTTAGCCACAAAATTTTCGCTTTAGCTTCCTGCTTTTCTTGTTGCCTTTTTTGTTAGTTTTTAAAATTGTCTTAAAAAGGCTATACTTTTATTATTTCAACAAGGAAGAAGATAATTTCTTATTTTCTACTACTAATTTTATTTTTACATAATCATATATTTAAGCATTTTCATTTATTTATTGTACGATTTTTTAATATATTACAAACATTTTCGACTGCGGCCTTCATTCCCTAAATAGAACATAATTAAACTAATTTTAAGGACTTTGTAAAGTGGTTTTGTAGCAGGCTGAGGTAGTTCAGTTGTGTCCAGGGTCGACTTACGGGATCCACGAACCTTAAGTGAGAACACAATTGGTTTACCCTTACTGGGGTTCAAATATATCGTGTATCTTTATTATAATTCAGTGTTTGAGTTATCGATAATAAAAATTAATAAATATTTTGTGTTGGATAAATTACTAGCAGCACGATGATACTTAGGGATTCTGTGGGGTACTTCTCTGGTAATTCTATTACCATTAAATATTAAATGCCAGGTTGAAGATTCGGTTCCCTCAGGTACTATGCAGAAGGCCGGATCGTTTATGATACTTAAAGATATCTTCTGAATACTGATTTAAATAAATCAATTCCTTAAAACTAGGTTACAAAATCTTGAGTTAATCTAAAGAGAAACAGTCAACCGAAGTTGCTGTGGCAAAACAGTCAGAACAAAGCCGCTGTGTCCGAAACAACTCGGACTTGATCCGAGTTTCAGCAGAACAGAGGCTGATTTCACAAGTGAGATTATATTGTAAGAATGAGAAATATTAATGAGAATTATTAATATGATGGTTGGTATAAGATAAATACATGCATGTATTAGTGTAAAATAATGTAGTTACAGACGAGTAAAGGAGTGGAATGTTAATGGAATGTAATGGTGTAAAAGAATGTAATGAATACAAATATTAAACTTATATACAAGTTTACTAGCTATTATAATTTGTTACAACTTATCAAATCTTTATAATTAGTTTTGAATATACTTTGCTAATCATGTAAACTAACTATTAAAGAAATTCTTCACACTTGTGAAAATTAAAAGATAATAAAGCAAAGAATTACCCAAAAATTTGGAAATTCTTAATAAAAAACTTATTACCCAAAAAATTTAGAAAAATTGTTTCAAAAAATTGCACACTTTGGCAAAAAAGTAAGTATTTACAGCAAGATTTTGGTATCATTGAAAAGATTAAGAATTCAAAATCTCAAAAATTTTAAAAAAGTTATATGTCATATTTAGAAAACATAAATGAAAAGTAACAACATACTAAGATTTTTTTTAATAATAACTTGCATCATTGTAGGGTGCGCAACTTTATGACGTTTTTATTAATGCATATAGTGTACTAAGGCAATGTTACTTAGCAATCTTCAGGTATTTAATTTGATACTAAATAATTTACTAATCCGATTTATCAGTGTCAGTATATATATATATAAATATATAATATAAGTCAGTATATATATATATAAATCGCAATTATATTGACATATAACTTGCTTTATATTCAAGTGCACGCAGAGAAAAAAAAAACATGGTTACGGCATTGTCAATATTATGTTCTCACTGTTAATTTTCATTAATTTTAATAATAATGTGTTCATGATAATAATGTTTTTATTTCAGTTTAATCATTCAATGTTTATATTCAATAAAAATTTTAATATAGTTGACTACAAAAATTTTATGTTTTTGAATATTTCTAACAGAAACAAAACTTTATTAATATAAACAATATCATTATTTCTACAACCATGAAATATTATCAATCTCTTCCTTGTTCTTAAACCATATTTTGTTTTCAGATCACATTAATATTATTATTCCCATAACAATAAAATGTACAAATAAAAAAATAAAATTTTACAAATAAATATGCTTTTTACAAATATTGTTGAAAAATTCACAACTTGTTTGCTTTTGAATATATATTGTTTAAAAGTTTGCTTTCTGCCTTAATTATAATTCTCATTTAGTTTATAAGTTTAGTTTATAAGATTTTGTCATATTTGGTATGATTAAATACTATTAAAAGGTTTAGTTAATAAAAATATCTTGTATTATCTTTCAAAATATGGTACAAATAAAATTAATTAAAGAACAAATAATACATAAATAATTTTTTATGGTTAATAAACACTCTTATATATTGTTTTGAAGCAAATGTAATGGACTCAATAAAAAATTTATAAAAATAATGATTTTGAAATAATATATTTTATTTTAATATATGATAAAATGGCGTAATAATATGATAAAATGGGATCATAATATGATAAGATGGAATAATATAATAAAATGAAATCATAATTTGATGAAGAATGGGATAATAATGTAGTAAGGTGGTATAATAATATGAAAAACTTGAATCATAACATGAAAAAACGAACCATAAAATCGGACACAATATGATAATATGGAATCATAACAATCATTATGTATAATCATATATATTTTTATCTGTGACCATATATTCCAGTCATAATATGTTGCTCTCTTCGTGTGAATTTAGTTCAAATCGTCAAAAAAAAAATACCGTAATACATTTTTTACATAGTTTCTATTTAAGTGAAAATTATAATACCAAATTTTTTGAATATCGCAAAGAAAACTCAATTTTTATTGCGACTAAGAGTTGAATTCGGAAACACTAACTTCCTTCGTGAAGGTGTGGTTCGAAGGCAGTTTTTTGGAGGCGTTATGGATTATTTCTCGGTAAAATAATTTCTTTTTAATGGTACATTACTATTGAATGATTACTCCTTTCATAATTTTAGGTATATTTAATTTAGATCATAAAAAACTCAAAATTTTAGTCTTTTGCTAAATATTCTACAATAACCGCTATAAAAAACTCGCTTTCATGTTATAGATCTGATCAGACGTTCTTCAATATAACAGAGAATATTTTCTGTAGCTCTCCAGTTAAAAATTATGTAAATAATTAATGATTTTTGGGACTTACTGCTAACTTTTTCTCTTAATTTTCTTAATGTTTTGTAAACTTTCTAAGACAAATTCTGCATATTGTCTATACTACTGACAATCAGATATAATTTTTCACTTGCTGGTTTTTAGGCCTGGAATTTCATAAAGATGCTTAATTCAATTCCCTTCAATTTCCTTTAAAAAAATTACTACATTATATAAGTTTTTGCTTAAGTTCGCACAGTTTTCTTTCATTTAAGTAATTTTAGAATTTCTGCGAATCCTGGACAAAATTCCCGGGGAAGCGAGACTTTTAAGATTAGAATTTCTGCCAGAAAATTGTTCTAAAGACCCGTCTGTGCATTTCATATTTTTAATTTTAAATATGACTCAAATTTGTACGGGATCTGTTATGATCTTTCCAAAGTTCAATTTAGCCTTTTTTGCATGACGTCTCTGGTAATGAAACCTATTTAATGTCAGTAACACTATCAACAACTAAGTTGCAAGGTTTTGTGATCCACGGTCCTTATTATTGTTAATTACAGTTCCTAAAATTCGAAAAATTGAAAAAAGTAATTATAAGAAGGAGAATTTTTTTTTTTTTTTATTTTTGAGTCTTTTACCCACAAGATGAAAATTGTTAAGTTAAACTTGTATGAAGAAACTAGTATCTGGATATAGATTAACAGTATTACTTTATATGCTATTACAACGGCGACCAAAAAAAAATGCAAAATTTTATTTTTCTTGGGCTTCAAATGAACCAAACTGTGAGTTATTTAATTTAGTTATTGCCTGCATATTTTGGGCTTAGTAGCATATTTTGTCATATTTTCATACAAAATCCTTATTTTATAACATATTTTATATTTTACACTTAGAAGAAAAATGTTGCATATTTTTTACACAATAGTTACCATTAGTGAAAATTTCAATTGTTAATAAAAATTAAATTATTTTTATACGAATAGTAGATAATTTAAAATTTTGTCAGATTAAATAATATTTAAGATCCTATTTTGTCATTTTTTATTTTAAAAGCATTTTTTAGATTTTAAGAGTAATTTTTATGCGCATAAAACACTTTTTTAGAGCATATTTTTGGTTATACGATAATAAACTTTGATAACAAAGTTTTTGCATTTTATAATTTTTCTACTTTTTTTGATTTTGTTACTATATTTGGGCCCCTCCATGATGTTAAGTATATATAAATGGGGTAATATTGCATCGTCTGTGATGTACTTATAAAGTGCCTGAATAACAGTTAGGTCGATTCAAAAAAAATATAATATGATTGTGAATGTTGAAAAAAAAAAATGGTTTTTCGTTGTCACATGCTCAGGACTATCGGTTTCTTGCGACAATCGACTTTTTTGCTTTAATTTCGTATGGTCGGAGGGTTCCATCAAAATATTTAATTGCCAACATTTTAAAATCTACTAGAGAATTTTCAGATTTTACTTCAAAATTTTTGATTGCCAAAAAAGGTCTTAGAATTGCATTGGGAGACTTGCTGAAGTTTATTTAAATTATTATTTTTGTTTAATAAAAAATATTTGAAAATATTTTTGGTAAAAGTTAAACGTTTGTATGATTTAAATCCCTATAACTTTTAAACCAATAAATATATTAACTTAGTTTCTTTGGTATTAAATAAAAAATCTTGAAGTTAAGAAAATATAGTCGAACATGGCTATAACGTACTCGAAATTTGGTAGATTTGCATTTATGATTTTTAAATATTATGAATTATTAATATTTGTGATTTTTGCTTTTATCTCTCATTTGACAAGTGCCAAATTGAAATTAGTTATACATATTTTTTATACTAATTCGATGTTTTCTTTTATTTTCGGATTTTAGAGATATTTACTCATTGAGGAATAAAGATTTTCTAATATTTAGTTTATAATCCTCATGTAATTTCAGCTTAATTTTTAGCTATTTTCGATAAATGTGTATGCGTTATGTTAAAATGGTCAACAACTTTAAATATAAAATTCCTCTATAAATATAAAATATTTTATTTTTTTTTAATAAAATTCATTTAAAAACCTCAAAGTTCACTTTTTCCTATCTTTAAACACTTGAAATTGCCATTGGGCCGGATAGAATTTCCTTAAAATTTATTAGAATTATCTTCCCTTTAATTTCAGACCAAATTCTTCACATTTTGAATTCTATAATTACTATGTCCACATATCCAGCTCAATGGAAAATTATGAAAGTGATACCCATACCCAAGAATAGAAATCCTTCTAACGTGTCGTCCCATTAGTGTCAATTTACTATGCTCTATGTCAAAAATTTTGGAGATGGTTTTATTAAGGCAAATTCAACGTCATTTAGAATTTTGTAATTACATATCACAATTTCAGTCTGGGTTCAGAAGAGGATACAGCACAGTAACACAGACGCTTAACGTTGTTAAAAATTTAAGAAATAATATAGATCAGAAGCTGTCATCTGTACTTCTGTTTTTGGACTTAAGTAACGCATTTGATGCATTAAGTCACAATGTTGTTGGTGAGGAAGCTTTACAGTCAATTTAACTTTAGCAAATCAGCTTGTAAATTACTGTTCCCTTTTCTATTCCAACGATCACAATACGTGGAATGGAAAAGTTTCATGTACTTTAAATTTGTTTAGGGGAGTTCCGCAAGGTTCCATAATTGCTCCACTTTTATTTATGATGTATACAAATGATATATTTTCGAATATTACTTTTTTTCAATGTTACATATGCGCTGACGATATTCAGCTTCTTTCCTGTAACGAAGCTTATGATGATAACCGTTTCGAACAAAATATTAACAGGGATCTATCCTCCATTTTGAACTAAACTTTTTGAACTTGTATCCTTCGAAAAGCAAAGCTATGTTTATTTCTAATATTTCGTACAGAAAACCGAAACTTAAGTTGAAAGATATCGAAATTCTATATGTTGATCATTATAAGTCTCTGGAATTTATTTTAGATTCATCAATTTTATATATTCTACGGTTGTGGGTACATTGCGTAGGCTTTATGCGGTTGGGTGCTACCTTCCATTAGGAATTAGGAAGATAGTTGCTTTATCTCTCTGCCTTCCAATATTATTATATGGTATTCAATTTTATTCCGACACATCTCAGAATAATCTAACTAGGCTTAATCTGTGTTTTCATAGGGTGGTAAGATTTATTTTTGGTTTGAAGTTCGTGATCGTGTATCGTCATTCTGTAGAACTTTACTTGGCTGCGACTTTGATGACTTTATATCCTTGAGATTGATGATAATGTTTTACAAAATAATTAAAGCAAATTGTTCAACTTATATGTCTGACAAATTCCATCGTATTCATCTCTTATAAAAGGAAGATCATTTGTAGTTAGAATAGACCGACTTTGGAATACTATCATACCTATTCAAGAAAGACAATTTTTGAACTCAGTGAAAGTCTTCGAAAGAGTTCTACTGAACAATTTCTGAATTTGATTTATAAAAAAAGACAAATAACTACCAACTATACTGTCTGACGTATATAAGAGTCTTTGATACCAGCCATGACCATGATTGTCAATTATGTTTTCAATACTTAAAATTTTTATTCTTTGCATTTTTGTGGGGGGCTTCGCATTATATTAAGTATTATTTTACATATTATACTTATATTATTAATAATAATAAGATAATTATAAGTTTAATAATAAAAATTGTATTGCCAATGATTATTGTGACAAATTTGGCCCCAAGGGCTTAATGTCATACGAATAAATGAAATGAAATTCAAAACCATATTGAGCTCTAACCGCGAAAATATCGTAAGTGCAGAATATAAAACTTTTCAGGAGAAGTATATTGTTATGTATATGGAAAACGCCACTTAAGATAAAATTGCTTTCGCTATAAATCCAAAACGCTACTTGGTACGTCAATGAAATGTTTACAGATAATTCTGAATAATAATTAAAAAAAAACGAATTTCGAAAATGTTGTCGGTTACGATATTTTGGCGGTTAGGACTTGATATACCTTTAGAGTTATTTTAAATTCAAATAAACTCAATAAAACTTTATAATTTTTCTCTTAAAAGCGCACAAAAGATTTAGCAGCAACTCCTCACTGGGAGGGGCCATTAGGGAAATTGACTTTTGTAATAAAAAAAATAAATAAAAAAAATTTAAATGGCCATGGTGTTCATTCAGGAAGAAGCCTCCTTCTCAAATTATCCACTCGAACTATACCTTCGTATAGAAAACTATAGTTTCCGAATTTAGCTTCCGAATTTATTAATCCTTTGAGTATTATATGCTACTCTACCAATAATCCAATGTAAAAGTAAGGTCAAAATCGATTATGTGTGACAAATGTAAAAGTATCGAATAACTGTAACGCGGTACAGTTAGGCGACAAGTACACACTTAGCCAATGTGACTCAAAATTTTCGTAGGCCAAACATATATATATATATATATATATATATATATATAAAGATAATATATAGTTACAACGACGCGGGAGTTGTTCCAGTATTATTAAAAAAGAAATAAATTTATAAAGGAGGGATAGAATGAGTAACCAATTCCAAATATAATTAAAATTTTTAAAACGCTTTAGTAGAAAATTTATAATCGTTAAATAAATTCTAAAGGCTTTAATTAGGCGCATTTATATATAAGGTAATGTCGTTTTGTGGAAAATTTTTTTGTTTAAATTTTTGAGTCCCCATTTGTCTTACAGAAATTAACATCAACAGTTAATTGATATATAATTCCATTTTGAATGTAATTAATGGCCCTGAATGTAACTTTCTGAACAAAATGTTTCATTCCTTCAGAGAATACACTGTAGGTTAAATAAGCTTGATTAACGTAACAGCTTTTAAGCTTTGATATACAACTAAATAATTCCAAAATTAAAGGCTGTTGTCTCCTAAACCAGTGACATTATTTACAATTTTTATTTTACTTTCCATACTCGCTGTTTTTGACTAACTTTTGAGAAAGTTCGGACAAATGAGATCATTTACAAATTTACTCTCTCATATTGTAAAAAATTCTCAAGAGCTGGGGAACGCAAAATCAAATTTGTGGTCAAAAATATTTCAGGATGAGGACTTTCTCTTTTGATCCTGTTTTGGTGGCTTTGGATAATTTCGGTATGTTCGTCGAACACACCTACTATGTCTAGCACAAACGATATGAATTTTCCCCACCACTTTGTTGACTTGTGTTAAGAATTTTTAAAAATCAATTTACAACAAAAAGCTAAAAGAAATATACCAAGCGCTTGGTTTTTAATCGCTGGTAGAGAACTGAAGATAAACCTAATACTGATCAATGTGAATCATTTTAAGAAATCTATTGGAACAAAGACAAAAAAGGGTTATAAAAACAAGATTCAATAAAATAAAAATAATTAAAGCAGGTTAATTATATCAGAAATTATTTTTACAAAACATATTACATAGTAAAGATACCGAAAATAAATATCGGTATATACCTGTATTAAGGGAAACGGTTTTTGAATACTGGTATTTTTGGAAAATAGTAATTTCGGTAACGGTATCGGTTACGGTAACCCGTAACAGTTCGGTTTCCAACCTTGGTTTTTTACATCTTTGAAACATTTTGAAATGAGCAATTTATTTATATAAAACTGATATTTATGGGAGTTCATAATAAATGTAGTCTTTTGTATGAAATATTTTCCTTGGGACCATACAAATATGTTCGTTATAAAAAAAAGTTCTCTATAACCGTAATCGTTATAAACGTAGGGATTTGTGTATGGAAAATATAGGTAAAATCAATTGGATCAAAGAAGAGTGTTCGCTATAGTCATAATTCGTTATAACCGGTATTCGTTATAGCCTTGACCGACTATATATTTTTTTAAATTTGCACATGACTACTTTTTTAATATTTTAAAAATTGTGTAAAAATTATTTTAGAAAAATTAATTTTTCCTTGTAACTCGGCTAGTAATAATAATATTGTGAGTCTTTTTAAAGGTGATAATAGTTTTTCGCAAAATTTATCAATTTGTGTGCAATTATAAATCAGTAAAATATATAATTTTTTTTTATTTTCAACTTTAAGCCGCAATAACTTTCGGACCCAACGGATTTTAAACACTAAAGTATTGCTTATTGTTCCCTTGTTTGTTTAATAAATTCAAAAAAAAAAAAAAAAAAAAAATAATAATAATAATAATAATAATAATAATAAATAAATAAATAAATAAATAAAAAACTATTGATTCGGCTACAGGTATAGCTAATAACACGGGCCTCGAACGAAATCCGCCTTTAAAGAAAAATGGGTGGAATCTGTTTCAGTTTTTATATATTTTTATTATGTAATAATATTTACGGTCATGTCTTTTTACGCGGTCACATTAATATCACACGAGAATTTAGATAAGTGTATATGGATCATTTCAATTATAATATAATTTTGTTTAAAGAAGGAAAATAAATGTTTTTTTGCAGACCAGTGTAATTCTCCATACCATAAATGTTTATGAAAGCAATTCCTTTAACTTAAATCTCTAACTCTGTCATATAGTACGTGTTGAATTGATATATAGATGTTAGTCTGGAAGTATGGATGAGAATTACAACTATAAAAAGATTGTATAAGTTTTAAAAGTATTTTGGTTAAGTAACGCTCATACTTTAACTTGTAAATAAATCATAAAAATAATCTAAGTAGATATAAAAAGGTTTCCATTAAAATTTTTTTTAGAATTTCTATTTGCTTATATGCCTTTTATTTTTTATAGTATAAATAATTAATAACTGCAATTAATTAACTCACTTAGAAGAAATATGTGATGCCGCCTATAGACTTTAAGTAGTCCCTTAACACTTTGACGATCACATTTTTTTGCTGTTGGTAATTTTTTTATTTTGGAGTTGGCTATCTTATAATGTAATCATTTTTTAGTCCAAATTTTCTTAATACCAGCTTAAGTTTTTCTAAATCATTGTTTTACAATTTCTGCCCAATTTACAAGTTATGCCCAATTTCTTTTTAACACTCAAACATTGAGCCTTATTTTACAAAGACATTGTTGATTGTGTGTGTTCGACGGGAATTTTTTATTTTTTACCAACTTAAAGCACTTCTAGGTAACAAGTTATAATGTTTATTATTTTTTACATTACTAAGTAAAGATCAAAAATATTTTCCCTTGGTCTTCAAAGGTTTAAAGGTGTTGGAGTTAGGTGAATTGTTCTTGTTTAAGTAATAGCGCAAACATTTAAATCCTTTTAACGGTTTTTTTTTTGCTATAATTTTATGTGTAACTTTTAAATGCTTGTTGATTTATTAATGTTGAAAACGTGGGAAATAATGTTTTTTTATACCCTACACCACCATAGGTGGTTGGGGTATTATGCGTTTGTCTTCATATTTGTAATACTCAAAATTATTGCTCTAAAACCAATATTAATGTATACCAATCTGATAGAAAAGGCTGATGTGATACCAGAAAGTACCACATCTCCACCCAGAGACCGATCTCGGTCCATTGTGAGTATACCAATCTGATTAGAATCACTTTCTGATTCGATTTAATGATATGCGTCCATTCGAATATCCATCCATGTAAACCTTATAATCAAACTACAGGTCATAATTTTGAAAATAATTGAATCAAATTTTGAACACGTATCTTTTATGTTCCAAGAACGAAGCCTATTGAAATTGGTTATGATCGGTCTATTATTACACCTAGTCCCCATACAAATGTTCCCCCTGAATAGAGGCTTAACGATCATAAATGTCTTAAATACGGCAATATTTAATTGAAATTTTAGCATATGTAAGTTTTATATAGGTAAAAATATGCTTGCTAAATTATATGAAATTTCAGTCTATAATTTATCCCTTTTCCGTATGCTCTCATATTACATTACTTAATATAAAACGGATCAAAACAAAGTATGTGATAATAAAAAGAGTTAAATTTATTTTAATTTAATTAAATTGAAACGATGAGTTCAAAACAAATCATTATTTTTTCTCTCTTATTTATTATTGTTTATAGGAGATTTTTAAAAAAGCAATAATGTCAACAAAAAGACATCAAATGATAATTGTGATTCATTGCCATTCCCTAGTATGTGTTATGAAAAGTAAAGCAAATACATACATATGTATGTATGTATGTTAATGCTTTTGCAAAAAGCATTTATATATTTAAATAAATAAATTAAAATAAATAAATAAATTAAAAATTTAAAGTTAAGAATTATAAATTAAAAATCAAAAATTTAAAATTAAATTAAGTTAATTCAATAAACAAAATAAAAAAATAATAAACAAAACAAATTAAATAAAAAATATTTTAAATTAACTAAAGTTTATTTTTTTATTTTTTCTATTACTTAAAAACGTGTATGTTCTCTGTAGTTTTTACATATGTATGTACAAATAACAGTGTTGCTTTTCTTCGTATAATAATACATACATATGCACATGCATGCAATGAATTGCTTTGTGAGCTCAAAAAGCAAAAGCAGTCAACAATTGAAATGAGTTACAAATGAATTGATGCAGATGTCTAGTATCAAGTTAACAGGGTATCTACTCGTAACAATATATGTAAGATTTTTCTATCAGAGAGTGTCAAATTCGCTCTCTGAGAGAATTATTTCACGTGTAGATTCAAATATTAGTATTATAAAATGTATTATGAGATTGTTGTGATGAGATTTCTCTACACAACTATCTCATAAGATGAACTGTTAAAAAAAATACACATACACCCATGTTTGTATGTGTGTGTGCATGTATATTTTGGAAATTACTAAAAAAAAAAAAACGTTTTTTTTGAAAAATTTTTTTCTTTTAATAATTGTTTTACATTTTGAAGAATATTTTCATAAAAATTGTGCTAAAAAAGTGCGAATTTTTTGAATAAAAAGGATATGTTTTCACTGTGACTGATTAAAAATAATGATATCTTTTGGATCTTTTAGATTTATTATTTAAGATCTAACATAATAAAAACAAAGTGGTTACTCTGTTTTGGCGACGTTATATCATATATTATATAATATCAGCGTTAATCTCAGTTGTAGACCTGGGGTAATATTTGACACAAATAAGTTGAAATCAAAGTGCCAAATTATATCACAATCCTTCCATTATTAACCACAGGTCCTGTATAAGGCCCACTACCGTGAATCACTCTAAAATGCATAAATAATCTAATATACTCTTAATATTGGCCCGAACTTTGATGTAAATACAGAATGGTGTAGTGTATCACATAGTCGGGCTTGACCGACTATATTTATATATATATATATATATATATATATATTTTTTTTTTTTTTTTTGTTCACCCTGCCATAAATTGCTTGTTTTAATCAGGTTGTGTTTTTTATGATAATTTTGAAATGAGCGTTGCTTCGCCGCCCAACCATTCCCTTTAAAGATTTTGCTTTGATGAGTAATAAAGGATTTGTGTCTGCGAGTGTGTAGTTGATGGTTTGTCATGGTAGCGTTGTAATACTTAATTCCACTACATTCTCTTTAATGTGTGTCGGTTTCCTTTTTTTTAATTTAAATGTTTGCTGTAAAACGTTTTTTTAAATTATTGTTGTTTTTCTGGTCGTTGTTTGTTCCAGTATTCATAATTTTTTCTTTTGTTTTTTGTTGATTTATAAAAATGGTTTTCCTTGTTTTCTGTATGTGTGAGAATTTTTTTTATTATTGCTTCTAGGAAAAAATTTTAATGATTATTTTATGTTTGCAATTTTTTTCCGTTTTCTTTTTTTTCAAACCATTTTTCTGCTGTCTTTTACTGTTGCTTTATTTAGCAGCAGCTTGTTCTAGGTTTCTGTTACATTTTTTTTTTTTTGGTTTTCATAAATTTTTTCGCGTCAACTTAATCGTTTCATTTATATATTTTATTTACTGTTGTTTTAGTTGTTGTTCTCTTATTATGGCATTTATGACTTTTAGTTGAAAACTGTAATGATTTTTCATCATATTTGTATTAAATTTAACTTTGTTTTTCATACTCGTATTTAAAAATGTTGAGAAGCTTGTAAATTAATTTCATCATTTTTGTTAACCTGAACAATTTGTGTTTAAAACAAATGAAAACTATATTCTGCTATGCCGAATCTGAGACAGTATTTTCATCAAGCCCGACCATATGATACCCCAAACCATTGTGCAGGGGTCTTATATTTCGTGGAAGGGTCTTATATTAGACATGTGGACAATTGTGGACCAATACTTTTAATAAGTGTAAAAAAAAAAAATATATGAATACAGAATATTACGTTAATGCTAACATTTACAAGAATTTATGCACTTTCGGGTGATTCCTGAAAGTGGGCTTATATGAGAGCTATGGTAAATTATGGAGCGATCCTCATAAAATTTGTCACTAACATTTCCACTTATATAAAACTTAATTGTGTCGAATATAAACCTGATACTAACATGTGTAAGTGATTTATGGACGTTAAAGTGATTTTTGAAAGAGGGTTTTATATGGGAGCTATGGTCAATTATGGACTGATCTTTATGAAATTTAGCACAAAGATTGAAATTTATACTAAACTTCCTTACACCGAATTTCATTAAAATATTGCTATATTTAATGCATTTATGATCGTTAAACCCCTATTCCGGGAGGACATTTATATGGGTGCTAGGTGAAATAATGGACCGATCAACACCAATTTCAATAGGCTTCGTTCTTTTGTCATGAAAGTCCTATGTGCCAAATTTCATTGAATTATCTTCAAAATTGCGACAATGTGCACAATAATTACATGAACAGCCAACCAGCCAGCCGTCCAGCCAGGCAGACGGACGGACGGACGGACATCATTAGATCGATTCGAAAAGTGATTCTGAGTCGGTTGGTATACTTTAAGGTGGGTGTTGGGTGATTTTTTCTGCGCGTTATAAACACCAGCACAAAAGCATAATACCCCAACCACCTATGGTGGTGTAGGGTATAACAAAATAATTTAAAAAGACGAAAATCTGTAATGCCTTATTTTTCTCAAAAAAGTCGATTATTTTCGTAAAAATTTTATTTTCAGTATAAACAAACTAAATGTGAGAGAAATATGAAAAAGAGTATTTTTTATTTAGTAAAAACGAAAATTTCATTTTATAAGAAAATTAAATAGTAGTGCCAGAGCCAAATGAACGATAATCTGCGATCACCATATTTCTACGGAAAATCGATTTTTAGTGAAAAACTAAAATTTAATTTTATAAGAAATCTATAGGCCCTAGAGAGGAACGAACACCAGTTCATGATTTTTAAACTCTTGTGTATTTCATAAGTATTGTAAAGAAAATGAATTAAAACACATTAGTTTTCTCAACAAAAACGTGATATTTATTTTTTTTTAAGTGGAAAACTATTACAATTTAAAGTTATAAAATGCATATTTATGCATACTTGTACAATAAAATTTTTGAATATTTCTGTGCAAATAATAGGTTGTGAATTGATCAACTTTTTCTGTAAATTTATATTAAACCAGCATCATCGTTTCTCTGATGATGTTGAAATAACTAATATGTCATTTACACCAAATAAAAACTAATAGTTTTTGGCTTCATTCGGTTTTTGATTGAAAAACCACAACAAATTTTCTAGTTTTTCCATACAAATCAAAAACCATTTTCAACTTGATTTTATGAAAAACTACATAAAAACTACTAAAATAACAGTAAGTTTTTATATTGAACGAAAAACTAAAAATGTTGTTATTTTTTTAAAGATTTCATTTGTTTTATAGTTTATTTACATAAAATGTGAATGAAATATTTTTAACAAACATTTTAAAAATAAATCAAAGTGAATTACAAATTAAATAAAAATTAATCCAGAAATCAAAACGTCAATAAAAACTACATAGGGAAGAAAACAGGTATGTAAACGAATTGGTTTTGAAATTTACTTTTCACAAAAACCAATTAGTTTTATTTTATGTTAAACGTAGTATAAGTAAGTAAACTAAAATAAAGTATAATCTTCCAACTATAAAGAGTTCTCCTCTGCGTAATTTATTTTGCGACTATTAAGTTTCACAAACTTTCGCTGTTTAATTGTGAATTTATAAATCAGTTGCCTTTTGTTCATATTTAAAAATTATTAATAAAAGCGATATAAAAAATTATAGTTACGTTAATTATAATAAAATCATTGCATGTATATATGATTTTAACAAAATTTTTAAAATATTTATAATGATTTCTTATTTTCCTATCCTTACATTGCACAATATTTAAAAAGGAGGTTAATGAACCATGTCGCTTAAATTTGAACAATTGCATAAATGGGTCACAATTGCACAAATAAGTACCCTTAAAATAAACTAAAAATTTTTTTAAACTAATATTTCTAAAATTTTTTTCTATGTACTTTATATTCAAATATTGTTAAAACCTTTCATACGTATGAAATTTATTCCAGCATATTATTTGTATTCATTTCCACAAGTTATTGGACAAACTTTTAATAAATACAAGGTTCCGTAAATGTAAAGTTCCGTAAAGGTTACGTAAATGTAAATGTAAAGATGTAAATGCAAGCGGAAGGTAAGTTGATGGTTACTTAAAAAACGTAAACGTAGCAAGTACTTTGTTGTTGTTGTTGTTTTGTACACATCACCATCTCTGATGTCATTTAAACATATTTCCAGTAAATATCTTGCAGCTTAATAATTGCTTTTTAAACCAAACCAGACCAACAAAATTTATTCCTATATAACAAGAATTTTTAATTTCAAATTATTTCTTCAACTCTTGGCTTTATTTAAATAATTCTAACAATGTTTTAGTGAAATGTCCAATTAATTAATTTCTTTGTAGCGATTTTTTGCGAAGATTTTTTATATTAAAATAAAAAGCTATCAACATTGTTTTTACGGCATTCACGCTCCCATAAGCACAATGTGCCAGCTGATGCATTACATTTACATTTACGAAAGAATAATGGAGCCTTAAGTTTATCAACATATATTGAAAGTCGTGGTGTGTTTGCTGGTGACCACGATTATTCGTCAAACTCAACATATAACTGCCTTTGTGTTTATTAACATTCATATTGAAGAGAACACATATAGAAAAAAATAAAAAATGAACTTCTGTTACGAAATTGCTTATATTAATTAAATTTTGATTTTGCTCCAATCACCAAAACGATAATATTAATTAATTAGAGTAATTAAGTTTGGCTTAAATTTCAATTAATTTTTTGATCAAATTAATTATGACTATGATTGAATATTTGCCGTAAATCAACTAAAATATTTATTAATTCAATTCTATAATTCAATAAATCTTTCCTTCAATAAAAACGCGTTGATTCTAATACAGATATTAGACATATTTAAATAATATAATTCAATACAAGTAAAATTAAACGAAAACAATATGAAAATAACTGTCTTAAAATACTCGTATTCGCTAAATTTAGTAAGTATATTTGAAATAAAAAATTTTTTGAAAGAAAAGCTAGTACATTTTATTTTCGCATTTTAAAATTTTTGGTATATAATTTCTACCATTTTAGAACAATAACAATGGAACCGTGGCACATTGGGTTAAAAGGGATCGAAAATAACGCTTAATTTAGGGAAAGCTAATATCAATATTTTAATGTCTACATTTTGTTTTTATATTAATCAATAAGTAAAAAATGCCGTTTTGGAATTTTAAGATTTTATTTAAGAGAATTCTGATGTCCTTCCGTCCGTTTGTATGTTAATTTTCAAATTTTCAAATTCAAGAAAGTTTCTTTTTTTGAGATCAATAAAGACATCGATTTAAAATTTCCTTTATTTGATAGATAATTTTGCTTTTTAACTAATTACAAAAAACATAATAAAGTCAGTCAAAAATGTTGGGCTATATGAAAAAACTTAACCAAGATCTTGCAAAATGGAGATAATTGAAATGTCAAATACATGTAACTCAAAAATATATAAGATAAATAGTAGATATGAGCATTTGTTTCAAAGAGTTTATCAAGGGCTTTAAGGTGATACAAATTCTTTGCAATCAGGTAACGAACAAAAATTTGGCTAGTGGTTGAAAATTTTCTATATCAGAGATACCCTATTTTGAGCCCCCATAGCTCCGCTCCTGAGTTATATATAGGGTCCTCCTTCCAAACTAAATATTACACTCTCCTCTGCTATACTTATTTGAAATTTTATGTAAATCCAATCAGCTGATTAGAAGTTTTATTAGATTTATTTCCAAAAACTTTAAATTCTGCCCCAAATGTGTAATGTTTGGTAAAGCAATAAAGAAAGAAGTCTGCACTTAAGGTGTTTTTTGTATGAGAGCAACTAGAGTTTTTTTTTCACAAAAATTTTAATTTCTAAAATCGAGCTATATGTGTGCATGATTTTTTTTTTCAAAATAATAAACAAGATAATATGTACTATTTTTCAGAATAACATGAGAACAATCAACCTGTAACATTTTAAGTGCTATTCCAATAAAGTTCAAAATTAATGTATTTTAGGAAAATTTTCAAAAAAAAAAAAAAAAAAGAAAAAAAAACAAATAAAAATATTTGGAAGAAACAAAATTTCAAACATTTAATAAAACACACATCTGTAATTGATGGTTCCATTTTAAAATTTAGCTTTAAGAAACTTTTTATTAAAAAAAAAAACACCTAAACTTGATGAAATTTGAATTTTTTGTATTTTTCCAATATCTAATAAAATTGTAAATTTTGACAGCTCAAAAACAACGCAATACAGACTAATGGTTTTTATTGCCTTTGATACATAATTTTGTCTATTTTTATACCCTACCCATTTTTGTTACGTCACTTTTGACACATTTTATCCCAACATGCGTGGTTAAAATTCTTGTACAGATTACATTCAATTATTTTAGGTAAAAATAATTTTTAATGAAGTGCCTCCTTGTTGCTCCCCTTACCTCCGCACTTAAGTCCATATAAAAGAAGAAATTGGTATCTTATGTATTGAATTTAAAAAAAAAAATTATTTGCGGATATCTGCCTATGCAGAGAGGTTATAACTAAACCTTGTTTCTGCGCCGGACATTCAGACCGACATTATTATACCATCAAAAAAGTGGTTTAAAATAATATATCAAACATATATGTGATTCACTATTAAAACCATAGTAGTTCTGTAAATTTTCATCATGATTATCCAATTGATTTCAGAGTTATTAATAAAAATGACTTTGTATTTATGCATTTTTTGTACTAAGTATTTTAGTTTTTACTTCAAAATTATTAAAAAAAAAAACTTATTTACGTTAAAATATATTACTTCCCGGCAAAAGCTTCACTTTTCTGGTAAGCTAGGAGGTATAATTGGAAGCAAAAATAAACTATTTATTTTTTGTCTGAACAACTAGTTATTTTTGTTCGAGTTGTCCACTTTTTGGACTCAGGGGCATTCAAAAATATGTACCTAAATGAAAATAAAAGTAAAAAATAAAAATTTTGATTTAATTTTGATTGATTGATTAATGATTAATTTAGATTTTTGGGCACAAATTAACTATTTCCTTTTAATCACTACACCATCTATCACTTAATTCTCTAAGTGACAAAAACTTTCGTTAAAAAAAAAACTAACAGCACCAGAATGGGATTGAACGAACAACCTTTTGGTTATTAATCAAGCGCTCTAGCCGAATGATCCACGTGATTGCAATATTACTGTGCTATTATGGCATTGAGTACTTATTTATGTAATGTAGTGTAGGTAAATAATAATGACGCCTCATTACCAAGAAACTACTTTAATACTTGCAATTACCGAGAACCAAAAAATTTTTGCTGGCTAATCAGAATATTTTTATTAATATCTCGGTATTTAATTAATCCATTACAATAAAAATTTTTACTAAGCCGGAGGAGATTATACTAAAAACATAATACATCATTTAATTTAATTTAAACTTATGTAATCAAATAACAATAAATTTAAAATTCAAAGATAGTATGTCAACTAATTTGTAAATGGGTTTAGATCATATTCATAATATTATTGAAAATATTCTTAAGATTATTGGTACAAGATTTTGTTCATTTATTACTAAAAATTAAAAAGTTACTGATATATGAACAGAACGTGAATTTCCCAATGTATACTGGTCTCTCCAAATATGTATTTAACAAACTGGTATACCTAGGGCTTTAAAAAATTCAGAATGATTTAATACTGGATAGTACATTAGGAGGTGGTATACCACGTATTTGACGATACATTACCAACCCTCCAATATAATGGAAGTTCCCTAGCGTGATGTAATATTTGCCAGTTTATATGTTAACGATAAAGTGCACTGCTCCAAGACCAGATCTTATACCACCTAGACAAGGGCACTTGTTTATGTAGAGATCTGCTAACATTCTTTTAACCGCACGAGTTTTTCAAAGTTACCAATATGTTTAATATCTTGGACACTGTTGGATTTCTTTCCGGGAAGTTGGAATTTCTTTAAAATATATCAGGCGCGAAGTTTAACTTAAGCAATTAGGAACTGAGGAATAAGTATTGTCCTTTATTATTCTATCGAATGACCAAATGCTCTTACAGACCGATAAGCAATAACTAGTTAAAAATGAAAGAAATGTTCACAAAGAGCTTTTGTGTCTTACTAATGCTGAATAATTCCTTTGGCTGAAATTCTGCATGTCAACAACAATTTCATTTCTTAGATATTTTTTGTGACCACTCATACCTCCAGAAAAGCACATTGTGCGTCGGTGCACTGCACAGTGGCCCTTCAATAATTTTTTTGAAATTATTCTGTAATTTGTGAACCGTTGGAAATAAAGTTTCACATGGGCTGAAATTCATTTATGACTTGAATGAAAAAGTAACATATAAGTAGTCCTTATAAACTTTTTCAATAAAAAAAAAAATACTTGCATATGTAGTTTATCTCTTTTAGTTTAAATGATATTTAGGTCGAAGTAAATTTTTACCCTCATTTTTAGTCTAAATATTTTTGAAAATATTCACTATATTTCTTATAAAATTCTAAATAATATTGCTGAAAGAATCATATAAATATACGTAAACTTATTTTTTTGTTGAAGTTAATTCAAGTCGTACATAAATTTACCAATTTTGGAGGTCTACCTTCTACGTTGTCAGCGTACCGACGAAATACATTTATTTTTACCTAATTTTTGTAATATTTAGTTATTTATTAAAAATTATAAATTTAAAATATTATCATAAGAATTATCATAAAATCACGTACATATACATACATACATACATACATACATACATATTAGGTGGCCCTAATATTTTTCATATTTCTATGAAAGGAAAAATATGAAAATTTGGTATCGCAAGAAAAGCCCTGGGCACGCGCATTTAATAACATAATAAAAATTTGTGTCCAATTTCAAATAGGTCCAAAATTTTGCAATATTTCGCAAAAAAATTGAATATTTATATTTTTTTTTACAAATAAATATTAAAAAAAAATAAGTCCAAAAATATAAAATATAATCCTCTAGCTGTTATACCGAAAAGGTTTTTGTGGTTTTTTTAAATTCGAACTTGTTCCTTTATATACAAATGTTTCTATATAAGAAGAAATTAAGAGAATTTAGCTTCAAAATATTTCATATTTCTTTTAACAAACAACGAAATAAATTAAGTTTAAATGAAATACCCACAAAAATTGTGCTAAAGTCAAAATGAAAAAAGGTCCTTTTTTCGTGTTTTTCGATTTTTTTCGTATTTCTGCCAAAAAAACAATATGAAAATTTGGTATCTTCTCTTCATACAAATGGGACTACACTAACATACATACATATGTACAGTGCCGTTCAAAATAATAGCACCACAAGGTCCACTTTCACTCAACGCAAGTTATATTTTTATTTGTTTTCTCCCCAAATACTTTATAGAATTGTTACTAGTAAAATCATATGAAATGGTAGCTGAAATCGTTTTATATCATATTTGTTACAATAAGGAATCATTTTCATATTTATTAATTAGAATAGATCATGCAAAAAATTGAATGGGCGATATAGAAATTATCATTATATAAAAATATTTCTGAATAAAATGTTTATGCAGAAATTAGGAATTTTATTTACTGATGAATCATAAATAATTTTGAGTTCCTTCAAAATATTGAATTGAAGCCATTACAAAAATTGAAGTATTATGTCACTTAAGGAGTGCAAACAATATGTAAAGTGACAAAAGATGTTTCATTTATTTATTTTATAATTCCGAGCATAAAAAATGTATGCCTTAAAGTCACCACCTTTAATGCTTCTACAAAGGTAGAATTTACAAAGCCCTTCTTACATTTTCTAGTACTGCATTGTCGATACATTATATAATTTATATAATTTAAATAAATTTGAGGACAGGAGATCACACTGATATGTAAGGAAGACAAATATGTACAAAAATATTAAAAAAAAAAATCAAGCAACGACAGTTGTTCTGAAATATCATGATTCTGTTACTATACCTTGGGTCTCATCAATGAAATAAAAAATCACAATTTCTATGCTTCGAAGGAAATGTTACTAATATTGGCCCCAATAACCCGCAACACAGAAGTTGATTGGCATAAATGCAGTTTAGAAGCAGCAAGAATTAAAAACATATTGTCAGAATAAGAAAAAACGTGTTATCGGAACATTAAATACGACTAAAAAATACTTTTGGCTAATGTGTGATGGTATTTGACATTTGATTTTAAGGATTCCAAAAATTAGAAAATTGGAAGAGATAAGATATATTAGCATTAATACTAATATGGGAGCAGATAGATATATTTTTCCAATAGTAAAATATTAACTTAGCCAAACATAATAGCGTTAATCAATTACATTTTTCCTTCTTAATTTTCCGATTTATTCCAATGAATCCAAATTGAAATTTTCTTTTTTTATTTTACTTATTGCTACTCTAGTGTATAGGGCATGTTTTCGTAAAAAAATATCGGAAATAAATTTAGCCGTTTTTGTGTAATAATTGATGTGGTTCTATTTTATTGACTGCAGCTGTGCATACATACATATATACTTACATACATACTTACATACATACATACATACATACATACATACATACATACATACATATATACCGTGCCAACATTTTCTATAGTACTTTAAACTGAAGCAACAATCGAATATGATAACATTTTCTTATCGAAGAAGAGTCACCGAAGATACACTAATTAGTGCATAATTTTGATGTTCGAAATACTACCATTTAGAAGTGTAAGAAAGTACATCAAGAAAGTATCGAAATATAATCGCTTTTGCATAATATATATATTTTTAATGCAGTTTGAATATTTCTAGTAAATGTTTGTAATTATAATTGAGATAAATTCTTACTTTATATTTAAACACAATGTAATAACTCACTACAACTTTAAACTAAATTAATAACTCATTATAACTTTAAATTAAATATCAAATATTTAAAAACAAAAATCACTATTTAAAAATTAAATTCTTTTTTATATTAACACATTTTTGTTCAACACTATAAACAATAATAATGATTAATTTAAAAGTTATACATTTACTGAGCAAAATTATGTCGTGCTTATTCTTTTTCTTTGCTCTGGAATATACACACTCTTCCAAGTCAAGTTCTTTAGATCAAAATTCGATTCTAATGTATTTTGTTGTTACAAATTTGTGTATTTTCTAAGTTTGAACATCGGAGAGTGTCAAAAAAGATACTTTTTACTGGATGGATGAAAAAAATTCTCTTCCAAATGCTGACAGGGATATTATATGATTAATACCCTATGGAAGATATCTTTCTGGAAGAAATTTACGCAATATCTTCTTTTTATTATTTGGACGAAAATCAAAGAAATATTTTTATAATATTGCATTTTTATCAGTTTAAATGAAATTAGGCAATAAACCACAAAAAATATATAAAATATTAAATATGTTTATTATTTTTATCCTCAAAATATTGCCCTATTTTTGGTAAAGTGATTATCACCTCTGCAACAAATTTTTAAATTTTAAATTTTATTTTTCAGTTACAGTTTTTCAGTTGTCGAAAAAGTTTTCAAAAATTTAAAAAATATTGAAGAAATTGATTTGCCTTTTAGCAAAAAATGAATATTTTATGTGAGCGTCTCAGTTTTCCTGCTTTATGATGTTAAGATTTACAAGATGTAAAAGATTTTTGTATTATATTATTTCAAGATTTATTGATAATTTTTCTATATATTTATTACATCTTCCAGAAGATTATCTGGCGGTATATTCTTTTTTCCACCTAGATGATTATATAGCAATATTACCTATTTTTCTTTCAGGCGTATTGAATTCTTATTGTTTAGATTCACATATTTCTAATTGTTTAGATTCAGAATCTCTCCTGATGGGAGAAACTTCTGCAATAAAATTTTTCTTCTAAGCAATACGAATTCGAATCACTTTCGTATTATTTTCCTTGTAGGGTACTAACCAATTCCATATACCTCATACGCCTCATCTAATGCAAGTGAGTTAAATAATAAAATTTAGCTTTTGAATTATTTTAAATTAATTACCATTTATTTCAGTTTTTATGTTGTTGTATGTACTTGTGTTTATTTTTCTTGTTGTTTTTTAATCAATACATTTTTTTAAATATACTTAAATTTAAAATTAAATTTAATTATAACACCCATACTTAGTTACAGCAGTAAGTATGTGTGTGAGATTTATTTTTAGACATTTCATTATTTTAATTATATTTATTTGATTCTTATTTATTTTATATTTCTTTTTTAATTCAATTATACTAATTCATTTATATTCATTATTACATATTATTATTTCTATTATTCATTTTTTTTCCTTATTCAACATTTATTTACTATAAATTTTTTATATTTTCAAATATTTTTCTTTTGCTTGGACATTTCATAATTATTCTCATGGGAATAAAAGTAAAAATAATAAAAAAAAAATCAAAAAAACCAACATAAAAATTGGCTAAAAATTAATACAAAACTTTGTTTTATTTATAATAAATTTTGTTACTAAATTCATTTTTAATATTATTTTATTTTAAGCAAAAATTTTGTTTTATTTGTTATATTTATTTTATTATTTTCTTTCTGTGTCTAAACAACATTGATATAGTAAAAAAATTCGTTTCATTGTTTTAGTTTCTTTTTATTTGTTTTAATTTAATCTTATTGAAAGATTTTTTCTAATAGATAGTTTGTAATTATTTCCAAGAACACAAAAATTAAAAAAAAAAGTTTGAGGATTATAAATGTTTAAAGATAAATCTTTGAAAAATAATTAACTTAAAAAGAAATAAACTTTATTTTATAAAGATACATTTGTCTATTAAGTAAATTGACTTTAAATATTTATCACAGAATTAAAACTAATAAAAGAAAAATTATGAATAAATAAATAAAAACTAGAATTTATGCAAAATATTTATTTGCAAAAGCAAAAAAAAAAAAAGAAAAATAATTTAAAAAATTTGCAAAATTTATTATCTAAAACTTAAAGTTTTATAAAGTTTCAAAAAATACCTTCTATCTATATATATAATTTCCTAAGCATTTTTTCTCTTTCCAGAGCTTTCTCAAGCTCCAAGATGACATAAAAAGTTAAAATTATAAAACTATTCATCTTACAAATCCTAATGGAGCCAGATTTTGAAATGTCTATCAGGAAACGGAGAAACGCGGACTTACATATAATTTCCTAAGCATGTTTTCTCTTTCCGCAGCTTTCTGAAGCTCCAAGAAGATCTAAAAAAAATATAATTTAGCTTACTTATAAAACTATTCATCCTAAAAATCATAAGGGATTTAGATCTTGAAATTTTTATCAGGGAGCGGACATACCCAGATTTATGTATAATTTCCTAAACATACTTTCTCTTTTGAGAGCTTTCTGGAGCTCCACGACGACGTAAAAACTTATAAAAATGTTCGCCGTCCAAATCCTAACGGCGTCAGATTTTGAGATTTCTATTAGAACACTCTAGGCCACAAGTTCGATTTTTTTTTTTGACAAAAGTCCAATTTAGGTGTAAGGAGAAAATGTGTGCAGATTTATAATCTAGAGACAAGATTTTATGCCAATGAATTTTTATATTAATGCAGCTTGCCGTTTCTTAGTAGTAGGAGATCAAATTAAAAATACAAAATAATTTCTAAATTTTTTTATTTTTTATAAATAGTAAATATTAATCATAAATATATAAAAATGTATTCGAAAATGATTCCAGACAAAAGAGTTAAAAATAGGTATCTAACTAAAATAAAAAATCGTGACATTATGAGGCGATTTCATATAAAAAATTATTTTTTTTTTGCCAAAAATGTCAATCATGAATTTTCAAAACCTATTGCCAAGGAATGTTTTCATAGTAACAATACTGCTGGACTCCCTAAAAACTTTTCTATCTAAGGTTTTGCGATCCTCAAACCTCATTCATATAAACAATTGTGCAAACATTTGTTGTATAAAATTAAAAAAAAAAAAAAAAAAAAAAAATGGATTGCTATGTTAATTTCTGTTGATCTCAGATCAAAAAAGGAAAAACAAAATGGCGACAATAATTTGTTGTTTTTATATATTAATATATACTCTATTTTTTAAAATGTAAAATACTATCTTTTACATAAAATGTTAAAAATAAAAAATGGCAAATCCAATATGGCGTTAAACTGTAAAGAACTTTTTATTAAAATAAAAATATCTTAAAATTGTATAAAACAATTCATACACTTGAACTTTAAAACCTTAAATAAAAATCTTGTTATAAATTACACTTATTGACCGCTTTATTCGATTTCGTTAAATTAACTTTATATTAATTTTTGTGTTTGTGCCTTAAAATGATTTTCGAAATTTTCAGAAATGGACCTAATATCGAGCCTATGGCCATTAATGGACCAATCCTTATGAAATTGGATTCTATTTTTTCTGCTTATATTAAACTTATTTGTATCAAATATTATCTTCACACTGTCATTTATATGCGATTTAAAGTGATTTTCGAAAGTGGGTCTTATATGGGGATATGCCTAATGGATGACTGATCTTCCTGAAATTTGGCACTCCCATTCACTCTGATATAAAACTTATTCGTACCGACTTTTATTGAAATAGTTATATAAATAAGGGATTTGAAATTGGAATATTTATGTGTATAAAATTCAAATATTCAAATATCCTTTCTTGAGATATCAAATTTTCAATTTTAAAACCGTTTTTAATTTTGATCCAGCTCACGGAAGGATAATGGCAGGACGAAAATTTTGAGAAATGGTATCTTAGAATCAAGTAAATTTTCATTTGAGCTAGGAACATCGATACTTTACATTTTGGAGCTTATCCCGGTGTGCTTCGCTACCCCTATTGATGCAATAACCAAAATTTATTTTGTAAGGGGATTATATTTTCCCAGGACCAAAACGCCCTATTTCCATCTCAGCTACTAAACTTAATAATAGAGTTAATTCCACAACATATTAAAAATTTCACTCTCCAGACGAAAAAGTTTGAAGATGAAGTATTAGAGATTTTACTCAAGAAAGACTCGTACCAAATATACAAGATGTTTCCAGAATCATTGAGAAGAGATCAAGCAACAATTTCCAGATGTCTGAAAGTACATAGATTCATCCGAAAGCACGGAAATAGGGTGCCACACGAACTAAGTCTAAGACACGTTGAAAGGAGATTTGCATGTCCAAAATGCAGCTTTAGCGCCACAAAACGAAGTGGTTTCAGCATGGATCTATCATGATAATTTAAAGTGCAAAAAATTGTATATAAAGCCCGGACAACGAGGAAAATTGACACCAAAGTCGAATATCCCTTCCGCCGTGGTTATTCTCTGTATTTAGTGGAATCAGAAGAGTATTATATCTAATAAGTTGTTAAATAGTGCTCCGCCTCATATTGCGCAACCAGTTAAATCTTAAATCTTTGAGAAGTTTTTCCCTACCTTCTGTATAGCCCAGACATTGCCCCCTCTGACCATTATTTGTTTCCTTCGTATCGGTACGCCCTAACTGGAATACGTTTCTCTGCCAATTATCGCTAAATAATATTTAAAATTACAGTATGTATTTTGAAAAATAAATTTACATAGTCACTGACACGACATATTTGAAATTTTATAAAATTTGAACTCCTGCAGCAAAGGGAAAAAATTTGGAATTCAGAAATTTCATTATGATGTTTTTAAAATTAATATATTTTCAGAATAATTTGTAAGAAGACCTCAAGGATTTTCAAGAATTAAATATTTGAAAGACATTTTTTACATTATAAAACCCCGAAGATTAAAAACAAAAAATTTTGCTAGAATTTCTAAATAATATTCTATCATTTTAAAATAATTCACAAAAAAATATATATATATTTTGAAATTTCAAAGTCCTTTAAATAGGATATTCGAATATGAAATAAAAAATTTAGTACGCAGTAATATCATAAAATGTCTCTACTTTGATTTGTATATGGTTTGGTTCCTGTGTGAAAAATGCTGTTGTACGGTGTAATTACTTTACTTTTTAGAATAATTAAAGACTAGAAATATCTGGCTAAAACTAAAACGATGAAAAAAGGCATTTTGTCTATGTGTGGACTAAATAAATTAATTAGTTGGAAAAAATTAATCCTAACATATTTTTTTGTGCATTTTTGTTTTTGGGCTGTATATAAGACATATCGTCGGTACGCTAACAAAGAGTCCTGTGTGTAATTTTTAGATTTTTTTTATAATCGCATCCTATATCATTATTAGCCTACGTGCACCCACCAAAGCATTTTCCTTTATCTCAAAGGGTTTTGAAGTTACAAAAGCTCATATGTGAATATTTTTTTTGCTTCACATGGGACTTTTTTAAGAATAAAAAACAAAAATAAAGTAAATCTTTCTTATACTTATATATATATATATATATATATATATATATATACATATACATATGCTGTTAAAAGATAATCACATGTACGCTAAGCAATTTATTCGTCGTTAAATGTCATAAAAAAAGTTTTTTGCATATATCTCGTTTATTATGCATACGTGTTTTAAGAGTGTTATCACAATTTTTCTGAAGTACATTTTTATGCATAATCAGTTTTGGAGTTATAGCACATTTAATGATCGATGTAGTGTTTTTTAGTATCTGCTATATTTCAGGACAATATAGTAAAATTGTAAGTATAATTGTATCAGCAATCTTCTAGAGATATGTACTTAGCTTCTATTATACAAATTGTCGAGAATGCTCGCTCTGGTCCATGTTAGTGTGTCCGCAAGTATAAATTTTTCAATGAGGCTGCAGGGTAAATTTACAGTCGTATATATATATGCTTATATATATATATATGATTTAATAGCTGTCCTGAGACAGCCTTAATTATATATTCCCATGTTTATGATTGCACACTGGTCAAAAATCCATTTTTTTTTTTTTTTTTGGCAGAAATTCCAAAATAATAATGTAGGAAATTGTAAAAAGTGAATGCATTTTATAATGATAAATATATTTCCAAACATAATTTAACAACATTGACAGTCTGACAAGTCATTGAAGTTGGTTTAATATTATTTTTTACATTTTTATTAATATGGTGCTAGAAGCACAAAAATTGTGTTTCAATATCAGAAAAATGTATAATTTGCAGGCTAGAAAATGTACTTTAAGGCTTTTGTTTTAAATTTTCGCGGTTTATGGGTTGTTTACTGAGGTAACCTATAATTTTGAAAGTCGAAAAGCTATGTATGAAAGTGTTCGCCAAAGTGTTTACGAGGGCGGATCAATAGGTGCACGAATTTTCGAACTTCCCTCGTAGTTATTTGAAATGCAACACTATTCCCATCAAGTACCACCTGTTAATAGACTACTGTAAAATTTTGAGTAAGTGTCGTCATTTTCTTTGCGTTTAACAGCTGTTCAAAACATACAACCTCGTGTATTTTCCTAAAAATGGAAAAAAAAAATTAATTTCGAGTGCTTATTAAACATTATTTTTTGCGAAAAAAAACCGTCAATCAAACCAAGGAAAAGTTCGATAAATACTATGAGGACTCTGCACCATCGATTTCAATCGTAAAAAAGTGGTGGTCGCACAAGTACAAATGACGCTGAACGTTCTGGTAGGCCAATTGACCTACCGAAAATGTCGAAAAAATCCGCGATATGAAGTTGGCCGACCGAAGAGTAAAAGTGCGTGAGATTGTTGATGCCATATGTATGTCATATGGTTTAACAAAGTTGTCTGCAAGATGGGTGCCGCGTTTGCTCTGAATTGACCATAAACGTAAACGTGTGACAACTTTAAAGGATTGTTTGGAGTTGTTTAACCGCAATCCGAATGAGTTTTTGCGGCGTTTTGGCCAAGAAAAAAGTTCTTTTTCATCAAGATAATGCACGGGTGCGCACGTGTGCAGTCTCAGTGGCAAAACTTTATGAATTGGGCTACGAATTGGTAACTCATCATATTCTTCTGATTTAGCCCCTAGTGATTACTTCCTATTTCCAAACCTAAAGAAATGGTTCGGTGGAAAGAGATTCAGCTCCAACGATGAAATTATTGACCAAACAAATGCCTATTTTAAGGACATCGAAAAATGCTATTTTTTACGCTCAAAATTTGGCAGTAGTCTATTAAGAAGTGGTACTTGATGGGAATAGTGTTGCATTTCATATAACTATGAGGGAAGCTCGAAAAATCACGGACTTATTGATCCGCCCTCGTATTTTATGCAACAACTTTGATAGCGATAGCATTTTTCGACACTCTCTTGCAGTCTTCAACTTTCTTTCAGTTACATTTTGGTAAATCTGAGCGGAAATATCTTGATTTTCGCAAATAAGTTTGAGAAAGTATTATATTCTAATCTATTTTCATTAATCAATAAAAATCTAAAAGCTTACAAAATAGTAATAATAAAACCAAAAGCAAACAAGTAAATATTATATTTAAAAAGTATACTGCAGTAAAATTATATATTATAGAGATTTAAGCAAAAATACCTCAAATCGGTTTTAATAAATACTATTTGCAATTTTAGATGAAATGACTTCGATACAACCTTAAAAAGGCACTAACAATGTTTTTTCAATTTATGCCAGAAAAAGTCAAATTTTGACCAGTGTGAATTGATGTGAGAGTTAAAGTAACATTTGAAATTAAATTTTGGACCGAAATTTGGTTGATTGTATTTAGTTGCTATATAACTTAATTGTTTTTTTTTTTTTGTCGATATTACTATAAAAATCGTAAAGAAAATGTTGGAAAAAATGTTAGTTGGAAAAGAGTTACAATAATGAAAATTTAATTAATAAATCTAATATTTAATTGTCATTATCAAAAATTAATTGACGAAAATAATTTTCCATGTCTATAAAAGCTAATTTATAATAATGTTCAAATTAATATTGCTAGAGTAATTAATATAGTTAGATAAACTCACTAAATTGTCGTTTATACCAAAACAAAAACTAGTTAGTTTTTGAAAAACTAAAATTCAAAAACTAAATCGTTTATATACCTTGTTTTCGCTCCATGTGGTTTTTGTTGATATTTCATTTTGTAGGAAATTTTTATTTAAATACATTTTGATATATCGTTAATATTAAAAAAAAAAATTTAACAATATTTTAGGAATAATGTATGAACAATATTTATAAGCCAAATAAAATTAATCGCGAAAATCAAAAATATTATTTTTTTTCATAATATATGAAAGCTCGCTGTTCTGAAATCAGTTGAACAGGCTGTGTCATAAGTAAATGTTTTGGTTAATTTTTATTTGGTTTTCTACAAAAACTAGACGAAAATGTTTTCTGATTTGCATTGAAAAACTAAAGAAATTTATGTAGTTTTTCAATCAAACCAAAAACTACTGGTTTTTGTTTGGTGTAAATGGCATATAATTTATTTTAAACAGCTTAGGTGAGGCAACTGAATTTAGTACTTAACATTGGATTTTACAATCATAAATTTATTATATGATATTGAAGAATTCGCTTAGGTGATGCAATTATTAAATTTGGTATATTCAAGCGAATATTAGTTAATTTTTTTTTTTTTTTTGACATTTCAATAAAAATAATTATACATACATTTTAATTAAATTATAAACTATGCAAAAAGCTTATAAAAATAAATATTGGAAATTTGTTCTTAACTATACATATGTATAAATTTAATTTAAATATCGCATAGCGCCAAGCGGGCTATTGATTAATATCCTGCAATGAAACATACCATTTTCAAAAGTTATCCCAAGCAAATGATATTTCGAATAAGAATCACAATTCTGTATAATATTCCTTCATATTCATAAATTGTTTAGCGTAAATATTAACTTTTGTTATATTTAGATCCATCTATTATTATGGTCTTGCACAAATTCTATATGCTAATACATTATCTCAAGAAGGATAAAGGTTAAAACTTCTACATACAAGTGCGTAACATAACATGAATTATATAAGATTTTTTCAATACGTCGAAGTCAATTTTTATTAAAGTATTAGCAAAGTTTTTGGTAGATTTTGTTTCATTATTTTATATCAATTCCAATATCACTTCTGGGCCAAAGGAAACATTTATTGATGCATGCGTGATTTTGTTATCCGTTCTCTATTAGAACCATTTTTAAATGTACATTTTTATTAAAAAAATTAAAGAAATATTTATAACAACAAAAAAAAACATTTTTTTTTATTTGATCCCGCTAATATTTTTTTTGTATAATTTACAGAATATTACTTTTGTCACAACCGAATTCCCCTTTTAAGTTCAGTTGTGACTACCGTAATATTCAGCAGTTGCAATCGAATTATGAAATAGTACGTGGAACCAACTAAATTCGGTTGCCACAACAAAACTGTTTTCTCTGTGTATACTTATAAATATTCGTTATATGTGTCCTTGTTTAAATCATATCTAAAGCAGGTACCTTGAAATTAATATATAAAATTGATAAATAAATATTTAGCTAAAATATTTATTATAGTTAAAGCAAAAAATAAACTTAACAAATTAAACTATTTTAAATAATTAAATAAAATTTCACTAATATTTTACTATTTATATGTACGTATTTATGAATTTGTATCATTTTGTTAATAAAAAGCTAAGCTTTAAATATTTATCTTCTTTTATTTTTCTCCAACAGTTTTTAATTTCTTTTCTTCACTATTCAATTGTTTGTAAAAATTTTGTTAAACATAAAAAGGCAACAATTATACGAAATAAATTAGCAAACCCAAATAATAACTAAAACCAACTTCAAAAGCAAAGGAAACAGAAATTAGAAATGTTTCAAAAATGAGTTGACCATAAAACCTAAAGTGATTATAATTAAAAGATGATGTATCAGCAGTGTAACCGTATGACTGGCAAAATTAACAAGCGTTTGGAAAATTTTCACTGAACTCCAATCACTTAAGCCGGCTAAATTACGTGAGGCGGCATGCATCAAATACGTTGTGTTGGACTTTAGATTTGAAATCACAAAACGACGACCATCTGAAATGAATTGGAAGGAGAGGAAAAAAAGAGAAGAGGTATTTAGAGATAAGAAATTATTAGTAGGTATAAAAAAATATTTTAATTAGTGAGTAATAAAAAATATAAATATGGAGCCTATAAAAAGGCGTTTGGTGAAATAAATTTTATTCTTGGACTTTTTGTGTAAAGAAAAATGTGAAAAATTTTATAAATATAATGTTGCTAAATAAACTTTAAATGATCTAACTTTCTTTATCCTCTATCTTTGCTCTTAATTCTGCCATAATTGCTTGGCCACAAATCTGTTCTAATACTAAAACCATTTCGTTTTCAATTTCCACATATACACATACACACACTAAACCCCTCTGTCAACAGCATATTTCTTAATATTTTACACAAACACATGTATTCTCTTTTACTTTTTTCACTTAATATTTTGTTTTTCTATTTTCATTTTCAATTCACTCACACAGACACACATTTATATTTACCTCTGTGAAATAGAAAATCTTTTCGCTTAGCATAACTCCAATTACCGGCACTATATTTGAATTCCTGTTCGCTCATATACTCAACACGATAGCCCAACGTATGCATGTTGTCGTCAACATTTGACGATTTCACCGAACGTATATCCAAATCAAAACCATCCGTAAATACGCGTCTTACTTGAAAATACGAGATTCCTGCTGGTTTCTGGCCCTTCTTCAATTTGATAATACGCTCCAACATGCCCAATGGATTTGCCACTTTACACTTGTAATCACCTAGATGTGAAGAATTCAATACGTGTATTTGTAGAGTTGAACCGTAATCGGCATAAAATAAACGATAGTTTTTTCCTGTTATTGCACGACTATTATGTAGCCAAGTAAACGATGGTGGCGGTTCACCCATAGCATCGCAAGAAATGTTGACACTTCCACCAATGTACGCGTACTGAGTCAATGACGTATCATTGTTAAACCAATGAGGCTTATCTGGAATAAGAAATAAAATAGCAAAAATGAGAGTAAGAAAAATAGTTTTTATTTTCTTTTTCTTTTTTAATAGAAAAAACATAAAACACAATATGCGAATATTGAAGTGTACGTTTGATAAAAAAAAAGTTAAAGTTGTAATGGGTTTTTTAATGTTTTTGTTGCTTTAGGAAAAATGAGTAAGGAATAAGTGCAATTTACGTTTTCTCTTCTGATAGTTTACATTTGTTTTGTTACTAAACAACTAAATAGACTTCATATTAATTTAAACCATTTGTTATTTAAAATTATTTAGGATTCATTCCATTTATTAATTCCATAGTCTAGGAAAATAAGACAAATAAATAATTTAATTTCGAAACCGATAATCATATGTACGCCATGCGAATTATTCCCGGTTAAGGGCTACAAAAAACAGTTTTTTTATGTATCTATATCTCGTTTGCTATTTACGAGTATCGTACGTATTTTTGTGTCATTATTACATTTTTAGATTGCAAAATCTTTCGCATTTTAAATGAATTTTAAATTCGATTTGATGTTAATCCCCACTATATTTCTGCACGACATTATGATATTATAGGGATAATTATATCATCCATTAGCTATAGATTAGAATTTTATAGTTGGAACAAAAGGTAGAATTTTCAACTTTTCAACTTTTTTCAATTTTTAAATAATCGATTTTTCGAATTTTCGACTTTTTCAATTTTTAATTAGTCGATTTTTCGACTTTTTTTCAGTTTTGGAATAGTTTTCGACTTTTTCCTACTTTTCGATTTTATACCATATTTTAGAGATTTTTCGAAAATATTTTTGACTATTTTTTGTTATTTATCTAAAAAAAAAAACTTAAAAAATATAAAATATATCGATGGCTTAATATAAAAACGGCCTAACTCGATTTTTTGTAATTTTACAGGGAAAGGAAAAAACTTAATAAAATCCGTAAAATTTTTGATGCAAAAGAAGTTTTAATGCAATTTTTAATAAAAAGAGGCAACACATTTCATTTCTCATTAAATTTATATATTTTTTTATTTTAATGAAGTTATCTAAGATAGGCCCTTTTTTCATTGATGTTTTTGAAAAAAATTAAGTTAGGGCTTTTTTAAACAGAGTTGAAAATGAGACATATTTTTATAGAAATTTAGGTTTTAATAATAAAAGGAATTAATTCATGAAATTAAGAAGTTTAAATCAGAAGTTAACTGTAAAATATTAGTTCTTATAAGGCAAGTTATCATAAAAAAGATGGCAATCTGTAATAGCAATTCGTAATCGTCAGTTATGTCTGTTTTGAAATATATTGATACTGATAGGTCATACGCCAAGGCTCGTAGCATATTTACAGTCACCAATACTTCTGCCTAAAATTTTAAATAGAGGTTTGAGTACATACATTTCTAGAACTTTTATATTAAGCAATATTTTTACCAGAACGAATCGAAGAGTATCGTTTAGGCATGTTTTCAAAATTTAGAAAATAGTTGTAGTGCAAATGGTGAGCTTGTAGGGGTGCTGAAACTTTTCGTGCCTCCTTTATTAATTGCACAAATTGCGACAGCAAATTTATTTCCTTATTTTTAATTTATCTTTCTATAAGTGAATGGCTTGAATCACATTCCATTTGTGTATGTCCACTTATTAAAAATTTTTGTTCAATCGTTATTTGTGTTTCCATAGTAAAAGCCAACAATGCATTAGACAGTATGACATTGGGATTTTGGTAGAAACAGCCATCTGATTAAATAATTACGTGATGGATTTCTGGCGATTGAGTTTCGATCTTCCTCATGTGTTTAATAATACATGTCGCAAAAACGGTAGATACTAGACATCCATCTATTTCGTCCCAAACATAATTGTCTGATTCGTGTGTTAAAATATTGTATATTGTAAAATTATGTAGTTGTAGCTTTATTTTATAATATGCAGCACTCGCCTTTAGTTGAGGAATTAATTTTACCGCTTGCACATCCATATATATAACTGCACATTTCTTCTCTATGTTTTTTATAATCTTCATCTGACAAATTAGTAACTTTATGTGATACGCAAATATCGCATTGATCTTTCCTAGGTTTAAATATGAAATAGTTCAATTCCTTTAATAATTGTGGAAAAATTGGATAGGATAATTTTATGTTTCCATTTTCTTTTTTTTGAATCACACTCTGTGACATAAAGCTGGTAAATTTCCTGATAGTTAAAATTTAATTTGAAATGTTCATACGAATATTTTTCTTTCCTTTTAGAAACTTTTTCATTTCGAATATTTTTATTTAGAAAAATTTTCGTTTCGAATATTTTTTAGGAAGAATTTTCGTTTCGAATAATTTTTTATAAAAGATTATTAATTAGAAAAATATTACTAATTAGAAAAGATTATTATGTAATAATTTATCTTTAGAAAAATTTTCGTTTGGAATATTTTTTCTTTAGAAAAATTTTCGTTTCGAATATTTTTTCTTTAGAAAAATTTTCGTTTCGAATATTTTTTCCTTTAGAAAAATTTTCGTTTCTAAATCTAAAATCCGTTTCAAAATATAATTTTTTACTGTCCCTTCGGCAATAATGGGACTCCATTTTTGGCAACTCATCTAAAAATTTTTGTACACAACTACACAACTACAGCTGTGCTGACAGATTTTACTTGTATTGTTGTGTCATGGTGAAAACTAATGAAATAAAACAAAAAAACGAGTTAGGGCTTTTACTTTCAAAAATTCTTTGACTTGACTTAGGGCTTTTTTGAAATCATTATAAATCAGTTATTTGCAATTATATCTCCCTGAAATTTTGAGGCAAGGTGCATCGGACATTTGCCTACCAGAATACACAAAAAACGCTATTTAAAAAAAAATTTAGTTACGCCTTTTATATATTAAGCCATCGATATACAACGCAATCAAATATATTGATTAATTAGCAGACAAACTATTAAAAAAAGTGCTGGTTACACACAAAAATATGTATTTACTGTACTATTTCCAATAGTTAGATGATATAGTTTAAGTAAAAACTGAACAAACTATTCTTTTTAAATAAAGTAAATTTTTTCGACTATTTTCGACATTCTCCAACTTTCCGACTATTTTCGATTTTTCGGCTATTTTCGAGTTTTTCCGACTATTTTCGATTTTGTTCCGATTTTCTTCGATTTCATACGATATTTTCGAGATTTTTCATCTATTTTGACTATTTTTCCTTATTTGTCTTAAGAAAACTTTAAAAGATTATGAAATGTATACAACACAATCAAATATGTTGATTAAATAACAGACAGTGTATGAATGAAAGTGCTGGTTATACACAAAAATATGTTTTTGATATACTATTTACAACAGTTAGATGATGTAGTTGAAATAAAATCTGCTAAGTAACTATTTTAAATAAAGTAAATTTTTTCTATTTTTTCCGACTATTTTCGACTTTTTTCGAATATTTATTTATTTATTTTCTAATTACAATACAATTACAAATTATATTCTAATCCTAACGAGTGAGGGTAACGAAGACCATGTGCTCGTTGTAGTGAAATCAAACCAGAGTCTCTGGTGGGAAACGAACCCACAATCCCCAGACTGACAATTTAGCTCACTATCAACTAGGCCCTTTTCACCCCTTTTTCTGAATATTTTTGACTTTTTCCGACTTTTCGACTTTTTTTTAATTTTTTATTTTGTTTGTAACTTCTACAACAAAACTTTCGTTTTAAAAGGTAGAAATCCCATGATGTTATTATTTACAAGGAAATATGGACACATTTAACACAAGAAACATTTAAGCAAAGAAACATTAAATATTAAAAAACATAAGTAATTAATTATACGAATTTTCTATTTAAAGTAAAACAAATTTTGTTTTAAAGTAATGTAAAATTTTTGGGAATGTTAATAAAAGTTAAAAATATAAATTTATTATGAATAGTATTCGAATAATTTTCTCTTAAATTGTAATGCGTTGCTGTTGAATTTAAGTGATGGTGGATTATTGTTCCAAAGACTTATAGCGTTAGTGAAGAATTGTCACTCCGATATTAAAGTATAGTATTGAAATTAGATAAGATTTTTGTTTCTTTCAAGTGTACTAAATCTCAGTCGATTAAACAGTTGGTATGACTCACAAATTGTTATAATTTTATGAAGAAATGTTAGGACTCATATCTTCAGCAAGTTCTCAATCTTCACCCCATATATTTTCTTGGAGTAAGGCGTGATACTTTGGTAAATACCATTTGCGTCATTTTTTCGCAGTCCAAAAATGTACCTTGAGATATTGTTGTGGGTAGAATTTAGCTTTAATTTACTGATGGTATCACAACTTGCAAAAACTTCACAGCCATAGGTTAATATCGCTATTAAATACGTTTTTTCAATTAACAAATTTATTTTGATTGATGTACAGTACTAAGTGGACCAAATAATTTTTAGCATCGAGTAAGTTTTACCACAAGCTTGTAGTACATGTTCTGATCAGGTTTACAATTTCAATTCGCTGATTATTGATGCGTATGTTAAATGAGTCAATATTTTTCTGTGATCTTTTGCGTATTGCTAAACTTTTAGTTTTTGTGGGATTTAAGCTTAGCCCGTTTGTATTTGCCCATATCGAAACTCTTTCTAAGTCCTCATTTAATTTTGCTACGCATTCTTCAAAGTTCTTATTTTTGTTACTAATATATAGCTGGACATCATCAGCTTACATTCTAATGTTGAAAAAGAAGTCGTCCAAGAATGGATCCCTGTGGTACACCCGTAATAAGTGGAAGAAAAAGTGATGTTGTTGAGGCATTGACTTTAACACGTTATGTTGAAAATCAAGATATGAAGCAATTAGTTTACAGGAAGTGAAGGAGAAATGTATACATTTTTCAAGTTTTTGAATCAATATCGTATGATTTCAAGTATCAAAGGCTTTTGAATGATCTAGTAACATCAGCAACACAACACATCCATTATCAACTTTATGTCTAATATCCTCGGCCACATCAGTTAACGCAGTAATGCTACTTTGTTTCGCTCGGAAACCAGATTGCTTATCAGTTAAAAGATTATAATTATATAAATACTGAGTTATTTGTTTGTGTATAAGTTTTTCAAATACTTTTGACAGATTTGGTAGTATAGCTATGAGCCGATAGCCCATTTGGTATTGAAAGTATTTTAGCTTGCTTCCATCTTAGTGGATAAGCGCATATCATAATAATTTTGTTAAAAATAAACGTGATTAATGGTAGAAGTGATGGTAGAAGAATTTTGAAGAAAGTCGGATGAATGTCATCAACACCAATGGCGTTAGATTTTATGGACAGACAGCTTTTGAGAACATCCAATTGACTTAAGCACTCAAAGTTGAACATACACGATGATTGGTATAATATGTGTGGTCAGCTTGAATTATTGGAAAACTTAAGAAACTTCTATTTAATTTATTTGGATCTGCTATACCGTTATTACACTGCTGCTGTTTTTTTATTTCCTATACCAATTTCTTTAATAGTTTTCTTTGCGTGTGTTCTTTGCGTCGACTATTTTCGACTTTTTCCGACTATTTACGACCTTTCCACTATTTTCAACTATTTTTGACTTTTTTCGACTTTTTTCAACTATATGGAAGAAAACAGATTTCTTGACAATTTTCTAACCAAAAAGTCGACTACTCGATTTGTCTATTTGATGAACCCTACTATGGATGTGTACTCGTCTTTTATTATACAAATGTTCGAAAAATCATGAGAAATCCTGGTCCATGTTAGAGTGCTCAGTAATATATATATTTTTTAAATTTTTAAGAGGTTCGACAAATTTTTGTTTTCTTTCTACTATATTCTGTTTTTAAAGGGCAACCTTAGAGTAAAAGTAATATTTTACACACATATGTCTTCAGTATTTTTATAGTTTGAAATATACTTAAATAGTTAAATTGTTAAATAAACATGAGTTTGAGTTCCATTCATAAATCTTTTTCGAAACAGTGTAAATATTACCTCAACAACAATGATTTTATAAAAATTACATTTACTGAATTTTAATTTTACATCAATTGTTTTACATTCCATTATTGCAACTTGCAGTTGCAGACAAAAACAAAGTACAAATATGTAGTATAACGAGTTCTGTCTGTCATTCCATCAGTATGTTTCTATGGTTGTATTTCTTTCCGTATGTCTAGTTGCAAGTCCGTTCATCCATACGTTTAGATGTCTGTCTGGGTTGTCATATACTGAAAATTTTTAAAATTTGCATATATAGACTAACATGTTTTCTGTCATCACACATACACCCACTCACTTTTATTTTCCTTCATATTTCTTTTAAAAAAACCTAGAGTGTCTGTTTATATAGTATATGTGGTTTTTTTAATATATTTTTGTTTTCATTTCTATTTTTATAATTTCCTTTGTTGTAGAGTATTTTATTGTGTCACTAGGTTTATAAAGTTATTTTACTTTATATTTATTTTTTTTTATTGCATAGTGTGTTATAGTACTACTTTCCATGGTAGGAAGAACGCTCATTTATTATTTCTTTCAAAGAATAATTCAATGCTGCGAAATTAACTATAATTTTTAAAACGACTTTTATTAATTTTTTCTTAACTTTAAGTATTATGCAGGCGAAATAGTTTCAAAATAAAACAAGTAAGAAAGATATAGTCGGTCAAGCCCGACCATGTTATACCCTACACCATTGTGTATGTGCATTAAAATTCGTGAAGGAATCTTATATTAGACAAGTGGACAATTGTGGACCAATACCTTTACTAAGTGCAAAATAAAATAAGCAAATACAAGATATTACGTCAATACTAACATTTATATGAATTTATGTACCAAAAAGTGGGCTTATATGGGAGCTACGCTAAATTATGGAGCGATCCTCATAAAATTTGTCACTATGATTTCTACTTATATAAAATTTATTTGTGTCTAATATAAACCTGATACTAACATGTGTTTGAGATTTATGCACTTTAAAATGATTTACGGAAAAGGGTTTTATATGGGAGCTATGGTCAATTGTGGACCGATTTTCATGAAATTTAGCACAACGATTGATACTTATACAAAACTTCCTTCCACCAAAGTTCATTAAAATATTGATAATGAATATTTATGATCGTTAAACCCCTATTCTGGAAGGACATTTTTATGGGGGATAGGTGAAATAATGGACCGATCAACACCAATTTCAATAGGATTCGTCCTTTTGTCATGAAAGTCCTATGTGCCAAATTTCATTGAATTATGTTCAAAATTGCGACCTGTACTTTGTGCAAATGTTTACATGGACAGCGAGCCAACCAGCGAGGCGTCCAGCCAGCCAGACGGACGGACGGATGGACATCGTTAGATCGACTCAAAAAGTGATTCTGAGTCGATTACAAACATCAGCAGAAACGCATAATATGGAAAATAAAATTTTTTCATGAATTAGAAAAAACAAATTATTCGAATTTAATTGAAAAAAAAAAAAAAAAAAATATTGTGTGTAGCAGTATATCGCTGTTATAAAAAATTCTTTTGAATAAAATAAAGATGTGCGAATGTTTATGATATTTGTGTGAGTGTTTTTGAGTTATGTTAAGGTTTTTTGTGAGTCGATGGAAATTTATTTGTGCGTAATATCAAGTCTTGAATTATATAATTACACTTGATATGTTATATACAGACATATATATTTAAATATATTTTTTATACTTGTAAGCAGTGTTGCCGTTTTGATTATTTTTAACCAAAATTAGTTATTTTATTTTCCAAGGTGGAGATGATGAATTTTTTTCCATTTTGGTTATTTTTTTGTTGAATCAAAATTTTATTTTTATTAGTTTTAAAAATGCTATTTACTCTGTCAATCTTGCCAACAATAAAAACGATTGAAAACTAAAGGTTCCTATAACTTCTTATTCCAATTTTAACTGACAATGAAGAATAAATAGAAAATATAAAAATTTCCTAATGTTTAACCAAATAGTGAAATGGATTGAGAGATTTTTGTGAAAAAATTCTAACAATGTAACAAACAACCTAAATACTTGTAATTATGAAATAAATTACTATTAAAAAAGAAATGTATATTCAGTGAAGATCGACTATATGATATCCTACCCTATTGTATATGTGACTGAAAGTAATATATACTTGAGAGAGAGCATTATATGGGTAGCACCCATTAGGTACTTTTAACTGATTTTCAGGAGAAGCTACAATTAATTTTAAAGCGATCCTTTTGAAACTATATGTCATATTAATGTGTATACACATACACATTTTTTTCGGAATGTTTTAAGATTAAAAGTGTTTTATATGCTCAGAATTCAGTAGAAATACGCTTATATGTATTTAAGATAATTAAGCTTCAAAATATTTCTCCAAAGCAACATTTATTTGGGGACTAGATGAAATAATGAACCAATTTCAAACAACTAAGAAGATTCAGGTTTGATTGGGGGCTTTTCAACATCGAGCTTTGAATAAAAAATTTACATTCTTTAGTTGTTAAAACTGTGCAGATAATAAGGGTACTCACATAAATGCTTAGGTTTCTCATTTTTGCAAATTTGCGCGACATGTTTCAACAAAGTCTTCTTCAAATATCGTGTAAGGTTAAGTAAATTATTGAAAACATTTTGTTGAAAGCAATGATGATGATTTTATTATAATTAACGTAACTATAATTTTTTATATCGCTTTTATTAATAATTTTTAAATATAAACAAAAACCAGCTGATTTATAAATACACAATTAAACAGCACAAGTCGTGCAAGCTTATAATTCTTGTGAAAATGATTTTCCATACAATTTTAGAGAGTTCATTTGCAAATGTGCGAACTTGCCCACATTACACAGTCTGCGAGGGTTTTGCACGTTTTCATGAGGACCCTTAATAAAATTTAAAGAGGCACCACATTATTTTACAATCCCGATATATTTTCAATTGGAACATAATTTTGCGCACAATTTTTAAATCAACTTATTAAAATTTAATATATGAGGGTTCAATTGATACTGAATCTTTTCGCCAAACCACATAATTAAATATATTTTACTCCTTAAATTTTGGAATTCATATTTGTTTGCAACGCAAAGAAAAAATCATCCAAAACCCACATTGAAGTATACCAACCGACTCAGAATCACTTTTTGAGTCGATATAACGATGTCCGTCCGTCCGTCTGGTTGGCTGGACAGCTGTCCATGTAAACCTTCCGCACAAAGTACAGGTCGCAGTTTTGAAGATAATTAAAAGCCCCCATACAAATGTCCCCTGGAATAAAGGTTTAATGATCATACATGCCTTAAATATAGAAATATTTTAATAAAATTCGGTATAAGAAAGTTTTGCATAAGTATCAATCTTTGTGACAAATTTCATAATTGACCATATCTGCCATATAAAACCTTCTTCCGAAAATCACTTAACGGGCATCAATCCCATACGAATGTTAGTATCAAGTTTATATTCGACACAAACAAATTTTATATGACTGGAAATAAGTTTTATATGAGTGAAAAATTTGATGAGGATCGCTCCATAATTTACCATAGCTCCCATATAAGCGCACTTTCGGGAATCACCCTAAAGTGCATAAATTCATATAAATTTTAGTGCTACCGTTATATTCTGTATTCGTGTATTTTATTTTACATTTAGTAAAATTTCGGTTCACAATTGTCCACATGTCTAATATAAGACCCCTCCACGAATGGTCGGGCTTGACCGACTATATCTTTCTTACTTATTTTTGCATTATTTTTCTGTGAATACAGAATTGTAATAATCAACATTATCGTCTATTACTGCTGTTTTGCAATTCTGAGTTTATTACAATCTGGTTTACTTTCGACATCATATCGTAAATTGTTGTTATTAAACTTTATATATATATATATATATATATATATATATATATATATATATATATATATATATATATATATATATATGCATATATTTTGATAAACATTGTTCAAAACATTTTCTCCTAAAGACTAACTAAACCTTCTGATTAGTACGAAAAATATTTAAAACCTGATTACGTATATTAAGATTACATTAATTTTTATATAATAACTTTGAATTTTTAAAATTTGTTTTTTTTTTCTAATTTGGATATTTTTTGCAAAATTTTGGTTAGAAAAAAATTCATACCGTGGCAACACTGCTTGTAAGTATAATGTATGAACATGTTTTTTAATGTAAATCGTTTTTGTAAATAATGAAATAGATATATCGGAAAATAATTGATTAAATAATCGTATACATATATATGTAAGTACGTATAAGTATGTATGCACGTAGGTATGTATGTATGTATGCACATATTTGTAATATTAAACGATAACATGGTCTTTACCGAATATATGATACTCTTCACCATTATATACAAGCATAAAAACTCGGGAAGGGGGCTTATATTACACCTGTGGGCAATTTTACTAAATGTAAAATAAAATATACAAATACAGAATAATGCGTTGATACTAACATCGAAATGATTTTATGCACTTTATGGCGATTCCTGGTAGTGGGTTTATATGAGAGCTATGGTAAATTATGGACCGATTCTCATAAAATATGGGAATGTTGTTTCTACTTACATAAAACTTATTTTTGTCGAATATTAACTTGATACAGACATTCGTATGGGATTTATTCACGTGTAAGGGATTTTTGGAAGAGGGTTTTATACAAGAGCTATGGTCAACTGTGGACTGATCTTCATAAAATTTGGTACAAAGAACGATACTTGTGCAGAATTTCTTTGCATTGAATTTCATTAAAATATTCTTATTTTTAAGGCATTTTTGAATGTTTAAACTCTATTCAGGGGTGACATTAGTATGGGGGCTAGGTGAAATAAAGGACCGATCACAACCAATTTCAATAGGAGTCGTCCTTGTATAATAGAGTTTCATGTGTCAAATTTCATTGAATTATCTTTAAAATTGCGATCTGTACAAGGTTTACATGGACAGCCAGCCGTCCAGCCAGACAGACGAACGGACATCGTTAGATCGATTTGAAAAGTGATTCTGAGTCGATTGGTATACTTTACGGTGCGTGTTGGATAATTTTTTCTACCTATGATGGTGTAGGGTATAAAAAACGTTAAAAGCATTTCAAATTTTTTTCTTTGTTCATTTGTTTAAATAAACAAAAAAGTAACTTATTTTAATTTAAACTTAATTATTATAAATATTGATTATATTAATTATAACAATGTTTCTTGCAAAGTTAAAATAATATGTATGTATTTATGTATGTATGTATGTATGTATTTTAATCAATTCCTTTTATATTTTTTATACTTATATACATATCAAGGAAAAAAAGGAACTGAAATAGAGCTAAAAAAGACATGATTTTAACATTGTGTTGTCACTGGAAATAAGTATTTAATGCTGAAAAACTACAGAAGCTACAGAATTTCGCTTTTTAACCCATGTTTGTCATTGGTATAAAGTTCTTCTTTCATGCTCCTTTTTTATTGCTTTTGAAGTACTTCTCTTAAAACTACATTTATAAATTTTTTTTAATAAAAATTGTGTCTTATTAAAAGATAATAAAAATAATTAAAAATTGTGAAATTTTAATTTTCTTAGAAATTATTAACATTTTTTCCCACTAAAAATATGTACATTTATTTTCACTTTTTTGGAAGTAATTATTAAGAACTTCCAAAAAAGTTCAAAATATGCACATAGTTTGAAGTAGTGAAAAAGTTATTTTCTGCTGAATATGTAGTATCGTTCATTGGGTTGTAAAAATATATTGTGTGAAATATTTGTGAAATCGGATATCTTCAACCCGTGCCACAAAGGACCTGAAGTTTTTATCTTGTGTTTATATGGGACAAATTAATGCTTTTTCACAGCTATTAAATACTTTCATTTGTAACTAAATATTAAAAATCCTAATCTACATATAATTATTTATCAAAAATCAGTTAAAAAATGTTTAAGTTATTACGATTTTCCCCAAACAAATTTTTATTTTTTTTTTTTATAAATGTTTCAATGAAATACTATTTTTAATTAAATTTAAACCATAATTATTGAAAAATATGTTTTTGTTTCACCAGGATAACCACTAGGATAACTTTATCGAGTACGGAAAGGGGGTTCCGTACTAGGTAAAAAATATTTTTTAAGATTGTTTCAAAACTCCAACTTCAAGCTTTTAAAAAGTTTGTTAAACAAATTCCAAAAAAGAAGTTGGAACAAAACTATGCAGTTTTATAGAGAACTCTAAGGGAAATAAAATTAAAAAAGAATTTGGTCAATACCTTGAATGACTAAGCGTAATTGCGATTTGAATTTTGCGAATTTCGGCAAAAATAAATTTTGTTGCGGTTTTTTAGTTATAAACTATTTTTTTTAACTGATATTTATATTAAACAGAATTATTACAGAATAAGATAAAACAGATCTCAAAAAATGCGTTTTTGTCAAAAGTCAGAAATTTAGAATATTTAAAGTTTTAAGGAATATATAATGAATTTTTAACTGGATTTCGATAAAATTTTATGGAAATATAACTAAAGGACCTCCATTTTATTAGAAAATATCATGGAGAATTATCGGATAATTACCTCATTCTGACAAGTAAATTTATATTATATCATCAATATTCCTCACAGAAATCGTTGCATTCCCATCCAGATAAATTGAATATTTTTTCGTGATGTTTTCTTTAAAAATTTGAAATATTTAAAATTTTAATCTTTAACCTTCTTATTTTGCTTCCTTTAACCTTCTGATTTTCTTAAAGAATTTAGAATATATTTTCTGATATATGGTTTATCTTATTGTTTAATAATTTTGTTTATTCTGAATATCAGTTCAAAAAAATTTCCAAAACTTTAAAAAATGCCTTTTTACCGAAATCCGAAATATTGAAATTGCAGGTACGGCTTACTCATACAAGGTATTGACCTAGTTCTTTTTTAGTTTTATTTTATGTAATGTTGTCTAAAACTAGCATAGCTTTATTTCTACTTGTTTGAAATTTGTTTAACAAAATTTTTTAAAGTTTGAAATTTTAGTTTTGAAACATTCTTAAAAAATTAAAATTTTTTAACCATGAATGGAAAGGGTTTGATTTATCCAGGAAAAACAAAAATGTAATTTTCAATAATTGTAGTTCAAATTTAATTAAAAATACCAATTCTTTTAAATACCAATTCATTTAAATAGTTCTCAAAAAATTAAAAATTTTTTTGTACACTCCTTATATAAGTGGGTTGAAACACATTAATGGTCTGAGGAATTCGTAATAAATATTTATTTAAATATTTTTTAACCGATTTTTTCTTTTTATGCCTTGTTTGATAAATAATTATATGTAGATTACAATTATTTAATATTTTCTTACAAAGCAAAATATTTAATAGATAATTTTTGCTAAAACTGTAAAAAAGCGATATTTTCCCATTTATAAACACATAATACAAACTTCAGGTCCAATGCGGCACGGATTAACGATATCCGATTTCACTAATATTTCACAAAATATTATTTTACAACCCTGTGGACGATTGTAGGGGGAGCTACGGTCAAAATTCAAAAGGCGGTAAATTTTGATGCAGTCTTATGCACATACATGCCCAAAAACAAAACAATTCTTGGAACTTTGGAATGTATTTATTATCAAGTAGGTTTCAGTGCGATGCTTGTAATTACGTAATACGAAAAATCAAAAGAAATTCTCAAATTATATGTTAAATATGTAAAGTGAACGAACTGAAAGGCTTGAACCCTTTATAACCCCAATTTGGTCTTTTGAAGGTTAACCCTAGCCTTTCTATTTTGCTTTTAGCCTCAAAATTTTCGCTTTAGCTTCTAGCTTTTTTTATATTTAAAATTGCCTTAAAAAGGGTAAAATGTTAGTATGTCAACAACGAAGAAAATGTTTTCTTTTTGCTATTACTGACTTCATTTCTACAGAATCATCTATTTAAGCATTTTTTATATTATTTATTTGCACAAAAATCGAGATTATTTCTAGTTAACAAAAATTTTCTAACGGACATCGTTAGATCGATTCAAAAAGTAATTCTGAGTCGATTGGTATACCTTAAGGTGGGTGTTAGATGATTTTTTCTGTGCGTTACAAACATCAGCAAAAACGCATAATACCCCAACCACCTATGATGGTGTAGGATATAATGACGAAACTATAGAGCTTCTGCATAGAACATTCGGCAGTGTAGATAAGAAAATTTCGCAAATATCCACCAGGGCTCTTGTTGAAAGACTCCAGGAAGAGTGCGTCATTTGTGTATATTAAGAAACAATAAGAAAGATCAGGAAAGAAACACTCTTATTGGAGCAAAATATTGAAAAATTATTGTCTTTCACTATGCACAGTGGGGTCAAACGCAAATTTTTTGGTAATAAATCTGAATCTCCTGAACTACTGGTCGGATCAAATTGAAATGTATGGAAGAGTTGTAGAGGAGGACCTAAGCTTTCAGAAAAATCATCTTGTAATCACCCTGTGATAACACGAGATAAGCTACAGGGTGTCAAAGTTGACTACCTCGAGTATGTAAAAGTTAAAAAAAATCGTAACTTGTACAAATGAAGTCCGATTTTAAAGATTTTTATATTTCTGGAAAGTGCTTGGCAAGATAAAGAAAAAATAAGCTTACGCATCTAAGTTATCTTTTACAGTTAAAAAGATATTTACGCTTGAATTTTGAATTTTTGATTTTTTGGCTCGACTTTCTTTCGTTTTTCGGGAATAAGTCCGGAGATATATGAGGCAAAAATTTTTTAAAAATATTCTGTAATTTGCTACATATTTCAAAATAATATGCTGAAAGAATTTTTGGATTATCTCAATTCGTCTAGACGTGAAAAATATTCAAAGTCAGCACTCTGAAATTGGCATGAAAAATGGCTATTTTTTTTACAAAAATATAGTACAATTCATTCACTTTTATCTCAAAGTTCCGTTAATAAAAAAATTTCTTCCTTATTAATTTCAAAAGATAAGGCTTCATAAATGGTTAATAAAGAAATTTTGAATTGATTTAAGTTTGCATCCTACATCCAGCATTGGCCGAAAATTGTCAATGTTAAAAAATAGTTTCATTTTTATCGATTAATAAAAAAAATGTCACGCGATCTTTTTTAAATTTGGTACCCATATTTTTTATAGAAATAGATTTAGAATGATTTAACACTAAACTGCTTCCCGCCCGGCCAAAAACGAATGCAGGAGTGGAGATTTTATGTTAAAAGTCAGTTTTTTTAACGACTATTTTTAAAAGCATATTAAAAGCATATTGGCATAACATTTTTAATATTATTTCTTATGTAATGTATAAAACACAAATCAAGCTTTCATTCCTAAAAAAACCAATAAAATAGCTCCAATAACCTATTTTTGGTAATTTTTCAAAAATAAATTTTTTTTCCAAAAATAGCTGAAAATCCAAAAAAATTTAATTTTTTTAATACAACTCCACTAATTTTGCAAATACTTTAAAAATGTTAAAAGAATATAAAAATAGACTTATTTACCAATTCAACGATATATAAAATGTTGATATAGGTCATTTAATAATAGTAATATAATGGCCTCAAAACTACCAAGTCACGTCAAAAGATGCAAAATTCACTATTTTGTTCCGTATTTCTATATGTGTGTATACGTAACATTTTAGTTTTCTAATGTATTATGTAGGTATATATTTGTTATTATAAAGTAGTAAATTCTTTATTTGAGTAATGTTTATTTAATTTGTTCTACAGATTTACATACTTATTATACATAAATCCCGTATATTTATTTTATTAAGAATATATTATCGAAGATATTATTAGATATTTTCTTGAAAATAATCAGAAACATCAAACGTTAGCAAATTTTTAACTTCCTTAGCTTCGGAATCCTCTTATATATCGTTGAATTGGTAAATAAGTCTATTTTTATATTCTTTTAACATTTTTAAAGTATTTGCAAAATTAGTGGAGTTGTATTAAAAAAATTAAATTTTTTTGGATTTTCAGCTATTTTCTGAAAAAAAATTTATTTTTGAAAAATTACCAAAAATAGGTTATTGGAGCTATTTTATTGATTTTTTTAGGAATGAAAGCTTGATTTGTGTTTTATACATTACATAAGAAATAATATTAAAAATATTATGCTAATATGCTTTTAATATGCTTTTAAAAATAGTCGTTAAAAAAACTGACTTTTAACATAAAATCTCCACTCCTGCATTCGTTTTTGGCCGGGCGGGAAGCAGTTTAGTGTTAAATCATTCTAAATCTATTTCTATAAAAAATATGGGTACCAAATTTAAAAAAGCTCGCGTGACATTTTTTTTATTAATCGATAAAAATGAAACTATTTTTTAACATTGACAATTTTCGGCCAATGCTGGATGTAGGGTGCAAACTTAAATCAATTCAAAATTTCTTTATTAACCATTTATGAAGCCTTATCTTTTGAAATTAATAAGGAAGAAATTTTTTTATTAACGGAACTTTGAGATAAAAGTGAATGAATTGTACTATATTTTTGTAAAAAAATAGCCATTTTTCATGCCAATTTCAGAGTGCTGACTTTGAATATTTTTCACGTCTAGACGAATTGAGATAATCCAAAAATTCTTTCAGCATATTATTTTGAAATATGTAGCAAATTACAGAATATTTTTAAAAAATTTTTGCCTCATATATCTCCGGACTTATTCCCGAAAAACGAAAGAAAGTCGAGCCAAAAAATCAAAAATTCAAAATTCAAGCGTAAATATCTTTTTAACTGCAAGAGATAACTTAGATGAGTAAGCTTATTTTTTCTTTATCTTGCCAAGTACTTTCCAGAAATATAAAAATCTTTAAAATCGGACTTCATTTGTACAAGTTACGATTTTTTTTAACTTTTACATACTCGAGGTAGTCAACTTTGACACCCTGTAGCTTATCTCGTGTTATCACAGGGTGACTAAAAGATGATTTTTCTGAAAGCTTAGGTCCTCCTCTACAACTCTTCCATACATTTCAATTTGATCCGACCAGTAGTTCAGGAGATTCAGATTTATTACCAAAAAATTTGCGTTTGACCCCACTGTGGCTATGATCGGTGCTGATTAGCCTAAAACTTTCTGGGGCGAATTAATATTTTGTGGAAGTGCTAAAATTATTTTGTGATATTATTTAATCCAGGCAGAATATGACGGAAACCTTTTAAAACCTTTAGAATTAAAAAAGAGGTATTCATACATTTAGAAGATATTCTTAAATGCAGACATATATATACAAACGTACTTTGTTCAAAGCATTTGGAAAATGAGTACTTTTATTTTTAATAGCATAGATGTGAAGGAATATTTGAAGGCTTAGAAAGCTCGTTTAATAAAAAGTGGTTACAAATCTGAGTTTATGAAGGACAACAAGACAAAATTCAAGTTATGTTGAAATAATGACTCCAAGCATATAGGGCCAAGGGGTGATAATGCGGATATTGCTTCATTGCAAAATTGTTGAATATACCAGTAAAGAGTTCACTCTTGAATCCCACAATAAATTTTTGCCCATATGTGAAGAAGAAAGTGGCTAAGAGGTATTACAAGAGCATAATTAACTAAAAAATGCAATATTGAAAGAATATATAAAAATCCAATTAACTATAACATTAAAAAAGGTACCCCAAGCAGTTATATATGCCAGCTGCTGCCGTATTAAATTTTAAATCCTGAAATTTTGTGATTTTCTTTAGCCGTTTTATAAATGTTTAATTTTTGCTTTCTTCTAAATAGTATACATTTATTATTCATTTTATATTATGTATTAATAAATAAATTAGTTAACATATTCGTATTAAAAAATATTACATTATCTGAAAACTATATACTTTTTTGAAGCCAAACTATGGAAAGTTTATATTTTTTTTTTTCAATGTGAAAACAATTTCGTGACACACTGTACTTACCTACAAACACATATCATTCCATTTTTTTCATACTATTTTTCAATCAACGACTTTTTTCTTAAACATTATTATACATCATACATTCTGCACGATCGATTTGTGATCATAAAATACAAAACAAATAATAAAGGAAAAAATAAGTTTTTTGGATTTCTTTTGTAACGCGAAAATAAAAAAGTGAGGAAAACAATTTTAACTCATAAAGTGAATTTTATTTTTAATTTTGTGAAACAAAAACTTTTTTTGTATTCAGAATTTTTCCGTAGTCTGCTACTTCCACATGCCCATTATCATTTTCATTTGCTTGATTTTCTTTTGTTTGTTTTAGTTTAGTCCTTTTAGTCATTCTTATTTTTACTATCTCAGTGTCTCTTACTCTCTGCGTGTCCGTCTATTGTTGTGTTTAATTTACAAAGTGCATTTTAATGAAGTTCTTTCCTTGTGGGTATTTTAAAACAATTTGGTTTAAGTTTTCTTACAGATTTTGTTTCTTTTTTTTTTTTTTTTCTTAAATGACAGTAATTTTGTATTCATTTAGTTTTCGGCATGCATAATTTATGTATATCTTCTTCCAAGACCTACAAGTACTTATATAGTACTGCTGGTACACTTGTCAGTACTAGAAAATAAAAAAGTGTTGGTTTTTGTTTCTCTTTGAGTTTCATGTAAAGCAATTTACTTTGTTGGACATTTAGAAGGGTCGCAACAAAGTTTTTATACAAAACGAACTTATGTGTATTAAATATGCCTCTAGATTATTTTTGTTTTGTGCAGAAGAACAAGAAATATGCAAATTGTAAATTTGTGTAATGTATAAAGAGTGACCAGTATTAAGGGAATTTAGGGGGAATTTTTAATCATACATTTCCTATAATATTAAAATCCAGTCAAAGCTTTACTTGTTACAGAACTTAACAATTTCTTTTTTAGGGGTACATAATTTATTAAATAAATTACCTTTAACGTGCTTAACAATTTGGTAACACTTTCCTAGAACCGCAAATGCAAAAAAAGGGAAAGTATTAAAACAAATATTTTATAAAGACGAAAGAAAACGTTTTTACGCCAAAGACAACGAAATTCGGTAATGGTAGCTTAAAAAAAAAAAAAAATAAATAAATAAAAATAGATTTTCACCGTAACTCCCCTAGGATTGTACCTTTTGATGGAAAAACATAGTGTGCAAGATATTAGTGTGATTGGATGTCACTAACAAATTTTGACAAAACTCCAATTTTATTTTTTTAAAAATTTTGCTTAACAAATATCAAAAGAATTATAGCCGTGTGCAAAAAAAAAACAAAACAGTTTTACAAAGCATTGTTAAGCAAAATTCCTTAAAGTTGTATGCAAAAATGATTAATAACTTAAATTTAACAAAGGTAATTTAAATATTTCAAAGTAGGTATAAACCTACTCGTACATTAAACCTACTTTAGGTAACATTGCGATTAATTTACATTTTTTTTTCGTGTTTTGCAAAGAATATTTGTTTGATTACCCCGATTTCAGTCTTCAATATCTTCCTTTTTCTGTAGATCATTATTTTTATTCAAAAAATGTATGAGTTTTTTGTCCTAGACAAATATTTAGCGAAAAAAACTAAAAAAATAAAGATAAAATTATATAAAAACTAACAAAAATATAATAAATGTTTTAATGATGTACATTCAACAAAAATAAATAAACAAAAATGATTACTCGAATAATTATTTTATCCGTTACCGAAAATTAATCGTATTTATTATTATTATTATTATTATTATTATTATTATTATTATTATTATTATTGTTATTATTATTTTTTAATGTATCTTATTTATTTTTGTATTTTTACTATGTTAAAATAATAAAAACAATATTTTAAAAAGATTTCATTTTATGCTTAAACAATAAAAACTTTTTTTATAAATTTGAATAACCGAAAAAATTAATATTCGGTAGCGTACAGCTTTAACTATTAAAGGGAACTAAAATACAAGTGTTGCCGTTATCAAAATTTAAATAGTTTGTATGTTTTTGCATAGGTTTTCCTAAGAAAGGTTTGTTAAAAATAAAAATATTGAGTAACTAAAATGTAATTGGAAGCAAAGTTAACAACTTTTTTTTTACATACTGCTGCTAGTATTTTATAGACAACACTACAGAAAGTAAAAATAAGAAAGAATTAGGTAAATATCTCTTATAAATTCATTGTATGTTAGATTTGAATTTTGCGGATTTCGCCAAAAAGTAATTTTTTTTTAGCGATTTTTGTCGTGTATTCAATTTTTTTGTACTAGTGCAGATTAATGAAAATTATAACATAAAAAGATAATGTAGATTATAGAAAATAGAAATTTTAACAATATAAACCCTTAAAACTAGATCACAGGTCAAATTTTGGAATATTAGAGATTTTTAAGGAAAAGCTAGATTTTAATGAAATTCAACAAAAATATATATAATTTAAAGACAACAGATGATATCTGCAAATTTATAAATCAACATATTTAACCCTCAACTGAACTTGGGGTTAACATTTTTATATTTTTTTAAGAATCTCAAATATTAAAAAGTTTGACCTTTGACCTTCCTGCTTTCTTCGTTAAAAATTTCGGAATATATTTTCTACAATCTAATTTATTTTGAATGGATGAAAAAATGATATGAAGTTGACTTGAAGAAATTTTTAATCGGCATCTATTGGAGTTATGTTTATCTAAATTGTAGAAACCGTTCTCTAGTTATACCGCCTAATAAGGTGATATTATTAGTCATGCCCATAAAAAATCCATACGTTGTAAAAAAAAAAAAAAATAAGTGAAAGCAGGTTTTTGTTTAGCATGTCCAATTCCATCCTATTTTTGTTTAAAGAAGAAAAAAAAATTGTTTTGCCCACTAGTATATCTGCACTTAATTATAGGTATACATAGATATTTTCACTTAATTGTAAATAAAATCAAGATTTGTGCATCCATTTTGTTAATACTTGATTATCTTATTCTTAGTATAACCAAATTTATGATAAAGGATTAAAAACTGAGTATTTTACTTTTTTCTTTTCCTAAAAGAACTTTTTCAATGTGGCATGAAAATTTGCTTTTTCCGACATTAAATTCTGAATAGCTCCGAAGCTATTGGGCAAATAAAAAATAATGTTAAAATGGCTTGAAGGCATCTTTTGGTATTTCATTTACTTTTACGAGTTATGGTAAAATATACTCGTGTAATCGCCTTATGAAGGGCGAAACATTGGATATGCCCATAAAAAATAAGAATCTGTTGGGAAAAAAAAAATAAAAAAACTGCAAGCAGATTCGTGTTTAACACATTAAATTCCATCTAGTACAATTATTTTTGTTTAAGGAAGGATTTTTTTTGTTGCCGACCAGTGTAATCAGTTCTATTTCCACCCTTAAAAGTTTAAGTTTTCTAAAAATCATACAGTAGAATTTCAATAAATTTCAATTTAAATCTTTTATTGCAATTTCAATTTAAATAAAAATCTCAAAAATTTTATTAAATGAAATAAAAGGAAAAAAAATCTACTAACAAAAATTCAAACATATCCACAATTTGTAGTTGCAATTGCAACAATTCAAGTGGCTCTTCAAATTGTAAAAGCACAAATAAATAAAAATCATTGCAAATAAAATCTCAAAAGCTTTAAGTGATTGATAAAACTTTGTTAAACATGAATGTAATTTCTGAAACATATTTGTAAGAGTTACAAAACTAATACAAATAGAAAAAGATACATATACTATATAGTATGTGTATTATGTAATAATACTACTATAATAATACTATCAAATAATTTAGGAATTACGTAAATTTGTTTAGATTGTGTAGAACGCTTATTAAGGTTTAAGATTTACAATCTGTGAATTGAAACAAATTTAAATAATATCCCATAAAATCTCAATTAAATGATATACTTACTAAGTACATACATATTTAAATCTGTTTTAAACAAATTGTATACAATTTAGTGAAACAAATGCAAAGATTACACTATGCTACAATGAAATAAAAAATATTTGTTTCAAAAAACCAAGGACAGAAAATAATCATTATTCTTGAAAATTTAAAGAAATAAATCAGATTACTTCTATCTGAACGTACAAAAGTGTTAAATCCTCAGAGCAAGTTCTATCGAAATCCGGAATGATTTTTATTTTTTTGATTTTTATAAAAAAAAAATCTATTTTAATGATTATTTTTGATTTTGATTATTTCGCTCAACTTATAATGATTATTTTGTAAGTTTTATTTTTTGCTCGCAAAATAAAATTTAAATTTACTTCTAATTTCTCTAATGGCCAGAACTGCTTTTCTTAAGTACAAAGAATTGTTATGTGGCCGTTAAATAAACATTGACAATCATTTTCGTATGGTGGAATGTTATATATGGTCACTGTTGCCAGATAATTATAGTATAAAAAAATCGTCAAAATCGGCATAATATTCTTGAAATCGTCAAAAAATCTGATAAATTTTATAATATATATATATATTCATATTAAAAAAAATGAATATATATATATATATATATATATATATATATAAATGATACTGTTTTGAAACTATTTGCTTATGTTCCTCCGAATACTCGGATTTGTATTTGTTCTTGTGTATTTAACTTTGTGTTGGTTACGAGTCAGTATACTTGTATAGAAAAAAATTTAATGGAATTAACAAAAAAAATTTAAAATTTTTTAAATTTCTGTTTTAACTTACATGTTAGTGTATAAAATTATAATTTCTGTATTTTTTTTAGAAGGTATAAATAGATACTTAACAATACACATTTTATTTTATAAAATAAGTAGAATGTACATACTTTGTCTTAAACCAAGTGTATTGATTTGCGTGTCATACAGCCATACCCTGTGTAAAATAATCTATTGTTGTGTGTATATTCCGAAGTATTTAGTTACGAATACTAAAGCATGGGTTTCCAAATGGAGGTCCATAGTAAAGTTTTAAGGGATCCACTAAAAGGTCTAAAATAGTATATAAATCACGACAAAGTATGTATATTAAAAAGTATTAATACAATTTAAGTCGCATATGTATCAATAAAGATATTCAGAAAAATATATCAAAAATTTAGAGGTCCATAACTCGTGAACTAAGAGCGTGCGGCTAAAATTTTTTACGTTTCTTTTATCGCAATTAAAAGTACTACTGAATCATTATAAAAATAGTTTAAAAATAAAACTGACTGCTGATAATAATTTACTTCAAAATAAACTAAATTGAAAAAATTTTCAATTTTCAATTATATTTTTTGCCACTTAACACATTCTTAAACTCTTTTATCTATGATCAAAACTATTTCACTTACTTACAAATGAAAATAATCACACAAAAAATCTGTTTCAACAATATTAGTTAAATTGAATTGATTTATTGTACTACGAAAGAAAAAAACCAAAAACCGTAATAAAAGTTTAAACTTCTTATAGTCCTCTTCTCTCTGTACTACAATAAAAAATTAAGTTTAAACAAGAAAAATTGTCATGTGTGAACGTTACGTGGAATCGTAATTTTTTGAACAAAAATCGTCAAATCGAACTTTGGAATTTCTAGAATAAAAAATCGTTAAAATGCATATAAATCGTCAAATCTGGCAACATTGTATATGGAACATAATACTTTACTCAATGGAGTTATGAAAGCTAAAAACATCACACATGAACAAACTAGAAAGTTTAAGAAGATTAAATTTTAAGAATATTAAACATAGAACAACAGCTGCTTCTTGCTATTAAAACGAGAAAAACTGCTTATTCGGCCATACGATTCGAGATACAAAATATGAACTTCTTCAACTTAGCTAGTGTCTACATTAGGCAAATTTTTATCAAAACAAACGTCAAAATCAGTGCGAATATATACAAGGTAACCTTAGTTAAACAGCAGATTATTATTTTGGTTGTTACAGTTGTCAAACTGCATATATAAAAAACAGTAAGGAATACGCCTTATTGTTGTTTTTGTGCAACTGTTGCCACCTTCCATAAATTCGCGTTAAGTTTGACGTTTGTTTTGCTAAAAAATTGTCTAATGTAGACAATATGTTATACCCCAAGAAAAATATTGAAGGAAGGCGGGGTATTAGCCGTAAACAAATGTTCTGGTACAAAATATCAGAAACTGGACAGGAATTAGATCGATTGTACTCGTAGATCTCATGAGAGTGACATCGAACAGAGAAGAATTTACAAATTTAATACAAAACATAACATAAACTGTGATTTGCTTACATCCTGAAAAGAATATGCATCTAGATAGAGAGAGGCAGAAAGAAGAAGACCGTAAAAATCCACATTTTGATTCAAAATCAAAATTTCTACTAAAAAAAATATACATTTTTACTAAAAATCTAAAATTTTTCCTAAAATCAAACATTTTAATAATAAAGTTTCTTATAAAAATCAGACTTTTTAAAAAAATAAAATTTTTTACGAAAAATAAAATTTTTTACAAAAAAAATCAAATTTTTTACACAAAATAAAATTTGAAAAAAGTCGCTTTTCTTAAAAATTTGAATTTTAGTAAAAAATTTGATATTTTGCAAAAAATTTGATTCTTCGTAAAATATTTTACTTTTGTAAGAAATTTTATTTTTTATAAAAAATTTTGAATTTTAGTGAAAAGTTTTTAACTTTTAATAAAAATTTTGTTTTTAAGTAAAATTTTTGTTTTTTTTTTTTGGCAGTAAAGTTTAGAGTTTTAGTAAAAATTTTGATTTTTAATAAAAATTTTAACTTTTAATAAAAATTTTGTTTTTTAATAAAAATTTTGACTTTTAAAAAAATTTTAATTTTTAATAAAATTCGTGATTTTTAATAAAAATTTTGATTTTTATTAAAAATTTTTACTTTTATTAAAAATTTTGATTTTTAAGAAAAATTTTGATTTTTAGGAAAAATTTTGATTTGCATGAAAATCTTGATTTTTGGGAAAAATCATATGATTTTGGTTAAAAAAAAATCTGAATTTTGGTGCTAAATCGAGTTTATTAAAAAGAAAGCCAAATTTTTCACTATGAATAAGTTTTACTCTTTGAGCAATAAAATAAAAATCAAATATCAGTATACGTTGAGCAATAGAATCAAAATCAAAAATAATCATTATTTGTTGAGTTTTATTTTAAAACTCATAGTCATTACGCTCCTTGCAAAAAACTGTATTTCTGGTGAGTCTAAGAAAAAATTATCCCTGACAACTCATTGGATTTTATACACAATGCCTGACTGAACATTGCACATAAGAAATAGGGAAAAAAATTTGGATTCTTCAATAAACTGTATTGACTTGTATTAAGTTTACTTATGTCATATAAAACTAGGTAATAATTTAAATATATAAAATAATCTTTAGGCTATTTCCTTGGTTCCTTATATATTTTCATATATTATTTGAGTCTAACTAATATCTGCAATACCGATATTATAAAACTATCTTTTCAATTGGCTTATTTTGCCCTATTTATTGTCAATTGTCTTCAATAATTTTAAACACTCTCTTAACATTGATAAAATCCACCTTCTATTGAATGCTAAATAGACTAGAAGTAACGTTAACTAACAAGATATTTAATAGTATAAGTGCATATGTGTATACGTCACTTTGTAGATACATATGTGTAAGAAAATACAGTATTAGTCTTAAATCTTATAGCGAATTTTTATTAATTTATAGTAATTTCTATATGTCAGTAGTTAATCAATTGTCTTATTTAAAAATGAGATAAGAAAAGAAAGTAAAGTCTAAATCTGAAAATGAGAAGAATTAAAATAATTCACCATTATTTTTTATTCACCTGACCTGAATAAAATAAATATTATTACAATATTAAATCTCATTCACTTCCACTAAATTTTCAAATTATATCCAAAAGATCACAATTTTTTAAATATGTAGTTTTTATCCGATTTTGTTCTATTAATTGTTTTTTACTCAACCGATTTACAACCGAATAGAGCATACAATCGAAATGAATTTGCTAGCTGAATTTATCCAGCTAAATCGATTTAGAATTTCTTATGGTTCAAGAATATATTTTCAATATCTGAATTACAGACTGTAAGAAAATGTATATGTTCATTTGTTGCTCGATGCATTCGATGACAAAACAATGACAATAAGAAAGAAACAAGTAAGAAAGTTATACTCAGTCTAGTCAAACCATATGATACCCTGCACCGTGATGCATGATCGTTAAAATGATACTCAGGAGAGGGCTTTTATAAGAACTATAGTTCATTACAGATCAATATGTCTTAAATTTCATGAAGTAATTTACAGTAAAATAAAACTTATTTGTGGCAAATTTTATGTCGCTATTAGCATTTACATATATGGAATTTTAAAACGTTTAACTATATCTCCGAAGAGAGACATATATGGGAGCAATGGTCAATTATGATCCTATCATTGTAAAATTTAGTGTAGTGTGATATATAGCTATACAAAATTTATTAATGTAAAATTTTATCTCGATATTAATATTAAAGTGATTTCTGGAAGTAGAACTTATAGGGGAGCTATGGTAAGTTATAATCTTAATAAAATTTGGTACGCTTATTCATGTCGTATTTATAAGTGTAAAAATCCTGTTCCGGGAGTACATTTGTATAGTGAGATAATGTGCCGAATATAACAAATTTTAATAGGCTTTGAAGCTATGCCAAAATACTCAAATGGATATTGGACAATTTTTTAATTCGTTAAAAACATCACACAGCGTGCCATTCAAGAAGTGGAATGGAAATAAATCTACAGTTTGCTAGTTCGATTTTAATAAAATTTTACACTCTTATGGTAGAGGTTAGTGGAGTTTAAGTTTTGAACTTGGACTATGTAGACATAACAGGGACGGGTCAGCAGGGCCCAACATTGTACACCTCTGGTATGACAAATATTTAAAACGATCCTGTTTCGTTATACCTAAATCGATTTGGGTGGATTTTGCTAGTTGAGATCTAAAAAGAAAACACCGTTATATGTATAGATTGCCTCTTTAGTTTGCAAGATATTAAAATTTTTACTTTTGAACGCACCTTGGTAAAGTTTTCCTATAGCTACATCCGAATTTTTTAATAAATTTTATTTTATTGACAACAAATAAAAAGATCGTGCACGGAAAGAATTTTGAAGAAATCTTTACAAAATCAAAAGTTATATGCATTTGAAATTGAACTTTGAAACAAAGTAGATTTTTCTCTGTTTTTTTTTTTTTTTTTTTTTGCTAAGAGAGTAGTCACATTCTTTTTTAGTTATATGCAATTTTTTTTGAGCAGCATATATTTATCTCTTAATACAAAATAGGTTTTAAGGAAAAAAATAAAAAAAAAAATTCTTGCGAAGACCAGGGTCTGTCGCCTTAACTTCTCAAATCCCAAAGCTGAAATCAGAAAATTTTATTTTTTTTATATAATCTAATATTTCTTTAATTTTTTGTTAATATATAAACTTTTTTTTTTGGATTGGGAGTATATAGAAATAGAAAGACATAGAAAAAAATGTTAAAATCGCATTTTTGAAAATTTTTGAGAATTGAGGGACTTCTGTTGATAAATCTAAAAAAATAACGAGTTTAGAATTGAGCGTCAAAAAGTCTATGCAGCTGATAAGTTTCTTTAAAAAATATCCATCAATAAAAATTTTATTTCCTAATTAAAAATATATAATAGTACAAAATCTCTATTCTATGATTTTTCGCTATCTTTTTGCAAAATGTCTTCAATAAATGTTCATATTCTCAAATGTTTATATATATTCTTGAAAAAAAAAGACAAAATTTCCTTAACAGTCTCTGACAGATCTAGCTAAATATTATGAATTTAGAAATATGCTGAAAAAAAAAGAAAATCTTGATTTTCTTGGAACTTTTTAGTTTTTCTTGCTATATCTTCCCAGCCGATATCGGTGAGCAAAAATTTATATTAGCAAAAAATTAAAAACATATTAGATCATATAAAAAATATTAAAATTTATTCATTCCCGATATGTAACTTAAGAATTTAAGTCGAAAATTTAAAATTTATGGAAAAAATAGGTCTAGTTCGGGAGACCCTATTCCTCGCAGGAAAAAAAGTTTTTTAATTTGTTTTTACCTTCACACTATTTTGTATTACGTTGTCTTTCAGAAAAAAGTATGTTACTTAAAAAATTTAATATGACTGAAAAAGAATATGACTACATTTTTGTTTCAGAGTTCAAATTCATATGCACATAACTTTTGATTCCGTAAAGATTCCATTTTGCTATTTGTTATTAATAAAATAATAAATATTTCAAAAAAATCTGATGAAAGATCTCAACCAGCAGTATGAAAAATATTTGAAACGATATTTTTCATACTCGAAGTGTCAAACTTTGCTACCCTGTGGACATGCCTCCTTTATGTCTGTATAGTCGAAAACTTAAGATTTACTACACTTCTACTATCACTGTGTAAAATTTCATTAAAATCGGACGAGCTGTTCGTAAACTGCAGATTTATTTTCCTTTCATTTTTAAATGGGACACTGTGAACCAGAACGTACTTAATACCACTACAACCCATGGTGTTGTAGGGCATAAAAGAGGCGGCCACTTAAACATCAAACATTTTTCCTTGTAACTACGTATAAACGAATGTGTATTTGAAGGAAAGTATTGTGTGAGTTAAAGTTCTAAATAAACACATAATATTTATGTATAAGTATTCTCAAGAGAACTTGTATGTGTAAACGCTTACACTAACATAACATAAACCAATAAAAAGCCCTACAGTGCTGGTGACTGTCCCATACTTTAAACTAACTGATTACTGAGAGAAAGTAAAAGACATAATTGACTTCACCCCTGGACTACAAAGTTAACATAATAAGTGTCAAATGACGTATAAATTTATAAATTGGGGCCAGCCAAGTATTAAGACTTTAATAAGAATACTGTAGGGATTTCTTTTAAATACATATAGACATTTGTTTTATCTCCTGAAATTCAATGAGATTGTTTCTATTGCATCTTTTGTCTTATGGCAATGGCTTTAAATACAGAGTACACTCACTGGTAAAAGTAATCAAAAACATTAAACTTACTTAAAGCTAATAAAAGAACAGGATTCTAATGAAGACATTTTAGTATTTTCTGTCTGTTTCTCAATATTGAACGAAAATGAACAAGTTAGAGAGCTATATTCGACTGTGCCGAATCTTATACACCCTTCATCCGTGTTGAGATATGCTATATGAAATGGATGTAATTACAAATATATTTACCTATGCTATATCTATGTAAACACTAAAAACTTTAAATAATTTGTACTTTCAAATAAAGTCGAAATGGAATCAAGATTTTATAAATCCATATATCCTTATATATATTACAAAAATTAGGTGTTTATGTATCAATCACGTCTAAACGGCTGAACCGATTTTCACGAAATTTGACACACATATAGTACTAGTGCAGGGGGCAGGTTATAGGCTATGTTAAATTTCGATTGGACATTACAATCGCATTTTACTTTTAAAAAAATCGATTTTTTTAATTTTTCACGTTATTAATGAAGCTATTGACATGAAATTTGACGCACAGATAACTCCTATACAAAGAAAATATAAATTTTCTCAATTAAAGGTCTATTATAGTGAAAGTCTTAAAAAGTTTTTAAAGTTATTTTCATATCAAATTTCGAATAGTGCGAATAGGTCCAGGGGAGTAGGTGCGCACATATATAGTAAGTATTAGTTATATTATTATATAGAAAAAAAAACAGATTTGGCAATAACTCGGTTGTATATGAACCGATTTGGTTGATTCAAAAATTAAAAAAAAAATGTTTCTGATCTATCTATATAATAAAATCCTTGTATAATGGTCAAGAATACGTTTTGGATGATATCTTCAGAAAATCGAAAACCGGGTTTCTTTAAATATCTCAACTATTTTTTAACCGGTTTTTTCCGAATTTCAATAAAAAAGTTTTGGAAAGAGTTTCTGATCTTTATATATATATATATATATATATATATATATATATATATATATATATATATATACAGTATTGAGCATAAAGAATGCAACGCTGATTTTTGATCGCATTGCTAGGGCTATAATGTTATAAAATTAGTCAATTTTGTCGTGATTTTATTGTTTATGGTCTTAACCAACTATTGTATGTTATTTTGTTTCGAATTGTTATACATAGGAATTCTGTTAAAACAGAATCAACAGAATTTTTTAAATTTCGATAAATTTGATGATTTAATGATATTAATATGGTAACGGGAAACCCTTCTAACATATCACATATTATCTACTAAAATTAAACTAGCAACTTTGCTTTTGGAGTCAGGTCACTTTATTATTTTAGCGAGTACTGTTCGAATTTAGATAGATAGAAATATTTCCTTAAATATTAATTTCCAATAGTAGAAAAGTGCAACTATCCAATAACCACGAAGAATGAAATTTTAATTACTTTACATAGGAAGAGTATCAAAATATGTTAAATTCCTAATTGTCTTTCCCTGTGTTAGAATTTGTTCCAAAGTCAAAATCAAGGGATACTTCAAAAGTACTACATTATCGGGAATTAAACAATATCGTATCATTGCGAAAAAATTATATTTAGCAGTTGATTCCATCACAATAACAATCGAAACTAGTCGCGTTATTTCGGTCCAAAGCTCTTGTACAATTATGAGTTATCAAATTAAGCCAAACTATCGTGAATATTTTATCGCTTTTTCATATAGAATTTTTGTAAGATTTCAAATTAATAAAATATAAATCTTAATTCCAAAAATATAAATCTCTATGGAAAATTGTCTAAAGTAGTTAAAAAAAAAATAGCAAAATTTAATAGAAAGTGGGATTATTTGCAAATATTTATATTATCTGTAGATTTCATGTATTTTTGTATATAATGAAGAATATAAAATCATGGCACTTAACAACACTATAGTTTCTGAACTTTTCCAATAACGAGTTTTATCAAAATTTAAAAAATCATGTTGATTTATTTAGAATTGCACTTTTTTGCTCGCTCAAATTTACAACTGCTTTTACTAAACGTTTAATAATTTTTCTATAAGGAAAATAAAGAACAAAGATCAGATCACATAGCGTTGGATTTTTTAGGGTCGATACGATATATATATATATATATATATATATATATATATATATATAAATATATATTTTCGGTGGGCTTCATAAAGGCCATCTCGAAAATTGTGAGAACTACAAACAAAATGAAAATCTTATATATGACCTTTACCCTTTACACCCGTGGTGAAGAGTATACAAATACTCAGTTTCAGAACTAATTTTCAACAGTGTGACATTCATTTTCACGCATGAAAAAATTGATATATGAGTGAAACTAGAGACCATACGTACTAAAACCTACTACGACATAGAGCAACGCAATTTAGGAAAGTAGTTTTCGCCTTCTTTAGTCAAAGTAATAAAATTTTCTGATGATTTGTTTGTAATTTTCTTATAAGCAATAATGCATAGGTTAAGCTTCAATATTTATACCCTACGCACCATAGATGGTCCGAGTTTGTGCTGTATCGCACATAAAAAGCTATCCAAAACCCACCTTAAAGTATACCAATCGAGAATCACTTTTTAAATCGATCTATCGATGTCCGTCCATCCGTCCGTCTGGCTGGACGATTGGCTAACCATGTAAACTTTGTGCACAAAGTACAGTTCGCTATTTAAAAGATAATTCAATGAAATTTGGCACGTGGGACTTTTATGATACAAGGACGAAATCTATTGAAATTGGTTGTGATCGGTCCATTATTTCACCTAGCCCCCATACAAATGTCCCTCCTTAATAAATTTTAAACACTCTTAAGAATAGGAATATTTTAGTGAAATTCGGTGTAAAGAAGTTCTGTATAAGTATCAATCTTTGTACCAAATTTTATGAAGATTTTTCTACAATTGAACATATATCCTATATAAATCCCTCTTCCGAAAATCACTTTAAGGTGCATAAATCACATATGCATATTAGTATTAGGTTTATATTCGACACAAATAAATTTTATATAAGTAGAAATCACAGTGACAAATTTTATGAGGATCGCTATATAATTTACCATAGCTCCCATATAAGCTCACTTTCGGGAATAACCCTAATGTGCATAAATTCATATAAATGTTAGTATTAAAGTAATATTCTTTATTCATATATTTGATTTTACACTTAGTGAAAGTATCGGTTTACAATTGTCCACATGTCTGATATAAGAAAATGACTATATCTTTCTCACTTGTTTTTATAATAATTTTATGGCTGCAACAGTTTTCACTTTAACGTGCATAAATTCCATATGATTGTTAATATCAAGTTAATATTCGACACAAATAAGTTTTATGTAAGTACAAACAACATTGCGAAATTTTATGAGTATGGGTCCATAATTTACCATAGATCCCACGTAAACCCATTTCCAGGAATCGCCCTAAAGTGCATAAAATTATCTAGATGTTACTCGTATCAACGCATTATTCTGTATTTGTATATTTTATTTTACATTTAGTAAAATTGGTGTAATATAAGTCTCCTTCCCGAATTTTTATGCTCGTACACAATGATGTAGGGTAGGGTTTATTTTATACTGTTATTATTATCATTACTGTTAAATGTTATGTTTATATTATTTAACTTGTTACTACTACACGATTTACTTATTCTATATATTAATTATGAGACTTTTGGTCTTGTTAGATAGGAAAACCAAATAAAAATAAATAAATAAATAAAAAATCTGTACATATATGAAATGAATTAATAAGAAAAAAAATTGTTGCACCGTGTATTCTTACATATTTTCGTTTGACATCAAGGAACAGGCAGTTAATTTTATTTTAATTTCAATTAGCTAATGGTTTTTCTTTTTTAGTCTTACTTTTATTTTCAACTGTATTTATATTTATTTAAAAATATATACGTGTATTTTTCTACTTACGTTGTATTCTCAGCAGTATCGTTATTTGATCAGAATCAGCAAAAGTCGATGTGATACGCATAGCGCGACATGTGTATTCACCAGCATCTGCTTGTGTTACATTCTTGATATAAAGACCATTCGATATGGGTCGATATTTCGTATTGTTGGATACTATAAATCAATCAAAGAAAAACATTAAATATAAGAGAAATTCTATAAAAACATATATTACAAATAGGGATTTGTGTTAAGGAAAAGAAAAAAATATATTTTAAAATATACTTTAAAATGTACACAATATAATTTAAATTCCAAGGATATTAGTTAAAAAAAAAACACTCCAATATTTTTATATCTATCTGCTTGTGCACCTTTATATTTTTCTATATCAGTTTTAATCGATATGTACTCACATTGACACATACAGTCTTTGTCATCAGGATAGAACCATCAGAGTTTTTAATAACAAAAATCTCTATAATTTTTAAATGGATGATTCTAAGTATTCAAATAAATAAATCATTCTGCAGTTATATTTATATAGAAAATAATAGGTACAAGGGTGTTCAATTATTCGGGTTTTCATATTAATAGGTTAATTCGACAAATAATTATGCAATGTTAAAAGTTAATCGATTAACAACCGATTAATGGCAAATTATTCTATTAACTAAATAGCCTAAGTAATAGTCATGTAAAGCATATAAATAACACCAATTATAGTTACTAACCTATTGAAATAGTTATTTAGAAACATAATGGTTATAAAATTCTTTATATAGTACTACAAAATATTTCCCTGATTCAGTTTTATTTAATAAATCAGTCTTTTTGATGAGTCTCTTTATTTTCTATGTAAGAATGACAAAAGCTTTTTCGTCCTACTTCAAGAAAAAAAAAAAAAATATATATATATATATATATATATATATATATATATATCTATATATATATATATATATATGGAATTTAATTAATTAATTAAGCCACCTTTACATTATTTTTTATATGTCCAACAGTTTCAGATGTCGAAGAAAACTATTTTTCATGCAAAATTGAAGAACTTTTTCCTGAAATTTCTTTTAAGAATTTAATTATAAAGTTGATAACATTATGAATAAAATAAGCCACATATCATTAAAATTGAGGCACATATCTTGATTTAATTCACAATTGTGTGAAAATGCCCATGTATATAATTAAGTGGAGACACACTGGTGGGCATAAATATGCTTTTATATATAAGACATTTTTAGTTGACTTAAGCAGCCAGCGAAATTCGCATCGGAACTAGCCTATTCCACAGCAATAAGTTTAATTTTTATTCTACCTTAATTTTTTAATTAAGCCCTGGGAATAAAGCGCGTAGAAAACATTCACTAAAAACTTTTTTAAAAAATATATTCCCATAATTTGAAACTGAAAAAAAATTAAAAAATTAGGTGGAATTTGACGTGAGAAACATGAATCTGCGTTCACGTATTGATTTTTTATTTTTAGACAATTAAGTTCACCTTCAGAATATCTTAACATTATTTTTTTGTCCGCTCAATATTTTCGGAGTTATTCGGAAATTAGTTGCGAAAAAAGAACTTTTCATGAACAATTGGAAGAATTTTGGTCATTAACGCCAAAAATATTAAGCGGATAAAAATATAATGTTAACATAATCTGAAGATAATTTATATTAGTCATGCCCATAGAAAAAAAATCAGTACGTGATAGAAAAAAAAAAATGAAAGCAGATTCTTGTTTAGCTCGTCAAATTCAATTTATTTTCAAAATATATATTTTTTTTTCTTTTTTGCCAACCAGTGTATACCCACTTAATTGTAGGTATTTTGGTGGGTATTTTCACTTCACTGTGAATAAAATCAATATTTGTGCATTAATTTCTATTACGCATCGCTAATTTTATTCGTAGCACTACTAGCTTTATGTTAAAGATAAAAAGCAAAAACACTTTTAGTCTTTTCAATTTTTAAAAGAACTTAAAAAAAAAGAAATTTTGAACACTAATTTCTAAATAATCCAAAAAAATAGAGCATATAAAAAAAAAATAAGGTGGATGACTTAAAGAAATTTTTAGTCCTCATCTTTTGGTGTATCATTTATATAAATCGTTCTTGGTTAAATATACTCGTATAATGGCCTTATTATGGAAGTAATATTAGACACGTCCATAAATACTTTCCAGACCTGATGGAAAAAAGCTGATTCGTGTTTAGCATATCAAAATCCAGTGCAACTATTCGAGTTTTTGTCGACTAGTGTTATGAATATTTTAATTTTATATTTGTTATACCCACCATCACAAACATGGGGGTATATTAGGTTTGTTATTTCATGTGTAACATATCGAAAAAAATCACCTAAAACCCCATGAAGTATATATATTGAGGGTGCTGGTAAGATTCTGATTCGATCTTGCTATGTCCGTCCGCCTGTCAGTTGAAGGCAGAATAGGGTTTAGGGCGAACTTCCTGGGATTACGAAATTTGGCTCAAATATTTTTTTATATAAGGTTTGTGTGGTTCGAATTATTCGAACAATTTATTACGAATAATTATTCGAAGAATTTAAAATGAGTCTTTTTTATGTCGAAAAACGAATAATTTATTTATTTACTATTTTTTTGCAATTCAGCTAAATTTGTATAAAAAAGTATTTCTTCATGTTTAATATCAAAAATTAGCAAAATATATTTTTCCACATTAAATTTTATAAAAACAAAAGAGCAAAATGTAGTTAAATCCATTCTTTTAAATATTATTCTTTTTTTTTAAGATTTCGACAATTAAGAGTACTTTGCAAACGGATCATTAACACAAATCGGAGTCGTTCTACGATTGTTAACTTTGGAAATATTTCCAAAGTTTGCTCACAGCAAATTAATTTTTTTTAAGTATTTGTTTATTTTTTAAACAATTCTTTAGCTCCTGGAGAGTTTCAAAATGTTTAAATATAATTATTAATCTAACCAAAACTTATGCTTTTGCAAAACTCTAATACTTTTTTTCACTCGGCTAAAGGAAGTTATTAAAATTGTTTAGAGTTCTCAAAGTAAAAAGAGCAAAATCAATATTTAACAACCAATAATCAATTTCACTAGAAAATCGTTAACACAAAATCGTTTGCAAACAACACATTTTATTTAGTTTAAAATCGATTTTCGATTAAAATCGAAGAATTTATAATTTTATTTTTGATATAGGTATAGGGCATTTATTTATGTTGAGAATATATTTATAAAAATATTCTAAATTAATTGCTAATTTCTGTTATTATTGTTACTCTTTTTCAATGAAGTTTTAAATTAAATTTACAAAATCCTTAATAATTTACCTTTATCTTATTTTGTTTCCATTATACGAATAATTTTAAATATGTGATGGAAATTTAAATACTTGATGGAATAATCGAATTATTATTTTATTCGAACAATAGAAAAATCGAATAATTCGAATACCCTAATATGTAAACTTTTAAAACTTAATATCTAAAATACACATTGTTTCTGAAGATCACATTTATTTTTTTCTGTCGATTGGCCAGTGTCTTGCACGACACATTATAGGGAAAATTCATTTGATAGACGCGGTGCTGAAGAGGGATATAATCAGTGTTGCCACGGCAAATATTTTTTTCTAACCAAAATTTCGGAAAAAATAACTAAATTTGAAAAATATAACCAAATTTTAAAAATTCAAAGTTATTATATAAAAATTAATATAATCTTAATATATGTATTCAGATTTTAAATGCTTTGCTTAGTAATCGTAAACTTTAGTTAGTCTTTAGGAGAAAAAAGTATTTAAAATTTAACTGTTTAGAACAATGTTAATCAATGTTAATTGGTCCCTGATCCAATTTTGTATGGGGTCGGGATGTAAAGTTTAATAACAAAAATTTAATTATTCTCACGTCCTTACGATATGATATCGAAAGTAAACCAGATTGTAATAAAATCAGAATTGCAAAACAGTTAGGTCTAGCAGTAATAGAAAATAAAGTTGGCTTTTGTAATTATATGTTCGCAAAAAAAGATTGCAAATAAGAGCTATTTTTTACAGGGACTCAGCCAATTTCATTTGGTAATATGAATTCCAAAATCTAAAGATTTGAAGTAAAATATATTTAATAGGGAGGTTTGGGGAAAAGATTCAATATCAATCGTTCATGTACCAAAGCACTCACGTATATTAAATTTTAATAATTTAATTTAAAAATTGTGTATTAAATTGTAGTCCAATTGAAAATACATCGGGATTGACAAATAAATTTATTTGTTAAATTTTTAAATTTTATTTTTTTTAATAACTAAACAATGTACATTTTTTTTTATTCCCCGCAGTACGATATTGGGGAGCCCCCTAAAATATATTCAGAATCCACTTAGCTGGTCGAAATTGGTACATTATTTCACCTAGTCCCCAAATAAATGTTCTTTTGATGCAATATTTTGAAGCTCAAATATCTTAAATATATATAAGAGTATTTTTACAGAATTCTGCTCAAATAAAAAGAAATCCTGAAATATTCTATAAAAAAATTTGTATGTACCTACATAAAATATGGCATTCAGTTTCAAAAGGATCGCTTTAAAATTAATTGTAGCTTCTGTATAGGGTTTTCTCCCGAAAATCAGTTAAAAGTACTTAAATCCCACATAAATGTTCATATGTTAATAAAATTTGACTCAAATAAGATTAGTCATAGCACCCATTTAATGCTTTCTGTTAAGTATGTATTACTTTAATTCATATACACAATAGTGTAGGATATCACATAGTCGGTCTTCACCGAATATACATTTCTTTTAATAGTAATTTATTTTATAATTACAAGTATTTATGTTGTTTGTTGCATCGTTAGAACTTTCTCACAAAAATCTCCCAAACCATTTCACTTTTTGGTTAAATATTAGAAAATCATTATATTTTCTATTGATTTAAATGGTTTTCTTCATTTGTCAGTTAAAATTGGAATGGGAAGTTTTCAAATGTGTAATGAATTTTTAGCACACTCTCGTTTTATTGTTTTTTTTTTTATTATTGGCAAGTTTAACAGAGTAAATAACATTTTTAAAGCTAATAAAAATAAAATTTTTATTAAAAAAAAATAGCCAAAATGGAAAAAAAAAACTCATCATCTCCACATTGGAAAATTAAATAACCAATTTTGGTTAAAAATAACCAAAACGGCAGCACTGATTGTCATCTGTCTTCCTTTCTAAGAGAAGGGAATTAAGACGCTGAGGCCTTGATATTTTTACAGCTGGGATTTTTATGGAACAAATGTATGTATTATTTCTTTTAAGTATAAATATGAAAATATTAAAGCATATTTGCTTTTATTTCTAGGTAAAGTGATGAAGGGTATAAAAGACTCAGCAAAGCCGAATAGAGCGCTCTAACTTGTTAATATTTTTTTTAGAAAAAATATCAATAGTTTTTTCATACAAAATTTTAAATTTTTCATATTTTTGTTTTTTATGGCCTAATTTTGTAAAACGAAACTAAAATTCGCTTCGATAACACTATGCGACAAATTTTGGGTCGATTTCAACGCGATATGAAAGTATGCCATCAATTTAATAAAATTTCTAAAGGGTTTGAATTTTAATTTTATGGACTGTTAAACTTAGGATATTTTGGAGCACTTTGTTTATTACGTGTGAAAACAAAAAACATTTAAATTGGTAATTTTCAATATATTAAGGAGTACTCATTGTTTTATGTAATGCAAATCTTCTCTCAGATATTATGTAAGATTTTTATCAAATGTACAACTTTTTTTACGCCTACTTTTCATATTAAAATTATTTGCAATATATGAGTATCCACATTATTCAACAGATTAAAGTGATCATTAGCACTCCGAAAGGGTATAATATTAATATAAATGATACGCCTACTTATTGTAAACAATTATTTTTTAAAATTTCAAATTAAATTTAGAGAAAATTATAAACATAAACGTAAGTTGGATGCCACGCCCAGTTTTTTGCCTACTTTCCGTAAAAGTCAATTTTGCTACTTTCTTGATGCTACTAATACAATTCATATCAAAACTGCTACACACAAGGAATAAAAAATACCACCTTTTCACCCACTTTTATGGTACTGTGATATTTTTTTACCACTGTCATTAAACATTTTAATGAATTTTTAAATTTATTTTATTAGAAGCAAAGTAACCCTTTTTTTTAAGTGGGCGTGACTTCCAGTCAGTACTTCCTTCAAGGTATACATACGTGCCAAATTTCATTTTAAGCTATTTTGTAGTTAAACATAAATCCATCTTAAATAAAGTAAGCAATATTATGACTAAAATGGTCGTAAAAATTGTGTGGCATCCAGCAAACATCTAGTATAATAATCGTGGTATTCTATAAAATAACAGCACATAATAGCATTTAGATTAAATAATTTTAATATTTTTATTTCCACTTATATTGAAAAAAGGGATCCGAAAAATTTGAATTTCTAGAGGCCATAAAACCGAAATTCGAACTAACTTCAAATAACCCATTGGGTGTTTTATTAAACTACTCTTACGACTTGCTTTGGAATTATTGAGGCAATTTTTTCTTGTTGCTCTGTGTAACTTGTGTTGAAAACATTAAATAAATTTTAATTTATTTGTTTTTTTTTTCATATAAATATTCAAAACGAATTTCGGTTTAATTTTTCAAAATCAGACTATTAATTTCAATGTTCATAAGTGTTCATAAGTCTTTGACTATGCGTCGGATTTTATTGGTTCAAATACCAGTGTAAAGATTTTACACTAAATTTTGTATAACTCAAAAATAACTTTTTTGTTTAAGATGAACACATAACAATAAACCCTAATTTTAAATAATTTTTCTTAATTTTGAAGTCAAATAGTTTATTGCACAGTATAATAACAATTATTTTGGAACAAGACGGTATTATACCACAAATAACAAAATTAATTGTAAAATAAATTCACAAAAAAAATAAATAAATAAATAAATAAAAAAATTATATAAAAAAAATATTTTTGAATGAAAAAAATGTTGGAATATTTTCTAAACAATTTTTAAAATAGTGGACCTTATTGTCCTAGAACAATTTATTTTGCAATTTTTGGTAAACATTATAATTTTTATAATATCAAAAGTGGACAAAAAATTAAAGGCTAGAAAATTTTTAAAAATGCATTACAGCACAATAATATTGTTTTCCACTCAAAGTCTTATATACTGGAAATTACAAATCAACAACAAAATAAAAATTGACGGGAATTGCCGCATTAGATTCCCAGGAAAGCAGAAAATGATAACAATTGAATTTTCCGGGAATTCCAAGGACGAGAAACGTGGGAAAAAACTCTAGTCTCAACATAAAAAACCACATTTGAAATTGAGAGTTCTGACAAGTTAGATAGTTTTGTGTGAAATAATATTTGTCTACGCCTTTTTACTTTTGAAAAATAGAATTAATTTGTTGTTAGAGTCTTTTGAAATTCTTTGATAAGCTCGATATGTAATATTATCAATCAGATAACCAATTTAGAATTTTTTTTGAACTTTGTTGGCATAACTTGCAGGTTTTACAATTATAAAAGGAAACTCTAGAAGAAACTAATCGACGCCTCTCCTATGCTATTTGATTAGATTTTAAACATTTTTTTAACTCTTCTAAAAACAATTTGAAATTAAGCTTATTTAAGTTGTTTTCTATTTTTAATTTCATATTGTGTCATATGTGACAAATATCAAATGGCAGTAATCACTTAACAACATCTTAACAATAGCTGGAATACAAAAACCATATTATTTTCTTAAAAACTAAAAACAACAGAAATAACAATAAACTAAAAAGATAAAAGACTAAAAAGAAAACAACAACTATAGTAACAACTATAACACTTACTTGTTATGGACTCTCCATTGAAAAGCCATGAAATATCAGGTGCTGGATCACCTTTCACTAAACATTGAACAGTGGCATCACGACCTTCTCTAGCTGACTGCACTAGTTCCGTTTTGTCAAAGGATATTTTCTCTAAAAGAAAAGGGAAATGAAAAGAAATTTACACAATATGACAGGCCAACAGTCAAACGGACAATAGAAATAAACAAGGATTTAAATAAACAACAGAAAAGAAAAAAAAACAGAAAAAATAAAACATAAAACATACTGTGTGTAAGATTGTACTTAGATGACAACTCTTTAACGAGAATAATGGATGAGTATTTTGAATGGACGAATGGTTGTTTGGCTGACTGACTGTTTAGGTTATTTGGTTGGTTTGCTGAATAAATAAATAAAAGGATTTTCAGTGTATGTGTGCACGTCTCACCATTACAGAAAAACAACCAGTAGAGCAACAAAAAGCCAAGCGTAAATTGACAACAGGATTAGGATTTTGACCAGAAATAATAATCCAAAACAATAACAACAAACATAAAACTTTGAAACATCATACGATTTCATTGTAGTTTTCCAAAGAAAAATGAGCTCTGTATTTAAAAAGGATATAAAATAAAACAAATAAAAGGCAACATAAACTAAATCTGAAAAAAATTGAAAAAAAATGAAAATAAAATCTACAAATTCTGTGAAAAATTGTCTATAGTTACAATTACGTTATGGAGACAAAAAATACATACGATATACCAATAACTCAAAGGATATTTTCTCTTTTATGTCCTTCGAATTAACTTCACATGTCCAATTGCCCTTGTCCTCCAGTGCAATGTGTTCAAAGAATAATGCCAACGATCCTGTGAATGGAAAACAAAAAGAAATAAAAACATTTTGAAATATTAATTTTTATTGTGACATTTTTTCTTTTATTATCTAAGAATGAATAAATACACAACTATTGCATTCAAGTGTTAATGAAGTTTTAGAAGAAATAAATACAATTTTATATCAAAAAGTTGCTTTATTTATAAATATCTTTTGGAAAAATATGTTTCATTGGCGCTACCAACTTTTTACATCTCAAAGTCTAGGCTATTAGACACTTATTTGGAACACTCTCGTTTTTTTATGGTCATGTACATTGTATAATAATATATATCATGAATTCCAGAAGAAATCAATTAGGGAATAAAATGGATATATATTTATTTTTAGTTTTATAAATTTAAAAAAAAACTAGCGATTTTGTTTGCGATTTCTTTTATATGCTGGATGTAGGCTGCACCTTCAAAATTTTATAAAGTTAAAATTAAACGCTTTTTTTAACCAAATTAAAAAATATGAAATATATAAATCTACCTTCTTTGGAAAAAATTGCAATTTTTGAAACCTGCTTCCAAATTTTTAGTTTGAATTTTTTTTTTCTTTTGTTGTCAAATTGAGATAACTAAGATTTTTTTCAGCATAGTTAAGAGAATTATAGAGACTTTCAACATATTTTTAAACAAAAATTTAGAATTTTATATTTAAAAGTTATAGGAAAAAAAGAACGCAAAAAAGTCAAAGCAAAAAATGAGAAATTAAATTCTGTTAAACAATAAAAGGTAATGTGGTAAAAAATATGCTTACTATTTTCCCTTTCATTACTTCGTAAAATTCAGAAATGTAAAATCAGTTTAAATTAATAAAATTTGCAAGCTCCAATATGTTATTCATCCCCAAAGTGACCAAATTTGGCCCACTGTAGCGCCCACCATACTTAAGTTACACTTTTAGCATAGAATATTATGAAAGCCTAAATCCTTCTCTATCGATGTTCCAAGTTTTATTAAAATCGGCCTAGCCGTTTAAAAGTTTCGGATTTATTACTATTTATTTTTCAAAAGCCCCAATGTGGAATGGTCATTTCGTATTTAATGTTTCATGAAATTCATCATATAAATTATTATAACATTCGTTTATCTAACCAAATTATTTTTGTAGTAAGCATCATAAATAATATATTCCTATACTCAATTCCAGTATAAAAATTAATGATTGTGACAAACAGCATTACCTTTGAATAACTTTAGTCGCAAATTGCCCCTTTTTAAATTTCCTTGCCACCTTTTTGTCACTTTTTTTTTTTAATTACCACATTTTATTTATTTAATGTACAAAAACTCTTCAATTGATTGCATATATGTCTCATGCAATCAAAGTTGGCATAATAGGTTCCAAAATATTTGATTTTTAAAGGACGATTTGGGATTACGAATTCGATCTTACAAACCAGGAACTCAGAATTAATTAAACCGTTTACTAAATTAATTACAAATGAAATATTCGTATATATTTCTCCTATTTTCAAGAGTAGGGAGATCAGTAAGCTGTAATAGACTTTCATATGATGGTAAATTAATATTAGGATTCCATGGAAGATTACGAAAACAAAATAAGAGAAATTGTTTCTGGACCGATTCAATTTTCTTTATATGAACTTCGTATTTAGGATCCCAGACTATGGAAACATATTCCAGGATCTTACGATAGATGTGAATAATTGTTTGGAAACGTAAGGATCATTAAACTCTCTTCCCCAGCGCTTGAGGAAACCTAGAAATCATTTTGCCTTATTAACGATTTACGAAACGTGAGAATTAAAGGATAGTTTACATTTATTGTGTATCTACAGAACATTGATAGGAATAATTAAAGCTATGGAACAGCTTTACATCATCAGCATATATTAATATACAAGAATTCTTAATGCAAGTTGGTAAATCATTTATAAATATTAGGAATAATATGGGGCCGAGATGACTACCTTGTGGAACACCGGATAAAACGGGAATGGTTTTCGATGTACATTCTCTAAATAATACATATTGGCATCTATTTTTAAGATAGGTGGAAATCCATTTAAGGAAAACAGGAGAAAATCCAAAAGCCTTACTGAAATCTGTATATATTATGTTTGTCTGAAAACCGGAATTAAATGCAGTTATAACTGGGGTTGTGAACTCCAAAAGATTAGTAGTGGAATATCCTTTTCTAAATCCATGCTGAAATAGCAAAAGATAACAAACAATTTGATGTGAAATGATTTCAGTAACTATCTTTTCGAAAAGTTTTGGAATAACACTTAATTTACCAATACCTCTACAATTGGAAATGTTGGATCTTCTTCCGGATTTAGGAAGGTATAATATAAGATTTCGATTGATATGTTGAATAATTATTTTATTGGGAGAAAGCAGCAAACATATCATAAATATCACAAAAAAAAAAGAATAAAAAAATATAAATCTTATGTTTTTGACCAGTGTTGCCAGAAGATGTAATTGGTAACAATTATGCTAAATTGTTCTACAGCAGCAACTGACAATGCTAAATTGTGTTGTAAAGAAAAATTCCTATTTCTTGCCTTTGCTTCTTGTGACAACATATAAAAAATTTTTCTTCAGAATTATTTGTAATATTGGGAAATAAAGTAAAACTAGGACTTACGTTTTAAAACTGGTAACTAATAACGTCAAATTTACTAATAAATTCTTTCAAAAATCAAAAAGTATTGAAATAGAAAAGTGCTGAAAAGTATTTAGCACATTTTTGTAAATTGTCAATATATTTTATCCCTTTCAAATGCAAAATCTAGCACTGAAAGTGCTAAAATGGCAATACTGTTTTTGACACCCATTTCATATGTAGTAGTATGACAAGTTTTATAAGTATTTACTTTCCATAATTTTAAAATAGCATTTATTTAAACTGCATTTATTAAAATTTATGTAAACTTGGCTAATTCGATCAAAAATATATATAGAAAAAAATTGGATACATTTTTAATTTAATCATTTAATTTTAAATGATTGAGTAGATTTATTATCCTAACGTTTAGTACATAAAGTAAGATTAGGTTAACACTGATGCGTAAAATTTATCATCTAACATGAGTAGAAGTTTTCTTAGAACTAAAGTCCATTTTTGCTCCAATTATTCTTCTTACAGAAACTCATATTTCTTAAACAAAATATGTTGTCATATGCCCGCATTAAGCTTTAAATAGTTTTATATTTTGTCTTGTAAAAAATAACTTATTAATTGAATGAATTTTTTTCGCATTCACTAGTAAACAAAACAATACTTAGAATATTGTTTATAGCGCGAACTATGGATTTTCAGGATGGCTGCTTTTAAAAATGTTTTAATTTTATTTAAAATTTTTATGAAGATGCATGTTAAATTTAACTGCATTTTTGGTTACAAAATCAATATTAAAATAATTTTAAAAAATTTAAAAAATTTTATTTGAAAAAAGTCTTAATATTAAAAGATATTTAGTTTTGAAAGTTCTATTTTTAATGGACTAGAAATAAAAAGTTCCAATTGGTTTAAATTTAAAACTAATATTGATATATAAGGGAACATCCATAAATTTATATTCGAGAGTATTGGCTGGATTTTTGTCGTTTTAAAATTGTCAAATGTGACACTGTGCATCGTCTGATCTATACGTTGAAGTATATCGATTACAATTTCATGAATTAAAGGATCTAATAAATGTTTGATTTTCTCTCAAGCACCGTTTTCTTTACCTTGTTCATATATATTATTAAAAAATTGTAAGTTGGGTTAATACAAATGAAGTTTTTTTTCTATAATTTTAATGTGATGAAATATGATTTTTATTCACCAAATCCCTTTTCATGCCACTTTTTTCTGGAAATTTTCCTTTTTCTGCCACTTTTCAAAAATTTAACAGCAACGCTGATGAGAAAAATTTTTTATGTTTACTACAAAAATAACTTGGTTACAGAAATGAATGTTTGATTAAAAAAACAACCATAATATGGTTGCTGTAATTATACGAATTATTCCAGTGACCATAATGTTATAAAAAAGCTCCAAAACATGATATGTATACTTTTCTCTACGTGCTTTATAAACATACCGGTGCGTATTGGACTATTTCTTTACAAATAATAAAAGTTATATTAAAGAATAAAACATTCTTTGTTGAATTCAAATAAAAAGTGTCAAATATACAAGAACACAGTTCTCTCCTGCATAAAGAATAATCTCTGTATAACTTAATAATTATTTATATCGAGTAAGAATTTTTTGTCCTCTGATCTTGTTAAACTTACACTAATAAAGTGAAAAAAAAAACTCACCTCCTCTTTTCTCAACATGCACGCGGCCTTTGGTATTCTCTCTTACTACACCACTGGGATCTTTCCATTTAGTCTCAATATCTGTTTGTACTGTATTTAATAAAGACTTGGATGATAATGATGATGATGATGTTGCAACTGTATCTGCAGATGCTGGTAATGCTGCCGCTGTTGTTGTTACAATCGTTCTTTGTTTCGTATTGCAAAAGATTATAAAAGAAGCATTTACAAAATGTGGTATAGATGGTTGTGTTGGTGTTAAATATAACAGACTGTTCTCACTATCTGAGGCAATATTGTTAGAGCTACTACTTCCTGTGCTACTACTACGTCGTTGTCGGTTGTTGTGGAAAAATTGTGAATTGTTGCTGGTGCTGTTGCTGATACTGGTTGTTGTTGTTGTTGTTGTTGTTGTTGTGCTGACAGTGCTTTTGTTTTGTGCCCATACTTCAACTGCAAAATAAAGGAAATTGTGAAAAAGAAGTGAAATTGTTGTTTAAGAAAATCTATTTTTAATAAAAGATTAATAAAATTTAATTTCCGAATTGTCAAAAAGAATACAGACTATAATCAGCTTAAATTTCATACTTAAATACATATACATGTGTAGATTTTTTTAGCAGCAACAAACGTGTCCCATACGAAGCTGTTTATATGTACTTATAATAGTGAGATAATTTAATTTACAGATACATTTCGTAGTTAAATAATTTGTACCTAATAACATACATATGTGTCATTCTATGTATGTCTTATTTATAAATTTATTACAATATCTTTCAAAAAATATCAAAAGCTAATGAGAACGAGAATAAATAAGTTTTTAAATTTAAAAATCTCTAACTTTTTTTGGCCTAACCGTCGCGTATGCGGACGATGTAGCTGCTGACGATGACGATGTAGGTGGCCGTATCTAAAAAATATTTGGATACCACATCACCGCCTTCAAAATGCGCTAGGCCTACTCAGTAAATGGAGTACAAGTAGTGGCCTTAGCGTGAATCCAGGAAAGACGGAACTAGTTCTCTTTTGAAGCAGATACAATACCATCTTTCCCACTCCCTTGCCTAAATGATATTGAATTAAAGGTATCAGACAGTGCGAAAAATACTGGGTAAAATACTGGACTCCAAACTGTCCTGGCTTCAGAATTCCCAAGCTAGAGTGGCCCTTTCTATGTGTAGAAATCTTGGGGTTTAAATCCTAAGAATACAAAATGGCACTTCGATATGGTGATCAAGCCTATAATTATGTATGGAGCGATAGTATGGTATAAAGCGATGAAAAAATCCACCTTTTGCGAAATCTTTGAAAAGGTTCTGCGTAGTTGAGCCCTATTAATTTCAGGTGCGCTTCGTACAACACCATTCAAAGCATTATTCGTTATGATGAACTGGATGCCATTGGATCTAATGGCCAAACTAATCGCCATCATGTCGGCGACTAGGCTCAGCATTATAGGTGTATCGAACGGTAGGAGCTATAGCCGTGCGACCATTTTGGGAATTTCGGATGACATCCCTGACAATATTCATTATTGTATTCTCAAACCCTTTCTGGACAGAGGCTTCTCAGTTTCAATCTCAGGATCGATTCAGGTTTACACTGATGGATCCAAATCTTCTAAAGGGGTTGGGGGAGGTGTCTTTATTCCTGCATATAGGATGAACATCTCCTTTCAATTGCTCTTCAAGCAGAAATCTCAGCCATTAGGAGAGCGGTAAATTGGCTAATGTACTATGGAGTATTCAAAGTGGATATTCAAATTTGTACCAATACTCAACACGTGCTTAAGTCTCCTTCGAGTGTCTATTCGACATCCACGCTGGTATATGAATGCCGGACATATTTAAATAAGGTTGGTTCGATTCGAACCTATTCTCGGACATGTGAAAACAGATTCATATGATCCATTATGGTAACACAACGGGTCCAATAGGACTCAAGTGAGCTGTATAGTTTACATTTACAGCTGCCCATAAGGTAAAAAATAAAATTTGTCCATAAAATGTTTATAATTTTTTGATGCACCTCAATATTTCCGGTAAGCATTACAAACACCACCTATTTATGCCAATTACGCACAGTATCGTGCTGTACATGCCATGAGCCTTAGCAAAATCTGTTTTGACAAAAGTGTCCCGTTTTCAACTACCAACGAAATTTGACTTAAATTTATGGTCCCGATCAATTGTATTTATCGCTGTTCTTATATCTATATATCCAAGATTTCGAATAAGCCAGAAAATCTTGTCACATCTTACAGACCTTTCAGTTTGTTGGTTACGTTCTCCAAAATATTTAAAATAATATTAATGAATAGATTGTCGCCAATTTTGGCCTGAACACAAATTTGGTTTCATTCATAATTACGGTACGCCTGAACAATGCCATCGTATTATAGCTCTAATAAGAGATACTTTGGAAAATAAAAAATATTGTTCTGCTGTGTTCTTAAATCTGCAATAAGCATTTGATAAAATCTGGCATAATGGGTTAATTTTTAAACTCAAAAAACTACTACCGACTCCGTTTTATCTCTTACTAAAGTCATATTTAAGAGAAAGACAGTTTTATGTAAAAGTAAATAATGAAATATTTGAAATATATAACATAAATGCAGGCGTCCCGCAAGGTCGTGTTCTTGGACCAATATTATACACAATTCTTACATCAGATATGGCTGTGACTAACAATATTTTAGTTACAACTTATACGGATGATACCGCTGTATTAGCTTCTAGCTCCTGTCCGATAGAAGCATCGAATCTAGTTCAAAATCAACTATATCAAATTAAACACTGGTTGTGCTAATGGAATATTAAAGTCAATACTGAAATGTCGGTTCATGTTGCATTCACATTACGCAAAGGAGTTTATTCTCGATTAACAATAAATAATAGTAAAATTCCCGAAAAAGGTAGTGTAAATATCTTAGACTTTATACTGATAAAAGATTAACGTGGAAAGCGCACATAAAAGCTAAAAATTAACACCTTAAAATTAAAAGTAAACGATTATATTAGTTGCTGGACCCTAAGTCCCAACTAAATATTGAAACTAAGCTTGTAATATATAATATTATTCTTAAAGCAATTTAGTTTTGGGGAACTGCGAGCAACTTAAATGTTGAAATTCTCCAACGGTTCCAAAATAATGCTTTGAGATTAATTTTCAATGCCCCATATGTATCTAACAAAACAATTCCTAACGAAATCAAGAAGTTTAGCGCAAATTATCTTGAACGATTAAGTAATCATTGTAGCCCATTGGCAATATCATTATTAGATGCTACTAATGAAGTGAGAAGACTTAAGCTATATCATATTCTTGATTTACGATTTATATATATATATATGTATATATATATATATATATATATATATATATATTTCTTTTTTCCCCTTAATTAGTTACAACAACTAATGAATTGTTAAAATTTATCTAATTTACTTATTATACACTATAAGATAGATTGTAAATAAAGTTTGTTATGAAAAAAATAGTATATATATATATTGTACAAATTTCAATTTAAAATAAATAACAAAATACAAAAAGTGCAATTTTTGTGTAATTTTCAAAATGTCCATCACTTTTTTTCTTTTTTTGTTAAATTTATTTTTAATCCTCCTCAGATTTTATAGTGTACAATAAAAAAAAAAAAACTAACTTTACGCTCTCATCCATGCTATTCTATATCGTCACCTAAAATGCAAAAGGCCGTAACCACTGCAAAATCAAATGTTGGTTTTTTACTAGATTATAATGTATTGACCCAAAATTTCATATTCATATCTTCAAAAATTACCTCAAAACATTCATAAACTTCATAAACGAAACAGTTGTAAAATTAATACCATTTAAGAAAAATTTAGTTTGAAGTGTGTTTTATGCTTTATCTATTTTTTTTTTTTTTTGTGAACCATTAAAAAATTTTACTTAATTGTTTAGTTTTAAAATAAAAAATAAAAAATTGTGGTTACGGCCTTTTCCATTTCCATAATGTTTTTTGCTTCTCCTATAAAAAAAACTAAAAATTGTGGTTACAGCCTTTTGCATTTTAGGTGACTATATGAAACAGTAAATACGCCTCGCAAAAAAATTGACTTTTTGAAAATTTTTCGCTCTTAGTTTTCAAACTTTGAGACTATGTACATCAATGAGATATAGCGTCAAATGCGCCTAATTACAACAAGTATCAATTCCTTTTTCAAAAATTTTTTTTCCGCTCAAACCTCGTACAAAAAACCAAAAAATTTAAACATTTTGTCATCAAAATTTGACTATCCTGTATGTAAAGAAGGTGTAGAATTTATCCACAAGGTGCGATTAGTTTATATAAGATCGAATGAGATCAAAAAATATAAACGCGAGAAAAAAAAGTCTAGAAGAATCAGGTAATTTTTAGCCCTTTTTCTAAGCTTTTGAACTTTGAACAACAAACATTATTATAAAATGAAGCTTATGGTGCTATTATTTTACACTCTATTAGTTTCAAGTCTTGTGAGTTCAGATCTATTATTAGGAATTAAAATCAGCTTCAGCCAGGTTAAAAATTTTTGATAATAGCCCATGTGGATTTAAATTTCATGTATTTTAAAAAGCTTTCCGAAAAAAGTGAAATTTGAACTGCGATAAAAACTAAACAACGAATTTTAAAATTTTGAATAACTTGAAATTTTGTATTGATGGAATGAGTGTGTATACCGAATTTCATTATGACGTTGGTCAGGGGTTCGAAGATTTTTGTTTTCTCCCTATACAAAAATATTGAAAACAATATCTTTTAAAGAAAAAAAAAACACCCAAAATTCACAAAAACTACATTAAAACTAACATATTCATAAAGCACCAAATACCATAAAAACAAAAATCTTCAAGTAAATATCACCCAACCTCTATTGAAGCTGTAAAAAATACAAAATATTTAAAATGCTTCCTACCTTTCGTACATAAAGACATATTTATACATATTTGTGCAAGAATTGACTCAAATATTCTTTTGAAATTAATTATAAACAATTTTATAGCCCGCCAACTTTCTTCTGCTCATCATTGTAAGTTTTTTCAACCCGCTCCCAATTATAAGGGCAGACAGAGACATTTAGTAAAAAAAAAAAATCCAACAACAAATAAAAATGCAAATAAATTCATTTAAAGTCTTATATTTCTTTTTTCCTTTTACTCCAGGAACAAGAATGCAAATCATTTTTTACCGACTTTTATTTTATTTAAATAATGAAAATGCAAAAATAAATAGATGAAAGCAAAACCTAAAGAGAAAATAAAATCGTATTGTTAAAAATGTTTTGTTGATTACAAATGAATAGATTTTGTTGCATAAATAAAATAAGGAAGAAAAGAAATAATACAAAAAAAAATATATGAAACAGAATTGAAGAAAAGTCGATTTTAAACATGGCAAATAAGATATCAAATTGGAAAAGTCTACTAGATAAATGTCGCACATTGTAAAATATTTTATATTCATGCTACTTAATATATGCTACAAAGAATTGTGTGATTTAATCGGTTTGGTATGGTATTTACATATATGAACTCTACAGCATACAGTGGGGTCGATGAAGAAAAATAGAAACAAAAAGGATGCTCATTTTATGATATCTATAATTATAACAAAAATTAGAATATCATAAAACCAATCTGCTTTGAAAAATTGTAAAGAGTAGATTCAAAATAAATATGAATCTCCGTTGTCAAAAAAACCCTAAGTCTTATAATGAGTTAGTAAAAAAAAAGAAATTCCTTTAAAACAAAAACAATTTTTATTATTAGTACGTGTTCTTTTTGTATTATTTATTTCAATTGAGTTGATATTTAAGTTTTTCTAAGGTCCGAACTATTTACACAACTTAGATCTTATTAAGAATAGAGATCTTAATTAAGAAAAGGTGTATGAGTTATTTACATTTTGTTGTATACGAATCTAAAACAACAAAAAAAGGTTTTATATTTTACACTTTATTTCCTTATATAAAAATATTATAAACATGTAATTTTACTTTACCATATCCATATTCGACTATTCACTGTACCGCATTTGGAAAAGAAATAAATAAAACAAATATTCTAACATCCTGTTCTAGAATACTTACTTTTACATTTTTTTTTTTTTTTTTGCTTCCGTGCGGTACAAAAAAGATGTGAAGTAGAACAATAAATGAACGAAGAATGAATGAATGAAGTAAGAAAATCCTGTCATAAATCTCGGTAAATATTTGTAACATAAATTATACTGCGCATTGCAGATGCAGTAGTAATGCAATGCATTTGCAAGTGTCTTGGGTATGTTGCAAATATTCTAGTTCTATAACTTCTTCTACTTTATTTTTTTCTTACTATTCCATATTTTGTTTGTAGTTTTTTTTTTCTTATCTATTTACGTTACCGTCTATTTGTATGTTTTATTTTAGAAAACTAAATGCATTTTGTGATTTTAGTTTTTTTTTTCTTTTTTTTCACCAACATTTATTTCTTTTTGTTTTCTATTCCTGCATAGAGATTCATCTGTAATGAACATTTACAAACAGTTTTTTTTTTTTATTTTAAGACAAAGCAAAAGTATTGTGGCTTCAGCAAATGCATTCAGAATTTTAGTATTGCATTCATTTCATTTAGTAGTTACTATGTAGAGTCATTCATTTATTTTAAGTCCTCTATTTTTTTCAGCTACTCGTGCCAACACACTTACAGATCCTTAGAGTTAAATTCATGTATAAATGATGAATATGTACATTGAAAAAATTAAGGTACAATTTTTTATTTTGTTGGGTTGAAAATTATGTATTTACTATTTTTTTTTTATTACTAAAAACTATGCAGCAATATATCTGAGTTCACACACAACAATTTTTCTTTCTGAAATTTTCCTTTTTTTCCTTTTGAACTTGCATTTACGTTCACACACAAAATTTTACTTCAGCAATTCTTGCTTTAACTGCCTTGATTTGTTTTTGTTTTGAAGTAAGAAAATGAAACACAAAACGAATTTCGAAGAACAGGCAAATTTGTTCTCTTTCATATTCTCATATTCTCTCTACCCGCAGCCTCCTCTAGTTCATGCAGAATATGGCTTTCAAAACACCTCAGTCTACTTTGCTGAATCCCTACACAATGACAGAGTATATGCTTCACTGTCTCTAGCTCCTGCATAATCTGACGCGCCAGTGTCCCATCTACTGGTCATATTCCCTATCGCGAAGTGATCAGTAATCATACCAATAATGAACCTTAGATTCCTACGACTTAAACCAGAAGATTCGAAGACTAGACCATAACGCTTTAGATACCCTACAGTCCATTCTACTTCTCCAAGCATTATTCGTTTCACCTATAGTCCATTCTCTTATGGCCATGAAAGACCTGTCCAACCTGTCCAACTCCGAGCCCTTATGAGTTAGCTCATCGGCTATTTCATTGCCAAGAATATCGCAGTGACCAGGAACCCAACAAAGTCTTATTCTGTAGGCATCCATTAGATTCCTAAATTCCTTCCTACACTCCAGAACCAATCTGGACCTGCTGCCTGACTATCTACATAGATATTTACCTCAGTGTTCTTCTCAATATTCTCTTCATTCCCTAGAATTTCTGTACCCATGAGGTAAACACCCACCCCTTTGCCTACTTCCATCTTCGAGCCATCTGTGGAGATAGCACACCCTCCAATGGAGCTTCATTAAGTAAGCTAGCATGCCCCGCTATTCCATTCCTTCAGTCTAAATAAGCCCCGCACAGCCATTCCTCTCACGAATTCCTCAAATCGAAGGAGCATTAAAAATAAATTTAATAAAATTTTATGGACTTTTTGAAAATTATGCAGTAACTGTACAATTTACAATTTGTTAAAAATCTTGCACATATACGGCGATAAATATAATTGATCGGAACCATAAAACTAAGTAAAATGGCGTTGATAATTGAAAATGGGACACTTTTGTCAAAACACATTTTTCTAAGTCACATCGCATGGACGGCACGAAATTGACCGAATTGGACCAGAAGAATTTTACTTGGGTTAAAAAAGAATCACAATATTAAATAGCAATAGTAATAAACTCTAATAAAATGTATTTTCGTATAATATATGGAGAAACAATTAAGATTCGAACCTAATTTTTCGCTTTTTCTCGATTTTTGGTATAAAGAAAATTGTTTAAATTTTACTAGGAAACTAGAGTATCCGATGTTTTAAAGGCGGTTAACCGGTTTTTTGACCGCACTTTATTTTATTTATTAAATTTTATTCAGAAAAAGAGTTCAAAAAAGAAAATCTACATAAGAAGTTTCATGTAACTTGCTAAATGAAATAAAAATGACAGGTATCTTATTTAACTTGGACAATTCTCTTTAAATAGTTGAAATAAATCGAACTATTCAGTAAGCACAAAAAAATGTTAATATAAAAACCACGTTTTAATAGATTTCGGGTTAAAGCCTTTCTCTGAAGTCTCAGTATTTAAAATTTACTTTCATTGAATTAAGTTCATAATATTTAAGAATACGAGTATCCCAGCAAAAAAAAAATAAATAAATATATATATATATATATATATATATATATATATATATATATTTGTTTTATGTTAAAAAAAGGACCAAAAAATTGATTTAAAAAATAATAGTTTTTACATTTTTTTTTTTTAATTTACGATTAATTATTCGAGCCACATATTTTATTCATTATTCATTCGATTAATCGAAGAAAACTCAAACTCACGAATAATTAAAAAAATTATGAATTTTTATTCAACTTCAATATCGAATAATTGACAACACTAATATATACCAAATGAGCCCCATCAACCAAATTGCATCCAACTCTGATCAGGTTAAATATATTGGGATTTATTCAACAAATATTTAAAGGATACTAAAAGCTTAGAAGAACACACATTACAGCAAAAAAGTTGCCGAATACATAGTAAAAGTTTTACAGAAAAGCTTACAAGTTTTATTAGAACCAATAAGAATTATTTAAAATTTAAAATTTTCATAAAAAAAACATACCAAATATATGTATATGGTTCTATTGACATAATTTTTATAACTAGATTTTTTTCGTGCTCACCTGCACACATAGTCATACGTATTTACAATTTTTTGATTTTTTTTTTTTTAATTTAAAAAGAATTTAAATATTGTCGTTGTTATAAAATATTTTGGTAAAATTGCTTTGTTGCTGTAATGCATGAAATATGTAGAGTAGATTGTGGTGATTTTTTGAGGAATAATATATTAAAGGCAGTTTATTAAATATAATAAATCAAATAAACAAGAACCATTTCAAATTAAAAATAAATAATAATAGTAATAATTTCTCTAAAGTTATAGCGTGAATAAAATCTTTAATTTTATAATTATGAACATCAAAATTTATTAATTTGGCAGAGTAAAACTTGTATGCATGTATAAATTTAGGCTTTTGTTTAAAAATAATACAAAAAATAATAATATTTTCTTGTTAAATAATTTAAATCACTGAAAACCGGTTAACCGCTTTTTTTCAAGAGTCCAAAACCGGACAACCGGTTTTCTAAAAAAGTCGGTTTTTTAGATACTCTATAGGAACCCCTAAAAACATACAAGCAAAATAATACGAAAGTAATTCGAATTCGTATTGCTTAGAATAAAAATGTTATTGCCACAATAATAAGATTGTGCGTCACAGGCGATACATCTAAGCAATAAGAAATCAATAGGCCTGGAAGAAAAATAGGCAATATTGCGAGAGAATCATTTGGGTGGAAAAAAGAAGATACCGACAGATAACCTTTTGGAAGATTTAATAAATGTATAGACAAATTATCACCAAATAAATCTTGAATAATAAAATTATTTCATAAAGCACGAAAACTGAAATGCTCATATAAAATATCCATTTTTTGCTAAAAGACAAAGAAATTTCTTCAATATTTTTTTCATTTTTGAACAATTTTTCGACAACTAAAAAAATTGTGACTGAAAAATAAAAGTATTACATTGATTTCTTCCAGATGATCTCAATGGGATATCATCAAATTATTGCGGAGGTGATAATGACCTTACTGAAAGAAGGGCGATATTTTGGGGATAATAAAAAGAATGTTAATTTTATAAATTTTTTGTTGTTTATTGCCTAATTTTTTTTAAACTGATAAAAATACAATACTAAAAAATTATTATTTTGATGATTTTCGTCCAAATAATAAAAAGAAGATATTGCGTAAATTTCTTCCAGAAAGATATCTTCCAAATATATATAGGGCAAATATGTTTTTAATAATGGCCCATATACACAAATGTGATTTTTTAGCTTTTCCGCTAATAATTTGCTTAGCGTATAAGTGATTTATATAACTTCCCAGCAAAAACTTTGCTTTCCTGGTAAGCTAGTAGGTATAATGGGAAACGAAAATAAACTACTTATTTTTGCCTGAATAAGTAGTTACTTTTGTTCGAGTTGTCCACAATTTCATATATTTATTTTTAGACTCTAGGGGTTTATGTACCTAAACGAAAATAAAAATAAAAAAAATTTTGCCGTCATTGAGATTTGAACTTGGACACAAATTAACCATATGTTTTTAATGACTAACTTCTTACTCAGTATACCACCTCGCACTTAATTTTCTAAGTGACAAAAACTTTTTTAGTATAAATATATATTTTTAGATATTTTGTTATAAAAAACTAACAGCATCAGAATGGGGTGGAACCAACAATCTTCTGGTTGTTAATCCAGCGCTCTAGCCAACGCATCCACGTGATTAAAATATTACTGTGCTATTATACTATTAAGTACTTATTTATGAAATACAAAGTATGCAATTAATGATGACGCCTCATTACTAAGAAACTACTTTAATAAGTAGTTGCTTTGACCAAAAACCAAAAAATTTTTGGCAATTCAGTACATATTAATTGTTTTTAGTTCGATTTTAGTTAACAAGATACTTTTAAGAAATGTTAGTCTTATGATTCAAAGATTTAGATACAAATTGTCCTTCGCGAAACATTCGATTGGAATATAAAACGGAATTTTTCTGCAATTTAAACTATTTTTTCCTAAGTGTATGTATGGAGTCCCATGTCTGTAAACATGTTATTTGTAGACACATTCATTGTATCCAAACAAAACATTTTTGTTGATTATTTTTTTTTTCCTCTTATTTTTAAAATTGGAGTTGAGTAGAATTGAAATGTGTGGAGAAGAGATCAAGTTGCTTTTCGACTTCCTGTAGATTTTCTTTCATTAAACTTCTGTGTGTGTGTTGAATGTATGGTCGTCCGTCCGTCTCCTTCTTGTAGTCTTCAGCTGCAACAGAATCTTTTGCATCATCTTCATCTACTTTCTGTTCGTATTGTTATTTATTGTAATGGGCTGTATGCCAAACCCAAATAGAGTTAAAGTTTTTTTTTCTCTTTTTTTATCTTTGTTGTTATTGCTGCTTCTGTTGCTATTTGTTAAGTTTCTTTCATTCCAATTTTGGTTTTTGGAACATTTAGATTTCTGTTTAAGACTATTAAGTTGTTGAATTTTTATTGCCAAAATGTGTTTTTTAAGGCAATAATTTTTGTTTTATATACAATATTTTTTTATTTTAAGCTATCTTTTGCCACGGGTTTAACTAACTAACTAACGTCTTTAAGAAGATTTTATTTTCGGATAGAAAAGGGAGGCATTAAAATTTGTAATGGTCATTTGTAGTTACACCCTTTTGTAGTTAGTTTTTCTATGCTGGCTGGCTGATACGTTATACGTTTGGTTGATTAGTCATGTTAATGTTTTATTAGCTTCCTTAAAATAAATTACACGCCTTAAATTTGTTGAATTATTTTTTTTTTTTCTTCTTTTTATATGAATATCTGTTATATGCTTTTGTTTTACTATTATCATTAAATTGTTATTACCTGTTCTTTTTTCTCTGTTCTTGTTCTTGGTATAAAATTTCTTTTCATTTATTTATTTTTTATTTAATTTCAATTTATTCACACTCTTCATGTTTAACATTTTATGCTACTTATTTCCAAGGAACAGATGATGTATTAGGAAGACAAAAACTTTTAATGCTGTCATTGCATGCAATCATTATTTAGTTAACCTGGTATGTCCTCTATGAAAAAATGAAGCGTTACAGATAAAACAGATAAGATGTATATTGAATTATGTTTGATAAAGGGTGAAAAAAAATATGAATTTTTAATATTTAAATCAATTAGTAAAGCCTATTAAAACGCACACTCTAGAACGTTTAATGTGTATATTTAGGAAAAAAAAATATACTTAGAAAGTAATAGTAAAATTGATGATATTTTTTTGGATCAATTTATGACCTCTATGAAAAACTAAATGATACATTGGCATTGATGTGTTCAATGTTTAAAATCACACCAAATGGCTGAACCGATTTTTGGCACACGGATAGAAACTGTACAGTATGCATGTTATAGACTAGATCCTGATTGGAATCCAAAAATTAAAAAAATCTTACATTACTGCAGAAGCGATTTACATGATATTTGGAAGGTGCAAAACGTAATAGAGTCTTTGTTAGACTGTGCTTTTATTATTAGTCATGGCTACTTTTTCCACCTATATATATTACGCTGTATTACACCCAAATTATCACGTACAGAGAAAACACATTCGTTATGACCAGTGTTGCCAGTTTAGCCTTTTTAAGGCTAAATCTAGCCTTTTTATTCTAGCCTTTTCCGATTCTTAAAATTGCCTTAAAAATGTTCGTATTTCAACAATGAAGAAAGTAATTTATTATTTACCATTACTAATTTCATTATTACAGAATCATCCATTTAACCATTTTTGTGTATTTATAGAAATCAAGATTATTTATATTGAAGAAAATATTTTGCCATTTCATTCTCCAAATTAAAAGTGCCTTAACTCATTTTGTGGAGTGACTAAGTCGATTATAATAATCTCTTTTTAATATACTTTATCAACTATAGAATCTATTTATGAAAATAATTTAAAAAAATATATATTATTATTAATGACAAAAATCACCAAAAAATTTGGAAATGCTTGTAGTTAAAAAATTACGAAAAATCACTTGAAAATTTTGGTAATTTTCTGCATAAAATATAATCTAAATTTGTTCGGGGAATTTTTGGGGGCAACTTTTCATTGAGTCATTTTGCTGGGTAATATTTATTATTATTATTTCTAATTTCTTATCTCCTGGCAACACTGGTTATGAGAACCGAATTTTCCATTAATCTAATGTAATCTAATGTAAATAATGAAATTATTGGTAATTATAACTGAATGAAAAATGTAATAGAACAAAACCGGGCGAAATATCCAGTAGGAGCAGCTAAAACGTTGTTTGTTTCCATTGGAAATAAATTTGAAAATTATGTTAATTTTATCAATTATTTTTATTAAATAAAAAAAAATAATGTTTCTATCTTATGTAGACACATAACATATATACGAGAAATAGTAAACAATTATAAAATATGGCAAAGAAATGGTAAGGCATCGAAGTTATCTTGAAAACTTTCCTACTTATTTATTACCTTTGTAGCACTATCCACTCTTTAAATTTTCTTGAAAATAAAATTCATAAACCTCTTAGCCTGTTTGAATGCTAGAATTTACTTTTGCGTCTATTCTGCTTAGGTAAGAAATAAATTGGTTTAGATCACGAAATATGAATATACCGTCAAGTAACCAAAATATGTTTTTGTACAAATGGCCACAATGCGATTATTGACTTAATCTATACCATTTATTATTTAATTAATGTGAAAAGTTTCAAGATCCTTTAAATTAATAATTAAAAAATTGTAAAAAAAAAATTCCAGTTTCTGTTTTTAAATAATTTACTTGGTAAATGTCAAAAAAACTTAACTATATATACGTTTGGAACAACTGAATTTAGTTCTTTTATATCAAAACTAAATTTTTAGTTGTCCTTAAAAAACAAATAGTTTCAACAACCAATTATAGTACTAAAATTCAGTTGTGTTATTAAAATTATTTTAGTCAGTCTTATGCAGTTATATATTGGTTTACTATACTAAATTTATGTTTTTTAAACGAGAAAAAAAGATAGAGTCCGTCAAGACCGATTATATGATACCCTACGCCATTGCCTACGAATATAACGCATACAAAAAGTTATCCAACACCTACCTTAAAATAAACCAATCGACTTATAATCACTTTTTAAATCGATCTAAGGATGTCCATCCGTCAGTCTGGCTGGTGGACGGCTGGCTGTAAATGTAAAATTTGTGCACAAAGTTCGGTTCGTAATTTTAAAGATATTTCAATGAAATTTGGCACGTGGGACTTTTATTATAAGTCCCACATGCTGGACGAAGACTATTGAAATTGGTTGTGATCGGTTCACTATTCCACCTAGCCGGTATGTAAATGTCAACCCGGAATAGAGTTTAAAAAATGCCTTAAAAATAAGAATATTTTAAGATTGGTCCACAATTGATCATAGCTTCCATATAAACCCCTCTTTCGAAAATCACTTTAACGTGCATAAATCCCATACGAATGTTAGTATCAAGTTAATATTCGACACAAATAAGTTTTAAACTAACTAAGAAACAACATTGCCAAATTTAATTAGAATTGGTCCATAATTTACCATAGCTCCCATATAAACCCACTTCAAGGAATCGCCCTAAAGTGCATAAAATCATCTCGATGTTAGTATCAACGCATTATTTTGTATTTGTATATTTTATTTTACATTTAGTAAAATTGGCCACAGGTGTAATTTAAGTAGCCTTAACGAATTTTTATGCTCGTACACAATCATATAGTCGGTCTTGACCGAATATATCTTTTTTTCTCATTTTATATATACTAATGATTAATTTTCTATTTTATTTTTTTTAATTATTAATGTTGAATTATTTCGTTAACCAAAAAACTTTAAGTTTATTTAAATCAATAAAAAAATGTTACTATATAAAAATATGTTTAATATTGCTTTAATTTAATAAATTAATCATTTACGTGTATTTTCATAATACGTATTCATACATTTTTATCAACATACAACAAGTACTTATAGTGCAAGCTTTTATATATACTTTATTTATTTCAATGAATAATAGTAAATCAAATATGTTACTCTTATTCGCTCTTTATTTATTCACGTCTAATCTATTAAAGAGTATAACTATACTAACTAATAACAAAAACACAAAAGTACTCATCAATTATAACTTAAATTGGTAGATAAAGAAATTGGTGTGGTTTGAGTGTAACTGTGCAAGTGTTTAGTGTGCACATATGAAAACTTACAAATAGTACAGTGGCACCATTTTGTCATTTTGTGATCATATGTTTATAACATGTTAACTTTTGATAATAAATGAGCACAATTTTGCACCAACAATCTTGAGAATATTTGCTTTGATATTGTTCAATATGAGCTAAATCAGAGACAAAAAAGTAGTTATTAGTTGTATAACTTTGGATCAAAAAAATCAAATATCCTGAGTACACCATAGCATTTGTTATTGCACTATTTAAACTATTTTGTAATAAACTTTTATTTTTGATTTTTATTTTATTTCTCAGAAATAAAAATTATTTTTGATCTTTATTTTAAAAATTTCAAATCACATATACAGATACACAGAGAAAAAATGCATACCAAACTTTTTTAATAATAAAATATGGATAAAATTTTGTACATAGATATTATTAAACCTTTGATTTAGTTTTATTAGATTTGACTGCAAATCGTAAATGAAAATAAATATACATGAAAATATTAAATTAAATATTAAATTTTGCCTTAAAATGGCAAAATTCCAAGGAAAATCTAATAAAAATAATGAAATTTGCACAATAATTTGCTCGCATTCTGCAGCACATCATTTTGATAAAAGGCGCTCTGTTCTGTTCCTAAAATGTAGCTAGAAATCATTAAAAACTTAAAATTTTCCGAAGAAGATTTCAAACATTTTTTTACAAAATACAAATGAAAATTTAAACAATTTGTTTAATCTTCGCTTTTCATTTAGTTGAAAAAATATAAAAAGCTTTAATGCTTAAGAAATTATGCTTAAATATTGTGAACTGAAATCAATGAAAGTAAATTTTTATATTTTTGTGCAAACTTTTTTCTGTGTAATTTTTTAAACAGAAGTCAAGTTGTGATTTTCATTTCCTCTCTCAAAAAATAAATATCAGTCTATGATTTTTATTTTTTTAAACAAGAAATAAAAATCATAGAATGATTTTTAATTTTTTGTGGAGTAAAATAAAAGTCCTTTGCATTTATCCACATAATTGTAATTGATAATTCCAATAAATGAAAAGTGGTGACTTTCCAAGCGACTTCAAATTAGTATTGCAAACGAATAAATGACCACATAGTCAAATGCATCGTTCATAAAAAAATTGTTTTGATGTTTTTGCCATAAGTAACATAAAGTGGTACACGCAGAGAAAAAACATGGTTACAGCATTATCAGTGCAATAATATTATATTTTCATTGTTAATTTTATTGAATTTTAATAAATTTGTGTTCATGACAACAACGATTTGATTGACTGCAAAAATTATATGTTTTTAAATATTTTTACCAGGAACAAAATTTTGTTATCATATCATTACTTCTACAACAATTAAATTTTTTTATTTAATTTATTTTTCCTTATTCTTAAACCATATTATGCTATATAAATGGTTTAAATATATATATATATATATATATATATATATATATATATATATATATATATATATATATATATATATATATAATTTCTCAATAAAAATTTTATAAAAATAATAACTTTTATTAATACATGATAAGATGTAATAATAATATGACAAAATGATAAAATAATATGATAAGATTGGATAACTATATGATAACATGAGGTAAAAATGTGATAAAATGGTATAATAATATAATAAAGATTGTTCAACTACATGTAAAACTATAATCATAACATGAAAAAACTAACCATAAAATCGGATATAATATGACAAAGTAGAATCATAATAATTGTTACTTATAATCATTTCTATTTTTGGCTCTGATCATATGTTTCAATCATAATATGTTGTAGATTGTGGTCACTACAACATTATTTTTCCTCTGCGTGTAGCTACAGAAAAAGATTTGAAGAAATATCTTCAGATTTCTTGGAACTAAGTAAAATAAGTCTAAAAAGATATTTTAAAAAGCAAAATACGTAAGAGAAAAAATATTAAGGTGGCAGTAAATGTAAACAAATATTTTGTAGCCGCAAGAATAAGAATTTTTAACTCAGAATTAAATATTTCGATTCAAATTAATTTCTAAGTTGTCTATGGACAAATATTTTAAAATATTCATTAAATTTATCTAAATTCATTTCATGCCAAATCTTATCAAGATATTACAGAAATCGTGTAATGGTCGAAGTTGATTAAAAAACCTCGCTTACGTATTAATAAACTCTCCGTTTCCTATACATTTTAATACAAATTTGAATACGTGATATTTATATTATTTAAAAACTAAAAATTTAAATCTTAAAATATTCTCTCTCATAGAATACAACTCAAAGTTTATGTGACAGACAAAAACCTAATTCAGCAGTCAAAAAACCTAATTTATCCAAAAACAAAATACATGTAGTTACATGTATTTTGTTTTTGTGTTTTGAAAAAAATTAGTAAATTTTTTTAAAATTTAGTTTGAACTGCCTCTTACACACAAAGAAAAGAAATTCATATATTTGAAAATATTTTCATAAATATTATGAATCGAACATGACTATTTTTTTCCATACATTTTTCATTAAAAATAAAATTTTGTTCACATATATTATTAAATTTTACTTAATAATAATTTTGCGAATTTTGCAAAAATGCTGCTAAAATTTTAATTTAGTTTTATTAGATTTGATTCAAATTCTAAATAAAAATACTTATGCATGAAAATTAAATTAAATGGCAATTTTCCAATAAAAAGCTGTTAAAAAGTAAGGATTAGAAATTTGCTTAAATTTTCTGCCATTCTATTGCACATGCATCATTATAATAAAAAAAGCGTCCAATGTGTTCTTCTGCCCGCATCATTAAAAACCAAAAATTCTGTAAAGAAAATTACAAACACACATTTACAAATCGAAAATATAAATGAAAATTTAAACAATTTGTTTAAGTCTTCTTGACTTTTGATTCACTTTAAAAAATGTAAAAAAGTGTTAATACTTAAGACATTATTCTTAAATATTATGAACTAAAATCAATGAAAGTAAATTCTTATATTTACGCACAAACCTTTTTCTGTGCATAAACTTCTAGTTGTATTCAATGTTCTTTCTTTTCATTTGAAAACATAAAACTCATTGTTTGATTTTTATTTTTCATTTATATTTTAAAACTCACAAACTGATTTTTATTTTTGATTTTTATTAAATTTTCATTTTTGATTTTTATTAAAAAAAAAAAAAAATAATAAATTTTTCAAACAATAAAATAAAAATCAAAAATAACAATTAAAATTTGATTTATTTTTTTAAACTTATATCACTTATGGTCTCTGAACTGAATCCATTTACAGATTGTGCAATAATATTTTTATTGAATTTGATGATATTATGTTAAAAAAGATAAAGTTATTTGAAAAAATTATACCAGGATAATTTTATTTATAACTCAGGAATCAACACAAAATCACGTTGAGATATAACAATATAATAAATCGCGTATATTTTTCCCATATCATTAAAAGCATTCACGATGATATACTAACATCCGTCCCTATATAAAATCTATATAAAATTCTTAATCTAATTCTTATCAGCTGACACGCTTATGCTTTATGCACTCTTAAGATATTTAGTTTCCAAGATTTTCAAATAATTACAAGGGTGTTCTAATTGTTTCATAATTTTTTTATTCGTGTAATCGACTAATTTTTAAGAATTCTTCGATTATTCAAATGAATAACGAATGTAAATGTAAAATCCTTTAGATTTCACATTTAGATTCCAAATTATATATTCCCAACATCCACAATAGTACTTAACGTTACTAAATTATTATGTATAGAATATTTATAATTTTATCAAAACCCGTAAAAACAAAATAAACACTTGCTTAATGTTATCTGCCTTTGTATCAAAAGAGAGGAAATGAGAGAAAGAGAGGAAAAATGTGTTAAAAATCAAATGCTTTCAGTTAAAATTGTTTCAAAGTCGCTTTTTGACATAGTGCAATTGAAACCAGTTTTCTTAGAAAATAATACTTTATATTCCATTTGAAAGAGAAAATAATTAGCATTAAAATCTTTATTCAAGTATTCGATTATTCAAAAAATATTGATCGAATAATTTTTTATTTAAAATTTGTTTGTTCGAATAAATTTTAAATTTTTTTCTCGATTAATCGAATAATTTTTATTGAAATAACTACCTAGTGAGAACTATTTTCTTATCAGTGTTGTTGGTTTGAAAGTATGGTGGGTAGACCCTGGGGGAATAGTTACCTCCATACAAGTCAAGTATTAATTTTTGCATATTTAGAGAACAGTTAGAGTGAAAGCCCTCTCAAATTTTAGTGAATAATAATACAAAAATGTAGTACCTACAATTTGCCACAATTTTATTTTATTTATTCAATAGTTTTTTTTTAACCCTTAAGGGTCAATAAACTAGAACAATATAAATGGCATACAATGTTTATATTTGAAGCAACTTTTTTTTGTGTAATATACAAATTTCGAAATACAAAAAATCATCCGAAAAAAACATTTTGTTTAAGAATTTGATATTTATTTTAAAACATGATCAAAATTTTGTCCCTTCATCAGACGGACGGAAATAGCTACATCGACTCAGAATCCTACCAGGACCCAGAATAAATGTACTTTATGGGGTCTTAAATGATGTTTTTGACATGTTACATACGGACAAACCCAATATACCCCCCATCTTTTTGATGGTGCCCAGCAAAAACTTTGCTTTCCTGGTAAGCTAGCAGGTATAATTGGAAACAAAAATAAACTACTTATTTTTTGCCTGAATAACTAGTTATTTTTGTTCGACTTGACCACAAATTCATATAGTTATTTTTTGACTCTAGGGGTACTCAAAAATATGTACCTAAACGAAAACAAAAATAAAAAAAACAAAAAAATTTTGCCGTCAGTGAGACTCGAACTTGGACACACACTAACCATTCGTTTTTACTGACTACTGACGTCTTACTCAGTACACCATCTCGCACATAGCATCCTGAGCGACAAAAACTCTATTTAGTTTAAAATATCTTTTAAGACATTTTGTTATAAAAAACTAACAGCTTCAGAATGGGGTTGAACCAACAACCTTCTGGTTGTTAATCCGGCGCTCTAGCCAACTTATCCACGTGATTGCAGTATTACTGCACTATTATACTATTGAGTACTTATTAATGTAATACACAGTAGGCAAATAATAATGACGCCTCATTACCAAGAAACTACTTTAATAAGTAGTTTTTATTACCGAAAACCAAAAAGTTTTTGCTGGGTGGGTATAAAAATATAAAAATATTTAGCTTACATTTCTATGTGGAGTAAATATTTCTTGAAAGACAGCAATTCTTTTTCGCGATATTTTGCAAAATTTAAGCTATATGATTTTCTCTATACACAATTTATTAAACACATTACTTTTTTTAATAAAAAAAATCTGTTTTTTTTTGTAATTTTCGGAGTTTTAGACATTCCAGGGAAAATAAATTTTAGAACGTTCTCTCTAAAAATTTTATATTATTATTTTTTATATCATGATTTTATAAATCACAACGAATTTGCGATGAAATTTTACGTTATCACTGATGAAAAATAAAAATAAGTTCAGCATTTCCAATATCAATACGTATTTGAAATTATAAAAATTAATTTTCTTATTGGACCTAAATGTATGTTCTTGGCAATACTGATAAAATTTGGAAAAGAAATTTGAAACAAAAGCCAAAACAAATAAGAGCTTTATTCCTTGTTATTACTAATTTGCAGGTCTAATTTAAACGTTTAAGTCAGAGTTAGTCAGAAGTTGTCAGAAAAACAACAAAATATATGGACATTTTTAGTACGGGAACATTTTCCTGTAAGTTCTTACTAAAACCTGCTAATCTGATAAGTATTGGAACAGAGGTAAGAAAAAATAAATTGACAAAATAGAAATGTAAATTTTTCTGAAAAATTATGAATTCAAAGTTTTGATGTTTTAATTGAAAAGTATTTAAAAATTAAAAAATAATTTTTTTCATACATTTTAATGTGCTACAACTTCAATAAATGTGATCTTTTAGGCCACAAATGGCTACAAATTTTAGGCATTGAATTTGAAGTTTAAAAATATAAATTTTCTTACGCGGTGATTTATAATATTCTATTTCAATACATTTTTATTTGAAATAATGTAACGTTGGGTATTTCTATCACCAGCAAACATTTCAACATTTTGGTGATTTACAAAATAAGAAATTCGTGAGGTGTAGCGATTTATAAAATAAGGATATTATTGATCCTTTTTTTTATTTAAAACTTTTTATTTTGGATATAAAATTTCTTCATATTATTAACTTTAGTCGAAATATGTTTTCTTATTTTTAGAAAATTTTAACTCTAAAATTCACAAACACGGATTTGTAATTGTTTCGTTAAATTTTATTTCATACTAAACAAAATCAATAAAATTGTTTAACAATTTACTAACATTTCTAATTAATTTAAACAAATTTAAATAGTATTTACTAAAATCATAAATAAAACATCGCCAAAAATCTATAAACCATAACTTTTTTTTATGAAACTCTTAAAAAAAACTACCCCCTTATAGTCTTTTAGTCTATCAATTCATATTTCTTCACGGCCCATTAAACTTTATTATATCTTTCCTTAAGAGGCATTTGGCCCACCCATAAAATGTTTATTGGCCGTATCTGCTAAAGGAAACTATTAATTTTTACCATTCATTCGTATATTTAAGATAATCAACAATTTTATTTGTTTTTCTTGCACGCAAACCCAATGAATTGATGTTTTTTTTTATTACACGGTTATATTTTATTATTTTGTTCTTAATTCATGCTCCTATTTTTTTTTTTTGTTTTTTTTTTCTTATATTTCCATATAGAAATGATAATGGATTCTTTAAATGTTTCAATTCAGTTGAAATTAAATTAAACTTTCATATTATACATTCACTTAAAATGATATTTAAAGAAAAAAATATATATACTTTTTTATTATTTCACTTTTCTGCGTTTCCTTGTGCAGTTTTCCTAAAACTCATTTAAATTGGTTTTAGCTGAAAGTGTTGCAAAGTGAAATGCAGGGAGAGAGGAGACACAAAAATGAATTAAAATGTTTTATGGTTGCCAAGGAAATCCGTTTGTACGGTATCTTAATGAAAAATATTTTAAAGTTTTCATTATGATATTCATTTACTGAAAACGTATATATTTACTTATTTGTGTTCGTACTGAAAAAGTGTCGAATATTTGAATGGAACTAAGAGACTGATTTGAAACAGGGCTGCCAGATTTGGGGTTTTAACCCCAAATTTGGGAAATTTTTGTTGCCGAAAAGGATGAAAAATTTAGTTTGTGGACTGGGGAATTTTTTGGGGATATCTAAAATATTTTTTTAGGATTTCATTATGTAAAATAGTATATTTTATTTAGTTAGTAAAATTGGAATTTTGAACAAAAGTATATATTTTTAAAGATATTACATTTTCATGTTATAATAAAGAGCTTGCAGAAGCAGTCCTTAATATATAAACGATGTGAATATGCTACGCATGTGTGAAATGCATATTTTCGATTCTGAGCAGTGTTGCCAGTTTAGCCTTTTTAAGGCTAAATCTAACCTTTTTATTTAGCTTTTAGCCTCAAAATTCGTTTTAGCTTCTAGCCTTTTTTGATCTTTCATCAAAGAAGAAAATAATTTCTTATTTGCTTTTACTAATTTTATTTTTACAGAATCATCAATTTAAGTATTTTTGTGTATTAATGCGGGCTGCCAACAAAATGACCCAAAGCAAAATCACCCAAATTGAAAATTACCCAAAAGAAATGAAAAATTTCCTAAAAATAAAAAAATAATGAAAAATAACTGCAAAATTTTGGGTTATGTTCAATATGAAAATTGATCTAAATTTGTATGGGAATTTTTCATTTGCTGTGGGTCATTTTGCTGGCAGCCATTAATTCGCACAAAAAAATCGAGATTATTTATATTTAACACAAATTTTTACCTGCAGCGCTTCATTCTGCAAATCAAATTTAACTTAACTTATTTTTTGGACTTACTTAATCAATTATTATAATTATTTTTTTAATAACCTAGATTAACCAGCGAAAAATCATCAAAAAATTTGGAAATGACTAATCAAAAAGGAATTTATGATTCCAAAAAAAAACAATTCAAAACAGTAGGTCATTTTTCTCATGAAATATAGCCAAATTAAGGGAATTTTGTGGGCGATTTTTCATTTGATCATTTTATTGACTTCCGTTGTATCTTTTATTTATAAATTTATTACAGTATATTTAAAAATATATCCAAAACTAATAAAAGCAAAAAAAGTTTTTAAATAAAAAAATATATTAGTTTTTTTTCTGGCTTTATTTTTTGGGGCATTTAGCCTTTTGTGACCTTTTTTAAAGTCCAACTTTTTTTTACCTCCTGGCAACAATGATTACGAGTTTAACAAAAACCAAACTTCAAAAAAGCATGCAAACTCATTAATATCCGATCGTACCTGATTTAGTACATCTGAATTATCCGCATGTTATTTTTAAAGTTTAAAGAGTTGATTGTAAATGTTCACTTTTTTAATAAAATAGCAAAATATATCATTTTGAAATTTCATAAGGTTTCGTTTTCCTCTATGTTAATTTCTAATTTGACTTTTTTATTTGTAAAAACTATGATGTATAAATGTTTCCTTACTTATTTCTCTAACAAAAAATATCTTAAAAATCTCATAATACTGCTTCCCATAAAAGAAAACCAAATATACATTTTCAAGAATTAGGTAAAAATATTATTCCAAGGGTGGGGATTTTTTGGGGAAATGTTTTTAAAACATTGGGGTTTGCCTAAGAGAAGTGTCTGGTAGCCCTGATTAGAAATAATTTTTGTGGTAGTTGCATGAATGCGATTGAAGAAAAAAATAAATCTTAATAAAATCTAGAATGCTTTTTATTATGACACATACATATATCATTGAAATAAATTTTAAAAATACGTATCGCTAATATAAGAATTTGCCTTTGAAATATTTGAAATATATGTTCATAATTTTCATAATGTACCACTTTACCATCTCCGATCCCCCACCTTAAAATATTACCAGCGACTCAGAATAATCATCCTAATCGATTTAAATATGTCCGTCGGAACGGATGGCTGTGATTGTTTCATGTTTTTTTTTTTTTTTTTTTTTTGTGTAAGGACCAATTTCAATGGTTATGATCAGTCCATAATTTTGCCTAGCCGTGCATTGCTAATTTTTTCATTATTCATTTAAAATTAGATGAAAATTTAGTTTTTTAGAATATTATATTTAATACATACTAAAAAAATTAAAGTAAATTTTTTTAAAATATATATCATTGCAACTTAAACCTCTTTAAATTTATATTCCTTGAAGTTAGTGACCTATAGAGACCTCTGTACTAAAATAATTTAGCAAAACATTACAAAATTCTGAATGGTAGAGGTTCATCATTTACAGATTTCGTAAATAGAAAACTGAATTAAGATATAATAAATTTAGCCGAAAATTCCGCAGTGAATTTAGAATTGATATTTTTTACCTCCTCAGTTTATACGGCGACTATTACTCTGGTCTAGCGTAGACCCTTTCTATTGTGCAAGTGATGTCGGGATAAAACAACAGATAATTTATGGTTAGCGCATATTCGGAGTCTGCATGACATATGTATTAATATGAGCAGTCAAACATACTTCCACTTTCTTATCATTGAATTTCATGCAGAACACCTCGATTAAAATTTAGTCAAGATTTTCAACAACTTAACTTTAGAAATTAACGCAAATACAAATCAACAGAATAGTAAAAAAATGTGTTGTATTTAAATAACACCCCGTCTGATCTGAGTTTTCGATAGCACCGTGGCTTCAAAACGCTTTTTTTGGAAATAACTCTCCAAATTGTAAACCTTTGGAAATATCTTAATAAAATTGTAGGTGGCCAAAGACAAATTGTTTTCTAGTTGATATAGAGAAGCACAGATTTCTTTCGGGTCGGAGAAGAATTGGGTAGACCTTCAAAGTATGCAATTAAAAAAAAATCGTCAAAAATTCATTTATTCATTTATAGATAATCCTTCTAAAGCTCTACGAGGTCGAAATAAATTTTTCTTTTATTTTTAAAATATTTTTAATATTCACCAGATTTCTTATAAAATTCTCAATAATAATTGCTGCAAGAATCATATGAAATATGAAATTGGAACTTTAAAAAAATTTAATATTTTTGGATTTTTTCTTTTTCAAAAAGATGGCGACATTCTTTCACTTATAACATTTGTTTTTAGTTCTGTCCTATATAATTTCTTTAATATTTTCTAAAGCAAATTTGATATTTGATGAACTCGTAAGATTGAGGAGAATAAGAACTAATATAAATAAATTTATTGCGGTGAAATTTCTCCAGACTAAGACCGGAGAAACTCAAAATTTAGATTTTAAGTATATTTTTGAGAAATAAAGTTAATATTTGTACCTAAATAAAATATAAATGGATTAAGGTATTCCAATGAAATTTCGGCGAAATATAGATAAATTTATCTTAAAATCAGGGTATCACTTTTTGTGCCAAAATACCCAAAATTCTAGTCCAGAAAAAACGTGTTTCAAAAATTTATTTTTTTCACTCAAATGGTCTTTGTAAGAGGGGTCCGTCAGAAAGTATTTTTTATGTGTTTCTCCAACATATAATAATTTTATTAAAACTAAGTAATTTTTTTGATTTATTATTATTTAAAATGAAGTGTTTTTTATTTATTTTCAATTAATTTCCGTTTTACATTTTGATGGTTAAAACTCAAAACTAATAATCATTAATTATTTATTATTTAGCATGTATTAAACAACTACTACAGTAAGAACTAGTTTAGAATTATTTGAAGAAGAACTGCAAAAATAATTAAAGCAAAATAGTTGATAATTAAACAGAGAGTAATTCAATAGAGAGTAAAATAATGATGATGTAATAAAAGTAAGATAATATTAATAAATGTGTTTGTTAAAGGAAAATATATGTAATATTAGGGATTTCATGGAATATATACCTATATGGAGTATTAACATATTTTTCTTTTAATCCCAGATTTGTCTTTTGAGAATGAGAATTGAGAATTTTATAAACAAATTAAACGAAAAAATGTGGAAAATTGACAAAGTACGGATAGGGATTGTGGGGAGACCGCTACACCAAGCGTGTGCGGGTTTACTTTACATGCATCTACGTTAAGATTACTTTTGAAAATATTAAATTATTAAGAGTAGAACAAAAAACAAATATTATAAGTGAAAAATGTAGCCACCTGTTTTGAAAAAAAAAAGCAAAAAATATGAATTTTTTTTAAAGCTCCAAATTCATATTAATATAGCTTTTTATCGGATCTATATATTTATAAGATTCTTAAAGCAATATTTTTGAGAATTTTGCAGGGAATCTGGTGAATATTTTAAAAAAGTCTTGGGGCCAATATAGAGGCCGCCAAGTAAAAACAGAAAAAAACTTTAAAAACTATATATGATACCCTACACCATTATGTACGAGCATAAAAATTCAGGACGGAGACTTATATTACACCTGTGGAAAATTTTACTAAATGTAAAATAAAATATACAAATACAGATTAATTCGTGATTTGATGCACTTTAGGACGATTTAGGGATTTATGCACGTTAAAGTTATTTTCGGAAGAGGGGTTTATATGGAAGTTATGGTCAATTGTGGATCGATATTCATAAAATTTAATACAAAGATAGATACTTGTACAGAACTTCTTTGCACCAAATTTCATTAAAATATTATTATTTTTAAGGCATTTTTGAGTGTTTAAACTCTATTCTGGGAGGACATTTGTTTGAGGGCTAGGTGAAATAATGGACCGAACACAAACAATTTCAATAGGATTCGTCCTTATATCATGAAGGTCCCAAAGGTGTCAAATTTCATTGAATTATCTTTAAAATTGCACAAGGTTTTCATGGACAGTCATCCGTTCAGCCAGCCAGACGGACGGACATCGATTTAAAAAGTGATTCTAAGTCGATTGGTGTACTATAAGGTGGGTGTTGAATAACTTTTTCTATGCGTTGCAAATATCAGCACAAACGCATAATACCCCAACCACCTATGATGGTAAATCTCTTTTGTTCTCTTTTTACCGGCCATCCTTTTTTTGTATCCGCAAAAAATTTGTTTTATGAGTAAAGTATTATATTTTTTTATCCGTATACCAAATTTTAGTTATTTACACGGAAAATAATAAAGTTATTGATTTTTGGCCGGATAGTAAACATACGTTTAATTTTCGAGAAATTTAAAAATATCGATATTCAACTTTTCATTCTTGAGTTTTAGTTCATAGCGACCGGGTGTAAAATATTTTGCTTTAGAATTTATGATATTAGTTAAATTTTCAGTAATTTTTGTTAAAAAAATAATATAATAATAAAATTTTATAATAGTAAAAGTGGTACGTAATGTTGCTACTCGTATTTGTCTAAAAATATTTGAAAAATAACGTATTTATATAAATACCTCATTTATTTTCTTTTAAATTAATTCAGGAAATATTTCCCTAAAAGGTATGGATTTGAGCAACAGAAAAAACACATTAGTGACCCCTCTGGTCAAATAAGTATTACTAATCTTATGTAAATGTATTTATTAATTTAATTGGTCATTAAATGAATTTTTATTTTTGGAATGTAATTTATTATGTGTATTTTTTTTTTTTTTTTTTTAATATTAGACATATTGTGTTAAATATGAAATAAAACATAACTTTATAAATTTAATCAGACCTCAATTTTAAATTGAGAACAAAATGGAAATGAAACAAAATTAGTATATCGATATGGAATAATTTTCACAATTTTTTGATATAGAAAACGAATCATTTACGATTATTTTTACGTTTCGCTATTGATATAGCTAAAGGTTTATTATTAGTATGATAAACGAACTTTCGAGAGCAAAAGATTTGCTGCCATAAAGAGAGCGATGGGTGAGCTCAAGCAGCTCATATTCGGATCTCCAGCAATGGTCGTTCACGAATGGTTTTTCAGTCTGTTTACAAATTTTACAAATTAGGATTAACTTTAGGACCAGAACACATAGAATATAACTATATAACAACCTAATTCATTTGTAAAAAGCCTAATTCATGCAACAACGAGATACATGTAGCCACATATATATTGTTTTTGTGTTTTGAAAAAATAAATTTTTTGAAAACTTAGTTTGAACTGCCTCCAACATAAACTTCTAGTTGTATTCTATGCCAAAATTATGCCAAAATATACAAACAGCATTGCAAAGTTTATACCAACCGTTCTTATGACGTTTTCAAATGTTATGTAATCGGGAAAATTGCCAAAGTGATGGAAATTCTTTGACTAACTCAACTGAATCATTTGATTCGTAATTTGAATTTACTAAAACAATTAGCAGAGTTGATCGCAATAAATGTTTGACAGTCTAAAAAACTTCAGTGTAAACGGAAACATTCCCAATTCTCAAGAGAAATATAATTTAGTGATCAAATCAAGGATTTAATTAATTTGATAAATACACCCTACATTTACGGCAGAAAACCAAACGTCTCCTTATCATGACTTCTAAGTTCACAAAATACTTTAAAATCCCCTCATTTGAAGCAAACAATAGAACTTGATGCAAAACTACCACTAGATTGAAACTGGAATATCTTTTAAACTTAATTTCCTTTATTCCCGTTTCGATTTGACACTTTAAACTTTTGCGGTACAAGTAATTGAAAAATAATACGCAAGATTTGGGGACAAAGGAATGAGTTCCTACTCTCGTGAAACAGACCCCAAACAATATAAACGACACAATTTAATAGCTCTTCAATTCCAATTTATCACTTTTTATCGAAAAAATTGGTTATTAGATCTCAAAAAAAATATATATATATATTTTGATATTTCAAAAACTAATACCAATTTTGAAAAAAGGAAGAGATTCGAATTCATCACCTTAAATGACCTTAGAAATCTCTTTTTGATGATCAAAAAGAAATTATAGTTAAAATATTACGAAAAATCACCTGAAAATATTGGGTAATTTCTCATACGAAATATATTTGGGAAATTTTGCTGACAGCTGTTCTATGTTTATTACAATATCTTTAAAAAAATATCGAAACTAATCAGAACGAGAAAAAATGTTTTTAAATTAAAAAAAAAATCTTTTTGAATTTTTATGGCCTTATTTTTTTTATTTTTTTGGGCATTTAGCTTTTATTGTCCTTTTTTAAAGTTAAATTTAATAAAAAAAAAGTTCCATCACGTTTTCCAGCAATTTTTACGCATAAATTATTATTTTTATTTTTCTTTTTGCTATTGACAATAGTCAGACAGCATAGTTGGATTTATTTAATTTAATTTAATATCTCAATATGTAATATGTATTGCATAAATTGCTTTCTATCCTAACCGGACATTGATGCCATATTTTTGTAGCAAATGGCATTTCATTTTATGAAGTGTGGGGTTAAAATGGAAATATTTTACTTTTTAACTTTAAAAAATTCTAAGGACTAAATGGTGCAAGTTAGGGACTTAATCGGTACCTGCTATATTATTTGGAAAATTTTTTCTTGCTCTAGCTCTTTGGCAAATATTTGATCAAAATTGCGTGACCACTAGTTTTGCATAAAAATTGTTTGCCGTTATTTGATCTTGCAAATGTTTTGTAAGAGAAAACAAACAAAGAAGAAATTAAAAGTTTTTTTATTTAGTGGTTACATCTTTCTCGTCAAATATTTGGGTAGTCTGAACATAGCTTTAGCTAGGTTATTATGTAGCCTAAATACTATTTGAAAAAACATCAATGGTTTAAATTTGAGAAGTGATGGAATGAAACTGCTGTGGTGATTGGAATGAGTACTGCTATGAAATCCGCAACATATTTTCCACGATATTTTTTTAGTATTAAATTAAAATAGATGTTTTACAAACGCAATAAGGAAATAATATTTTATGACTTATTAAAGAAAACAATGCTTCATGTACGCTTCATACGATGTAAAAATTATCATATGAGACCAGAGAAACACAAGAAATACCATGTACACCCATAGAAAAATCGACCATATATCGTATGTTTTCAAATTAAACACTGTGTGTTCAAATTATTAACGAAAATTAATATCAGTTACCATCAAGTTGACACCGGTTCAGTATAGTATTATTAAATTACATTGTATTTTCTATTTTGTATATTTAAAATTTTTAAACGAACGGTATCAAAAAACCGATACCGTAAATTGTTAATGTGACCACAACCGTCGATATAGAATTGAATTTTATTCCCTTAATGTGTATGTTTATTTGATTTAACAGCTTTATTCATTCGAAGTTCCTCCAAAACTCTAATCTAAGACTTTTCAATTTCCTACATAACATGATTTAGACATTGGAATAAATCATTTTGAATAACATTCTAACTATATACGAGTAGCTCACAAAGCTCACAAAGTTCATATTAAACATTTATATCTCTATTAAATTTCATTGCAAATTGAGATACAATTTAATATAGATTTACACTAATGTACTGTTTCAAAGAATAACAACTTAATGTTCGCTATTGGCATTTTCAATGGAAGCAAACATATTTATAACATTCACATTCAGACATACAATCTTTCAACAAAGTTTCGAAAATTATTTACAACTCCTCACTCCAGTTTGAATATAAAAATGTATACATTTCAACACTAGAACAAAAATAGTTGAATAAGTGCAAATACAAAGTATTTGAGATAATTAATACATTTAAAAATTTCCGAAAGAAAAAATACAGAATACGAAACGAATTTGTACCCTACGGTTGTAATGATGGTAATGTGCATCCTTTTCTAAAGAGAAATTTTCACTAATATCAAGTCTATATATTTTTGAGGTTATTTGAAATTTACGAATATTTTGTAGTTCAAGTGGAAGGCATTTGGCTACCTTACTATAACTAAGTAATCTAAAATGTTGTTAGTTTGAATTTTTTAGAGCATTTATTAAATTATATCTTTAAAATCTATGGAGATTAAAGTGAATTTCTTCTAAGACATGTTCAAAAATATAACTAGACACTAAGATGTGAAATATGAAAATTATTCATTGGAATCGAAATAGCTATATTGGAGAAAGTTATCAGGACTGCAAGGCATTAAAACAAGTCATATCACACAAATGGCAACAACAACAACAAGAACAAATATTAAAACAAATATTGTATTTTATTTAAATAAACAAATTAAGTACACAAGACTAACACTCTTGTACAAGGATCACATTTAAACTAACACACATTCATACACAAATAAATCTACGTATGTATAATGTTATATGTGTAAATGTTAGCATTTATAAAAATATGTACAACTATTTAGAGTATAAATGACTTTAGAAAAAAAATTTAACAAAATAAACAGATGGAAAAGCAATTTAAATATTAAAATTTTATATTAAATTTTATATAAATGTATGAACAAAACTGACATAAGTTTATCTCATGTGAAATTTATTTTATATTTCTACATTAGACACACAAATATACACCTCCTCACACAAACTCAAACAAATTCTTGTATATATAGTATGTAGTATGTAGCGTACATGCCACTTGAGTAAAATGAAAATAGTTTTGAAATTTTGAAAACATAAAATAGAAAATAAAAATTAAACACAATTCACATCAAGTCTTAATGTGGAAGCATGTTGCAAGAAGTTGCAACCAAATAGTGGCAATAAAATGACACATAAACATGCACACACATACACATGAAGAAATCTTGTTTTACAAGAACTTTGAACAAGACAAAACTACAAGTGGCGTTCACAAAATTTTGCATTTATTTTTTGTTTTTTTTTACTTTGGGAGAAGAACTAATTTAAAATAATATTAGAAGTTAAATAAATGTAGGAGTATTTATTCATAACCCAATAGGGAAAAATTGTGCTTTCTAATATGCCTGGAAGGTGTGAATGTGTAAATTAGAAAATAACAGTGGGTAAAATAGTTAAGTGTATACAAGAAAATCCAAATTAAATTATGCTAAACTGAACCGCATAGACTATAGAGTAAGAACTAGAAAATACAAGGGACTATAAACTCGACTATGGACTAAAGTATAGACTGGGCTATAGGCTAGACCATTAGATAGATTGAACTATATACTAGATTATAGACCGAACTTTATACTACACTATAGACTGAACTATAAAGAGACTATTGACTAGACTAACATTAAATTATAGAATAGACTATAAAATAAACTACAGACTGAACTATAGATTATAGAATAAACTATAGACTAGATTATAGAATGAACTATAGACTCAACTACAGAGTCGATTATTGATTTGACTATTGACTTAAATATAGACTGGACTATAGAGTAAACCATAGATTAGATTATAGACCGAATTAATATATGATAATTTACTGATTGGACCACATAGTGCACTATTAACTAGACTATAGATTGAACTGTTACCAGTACTATAAATTAGATTATATATAGAAATAATAGAATAAACAATAAGCAGGAGTATAGAGTAAACCATAGGCTATACTATAGACTGAGTTATAAACTAGACTAAAGACTGCACAATATACTTTAGTATAACCCAATTATAGACTGATTGGATCACATATTGGACTATAAACTAGATAATAGATTTAATTATAAACAGCATTATAAATAGAAATAATAGAGTCGACTATGGACTGCACTTTGTACTGGTCTATAAAGTGAACTATAAACTGAAATTTATAGTATTCTGTACTATAACTAGATTATAGAGTGATTTGCTTATTGCACTATAGACTGAACTATTGACTAGACAGTTCTACTGATTGGACTGTAGGCTAAACTATTGACTGAACTATAGAGACTAGACTACAGAGTAAACAATACACATAGACTAAATTATAAACTAGACTAAAGACTACACAATATAGTTTATTATAACTCAATTATAGACTGAACTACTGATTGGACCACAGACTGGACTATAGATTAAACTGTAGACCGCTCTATAAACTGTATTATATATTGATCTATAGAATAAACTATATACTGGATTTTAGACTTAACTATGGACTATATTATAGAGTAGACTATAGACTAAAGTCCCGTAATTCTCAAGAAACTGTGAAAGTCGGAAAATTTATTTTTTATAATTATGTCCATAGGAAGCACAACTATTGCAGGTCTGAAAAAAACCATGGATTCACTCTTGCGAACACAACAAAGTTTCCGAAACTGCAATCTATTTGTAGATCCAAGCTTTGGAATTTCAGAATATATAGGTTAAAGTCATAATTTTGATACAAAATAGGTCAAATTCGGAAAGGTCTGTAGATAGGCATTTTGAGATATTGGACTTGTTTTTAATTTTAAAATCATTTCCATGAAGATACCTTTCGGAAAAATATAATATTCATAAATGTCCTTAAGGAAAGTTTTATTTTAGAGAAAAAAAAGAGTAGACACTTTATTAGCAAAAAAAAAAATACTACACACACAGAAGAAATCATAATTTTGGAATTTTCAAATTCAAAACTTTTTATTTTTGAACCCGGAACTATATATTGTTGAACTATATATGGAAAAAACTGGACCAAGATCTTGAAATATTGAAATAGTTTAAATTTAAAATGCAAATAACTCGAAAACTATAAGAGATAAATAGTATATATAAGCGTATTTTTAATAGGTCATAATTTTTGAAATTGGGTAAGAACCAAAATTTTGGCCAGCGTTTAAAAATGTTCTATGTCATAGGTACCCTTCTTTAAACCCCCATAGCTCCACTCCTGAGGAGTCCCCCTTCCAAACTTAAAATTGCACACTCCTCTGCTACGCCTTTTAAGTTTATGTAAATCTAAGTTGCCCCATTGTGAGGTGCAAACTACATTATAGAATAGACAAAAAAGATGACACTCCAGACTATACTATAGATTTCACTATGGAATAGGCAATTGGCTAGAATATAAATTATATAATGGGTAAGACTATAGACTAAAATATTAACGGAAATTTTTAAAAACTTTAATAATTATTTTCAGCTCCTATAACAATTATATCTCTCAGTTTTCAATTTATATTTCAACAACTTTACATAATTCTTTAATTCAGCATTCTGATAAGTTTCTTTTTTTCATTCGATTTCTATTGGGCATTTCAACCCTCAAAAAAACATGATGACAAAACTAAAGTTGAATATAGAGCAGTTTGAAGTAACAAAGCGGAAATAATAATCAACTAAAAATGATGTCATTGGAACATAGCAAAAAAAGAACTTAAATAAAAAACACAAAATTTTTGCATAAAAAATACAAAGGACAACGATGTTAAATAGTTAAAAGAAAATTCAGTAAAAAACACACAGGAGGAAAATATAGAATTTAGAAATTGTAACAAATTTTCAGACGCAAAAAAATAGTAGACATTTAGACAGACAAACAAACGTTTATGGTTATTATAAGTTCTTTCAGTAACTTTGAAAAGATCCACTTAAACTTAGACACTTAAAGTAGTGATTAGAAAATAATTATTAAAAAATATATATATTAAAAGAAAACATATTATTGCTTACAAAAATTAAAAGAGAACAAAATATAATTTTTTACATAAAAGAAATGAACTAAAATTATCTTAGATTTTTTTTCTTTTTTTTGACTTTCTACTTTAATACTTAATTTAAAGTTAACTAACATCTCTTCACTTTTGGCTTTAATATTGAGGTCAAAGCGAAGGAGAATATACCTTAAGAAGGAAACTGACAATTTCTTCAATTTATTGATTGGTTGCTTATAAGATGAAGGCTATAAAACAAAAAACAAACCTTAATTTTAAGATAGAATATAAGACAATAAGAACCAGTAAGAATAATAATGATAAAATCGTTCTTTATGCCACTAAAACTTAAAATGTCATACATAAGAAGTTGAGCAAACAAGAAAAAATAATAAATGTCGAAAACGTGTAGAGCTAATAAAAATAATGTGTGTTCTGCCGAATTTTATTTAACCTTCACTAAAGCGTTTTTCTAAAAAAAGAAAAAAGTTATTTTTGGCAAGAAATTAATTTTGTTTTAAACTGATTTATAAAAACTTTATTGTTTGCAAAAAACTTTCTCTTTTATATAAAAATAAAATATATAAAAATAAAAAAAAAACAATTAAGGAAGATGTAGACTGCCAAACTCGACCACACGATATCCTACATCAGTGTGTATTAGCATCAAAGTTCTGGGAGGAGTCTTATATGGACTAATTGTAAACAATTGCTTACATACCTATATTTTATATTTCTATAAAACAATAATATGAGTTATATTATGTAGATACTCAAAATATATAGGATTAAATTAGAACGATTCTGGGAAGTGGGCTTCATATGGGAGCTGTGCTCAATTATGGACCGTTTTTCACTTATGTAAAACTTATTTGTGTCAGGTATTAACTTGATATATACTGACATTTATATGGGATTTATTTGTGTTAAAATTATTTTCAGAAAAGGGCTTTATATGGGAACTATGGTCAATTATGAACCATTGTTCATGAAATTTGGCAAAAATATAAACATTTGTATAAAATTTGCTTGTGCCGAGTCTCAATGCTATATGTAAGGCATTTCTGAATGCTAAACCTCCATCCCGGGAAGACAAATGTATGGGTAAAGTAATGAACCTATATTTCTTTGACCTTGTACAAAAATAATTACGCATACCAAATTTGTTCAAGATATCTTTAAAATTGCGACCTTTACTTTGCTTACAAAGTTTACATGGACATACAGCTAGACGGACGGACGGACATTTTTAAATTGACTCAGAAAGTGATAATGCATCGAACGGTATACTTAAAGGTGGCGATCCGAATATTTTTTCAACACAAACGCATAATTCCCCAACTACCTAAGGCAGTGTAGGGTATAAAAAATTAATGATGATTACCTTTTTTTCATTAAAAAATTTCTATTTTTCTCTTTCCATATTTCTGATTAGTAAATTATCTATAAGCTTTGAGAGCTTAAGCGTGTTATTTATTCAGATATAACGATCTAAAATACATACATATATACAAGGATTTTTTTTAGTAAAATAAATAAATCTAAATTGTCTTTCACCCAAAAAAAAAGATAATTTTGATTTGATTTGAGAAAAGTTCCAGACTCCTTAGCTACTCAGAATCAGACAATAGAGCAAAACTCCTTTTTTTAGATTTATATTATTAATCAGAATTTTAAAATGATTTCAAATATTTTTATAAATAAATATATTACTTAAAGTCGAAGTATTCTAACAAATTAAATTCAAATTTTACATATACAAATCTAAAATGAAATTTCAATTACGATTAATACATATCTAAGTATTTTATTAAATGAAATTGAATCCAAAAAAATTGCATATTCTATTACTCCGAAGATTACTTAATTCTTAATTATTTTTGATCGATCAGTTAATTAATACAATTAGAAAAATAATTGTAGACTGATTGTTTAATGATATCTAAGATTCAACGCAGAAAACGTTTTTTGCTAGCGACCCTTTTTTATATATTCTTTTATTTCATTTTTTCTTATTTCCTTTGTACTAACAATAACTTTGACTAAAAACAACGAACTTAGCAAAACAAACATTGAATTAAAATTAAAAATTAAAATAAAAAAAAAAACAAAAAATTAAAAGTATTTAATACAAAAACGAAACAACCAAAAAACGAACTACAACAACAGACAGCTGATTAAATAGAAATAAAAGATAATTTAAAATTTAATCACTCGATTAATTGAAGCAATTAAATAAGTTATTGAAGCAAATTAAATTTTAACAAATCGTTTAATTGACCATATTTTTTTTTTCTGTGTGATAAGAACATTTGAAAAGTATAAATTTTCCAAAATTGTGTCCATTTTTTTGAACTATATAAAAATCTTTATAATAAAAAAATCGTTGAAGATAGATAGAGTTTTAGTGCGTATCAACAGTTCTACGAAAAAAAGAAATAAGAACATACTCGTTTTAGGTCATACAAAACATATTATTTAATTTTTTTTCCAACTTTACGATCTAAGAAAATGACATAAATTGGAAATTTATATAAAAATTAGCCTATGTCGGAAAACTCTAGTCCTCAAAATTTAAATTTTTTTAAATTTCTTTTCCTTTGTAATATTTTTTATAAAATTACATTTTAGAAAATATAAATTTTATATATATTTCTTAAGAAGTAATATAGAAGTAATTCCATTTTAAATTTTTTTTAAATTTTACCACTCTAAAATTTTCTCTGTATTAAATATACATACCGATAACAGGTGGTCTTAGCACCGGGTGAAGAAAGATGCGCCAACCTACGCCCCATATACTGTTACACATACAGCTTGCAATTCTAATAATTCGCTTTCTGGACTAACCATTTCCCCTTTCTTAGGGGATCGGAGCTACCCTCTCCTGATCACCCTTGTGATCGTTTTTTTTCTGCAAGCAGACAACACATGGAACCTTAAGCCACCACGTAACGCCCATAAAAGGCCTCACCAATAACCAGCCAAGGACAGTGAAGGTTGAGGTGGCCTCACTGTCCCTGGGGCTGTGAATTCCTGTGGCTTTAGAACCCAGAAAATTCAAGGGTACTGACTCCCAATCTATTTCCTGTCAATCCTCACAAAAGACAAAGTAGTTTAGAAAGACAGGAATTTGGTCTACCATGTATTAGCTATACATCAAGGATGAGATTTTATTCGAGAAGACAAGCCGCCGTGGCGGAATGAGCTAACCAACATTGAGATCCTCTGGTCCCGCTCTTAAAATAGGCTATCACTCTGTTATTACCATGTGAAATATCATTGGACTATTCGTTTAGAAACGTCAGATTTATTTCCATTTCATTTTTTGCATCCCCCACTTTGTGACGCACATAGATAAAACGTAGTTAAAATATAGTTAAAGGAATATTTTACATACATATGTATATCGATGTTTTACAAAAAGCTTGAAAAAATCAATATACCTCTAAATTATTCTATAGGAAATAGGTATTAAAATAAAATGTTATTTAACCCACCCCCCCCCTCCCAAAAAAAAAAAAAAAAGAAAACAACAGATTTCCTTATATTTTCTGGCGACGAAAATTTAAACCAAAAAAAGTAAGGATTTTTATAATAAAAAAAGTATTTTGCAAATGCCATACCATGTCGTGTCAAGAGAAAATACAATAAAACCGTTAATAAATCCATAGTAAATGCTAGTACTGATCCTGTTACTGCCGATGTCAGAAGAGCTAATGCTCCTTCTTGTTTACCCTGTTGACGATGATGATGATGTCGTTGATAATAATTTTAATGTTGTCGTTGTTAATGATGGCCTGCCGTTCAAATTGTTATTGTTTTTGGCATAAAAGAATATGGGATGCGTAAAAGGTTATTAGATTTATTACTGATTTTTATGGTGGCTGTTTTATGGAAATTTCTTGTTTGTTTTTACGTTTTTTGTTTGATTTTATTTTTCGTTTTTGTTTATATTTTTTTATGAAATTGGCTTAATAAAATAAATATTTTTTATTGAAATATAATAAGATTTTGTTTAATAATCTTTTATATACATTTTTTATGGCATTTTGTTTTGTAAATATTTTGACACAATTTACATTTAATTTTTTTCTTTGTAGAATTTTGCATTAGCTTTTAATTTATTAAAAATGATTTTTTGTTTTCTTTTCTTTTATGATTTAAAATATTTATTTTCCACACACTTATTTTATTTCATTATTTTACTTTATATTTCATTCTTGAAATTTTTTTGCATTTTTGTAATTCACTTAAAGTTTTTTGTTAGCTTAAATAAAATAAAATAAAATAAATAAAACTATTTTATATTATTAAACCTTAATTAAAAAATTCACTTGCACTGCAATAATTTTTAAAACTTTGACTGGTCATCGACGAAATTACTTCCTAAAAAAATTCTCAATGTATGTATGATTGAGTTTTAATTAAGTTTTGTTGTTTATTTAGTAAAAAGTTATAAATAAATATAAATTTCAATGGCTGCAGCAGTTCATTTCAAATTTATAACCCACACAGCATAAGTAATATATATTATGGCCAAAATAAAATGCATTGTACTGATTTTTAAGTGCTACATTACATTAATAAAAATTGCTATAGTTTGTCCTATAACAAACATTTTTATTTAGTAATAAAATCTAATGAAATTTATTTTAAGTTTAAAATTTATTTAAATTACTTTTAAGCGAAATGAATTTAGGTTAAATATAAATTAATATTAATTAGATAAAAATTTATTATGAATAAATATCACAAATGTCCATATTCCATGCCTTTAGGAAGATGATTTTAAAAGGCAGTCAGCTTCAATTTTACTCCACTATACAAAAAAACTCATAATACTGAGTTTGTTCCAGAGGAATATTAATGGTAACTAATAGCAATTTTCAAGCTTAAAATTTCAATATTATGCAAAATAAAAACCACAATCATAAAAATTGTTTTAATAAATTGGAAAGTGTTAAATATCTATTCCACTTTAAAAACTAAAAATTATTAACTTTTGTAATAGAAAATATAAATTTGGTACTCATATAATTTTAGACTTGAGATTAATATCTAGGTTCTAACAGAATTAGAAAAAAAATATATATTAAAATACTAAAATATTAATTAGCTTATTTTCTTTTGAAATGCTGCAGAAAAGAAACAGACTTGTAAGTCATCTAATTTATATTTTAATCAGAGCAAATACACGTCTACCTCCCATATATCCTGAAATTACCAAAAGCATTTTCTCATTAAATACTAGTCAATTTATATTCTAATATGAACAAGGATGCGCTTGAAATTAAAAAAACACACATTTTATGATAAAACACTGAACAGAACTTTATAAGAATGGCAGTAGGTGTCCTAAAAAAAGTTAATAAAAACAAAGTTTCGAAAAGATCTGTGCAAGGACACGCCCACCTCCCTTCCATATATCCCGAAATTAAAATAACGCATTTTCTTTTAAAATACCGGTCAAACATTATTAAATTTTGCAATAGCCATTAGAAATATGATTTTTTATTAGTAGAAGCAAGGGCACCCTTCTTCCCACAATCTGCGTCAAATTCTACAATTATCTCCACTTCTGAACAAACATTTTCTCTTCACAAACACAATAGCTTGTATAAATCGATTTAAATTTGCTCAATATTGTAGAGCTCAGGTCCAAATTTTGTATTTTTATTTTTTATACCCTACACCATGATAGGTTTTAAACGATAATAAATGTGTTCATTATAATCACAAAATTATCCAAATTTATCATATTATGATTCAAATTCTTTTCATGTTATATTAAAATATTTAATCACATTATGACCCAATTTTTTTCATGTTACGATTTGGCTTTATCATATTATCATAAAAACATATATTAAAAAAATTATATTTATCATTACTGTTCATTAATTAATTTTCATAAATTATTTATTTGTTGCATCATATGTTGTCAAATATATTTTTTATTAACAAAATTATTTAATAGTTAATTAACATATCATATTGTTTGTATCACCACGAATATAACCAAATCTAGTCACTTATATTTATTCATATATAAATTAAAAAAGAATTATAATGAAGTTTAAAACTAAACATTAAAAACCAAACAAATTATGTTTTTTTTCAATCATGTTAGAATTAAACATATTACGCACAAAGTTATTATATTATCTTGATTTGTAATATTTCGTAGTTATAGAAGTAATAATATTTTGGCATGGTTATCATAATTGGGTTTTTGAAAAAAACATAATATGCTTTAATAAAATATTTTATTCGGATAACTGTAATATAATAAAATTTAAACATAAATATTATTATCATGAACACAATACTATTAGATGTAACTGTAATTTGTTTCCTTCTGTTTCTGCAAATATAATATTGTTGTCGTAGTAATACCGCAATCTCTCTGTAAATTCGAGCAAAAATTTATATGATGAAAAACACAAAACTTTTAAAATCAATTAAACCGAATTAATGTTACAATAATTTCAAACATGGTTTTACTTTTGTCAAAATGGCTAATAACATTTTTTAGCATCACTATAAGCAATCAAATTGCAAAGTTTTGTCCACGGTCTTTAACGTTATTAAAGTTTAAAAATTAGAATAATGTGACTGGAAGTAACCATAGTTTTTTAATATTTTTGGTTTCCTCACAAGTTCAAATGTTTGGTGTTAGAATTGTATAAGAGAACTGTTCTCCTGATATAGAGAAACAACATTACTTAATAGGTTATGTCCCTATTACCTATTCAGCCCTATTCGGTCAATAGTTATACGATGGTAAACTTTAAAATAAAAATTGTACCTTTCTTAATATTTCTTTTTTTTTACTTTTGGGTTACTGAATATGTGACCCTCCATAAAGAAGCAATTTGATGTCATGTATTTATTTAGCTTGTAACGTATGCCATTAATGTACCCGGCGTGAATAGCAGAGTTTGCCCTCTCCAAATATTGAAAAAATAAGTGTAAATTTTAAAAAAGGGACAGTTTTTCATCAGGCACACTCTCAAAACTACTTTCAGAAAATCGGTTTCTTACGTGAGAAAATTTTCATATTTTAATTCATATTTAGGAAAATTTTCATATTTTAATTCAGCATTTTTAATTCCAAGAAATGTTTTAGAGTTATGTAAAGCGCTTTGGGAGACTTGTTGAAGTTTATTTTAATTATCAGTTTTTTCTTTTAATCTGTCAAAATCAGTTTTGGAGGAAAACAAGATACTTTTATCTAAACGCATTTTGCTTGGACACATTCAAGGACCGGCGTAAAAACTATAATAATGTGAATCATTAGTAAGCTTTTCTCAAGATTTATACTAAAATCACGGGCGCCCTAAAAATGTTTTTTGACTTTATGGAAAAAAAATCAATTTCGTAATCTCAAAAACGATGACTGTAAAATATTTTTTAAAATATAAAAAAGTTTCTAGTTATTTTGCTATAGTTTAATCCGAAAATAGCTTAAAAATAAAGATTCCATGTATATCTTGTGGACCTTAAAACGGACGCCGAACGTTCGTCAAATAATATCGTAAAAATTTCTGAGAATAAAAATTCCAACAGGAGATTTTTGTTTGCTAAGTTAGCTCCAAATCAAATTTAGAATGTCAAAAAAAAAAAAAAAAAAACACGACCCAATGTCAGAAAAGATCAAAAAACATGTCGTAATCAAGTAAAAATAAATAAACGTATTTTAATTATTAAAAAAAATATTTGAAAATATGTTCAGTAAAAAGTAAGGATTTGAATGATTTAAACCTTTATAAACCATTAAATATATTAAAGATCTTGAAATTAAAATATATTAAAAAAATATGCAACTAATATATTTTTTTATTATTTTAAAAATTATGCAAAAATTATTTAAAAAATAATAAAAAATAATTTCAGCTAGTTTTTCACAAGATTTTTGAATGTGTGCAATTATAATGTTATTTTTTTTTTTTTTAATTTTCAACTTTAAACCGTGATAACTTTTAGACCAATATGCCAAGAAAAGAAAAGTGCGAAAAAACTAAATTTTTTTCGTTAATTTTAAAATTTTGTGTTATTGTCCACATATATTTAAAATATTTAAAAAATAATAAAAATTTTAATTTGCAAATATACTGTATACTGAAATATTGAAAAAAAAACAAAAATTCGATACATTTTATCAAAAAATATTTTTTTAACAATTAAACAGGTCAAAAAAATTGCAAAAATATTATATCGCGAATAATTCTGCAAAATTCTTAATTATTAGGCTTGATATAGTGCAAAGAAGCAAGCCTTATTAGCGTGACTGACGGCTAGCCGCTTAGTCGATTGCTTTTAACGAGTCTAGCAGCCGAAATATTCGGTTTATCGGCGGTTTACTTGTTAGCCTTTTTGTTCGTTTAAGTCATTTTTATGTTATTTGGCATTACTTAAAAACCCGGTATTAACTCATTCGAAGTGTATATTGCACTTCTAATGTTAAAAATTTGGTAACTTATGTAGTTGTAAGTTTTTTTATTAAGAAAATTCGAATATTGAGTACCTTTTCGGTACTCAAATTTAAATTTTGAATGCAACTGAAAGGTCATTGAATTGTAATAAGTTTAAAGAAAATTAATAGGTCAGTACAATTATATTTTAAACCATTTACGAATAGCAGTTCTTCAAACCTCAAATTTGATTTTCATTTTATACCCACCATTAAAAAATATGAAGGTATATTGAGTTTGTTTACAAAGTACATATATATGTATATTTTGGCTCCAATTGAAAATCTAAGACGTTCTAGCTATGTTCGTCTGTGTGTCTGTTGGGGCGAACCCCAAATTTTTCTAGTCGTTGTTTTTATAAATTGAAAAAAATATATATATTTTTTATTGTTTCTTAGAAGCAAAAAAATTCGAGTTATAGTCAAAAAGCCGCCGCCGCTGAAAATTCTGTCCTTAAGCCGCCGCCTACACTTTTTAATCTGATATGGTGTTAAAAATTAAATGAAAATTTTCCATCACGTCACAATTTTAACCCATTGATGACCAAAGAAAATATGCTTCTCTGTTGAGTTTTTAATTTATATAATTTTCTAAGTAATAGATAGGACAAATTATTCATATTTTATAAAGAAGAAATGGTACTACAAAAATATAAGTCAAGTTTTCAACTCGCTACACATAGCCCCTAGAAGACTTTAAAGTTGTAAAAATCAAGAATTTCTCAATTAATCTCATAAAACCATGGAAAAATGGATGTAGAGAGGAAATTTGTATTTGATATAGCTAACACATGACCGTAGATCTCAGAAATGGTAAAATTTTTAAAATCGCACTGACAGAAAATGCGAAAACATCAAATTTTTGAAAATAATTAAAATCCAAATTTAAACAATAAAGTCAATAAAAACTTAGAAAAAAATATATCGTGAATAATTTCGTTTAATTCTCACTCCTTTAACTAAATACAGTGTAGACAGTTAAATGTAATATTTCTATCACTTCACAATTTTAGGAGATATTTTCGTCAATGGGTTAAAGATTTGACGTGGTGAAGAAAAACCGAAATGTTCCTAGTGATTGGAATGACTACACCTATAATATCTGCAACATATTTTTCACCATAAAGAATGTTATTTTCCTGAAATAGTTTATAAATAATTTTAAATTCTCTGACTTTAGCTACCTCTCGTATACAGATATATACCTTACCAAAAATTTATATTTCAATAAAATTTGAAAAAAAAAAATATTTTCATTTGATTTTTTCTATGGGACCGTAATTTTCCAAGATTTAAATTAAGAAAATTTAATATACAATATATTGTGAACGATATACAAACTTCTACATCTGGAGAAAAAAAAATATTCTACTGCTTCCCCTAAATATTCTGCTCTTCGTTGTATAAACTTTTTTACCTATTGATTTACTTTTTTTTTAAATCAATTGAAACCAAAGTTGGAAATCGAAATGAATAACGGTATCGGTAACGACATCGGTATTTAATTTAGTTTTATTTCGGTAACGGTATTGTTAATTTTTTTTGTAAAAACCTAGCAAAATCCTAAAAAAAAGCTAGATTTTTTATTAATTTTTAATCCAATTTCAATCAAAAATATTAATTTACATATTTGTATATTTTATTTAATAAATTTCATCACTCGTGAAATTTTTTGTAGTTCAGTTTTTATCGCGGATCAAAGTTCACTTTTTTCTGATTTTTTTTAAATATATGAAATTCAAATAAACTTAAACTCAAACCAATGCTTCATAAATCCAGCTTTTCAATGTTATAATGAAAAAATAATGAAATCAATACTTATACTTGTGTCAACGATATATAAAAGAGCATATCATCCATTTTTATGACTTTCCTCTAAACCGTACACTGAAGTGTAAGTAACAACATATTATGTATAAAATAGTAGAAACTAAAAAGCACATTTTTTCAATGCTTTATTCAGATAAGTGAGAGCTCCCTGAAATATCATGAAGTTAAATATGATTTTTTTTTCATCTGAAAATACCGATTTAAATTTTCTTCAATAAAATTAGTTTTTTTTTGTTTTTTTTTGAAATACTGCAACAATTTCGTTGACATGCCTTTTCATATTAAATTTTTACAAATGCTTATTTTATGGAAATACAACGTTGAAGCACTTACGAATATTAAACTCGACTTTTTAAAGAAAAATTATACCAACAATCATAGATTAATAAGTATATATTAGAGAGAAAAAAAAACCTGATTCAATTGTCAAAAACCTAATTCATGCAATAACAAAATACATATAGTAATATATATATTGTTTTTGTGTTTTGAAAAAAATTAATAATTTTTTTTGAAAATTTAGTTCGAAGTGTCTCTCACATAAACTTCTAGTTGTATTCTATGCTAACAATATTAATTTTTATAGTACAGTTAACTTAAAAAGTTGGACATATTTGTATTTACCACAGATTTTTAATAGACAAAAATCGTTCAAATAAATTTGCTAATATTTTCAAAAAAAATTATTCCAAAAATTGCAAAATATAAAATTGCATAAAGGCAAAAAAATGTTAAAGTTAAAAAGGATTGAAAATTTCCCTTTTAGATCACCACAAACATGGCAAAATAAGAGCTGAAAATTACAAATTTAATTAAAATTCTGAAATCGTTTAGGCGAAAAATTTACGATCGCCAAATTAATTATTAAATCTTTAATCAAATATGATCCGATCTGTAACTTTCTGAAGAAAATTTTTCATTCTCGCTGAAATACCAAAATTAAGGAGAGAATATTCATAGAAGCAAATATCAAACAGTTAACAAGAACCTGTCATTTCTCAGCAAAAAAGAAACTGATAAAGAGCTGAAAAACTTATGATTTTAACATTATGTTGTTATTAGAAGAAAGTATTTAGTGCTGGAAACCCACAGCTATCATTGGTAGACTGTTCTTCTTTTACGCTTCTTGTTCATTGTTTTTGAAGTACTTCTTTTAAAACTGTGTTTATAATTTTTTTTAATAAAAATTCTATTTTATCCTTATTAGGAGATAATAAAAATACTTAAAAATTTGTGAAATTTTAATTTTCCTAGAAATTATTAACCTCTTTTTTCTGCTAAAAATACATTTATTTTCACCATTTTAGAAGTAATTATTAATAACTTCCAAGAAAGCACAAAATATGCATTTAGTTCTACTTTGAAGCGGTGAAAGTGTTATTTTTGGAAGCACATCATCGTTTTTTTTACTGAGTTATTTCAATACTAATTGATGTAGGAATGGAAGTATGGACATCGTTCATCGCTGAAAACTTTTAAGGAAGTCATAAATCTCCGCCATATGATAAATTATTGAAAGCTTATCATAAGTTGAAATGTCACATGTCTTAAATAATATATTTTTTGTGTTCGCACTAAGACTTTTTATCCACAAAACGGCACTAATAATCGGTTAGGATGAAGCGCGAAGTTTTCAATATATCGCTGTTATTGAAAGACGATATCATGCAAAATTAAACTTGGCTATGTTGTCTGACTATTTCCGATAGAAATAATAAATAAAATTAAAAATAATGGCATTTAAGCCCAATATAGTTAAAACTTAAAGTTAAAATTGTGAAGTGATGGAAATTTTTAATTTAATTCTAAACACTAGCTGTGCTCGACTATCTTTTGGGTAATTTGAGTACTTTTTGCACTCAAAAAGCAAAATTCACAAAGTCAAAGAGTTAAATTTGTAGTCCAAAAAATGCTTTGATAGTGCTGACTTTTAGTATTTCACACTAGGTTTAGGGCATTTGGACATTTAAACCTCTTTAAAAAATATTTTTATTGCAAACGATAGAACAAAGAACAAAAATAAAAAAAAAACAAAATTCAATAAATATTAAATTTATTATTAAAAATAATTTAATAATTTCACCTTTCTTATTTTCTTAAGTAAATTATTTGAGAAGTTTTTTTTTTGCAATACCATATTATATAGAAAATAATCTTTTTAAAATAACGAAACTAAAATACCGGTATATACCGATTCAGAGGGAAAAGGTATTTGAATACCGTAATTTTTGAAAAACAATAATTTCGATATTGGAATCAGTTACAATAACCAATTTTAAATGTTATTTATTTGGTATCGGTATTTATAATGGTATCTGTTTAAACCCTTGATTGAAACTTGCATTATATGTATATATTGCTGCTTGTAGCGCACAGAAAACCATTCAACTCAGAATCACTTTCTGAGTCGATTGAACGATGTCCCTCCATCTGGTCGGCTGGCGGTCCATATAAACCTTATGCGCAAAGTACAGATTTTGAAGATAATTTGATAAAAGTTGGTATATATGATTTTTGACACAAGGACGAAGCCTATCATTTCACTGTACATTTTTAAGTACTTAGCTTCAGTCAATGTAAAATTATGTACATTACGAATTTCAAAAATTTAAGTGCCAGTATTTGTAAATTTCAACCCACTGTGCGATGCATAGAACAAATATATATAATTTAACAAATTTTTACAACAAATTTTAAAAATTTCATAATTTATTTAAACTATTATTTATTATTTCAATAATATTATTTATAAATTTATATATATAAATGAAAATTGCATTAATCAAATCAACATTTCAGTACAGGACAAAACTATAGCATATATATTATTCATGTAAGTATCTTAAAAAGATATTATTTTATGAATTTGTAATTATAATTATAATTTTATTATAATCTGATTTAAATATTATTTAAGAAAATATTTTCTTAACCGAAATTTCAATAAAATTTTTAGTTTTAGAAAAGTGACTATTTACTGAACAAAGCAAACAAAAAATTTCCTTGTTCCTAAAGTAAGAGTAAATTTTCTTAACCAAAATTCAAAAAAATTGACCATTTCCTGAAAAAAAGGGAAACAAAAAATTTTAGAAATTCATTCATCATTTTTCATTGTTTATAAAGTCCAGAATATGTCAATAAATTTAAAATGTTCATTAGTACTTTTTACAAAAAGCAATTTAAAAATTTATTTATTCATAATTCAGATTTTAATTATTCATTGTTATGAAAAAAACCAACAGTATTTTAAATTAAAATTATTTAAATTAAAATTTTAATTTATTATGAATTATTTTCCACTTTTTTATCACTTTGTATAAATATTTTATTTCATTTTTATTTCCATTTTTTATCCTCTTTCAATTTATATGATGTATGACATGACATCATTTTTATTTCCCACTTCAAGTCCATTTTTTTATGATTTCACTAAAATTGCCAACACACTCTCACACACACATACTCATTTGCACACACACGTTAAACTATTTCGTAAAATAATCCACAAACGTTAGAAAAAAAAGACGTAACGCGTTTCAAGGATGATACACGCTTGTACAAGCACATGAGTGATGTCAACATTTCCGGCAACATTTCCTTTTGCAATAACATTTAATTCACACATGAAAACATTTAAAATGCAGTTGGGAAAACACAACCAACAAACAACAAATAACATCAAATGTATGACATCAACTGTCAAAATATTTATAAATTTCTTTACTTTAAAATTTATGCACTACTGGCCCACAAAACGCACTCAGAGATACAACATGAATTTCGATTTGGCCCGAGAAACGTATTTACGTGCCATTATAGATGCCGAATTGTTTGGCTATTTAAGACATGATGGTTCAAATGTTTAATGGCAACTGATTGTGAAACTACAAAATAAACTCAATATGAAGGTCCTTTCTTAAACTCTTTTTATTGAGGCAAACACGGACACACTGACATGAACGCACACGAATGAACGCATCACGAAATACGAATCATTTTTTCTAACAGAGTTTAATTTATATTATGGTTTTATTATTTTCGATTTAACTCCAGCAAACGGAAAATGCGTTTTGAACACATTTTTTACTTCTTTCGAATTGCGTACAAATCACAGCGAAGGCAAAATTATACTGAACTGTTTAACAATCCTGTTAAATCCTTAAATGTTGTTGCTGCTGCTAAAAGAAAAATTGTTGGCAACATACATATAAAAATATTCTCTCATCATCGTCGCGTCATCTTCATCAACATCAACCATCATCATCACTAAGCACTAATAGCGCCCTCACGCGCCCAACGAACTACCAACTTTTATAGCTTAAATATTTATTTTCAACAAAAAACGAAAAAAACATTCGTGCGTAAAACATCGTGTGTGCGTGTTAAAGCTTGCTTTTGCATACATTTTGCCCTCGTGTATTTTTACTCAAATAAACATGTTGACCAGTTTTTATGTTTAGCATCCTTCAAACACACTCATACTAATATACACTTTCGCATAATAATAACAATATCGTTGTACGTCCTTTACCACACATTTTTAACATTTTAAAAAGAGACCAATAAAATCACTCAATTTATTTAAGAAATAAAAAACATTCTCTCTCCTTTTCGAGACTCGTTTTTTTTAAGTGCAATATTTTGAAGTTTACCAACATGTTGCTTTACAATTAATGTTTAGCTACATATGTTTTTAATAAACATTTTATAAAATATCCTTTATCATTGTTGAGTTTTTTGTTTAAGGGGTTGTTTTCGTTGCTGTAAGGATATTATAACAGTTAGATAAAAATTATTTGTGTATGGTGGTGACACCTATTGTGTGAAAACAGGATTTACTTAGTTTTTAAAGGATTCCATAAAAGTGAGATAAATTAAAGTAGTTATTCCCTGAAACATTATAGCAATAATTTACTGGCGCATATTTGTTTTAGTAAAGAAATATACCATTGATTTAGATATGACATTATAAGTAAATATAATTGCTATACTGACATAACTGTTATACATAAGTTTTATTTAATATAAAGGAAATAAAACTTATGTATAACAGTTATGTCAGTATACATATTAGACCATACCGAATTTTAGTTTTTATTATTATTACTCGTATTATTATTATTATTATTATTATTATTATTATTATTATTATTATTTATTAGATTGTAAAAGATATTGTGTAAAATATTTGTGAAATCGGATATCTTCAATCCGAGCCGCATAGGACCTGAAGTTTTTATGGTGTGTTTATATGGGAAAAATAATGCTAATACTTTGCTTTATAATTAAATGTTAAAGAATCGTCATCTACATAATTCTCTATCAAACAAGATATAAATGGAAAAAATCAGTAAAAAATATTAAAATTATTAAAAATTCCCCAGACAACTAATGTGCTATAGGACACTTGTGTAACAATTTTTTAATTTTTTGAGATACTTATGTTTAAATAAAGGGCTATTTTTAATTAAATTTGAACCATAATTACTGACAAAAAATTTTTGTTTCAAATCTTAGTTAAAAAAATGCTGATTTTTTAGTCGTCCCTAATACAAGGTATTGACCTTGTATGACTAAGCTGTACTTGCGATTTGAATTTAGCAGTTTTCGGCAAGAAGGCATTTATTGCAGTTTTTTTAGTTATAAAGTCAATTTATATTCAGACCAGAGAAATAAGTCTAGGCAAAATTTTCGGCTGCGGCTCAGAATGATTTTTCTTCGACCGAAACTCTACATTGGTGCACATTTCTATAAACCCACATAAATTTTGTTAATCAACTTACCAAAAGTGGGGCTAAAAGTAATAAAGTTGCTACAAATTAATTTTTAAAATTATTTATTGATCACTTAAAAAATTTACAACAAAAAACTTAAAATGTACATTAGATTTTTTTTCATTGTAATTTTATTAGTTTAATGCTATTTCTATGGGATTTTCCTTTATATGCATTTAAACTAATGAACCAATTTAGTATAATTAATAATGTGTTGATGAAACTTTGCTTTGGATAATTTCAAGAATTCGGTCTGGCATTGATTCGATTAATTTTTGAAAAAAATCTGTGGAAATTTCTTCCCAGGCTTGCTTAATTTTTAGTTTTAACTCCTTTATTGTCATTACGGTTTCATTCTTTGCATTTCTTACGTAAACTTTACGGACCATGTACCCTCACAGATTCTCTATTGGAATTAAATCCGGACTACAAACCAATAGTCGAATACTATTTTCGTTAAACCACGAAATATGGATTGCAGTGTTATCATGTTGGAATATACAATCTTCATCCATTTTTTCATCCATAAATGAGAGAAGAGCATCTTCCTGCCCAAACCATAACACTGTCTTCACCAAAATTGAGTTTTGACCTACGAAATTCGTTCGACCTCAAATCATGCAAATAGCAAGAATAACAATCGTGACCGTCGAAATTGGATTTCTCTTCATCAAGAAAGATTACTTTAAATAAGATTTATATCAACACCTGTTATTTCAGATGCTCTTTCGGGGTCTGAAAAGAACCTTCTTGTTGTGTTCCCGTCATTCGTATTGCCTGATCTATGTTTTTATTGATCTATAATCAAACCATATTTGATAAATTCGTCCTGAACATGTTTCTTTTTTAAATATCTTAAAACCTTATTTTTGTTGTTGTTTCTTTTTGATCCTGTAGGTTTAAAATCCAAATCGTAAGTATGTGTTCCATGAAAAAATTTTGGGAGTAATTTCATTCAAATGGAGAAAAGTGTTCTACAGATGGGTCCAGATAGGTACAGAAGTATATATGGAGTTAAAGAGGACACTTTCGCCTTTCTTTTGGTAGTAAAATTTGTTTAACCCCTTTTGACGCTCAAAAGTTCTATTCCACTGAAATTCAAATTTCACTAAAACATATAACTAACACAGCAGCTATAAATGGTACAGCGACACATCATACCATTTCTTGAAGACTATTATCCTAACAACATAACAAAAAATGCAGCCAATTATCGTTAAAAGTTTACGAGTTATGATAATTTACTTCTGATAAAATTTACAAAAATCACATTTTTTATAAAACAACATAAAATATTTGTCTTGAACAACATGCCACGCCCACAATTAACAATATTTTGATCTAATTTTTTGGCCACCTTAGTTTTAATATGTTTACTAAAATCTTGGAAATCGGTGTTAACAAAAAATTGGAATTTTGGCCAATAAAATTAATTTCTGAGCCACTGTACGACGGCCAAATTTTAAGCTGGAATTTAGTAAATGATATAAATATTATTCCGTCCGAATGCGTCCCATCGACAAAAAACTTAAGTACCCAGCAAATCTTGGTAATAACCAGTTTTGCCATTTTAGTATTTTGCCATTTTAGTATTTTCTCAGCAGAATGGTTTGGCAAATTGCATATTTATATTGAAAAATTCTGCTTAATGCTTTTTAGCATAACCGACATACTGAGAGCAGATTTTTAGCATAATATTTAACAGATGAAAAGAGTAAAAGTACACAAAATTTATTTCATCGATTTACTTTTAAAACTGTGAATTTAAAGTTTCTCGTAAATCTCATTTGAATGAGATTTTATAAAAACAAAATCTACCCTGTTTACATTCACACTTTCGACAGTTTTATAGATTTTGTTTGACAACAGTTTTCTAAATAAATTAAAAACAATCACTTAAAAATGATATATGAATTCCAATACTTTATTTTAATTTAAAATTAATTTGTGTCAAATTGTATCACAAAATTCCTTGTTTCCTTTAATTTTAAAAATATTTGTTTACTTTCAAATATCATTTTTATTTATAACATTGTTGTATTTCACTGACACACTGAAAGAAAAACAGTAAACATTTTTCAAAATTTAGTTAAATTTTACGATATTTTGGTAAAATCTCATTAGAAACTAGATTTTGATTTTATATGAAAAATCTAAATAAAATCTAATAAAATTATGTAGATTTTGCTTGAGATCTCATCTAAATTAGATTTTGGGCAAATGTAAATGAGATATTAGCAATAAAATTTGTGGTATAAAAATTCAATATGTAATTTACAGAAAATTAAGATTAAAGAATGAAGTTTCGTTTAATAAAAAAATTATCAACTATATCACACTATACAGTTGGGCCTTTTGCAAAATAAATAGAAATAAATTTGGTTCTTTTAAATAGCTGGAACATCGACAAAGGGAGAATTATGCTTTCAGAATATTGTTAGATGGAGTGTGTAACTGAAGCTCAAACGGCGCTACCGCATCGAATGTAACTTTTACAAATGTGAACCAATTTAATACTTTTACATTTCTGCATACTACTAATATCACATTTACATATGCCCAAAATCCAATTTAAATGGGACTTCAATCGAAATATACTATATTTTATGACATTTTAATTCGATTTTCTCTACAAATAGAAATATAGTTGAAGGAATTAGGACTGATAGGGAACTGCAGAGCGGGGCATGCTAGCATACTTGACGAATTTGAATTTTATGTCGGTACTATAACTGACTACGGGGCTACTCCCGTTATTGAAATCCATAGTATAGACCTCTGGGTCGAAGCGGAAAATCTTCATGGAAGTTGTGCTGTCTTCATAGGCGGCTCGAAGACGGAAATAGATACAGAGGCGGGTGTATACTCTATGACAACGGATATTAGACGGTCTTTTAGATTGTCTAACAGTTGCAACGTTTTTTAGGCAGAAATTCTGGGCATTTGCAATGCCTTAGGATTATTGGAGGAGAATGTTGAAAAGGACTCGGAGGTAACTATCTATGCGGATAGTCAGGCAGCACTATTGGCAATGACAACTCATTGTGTTAGGTCCAGATTAGTGCTTGATTGCAGAAAGAAATTGAGAAAGCTAATGGATGCCTACAGGATAAGACTCTGTTGGATTCCTGGTCACAGCGACATTCTCGATAATGAAATAGTCAATGAGCTAGCCCGCAGAGGCTCAGAGCTATACAACTGTTTTGTGGAGGCATCGGTTAGGATTCATATTTCATGACTATAAGGGAATGAAATTTAGGCAGAACGAATCATGCATGGAGGAATTGAACGTACTGCAAGGTATCTAGAGCGCTATGGCCAAGTCTTAAACTAGCAAATTCGAAACATCTTCTGGGCATGAGTCGTGGGAATCTAAGGGTCATTGTGGGTATGATTACTGGTCACTCCGCAATAGGGAGTATGACTAGTAAGTGGGACATTGGCACGTCAGACTTCTGTACGACACGCGATAATATGGAGGAGCTAAAAACAGCAGAGCATATACTCTGTCATTGTGCAGGGCTTCAGCGAAGTAGACTGACTTGGTTTGGAAGCCACATACTTCACGAACTAGAGGAGGTTACGGGCAAAGATCTTAGTAACCTGATAAGGTTCGTAATGGAGGTTAAGTGGCTTAGCGATAATCGTTGTAGGTTCCACATTCCTACATTGCTTTAACTAATAAAGCCACTCTTTTTTCTCTGTCTGTTTTCTCTTTTTGTTTGGCCTTTCTTTGGCCTTTTTAAAGAGATCACAAAGGGCCGACTGGTCTCTGAGTGGAGGCGTGAAGATACCACCCTTTTTAACCTAATCTAATATAAAAGTCTAGTCTCTAATCAGATTTTAAAAATTTGTATAAAAGTTAATTAGATTTTGAAAAATATCGCTATCCAACACTGTGTTAGTAATATACAATAACGTGCTCAATAAAAATGACATTTGAATGAAATTAAATATTTCTAAAATTAAAATAAAATAATGAGCAAAAAAAAATTAATTTAAATTAGTTTATAAATTTTTAATAAAAGTAAATAAAAGTTAAATAAAAAAAAGTATAATGACTATTGTGTATAACCTGTTCAAAATTGAAATGTCAAACAAAGTCTCCATGACTGTCCATAGTGTAATAAGAAAGTGACCTCGTAAGCCCAGCTGATTTACAATTTTTTCATGTACATACTTCTTGAAACTGTCAAATTATTTTTGTATTCGTATGTAATATTTTTTTCCGCGTTAATTTACCCTTCTTTTTCATTTTCCCATTTTTTGTTCATATCATTTTGACATTACGTCGAGAAATTTTTATCTAGACAAACTTAAATTTTTTATCATGATAAAAGTTTGCCTAATGTAGACTGAATTTGCCTAATATAAATTTGAATTTGAATTACAGCCTTAAAACAAAATTGTGAGTGGTTGCGCACTGACAACTATGTCCTGACGTTGCTTGAGAAAAGACGCCATTTCGATTTTCGTTGCTACTTTTTACATGGTTTATTATGATATAAGTTTTCCCTTACAATAGATAGAGATAAAAATATCCGCAATTCAGGCAAATATTTGACGTTTGTCTTGAAAAAAATTTCTATAATATAGACTCGACATTATTTGCAGTGATTTTACACTAACAAAATATAAGCAATTGTTGTTTTATATATGTGCGGTCACTTTATAATTACATTATGACAACTGTCGAAAAAATTAATATAAACGGGGTAGATTTTGTTTTATCGAAATCTTACTTAAACAAGATTTTGAACATAAGTTGAAATGCGTTATAGAGGTATTTCTATATGGTAATACTTTGTATTAAGATTAAGTCTAACACAAGTTATTTGATTGTGGAAAAATACTTATGATTTCTTAGAAATAGCAATGGTATTTTTAATTAATTTAAATTAAATGAAAATATACGATTTTCATGTGTATAAATAATGTTTCTTATATTAAAAAATAATAAAATTATAAAAGGTTTTCCGTAAAGAGACAATAAACTAAAAAGAAAACAGAAAATATTGAAAGAAAAAAAACAGAATTAAATTAAAAAAAAATCTATTACCATCTGAACTACTTAAGGTCTCAGCAGTCTATGCGTAAGGTAACATAGATATATCATAAAGTTCCCTGCTTATATATATGAAAGTTATTCAAAACGTAAAAACGTATCTTCATTCCGGAAATTTTTGTTTCTAGAATTTTCTTTGTCCCCCTTTTGTTGATTTTTTTTTTTTTTTTGATTTTTAAATAGAATTTTTATTAATTTATTTGCTTTTAAAATTTTTAATACTCGCATAAAAACGTAACAAATTCTATTTTCTACAAAAAGTATACAACGCAACTATAACTTAACATAAAAATAAATCAATTTTATTATTTTTCATAAATTAAAAAATTACAACCGACACATAATTTTACGATAATTCGACACTAAATCTACCTTTAAGCATTTTTTTGGCATACTTATAAAATACGTAATATTTTATTATTGAAAAATATTGTGCACGTCTAGAAATACCCTAAGCAGTAGGCAAAAATTTGCATTTCTGAATTCTGATACCTACATACAATGAAAAATATTCAGACCCAAATTTGCAAAATATATTCTGTAGACTCCATTTGCTTATATTTGTTTGTTTTAGATAGATAGAGAAGGTTGATGTGATACCAGAAAGTACCACATCTCCACCCAGAGACCGATCTCGGTCCATTGTGAATAGATAGATAGATAGAGAAGGTTGATGTGATACCAAAAAGAATAGAAGTTGTTTGTTTTATTGTAAGTAAAATATTTTATGCACCATATTAAAGAAGACATAATTTTTTTTATATTTACCCCGCGGATTAAAGCCTGGTGGCTTTTAAATAAGAAGTCAATTTTTATTATATAAAATAATAAAAATATTTAAATTATAATATATTTAAAAAATAATATTTAAATTAAGTTTGTCGAATTTATCCTTACAATTAATTTAATTTTATTTAAATTAATGTATAAAACAGAGTAACACAACACAACAATTATCACTTTTTACAACATTTTTTATAAACCTGGAAGCTGCTGAATTTCAACTTGAGCATAACTTTCACTTTTTCACAACTTACTTTCAACTTCTATTTTAGCACAAGTATGCGTCTCAACAATTCGTCTACATATAATATATAAGATTTTTTTGTCAGTGAATGTCAAATTCGCTCTCTGAAAGAATTACCTCCCGTGTAGATTCAATAATTAGTATTATAAGAAAAATTATGAGACTGTTGTGATGAGATTTCTCTAAACAATTATCTTATAAGTTAAGCTGTCAAAAGAATACACATATACGAAACTTTGTGTGCATTTGCATTTTGGTAATTACTAAAAAAACAATATTTTTTTGTAAAATTGTTTTGTTTTAATGGTTTTTTTACATTAAAGAAATATTTTTTATAAAAAATGTACTAAAAATGTCGGCATTTCTTAAATAGAAACTATATGTTGACTCTGTAACTGATTGAAAATAATGATATCTTATAGAATTTATCAGAATACGTGTACCCCTTATATAAGATTTAACATAATATAAACAAAATGGTTACTCTCTTCTGCTGGCGTTATCTCACATATTATATCAGCGTTAATCTCAGTTGTAGACCTGGGGTTAACTTCCATTTTATATTATCGTACTACACTACTCGCTATTTTTTCAACTTTGGAATGTTCTAACATAGTCTTGTTTTCAAAATGTCATCTAGAATGTTCGTACCTCGTCATGAAATTTCTCGTTATAGTTTGTCCGTTAGAGTAGGTGACTCGTTATAACTCTAAGTTAATAACTCTAGCCAGAATATTCCGTCCGTTAACAACTTTAACCCTCTCGTCACCAACGTCTGCTATATCGGATCTGGTAACACTACCAGGCTCCAATCTCACAGATATATAATGCTACGGTTTTGTATTTTAAACGTTTCGATTAAATAAATTTCAAATGAGCAAAATGTAGCAAATTGCCAAATCTTTGTTTTTTCATAGCTTTTTGATACGACTTTATCGTATAAAGTTAGTTATCGAATAAAACACAGAGATTTCAGGATTTTTTCAAACTTTTATTCCCAGAAACTGTTTAGTTGTTCGTCAATAGTTCAAGATTATTTTCCTTATGCATAATGCTGTGAAATAAGAAGTACTAATTTTGTTTGGTCTGGTATATCTGTTTGTAAATATAGAATTTTGGTCGCATATATTTAAGAAAAAATCTTTTGATTTTATAATGTTTTCTTCTGATCTTACAAAGATTTTTAATTTAGCAGATTCTAACATATTATTTTTTTTAAATTTAGCTTAAGACTTCAAAACTTTTCTGGCAACACTGACAATGACATATAGTTACCAAACTCAACCGCAACAGCATCATCCGGTCTGCATTACCTAGAAGTTGTTTTATATTTGTCAACAGTTTACTTTTCTCTGCATTACATGGAACTGTTGATCAGATTAATATGCATTTTTATTAGAGTAATAATTTAATTATGACCCTATTTGGAATCATATATGGTAACTAATTGCCTCTAATGACATCACAATGTTAAAATAATGAGTTAATGTATAAACAGAACAAGCCCGTTCCAGAAATTTCCTTACAAATTTGTTTGAAAAATACGTAAAGCGGCTAGGTTAAAAAATAAATATTATTTTAAATTCTCTCTGGATTTTTTTTGCTTTTATTTTCTCAAAAAAAAATATTACCATAGTTTTAAAAAATTTATATGAATTTCGTAACCAAAATTAAAAAAAGTTTGAAGTAAAAAAATAGAAATGAAAAGAAAATAACATAGTGTCTACATTAGACAATTTTTTATCAAGACAAACGTTAAACTTAATGCGAATTTGTGGAATGTGGCACCAGCTGCACAAAAACAACAATATGTCGCATTCAATATTATTTTTTATATATGCAGTTTGACAACTGTAACAACTAAAATAATAATCAGCTGTTTAACTAAGGTTACCTTGTATATATTCGCACTGATTTTGTCGTTTGTTTTGTTAAAAATTTGCCTAATGTAGACACTAGGTAAATAAAATTGTTGTTTATTTTCAGTTGCCGCTGAGTTTTTGTTTAATTTTACAATGCGTGCTGTGTAAAATAATCCGGACTTGTTGTGTTTATACATTAAGTTACTTAAGCTTAAGTAGTTTAGTGTTATTATAATAGCTGTCTAACTTATTATTTGACAATGGAAGTTTTTTCTGAGTAGTGAAATGGAAGTGGGAATTTCATCATTTATTAAGTATTAATCAATATATATATATATATATATATATATATATATAACGTTACTGAGTTATTGCCTGGCTGACTGACTGATTCATCATCGCACAGCCTCAAAGCCTGAAGCAAAAAAAAAACTTGGACGGCGACTTTGGAAATTCGAATATTTAAGGGGTAAAAACGTATAAATTCGGTAACCCTATATATCTTTTAAACAAGTAAACATAGAAATAAAATTTACATCATATTCGTAACTCATCGAAAAATGACAAATATAAATTTGGTACTCTTTCGAAAATCGAAGGTAAAATTCGTACTTTTTTTTGGTACTTTTTCAAAAAAAAATATATATATTTTTTTTCATTTATTGACATATTTATATGAATATTTTATTACAGGATTTCATTGCAATTTTTAAATTCTTTGAAACATAATTTTTGTTACGTCCTTGGGGAAGAAAAGTACCAAAAAGGGGGAAGGAAACGGGAAAATATATTTTATTCAAACCCATAGAGACAATTTTGATAAAATTTGCAGTGCTGGTTGGTTCACTTAGTCACACAAAATAAGGTAACGGGACATGACTTGGAATTCAGTTTCCAAAAGCGTACATAGGACCCAATTCGGGTCCTATTGAAGACAGTTTTTTAAAAGTTTGAGTTAAATTTGAGACATGAAAATTTAAACTCATTGAGCACTTTGAAGATTCAAGTATAGCTGATCTGTTATAGAGTGGAAAATAGAACTTGGTACTTTTTTGCTTATAATGGTACTTTTCGAATGTTCTATAATATTGAACCTAGAAACATGAAATTAAAGAATTTCTGGTACTTTTTTAATTTTCTATAATATTAAGCGTAGAAGCATGAAACTAAACATAAACATAAGAGGAGATTTTGTCATACTTTTTCGTTCTTCTATAGAACTTTTTGAATTTTTTTACAATGATTAAACATGAAACTAAAGATACATGAGATCATATATGTAGGGTGTTTGTTGTACCTTTTTGTATATGGTCTTTTGTATATGAGAATCCTATGTTTTACTTTTTCGGTCTTCTAATGGTACCTTTCAAATTTTCTATAATATTGAACCTAGAAACATGAAATTAAAAATAAATTGTTCTATGTGGGTAATATTTCACCAGGAGGGACCTTGTGGCATTTTTCTGTTCTTCAAATGGTACTTTGTGATAATTAACTTTAAAATATGAAATTAAAAATATATGGTCCTATATGGGTGAAAGTCCACAACCGGATACTTTTGGAATTGCTTATAATAATTAACCTAGAAGCATGAAATTAAACATATATGTTCCTAAGTAAATGAGAATCCACAAGGACGGACTTTGTGACACTTTTTTTGATACTAACGGTCCTATGTGGGTGAAAATCCACAAGCGAGCACTTTGTGACACTTTCTGTTTTTCTAATTGTACTTCTTAAAATAAATCACATTCTTCTCTACTAAAATAAAATAATTTGGTACTTTTTATATCTTCGAATATTTAGAGTGCAAAAGTTTTATTTTGGTACATTATATTCTTCCAAACGAAAAAGCATACAGTGGCCAAAATAAGTATTCGCATTACATTTCACTTCCTATAATTTCATTATAATTTATATACTTGTTAAATTATTTCGAATAAAATGAGAAATATTTATTGGAAACATGTGTTTCCTTCTAGTTTTAGTAATAACTTTATTCCAGTACTTGCCAAATTTATATGTTTTAATTAGAAATTGTCAGAAAATTAATAAAATACAAAGGAATTCTGAGTACGAGAACAATTTATTGTAAAGTCTGACTAAAACTGTAAGTCCGACAAATACTAGAACAGTGTTAATATTTGCTCCTAAATGCACAGAATTTTATTGAGCGCTGCCATTTTTTCAACAGCACATGAATTCAAACGCAAAAAAAATATTCGATATGTTGTTTATTTGTCCATTTCCGATAAATATATTAATTTTCTTGTTTTTTTTTTTTTTTTTGGTTTAACAACTAGGATAACAATAACATAACAATTACATGTGTTTTAATTACTTTTACATCATTTTATTGTGATTTTCTGTAAATAGAGAACAAAAAAAAATAGAAACTTTAGTCGAAGCCGAAAGCTTCATAAATAATAATTTGAGCAAGAAAATCGTCCCACTATATTATAAAAAAAAAAAAAATAAAAAAAAATGAAAATTTACTGGAAATCTGAATCAGCAGGCCATTATGGTTTACAAAAACTGGTTGAACGTATAAAGAAACTTCCACATCTCAAAAAGAATATAAAATTGAGATTAGAATTTGTAAGAAGATATGCCAAGAAGTCGGAAAAGTTTTTAAAATGATGAAATTTTTTCAATTGGGATCAAGATAAATAACTTTGTATGCAATATGAATGTACTAGTCTATCGAAAGCCATATAACGAGGTAGAAGAGAGAAATTTGATAACTACCGTAAAGCACGATGGTTGAAGTGTTATGGTTAGGGGGTATGTGACAGGATCTGGTGTAGGTATTTTGGTATTTAAAGATGGAATAATGATTCATCGGTATTATATAGACATTTTAAAATAAAATTTGCATGAAAGTTATAAGAAATTAGAAATTTCCGACCGATTTATTACCAGAATAATAACCCAAAGCATTCTGCCACAAGTATAAAGCTTAGCTTTCTCTATAACTACACGAAAATAATAAAAAAAAATCCATTATAATCTCCAGTTATCAATCTAAATGAATATTTGTGGAGTTTTTATTAAAAAAATAGAAATGTCTGAATTTCACTAATAAAAATGGTAATAAATTGATATTGTAAGTGCAATGTTATGGCTGAAAAGTGGAAATGAAAAATTACATGTTATTAAAAAATTGAATTTTTGCGATTTTTTGAAGAATTAAGTATAATGTTGAATACTTTTTTTGCCTTGAATTTTAATGTCATTATATAAATGGCTTTTTAAACATTGGTTTTGGTGAGAAATTGGTTTATCAGGTTGAAAAAACCTCAGATTTTGAAATCCTATAAATTTTTGTAATTCACTAATTACTAGAAACTAAATCTGCCAATATTTACCAAAAACACAAAAAAGAAACGTTCCTTAACACAGACATTTATATGTTAAGAAATATAAGTTTTTTTTTTTTTTTTGTTAAAATTTTGAGGTCACAAAATGTATTATTTTTATTTTTTTATTTTTTTTAAGTTTTTTTATCATCACTAGAATACAGTAAATGATAATCAAAAGAAAACAGACTCCAGTTTTTTTGTTATATTTTAGAAAAACGCTCTTTTGCAAAGCGATATTTTGTTCGAAAATGGAATTATTCCATACAAATTTTCCAGAAGAGGATAACTGAGCTTAATTTTTTTTTTTAATTTTCAAGTTTGTTTTTTTTTTTTTTTTATTACGCCCGATATTTTTTTTTTTTTTTTTTTGTTAGAAAATCAAGTTATTCTATATACATTTTCCAAAAGAGGAAAACTTTGAGGTATTTTGTATGAGAAAAAGTGATGATATTTTTTACTAAAAATTTTTAACAATAGTAAACAATTCCATCACAAAAAGAAACCTAAATATAATTATTGAACAGATAAATCACTTTTTAAGATAAAATGAAAAACTTAAAAATCGAAGGTGAGAATGTTTTCAAAAATGCAGTTGTATTATAAATACACTTTTTTTAAATAATATTATTTTTTAATTATCAGATTTATAGAGGACATAATTAACTTCTTGCTCGCTTTTATTTCAGTCAAATCGGAATGAAACTTAAAAAGTTATAAATATTTAAACCTATATGTTTCGTATATTTTTGACCATTTTCTACAATCGCGAATAAAATCGGTATTTTTCGAAATTTGAAATAAAAATTGACATATCAATTTTCCTAGCGTAAATGCCTTCTTCATTTCAGACAAATTGGAGGACACAAAAGAAAAAAGAAAGTTTAAAACTTATTAGATTTTTTTTTTAATTTACTTAGAGCATGATTTTGTAAAATAAAACGAAAATTCACTTTGACAATTTGTATTGAAAACAACAAATAAATGTGAATTTATTTGTTGTTTCAATATTTTTTTGCCCCGAAAAGTATGCTACAAATAAAATATATGAATAATTTATGAATAAACTTAAAAAAATATTAAATAAATATGTGAGTTTATAACCAATTTTAAAGAATAATATCGCGTTCAACAAGATATCTTTAAAATTGCGACAAAATGAACTGATGGACGGTATACTTTAAGGTAGAGATCCGAAGATCTGTTCTGTGCGTTACAAACATCAACACAAACGCATAATACCCCATTTGAAGATTTTTCTTATAATTATGGAAAAATATATCTTTTATGAAGTTCATGATTCATGATATACTTCAATCATTTTTAATTAACTACATATGAGCAAACCGAACAAAATCAGACAATGTATTTTATCGTTAAAGTAAAAAATCTTTCACATTTTCCTACTTAATATTAAAACATAAAATACAAATATATAGTCAATCGCATAAACATGTAGACGAAACGTTTATATGTATTTTTTAAAATTATTTGTAAAGATGTTGGTTTTAAAATTCATAAAAATATAAAAATATCCCAATGAACATTTTCTTTCAAAACGATAATTAAAAAATTAATTCTTTTAAACTGAAATGTCTGCATCATTTTCCTCTAATATAAAATTAAGAACAAATTGTCCACGACTATACACAACAAAATCAAACATATTATTTAATTAAAGTGAAAAGCCTTATACAAGTTATTTTATGCATATGAAAAACAAAAAGCCATACTCAAATTCATTAAAAAAAAGAAAAACTTCTCATTTCCATCTTCATACCTAATAATTATAAAATATAAGGAAATTTACAAAAGTTTGCTAAAAATTATAAAATTATAAAATAAATTCATTGGTTTTGAATTTCATAAAAAATACAAAAATATTCCAATCAGCCAGCATTCAGTTTAATATGTATTTTAAGCAAAGAGAAAAAAAGCAAACATCTATCATATTAGAACATATTAGAGAAAAAATTATCTTAAATGTTTATATGGGAATACAACAATTTTTATAAAAATCACTAAAACAAATAAATTCACATTTTTACATATTACAATTATTTTAAACAATTGTAAATTATATAAAAAAAAATAATAATAAAAAAGCGTTCCTTATTTGTTTTACTATAAAGGAAGATTAATTTAGGTATTTCGCTTTAACATTTCAAATTTAAAATTCTTAATTTAAGTTCTATATGTAAATATTGAATTATATACTAATTTTAAAATTATTTTAAATATGAAAACGTTTAACGTGAATAAAAAATTCTCCCTCTTAATTTGTTATTAGAATATTCAAAATTGATAATGACCATACCCAACAAAATTAAATATACCTTCATTAATGTCAAAAACCTTTCACAAGGTTATCTTTCCATATAAACAAAAAGAAATTCTCAAGTTTATTTTTTCACTTTCCAAAAAAAATAAAAATAAAAAAATAACCATATAAATATAGATGAATGAAACAAAAATAATCAAACACTGTATATCCAAGTCATCAGTTTTTAATTAAAAGTTCAAAAAAAAAAAAAAAAATAAATAAATAAAATATTATTTTTTTCCCTATTAAATTGTTTTGTATGTGCTTTAACATAACTACATACATTTTATTATACAAAAAATAAATTCATTAGATCTCAAATTTATAACAAAAAATCTTCTTCAAATTCCTATTCAAAATTTCTCTTCATTGAAAACAAAAACAACGTTTCAATTTCATTATTACAAATTCCTCCTAAAAATACCTCCTTATGGGAATCCCATATGGAGGAAAAAAGTGGTCCAAAATATACACATATATACCGAAATAATTTAAAATGCTGTTACCAAAATAAAAACGAGAAAGAAAGATAAAGTTGATCAAGACCTACTATATGATACCCTACACCATGTGTACGATCATAAAAATAAAGGGAATTATTTTAAATCTGTGGAAAATTTTACTAAATATAAAATAAAATATACAAATACAGAATAATGTTTTGATACTAACATCTAGATGATTGTATGCACTTTAGGGCGATTCCTGGAAGTTGGTTTATGTGGGAGCTATGGTAAATTACTTATATAACACTTATTTGTATCGAAAAATTATTTGTAAACGAATATTGAATATCAACTTGATACCAACATTCGTATAGGTTTTATGCATGTTAAAGTGATTTTCAGATGAGGGGTTTTTATGGGAGCTATGATAAATTGTGGGTCGATCTTCACAAAATTTGGTACAAAGATTGATACTTCATTTCAATAAAATACTCCTACTTTTAAGATGTTTTTGAGTGTATAAACTCTATTCCGAGGGAATATTTGTATGGGGGCTAGGTGAAATAATTGACCAATCAGCACCAATTTTAATAAGCTTCGTCCTTGTATCACAAAAGTGCCACGTGCCAATTTTCAATGTATTATCTTTAAAATTGCGACCTGTACTTTGTGCACAAGGTTTACATGTACAGCAAGCCAGCCAGACGGCCGGATGGACATCATTAGATCGATTTAAAAAATGGTTCTAAGTCGAATGGTATACCTTAAGGTGGATAACCTTCTCTATGCGATACAAATATCAGCACAAACACATAATACCCCAACCATCTATGGTGTTGTAGGGTATAATAAATTGAATACCGATACCGTTAACGAAAAAATTTAAATAACAATCCAATTGCTCCTGGGTTGTTCATTCGTATTTTAAATTTCCTGCAATATTTATATTCCAAAATACAATCTTAAGTAATAAATTTAAAAGAAACTACCTTTTTCTGTCCAATTATTTTCAGTTTTTTTATTTAGTAATTATGAATTTTTATTTGTCAAGTAAATTTACCACATTGTATTATAATTTGAAAAGCTTTTTTTATCATACGAGCGCCAGAATTGCATGACAATTTTATTTTAAAATATATAACAACAAAGAAAGTTGACGAAATTATATGACAAGAAAAATTGTCATATTTTTTAGATTATGGGTATAAGTATATGAATTAATGAAATTATTAAATTTGTACAAACAATGAATAAACCAAATTAATAGAAAACTTTTATTGAATAATTTCTTCTGTATATATCGATTAATCGACAAATTAAAATCAATAATTTCAAGTAAAAATTTATACGAATGAATTTTAAAATATTGTAAGGGTACTCATTTAAATTCTTGGTACAATTGTGGAAATTTGCGTGACTTGTTTATTAAACAATATTTGTCAGTTAATGTGTAGTTATTTGTTAGACGGTTTAAAATATAAAATAAAATTTAAAATGCCTTAGGGAAATGATACAACTGAATTAAAAATGTTTATTATAATTGCTGCTAATATACTGTTTTTACAAATATTTATTTATCTTTGTGATAACATTTTAATTATAAAATTGATTATAAAGGTTAATTTCTGTACTTTTTATCTTATGGTGTTCACTAAAGAAATTAAATTAAAAACACTTTTCAATATAAGCAATTAAAAAATTTATGTTAAAATCATAAACATATAACTACGTTTATATGCACCTCTTACTCGCAATTGAAAATATTGCGAAATGAAATAATGATAAACGTTGAGTTAATATTTTATTAGCAAGTTAGTAACTCACGAAAAATAATCGTTATTAGTGAAACTAATTCCTTTTACGTTCATAGAAATTTCGATGATAATAGTTGTATTTTTTCCACCCGACAGGACATATAAGGAAATTCTTTAATTTGTGTATAAACGGGGAATTTTTTATTTGCAATAATTGTGCGTATAAACGTAATAATACATGTTAACGATAATACAATTAATTTAACTATAATTTTTTGCTGATTCATAAAATGGACAATTGAAAAGCGCAAATTAGCGAGTCTAAATGGTCGTGTATGATTTTCCATGTAATTTTTGATAGTACATTTGTGAGTAGTCAATTATACACAGTTTGCAAGAGTTTATGCGTTTTCATGAGAACCCTTAATATTTATTTTTCAAGTTTGAATGAGATAAATAAAATTTTTTGTAAGAAACAAGTTGATTTGATCAAATTTAAAATTTTCTTAGGTGTACTAATCTTGTTGGGTCTACTAATGCCAGTTCAATCGATATTTGTAAGTGTTACATAATACAGAATTTGTCCGAATTAATAAATGACTTATAAGATTTTAGTTTACCTGGACGATGGACAATGATACTATTAGGCCTATTGATGTAACTATCAAAGAATTAACTAATTAATCGCCTAGGTATTCCAACCGGTTTAAAAACCGGTTTTATCGATTGAATTAATGTCTGTTATTTAAAAATGTTCATTTTTCGAATGTTGAATAGACCGGTTTTTTTAAATACAAAAACACGGTTTTAAAAATAACTTTTTATTTAAAAAATCATGTACGAAATATATTTGAATGTAAATTTATGAATAATTTTTTAACTGATTAATACTCATAAAGTATAATTTCTTTTTATGTTTCATAACGATAGTTTAAGGTTAAATTGAAATTAATTCTGTAAGTTTAAGAAAACAATTAAGTAATAATTATTGTGACTGAAATAAGCATATTAATGGAATTCGTTTTTTCTCTTGGAACACATATAACACGTTTAGGGTTTATTAATTCAATACTTCTTCTAATAATAACATACTTTATTTTTTAAAGAAGTTATATTTGAAAGAGGTCTATCTGCAAAATCAATAAAAAAAAAGACTAAAAACAGAAAAAGCGTATTTTTTCCATATTAAGCCATAGTTTCTATTTACGCTATATAAAACTTACATGCCTATTCGCAAACAATATTGTGACTCAGAAATAGTCACAACATTTACATTGCGACTATAGTCTTAAATAAAATTATATAATTTCAAATTGTTAATACTTTGCAATTTGTTTGTAATAAGTAAGCAAAAAACGTCACACAGTGGTCCTAAAACAAGTTTTTTTGGATATAATTCTGTAACTTGTGTATTGTTGCACAGTGGCTCAGAAATTAATTTTATTGCCCAAAAGTCCAATTTTTTGTTAACACCGATTTCCAAAATTTTAACTCCATTCAATAGTAAACATATTGGGGCTAAGGTGGTCAAAAATTATATAAAAATATTAGTAATTGTGGACATGGCATGCTATTAAAGACAAATATTTTATGTTATTTTATAAAGAGAATGTAATTTTTGTAAATATAATCGGAAGTAAATTATCATTACTCGCGAACTATTATCGATAATTAGATGCATTTTTTTATGTTGGCAGGATAATAGTCTATAAGAAATAGTATGATGTGTCACTGTACCGTTTATACCTGCTGATTTATTAAATATTTTCTCAGATAATAAGTTTTAGTCAAATTTGAAATTTAGTGGAATAGAACTTTTGAAGGTCAATAGGGATTTAACAACTTTTTCTACCGCAGGAAATGCGAAAGTGTCTTCTTTAACCCTATATATACTTTTGTACCTGTCTGGACCCATCTGTAGAACACTTTTTCCATTTGAATGAAATTACTTCAAATTTTTTTTTTTCATGGAGCACATACTAAAAATCAGTTATGATATAGATTTTTAAAAAAGAAACATGTTCAGGACGAATTTCTCAAATATGGTGTGATTATAAATCAACCAAAACAAAGATAAGGCAATACGAATGATGGGAACACAGCAAGAAGATTCTTTTCACATTCCGAAAGAGCATCCAATATAACAGATGTTGATATAAATCTTATTTCAAGATTTAAAACATTTATCGATGTACTTGTGCAATAAATATATTGATGCTAGAAAATTTGGTGATTATGCAAAGGAAACTGCACGAATTTATATAACCAAATATCCATGAGGAAATATATTTGTTCATAAAATCATTTATCATGGAGAAGATATCATTAAATATCATTTAGTAGAAAAGGGCTGCTAGAGGACAGAAATATTATAGAACTAAATATGGAATACTTGCAGGGTATTTTCCAACCGAATTAATAATAATTATAATTTTCTTTTATTGATATTTAAGTAAAATATAGAGTAGACATTAAAAAACATTTAGTAACTATAAAACAAACATACAAAAAAATTGTTATTTTTTCTAAAAACAACCGATTCTAGTGGAAACGGTTCTTTAAGAACCTGTTCTAGAATTGATAAACTGAGGACCTGTTCACCTGTTTGTTTTTTTTTTTTTTTTTGTCTACTTATAACATTTTTATAAATAAAACTGATTCAAAAAACAAAAAATCCGCGTTTTTATACTAAATGCTATAAAAAAATTAAAAGTTCAACTTTAGCCTTAAATTTCTCAACAACTGCCGAATTGATTTTAATGAAATGAAACCGGAGAAAAATTTAAGAAAATATCTCCATGAAAAAAAAATCTAAAATATTCAAAAATCTAAAGATTCAAAAGTTCCAGAGTTTTGGCCGATGAAAAACTATTCTAAGCCACTGTGCATTGGAGTTATCTAAATAAAATTTCGTATGGTCGCAACTGAGGTATTTTTGAGTTGATTTGAAGGAGTACAGGCCCCTAGCGGGTCACGCGGATAGACGGTTAACTTCCAAAGTTAGTCACCTAAGATATGTAGTTTTTTAAAAATTAGCCAAGGATTCATTAATGGCTTGGATGAAGAAAAATGACGTGTAGATAGTCCTTGTAAATATCTGTAAAAAACATGCCTACATGTGTTGAATGTCTGCTTAGTTTAAGAAAATATTTCGGTCGAAGCTAATTTTACCCCCATTTTTAGCCTTTTTTTGTAATTTTTTTTTTAAACTTGGGTCCTATTTTTTTCTGAAATATTCACTAGATTTCTCACCAAATTTTAAATAATATTGCTGCAAGAATCATATAAACATATCCATCCGATAAAAAGTTATATCAATCTGAAGTTGAAACTTTAAAAAAATTCTCATTTTTGTGGTTATTTTTCAAAGTAGTGATAATAGCTTTGCTTCCGTACTCTAAATTGGGAGCACGCGGAATCCCAATGTTACCGAAAAGCGTTCCCATAAATTGGTCAGAATATTTCTTCGGGTAGATTGTGTAAATTCTCAAATAAGTAAAAAATAAAAATATGCAATAAAAAAAATTATTTGTTTTTGTTACTTATAGGAAAGTTTCATTCAAAAAAATTAAAAACCATTCAAATATGCTGAAAATTAAATTACGTTCACATACGAATTTTTGAAACAGTATGATGTTTTATTTCTGGGTAAACAATTTGGATTTTAGTGTTCCCGTACTTTGTGCCTTGTTATATTTTTGTGAGAGAAAAATTAGTTTTTTTTTTTCTCAATTTATCGCACTTTACCCAAAAAGTTCGGAAACAAACTTAATATTAAATTTTTATAATGGTTTCAAAAGAAATCTTAACGCAAATGCGTGTAAAGAAAAATCGAAGGCACTTTAGATAATGGCTTCCCTCAAACCCTATCCATAGTTTGTCAATTTTAAAAAAGTTTTTTAAATTTTTTTGTAAAACTCTCAAGTGTCAATCACGAAATCAATAAAAGAATATATAGGCTATGTAGACCCATATGTTGGATCACTGTACATTATAAATTAGTATTTCTCATATAAAAGAATATTGCTATTGGTTCTTTCTTTATATTTTTGCTGCTTTCATTCATAATTCTTCATATTTAAAATTTTTCTTCACATTTTCAGTTTTTTTGTTTGTAATATTTGTTTTATTAATTTCAAAAAGAAAAAATTATAATTTTTTAAAAAAGTCACAATTTTGACTTAACATTGAATGTTAAGCAAGAAAATATATTTTTGTGACTATGTTATGATTATCTTAACGAAATTATGACAATGGATTTATAAAAACAAGAGAGAAAAATAGGCTCAAGCTTTAATTACATATTATATTTGAAAGACTATTTTAGAATGGTTACTTTAAGTCCTTTTGAATTATGTGATCTCACTTAATGTAGACATACATTATTTTTGATGTCTTAAACAACTTTATGTTTAATAAAGTCCATTTTTTGTCATAATCATTTTTTCCTTTTTTATAAAACAATTAGGCAACACAGAATGTTTGTTTTATAGTATAATTTACTCGAATAACTCGAGTAATTTAAAAACTTTACTCGATTTTTCGATTCGATTAAAAATAGCATTTTCGAGTTATTTGATTAATCGAATCATTAAAAAGTCGAGTAAAATGAATGTCCTAATATCTTATCTTAACCCGTTATTTTTATATTAAATTTTATTTTCAATATTATCTATGTACATAAAATACTTTTAATTCCTGCAACAACTAATCAATTTTCATATCTTATTTTCTTTACAAAATCATTCTTTACAAACATTTTATTTAACATAATAGTCTACGAGCAAACTAAATTTATGTTTCGTTCACATTCACACTAAAAATCTGATACAAATTTTAACAACAAATTTTACCCAAAAATAACAATTGCAATTGCAATAATTGCTCATTATATTGCGTGCTGCGTACTGTGGACTCATGCATTGTCCACATATCACGCATTACTCTACGTTTTTTGCATTTAATGGGTCAAATGTAAATAAAAATAATAAATAAATGGGATATATCAACACTCTCACTCTCTGCCATCATTCAAACAGTTTTACGTATCATTAAATGTTTTTCGTTTACCTTACTCCCATAGCACTCACAACAAAGCCAGGCACCACTTTCCCAAACCAACATTATGGGAACTAAAACATTTTCGTGGTTTTTACATACATTATGCCACAAATATTCCACTGAAATATGAGATTTAGAAACTATTAAAAAGAAAAAAAAAAAAAAAATACAAAATGAGAAGAGGAAAAATAAAACAAAAATAGTTAAATAGTCAGTGCATTAGATGACGATGATGCATGTTCATGCATGCAAATTACGAATTTATGCAACATTTGAAAATAAAGGGGCTTTGAATTTTAAAATTCTAAATTTATCCTCCTCTCTCCCTGTGTTGATCTTTTTCTCACTACTTCCTGAAAATGGGAAAAACGGCTAAAAAAAAACATTAAAAAAGTAACAAAATTCATATTAAAATAGAGATTTTGTTTTTCTATATTTAACAATGAATGATTTTAAAATTCATAAAATGTTCTCAAATAGAAATGAGATTAGGAATCACAATCAGAATCTCCATCACATCGCATCACATCACAACCACTAGTTTGAATTTAAATGAATGAACATACACAACTGGTCAACAAATACTAAAACCAAAAAAAAAAAAAAAAAAAACATTGTATCTATGTGTGTATGATAAGGAAAAATATGTATATGACGATACTCTACTGAAGCTTATTATATAGATTTTATACATTTATGGTTTTTAAATTCATTTATTTTATATTTTTTGGGGTAAAGCCAGTTAAATAATAAAAATTATACTTACACAAGCTAAAGCAAATAGTAAATATAATATATACACTGCCTGCCACTTGAATAAGGAATCACATTTTTTTAACTTTAATTAAGTATACCTCCTAAATTAAAGTTCAGAAGTCCGATTCATACCGCCAGGAGCAGTAAAACAATGGATTAATCAACAAGGTGTTCAACTTTTGGATTGGCCCCTGAATCCAATGGAAAATGTGTGGGGTTGGCTTGCAAGAAAAGTTTATGAAAGAGGAAAACAATTTGAGACGATAGAATCCTTAAAGGATGCAATAACGCAAGCATGGAGTTCAATTTCGCTAAATTACACAAGCCGATGCCAAATCGCATTTTTGAGGTCATTTCTAAAAATGGTGGCAGTGCTCATTACTAATTGTATGCTAGAAGATAATAACTTTCATTTTTATAACCTAAAGTTTAAAAATAAATTACAGTTTGCTTAGTTTTAAAATATTCCTTATTCAAGTGACACACGAAAAAGTACTATAGAAATACATGTCTTTAAATAAATGCATAATTTTAGTATAAAAAAATATATATTTTTTTTATTTCTTCAGGAAATTTTTTTCTTTTGAAATTTTGTTGCGCACAAAATTATTTTTTTCTGAACTTTAGTTTAGGGGTTAAAAAATTATGATTCCTTATTCAAGTGGCAGGCAGTGTACATACATATATTTCATCTACATATATTGATAAATATACTAAATGAATTTTAGAGTAGGCTATAGACTGGACTATGATTGTTTACTGCTGTTTGTTGCAATATAATATAAATAGTTTCATCTATAGTTTCATATTTTTGTTTTTATAATGGGGCGGCATCTTCACGAATTGGTATTCATATGTTATTTGTTGCCTACTCACTAAACCGCTTACCCATTCTACAACCATTCTCTCCGTGGAATTGCCCTTAGATATTATGTCGCGGGGTTTATTAGCATCTATGCTACAACTATATTATAGAACGCAATTTTTTATTGTTTCCGTCTCTTTTCTTCCGTACTTAACTTTGTTTGGGTTGTTTGTTTTCTTCCGAATCTAAAAATGCACTTACTAATTTGTCTGGTGTAAAAATGATTCCATATTCCGCCTCTCAATCATGTCTAATATCATCAAATCGAGTACAATTGAACACTCAACTATGCGTCTTTAACATCTAAACATAATGGAAAGTTTGGTGAATCATCGTATTGATATTAAAATACATAGCTGCCATATCACCCATGTGCTAACAAGAACTATGTGAGATGATAATTAACCTTGCCATATTTGCACTCCATCCATTTTTCTTTTTGCGTACTCTCCCAAACTCGCTGCGATTTCTCCATAGTTCTATTCTACTCTAAGATCTTCCTACACGCAGAGAAAAACTATATTTATAGTGTCCATAATCTAAGAGTAACATATTATGATTGAAATATATGGTCACAGCTAAAAATAGATATCAGGCTTATTTATATCAAAAGGTACAGCAATCGGATTGGACATATACGATTTCAGTGAAATTTGCTACAGATGTTACCTATTGCAAGTGTTGCTCAAAACATGAACTTTCAGACTCAAGAAGAATATAATAATGAAAAGAAAAATACAGAAATGGAAGAACTGTCAATTTTTTTTTCAAAAGTCTACATACTTTATTGCTCATAACTTCTAAACTATACATTGTAGAATTAAAATTTTTATTCAGTGTTGCCTTCAAATTAACCAAAATTTAAAAAATTACACAAAAATTTATTTTTTTAATTAATTAATTTTAATAAAAAAAATAAATTTATTTTGTTTAAGCTTTATGATCTCTAAAGTACAAATATCCCAGCAAAAACAAACACTGAAGAAGAGCTGTAAAAGCGATTATTTTAACATTGTGTTGTGTTTGGGAGGAATTTCTTAGTGCTGAAAAAGAACTGCAGTGTTTTTAACCCACGGTTCTCCTACCAATGACAACTCTTTTTTGGGGTCTTTTTTATCAATTTTATTTACTGCTTCTCTTAAAACGAATGTTTATAACATTATTTAATAAAAATATTGTTTTAGGTTTGTTGAAAGATAAAAAAAATACTTATAAGTTTGTGGAATTTTAATTTTCTGAGAAATTAACCATTTCCCTGCTAAAAATACTTTTATATCCACTTTTTTAGAAGTAGTTATTAATAACTTTCAAAAAGTCTAAAATACACTCTTAGTTTTACCTTCGAAGTGGTTAAAGTCATCTTTTGGAAGCACTTTTTAGAAATATTTTTTTTATTTCTGCTACTGTTGCAATCTTGTATTAGGATATCATGTGTTTGTCATATGAACTGGTCAGAATAACCAAAACAGTTGGTAGTTTACCAGCATGTAGAGTGGCCAGATTGACGGTGCGTTATTATACTCACTTGACCGGGCTGGACCTCGGCGGATGGGTGGGTTATTGCCGCCAGCCATTTTTGCAGTACCGACCGGCTTGTCAAATAATTGAACATCTGTTTTGTTTGGGCTACCAGATTAAGCGACGCTGGTATCTGGCGGAAACCGGGCTAAAACTCGCCGAATGGGGTGGAGTTCTTGCTCGTCTGGTGGCCATTAGCCGGGTACACAAAAAAAATATAACAGCTAAAATGAAGATAAACATAATAAAAAAATTAAATTTTATATGGAGACCCGAAGTGAGCTATGTTCACACTCTTGCTTAGTTTTATTAGTTATATGAAGTTTGCTGGATTCTTCCTCTTCCAAACCTACAGATGTTACGTCGTAATAAATTATGCCTCCCATAAAGGTATAAAAGTGTCCTATCCATGGTAGCCTGATGCCTAATTTAGTTACCCCTATCACTACTACACTAACTCATCAACCACTTACCTTAAAAATACTTTCACCACATATTGAAAAACAATGTTACAAAATTCATTTTCATAAAAACATTATAAAAATATTATTTTTATTTACAAAAGAAAATAATAATAAATAAATCAGTGAAATGAAAAATGAGTAAAAAAAAAAATAGATTCATGCCATAATTAGGGATTTAATTTATGAAATAAAATTATAAAAAAAATTAACAAAATAAATAAAAAAATAATTTGAGTATAAAAAATTAAAAAAAGGAAGAATTAAAAAAATATTTGAACATTATTTATTTTCTTTATCTTATTATTTACGAAAGAAGTGTTCAAATGATGCAGCAGCTTCTACTCAGGTTTTTCCTCGAACAGATTTGGCAGTCATCTTAATTCGCTCTCATGGAATTGTAAGTGTAAATAATTTATTTTATTTAAATTTCATAAAAAATATTTTTTTATTATGTTTATTTTTAACTTTATAGGAATCGTAGAGTTGGCATTTAACTATTCGGGTCTACATACCCAGTAAAAAAAATTACGTCTTCGGCCTAAACTGTGCTCACTTTAGTTCCTAAAAACGCGCTCCTTAACCCTTTTGCTAAGGGACTGTGTTAAATTAAAATATACATATTATATATATATATATATATATATATATATATATATATATATATATATACAACGTAAAGTAAATTGTTGATTTTTTCCAAACGTGTACATACCTCATTGCTCATAACTTCTAAAAAACACATTGTAGAATTTTAATTTATATTTAATTTAATAGAAACATATATTGGATTTAAAATTACACTTGCTTATTTCGAAAGTAAAAAGTCAAAACTTATAAAATAAAGTTCAGAGTGGAATATCTTAAAAAGCGTTTTTTTTTTTTGTTTTTTTAGAAATATATATTGATAAATTAACTCTCTTCTATAATCACGCCAAAATTCAAATTGAAGACTCTCTTAGTTTAGGAGTTATAAAACAAAATGTTGTCTAACGTATTTTTTTTTTTTTTTGTTTTTTTTTTTTTTTTTGTATAATTTTAGTTATTTAAATTTTGAGTTCATAGAAAAAAAACATACTTTGTGTTAAATTTTTATACCCTACACCACCATAGGTGGTTGGGGTATTATGTGTTTGTGCTGATGTTTGTAACGCATAGAAAAAGTTATTTAACACCCACCTTAAAGTACACCAATCGACCCTAAATCACTTTTTAAATCGATCTAACTATGTCCGTCCGTATGGTTTGACGGCTAGCTGGCTGTCCATGTAAACGGAGTGCACAAAGTACTCAATAAAATTTAGCACTTGAGACTTTTATGATTCAAGGACGAAGCGTATTGAAATTGGTTGTGATCGATTATTTCACCCAGCCCCCATACAAATGTACCCCCTAAAAATGTTTTAAAAATAAGAATATATATATATATATATATATATATATATATATATAAGAATATGAATATATATGAAATTCGGTGCAAAGAAGTTCTGTGTAAGTATCAATCTTTGTACCAAATTTTTTGAAGATCGGTTAGTATCAACGTGTTATTGTGCGTTGGTATATTTTACTTTAGATTTAGTCGCACAGACGCAATATAAGTCTCCTTCCCGAATTTTTATGCTCGTACATAATGGTGTAGGGTATCATAAAATCGGTCTTGACCGACTATATCTCTCTTTCTCATTATTTATATATCTTAAACAAAAGGAGTGTCCACCTTGAAATTTGTGTCAAATATAGAAAATATTTTCATTATCATTATATTTTTAAAAAATTTTTTAAAAACAATTCTTTTTGAAATATGGGGCATTAAATTTTAAATTTTAATATTAAATATGTTAAACAAGATAAGGAATAATAAGATTTTGCAAAATGATACATATTTTTAATTAAAAAAATACTAAATAATTAATAATAAATATTCTCAACGGAAAAATGTTCATTTGAAAAAAGATTTACTTTCAACTTCGTTGATCTTCTGCATCTGGGAGACATACAAAATTACAATTTGTGGAGGGTTTTTTGACACCATTCGAACAAAAGCAATGGAATTTGGTGTTCGAGTCGCCATTGTAAACCTGCTCTGCAAACCTCCCTTTTTACGATACCTCCAATGCCGTCACTGGGTCCTTTGCCAATGCATAAGTATAAGAAAGAAATCTATGATTTCTTATAAAGAAAATTATTTCTTTTTTTTTTATTAAATAAGACAGAAGGAAACATTATAAATTATACTGAATTAACGAAAAATGAAATAATATAAAAGTATAACGCCATTTCTAACATTAAACAAATTTTAAATATTTTATATAAACTAAATTAGTGCTTTTCGGAATTTATGTTAGAAAACTGTGTCTCAGATTTTTACGATATTGTGTTTTTGATGCTAAAACTTTTTTAAAAATATACAATATTCCATTAGATAAATTTCATTATATTTATTTCTTTAGCTTACGTTATTTTTTTACTAATCTTACCAAATTAAACATAAAACTGGAAAATACTACAAATTGGTTGGCAGTAATAATTTTCGCATCAATCATAGTGTTCAGAAAACTAATGAAAATAATCTCATATACGTATGAATACAACACGAGATTAGTTTTTTTTATAAATATGAAGTTATAACATTTACATCCAACATTTACAGATCCACTGCTTGGATAAGCTATAAGGGATACACGTATTCTAATAAATCCTATAAGATATCATTATTTTCAATCAGTCACAGAGTAAACATTTGCTTTTTATTTCAGAAATTCGTACCTTTTTGGCATAATTTTTATAAAAATATATTTTTAAGTGTGAAATAACTATTAAAACAAAACAATTTTATAAAAAACTTTGTTCTTTAATTCATTTCCGAAATACACATGCACGCACAAATAGAAATTTTCACATACGTATATTTTTTTGACAGTTCATCTTTGGATAGAGAAATCTCATCACAACAGTCTCGTAATACATCTTATAATAATATTTGAATCCACATGAGAAATAATACTTTCAGAGAGAGAATTTAACACTCTCTGACAGAAAAATTGTACATATTATCCCTGCCAGCAATTAGGTGATAGTTTTATCCACTATCAGAAAAATGACTCTTTCTAGTTCTCAAGATGTTATTTTATTGTTAGTAAACAATTTTACAAAAACAAATAACATTAATTTCGATTTTTGATCTACTTATTCTATATTTCTTACTAACTAAAATATCGAAAAAGTCACTTAAAAGTTAGTTTTTGGATAAATATAAAATTACCAAAAACTGTCTCCCATTAGTGTTCTCAAGATGTTATTTTCCTGATTTTTACAAAAACAAATAACATTAATATCGATTTTCGACCTTCCGAAAATAAAAAACCATTAAATTAAAAGCAAAAAATGTGAAGAAGTCGATGGCACTTAGTTGGCGTGTTACTTTCAAAGGCAAGCAATCGATTTTTTAAAAAGTTTAAGAAAAAATTAAAAAAAAGTGTGATAAAGTGAGATAAAAATAATATATATATATAATGAAGATAAAATGAAAACAATATTGTGAAAAAAATTTTTGAAATTTTAAATTAAATTAATTAAAAAATAAATATTATTCAGTAAAACGAAGCGAAAATTCATTTTGAAGGCAACAAATAAATTTGGATTTATTTCTTGCTTTTAATAATATAAAATTTCGAAATAAATTCTGTTTCGCTCATAAAAATATGTATATTTTTTTAGTGAAAGTGAACCCATATATGCATGTTCATCAAACCTTTCAACTAAATTTTTAAAGTTGCTAGGCTCTTCGAAATCAAAAATATTCTGTTCTGTTTTTTACTAAGGTAAGTTGTTTTAATTTTCCCTAACCCTAACCCTATATGACTTTATTCGTCACACAAAAAAAGCAGTCAATAGTGTCATTTAAAAAGTATCCAAACTGCGATACTGTTTTGCCCGAAAGATGACTCCTCTTCGATAGGAAAATAACTTCTTTTTCTTTTACTATTTTAAAATAAATATGGATACTATTTAGTCAAAGTTTGGATAGTAATGTTGATAGTGTTAAGTTAGAATTTCGACAGAAATAGTGACTTTTTCTGCGACTCAAAATGACTCCAATTTGACACATAAAAAAAGCACTTAATAGTGTCATTAAAAAAGTATTAGAACTGCTGCACACTTCTTCCCGGGAAAAAATTAATCACAGTTTTGATACTTTTTTAATGACACTGTTAAGTGCTTTTTTTATGTGTCAAATTGGAGTCATTTTGAGAAACAGAAAATGTGACTATTTTTGTCGAAATTCTAACTTAATACTATCAGCATTACTATCCAAACTTTGACTAAATAGTATCCATATTTACTTTAAAATAGTAAAAGAAAAATAAGTTATTTCCTATCGAAGAAGAGTCATCGTTCGGGTAAAACTATATCGTAGTTTTGATACTTTTTCAATGACACTATTAAATGCTTTGCTTGTGTGACGAATTAGAGTCATTTAGGGTTATTCAAAATCGATTTTAGTAGTGCTTACGAAAATCTGAATTTAAATATTAAATTTAAGAGATGAATTTTTAAATGCAAAAATTATACTAAATTGCTAATAAAAAAAATATGTATTGAAATCAGGCGCGAATCCACGGGGGTAGGGGTGGTATAGGAAATTTTGGAAGCTAAATAAAAATAAAAATAGTAACATATTCAAGTAAATGCCTTAAAATATTAAATTTTTTAGAAAAATATTAAAAAAGCTTATTGAAATATTCATAATCTTCATTAAGAAAAGAAAAAGCTAGTTGTAACTAAAAATCATAAAAAATTTATCATTTTCGTAAGAAATAAAATTTTTTGTGTAATTTTGCGAACATATTTTAGTAGGTCAATTGAAAGTCTTATTGATCGCATATTTTAAATTTGTATCTGGATTAGTTTGAATTATTATAAGGATTAATATGAAATTTTATATGACTTTCATAACACAAAACTTTTCTTCCACGCACCAGCGAAATATAAATGAAAATTTTAAATTTAAAACTTCTTGACCTTATTCCATATAGAATAATTTTTAACTACAATTTTCATATTTAGGAAATAATATTGTAATACACTCTGCTACAACAACAAATCACTTGAGAAATGACATAGCAAACGTATAGACCTTCTTGATATATCCCTAATTACGTAGGAGAATCAAGCTGTTATCCGTATGTATCTATTTGTTTATGTTTTGGTCAAATATTAAAAGCAAATTTATAAACAAATTTTAAATAAATATTTTTTTTCCAGATCTAATGCATTATAATTTTTTATAGAAAGCGACATTTCTGTATTAAACTTAACAAGATTTAGTTATTTATTATTTTTTTAATTCAGACAAAATCTGTATAACTTATTCGTTAACTTTCCACAAATTTTTTTCTTTTTGCCCAGAAAGTATGCAAATAAAGTATAAAATAAAAGCTCTAAAATATATGAAAAATTTATTTTTGAAGTTTAGACAATTTCTAATAATTTTTTTTTATAAAGAGTTTTTCAAGATTGATATCTAATTTTATTGCAAAAAATTAAATTTAAAACTTTAGATATACATATGTTTATTTCTAAAAAAAATCAAAAAAAAAATTAATGTAGAAATTTTTAAATAAAAAATAATATTTGTGGTATATATGTATAAAAGATTTTAAAGTAATTTAAAATTCAACTTTCTTAATAAATTAAAAAATTTTAAATTGACTTTAGTGCAGTAACTACCAGGTTTTTTCTAATTTAGAGGGTATTTCGAAATATTTGAAAATTGGATTATGATGTACTCAAGAAGATATACATATACAAATTTTCATTTTGTAGCAAAAATATTATTAAGTTAAAAAAAGAAAAAAAAATGGGAAATTTAAGTGAAATAGCGAGTTTTTCGAAATAGAATTATTAAAGTTTCATAGTTCAAAAATTGTGTATAAAAACATAATTCTTTTCTGTGGCGATCAACTTAAATTTTTTGGAGTAAAGGTCGTGATCATAATTTTGATTTTATAATAAAAAATTACCTTCCTCCCCAAATACTGAAATAAAACTAAATGCCACAATTTTAACCAAAAAACAAATTCACTTTTTATTGTTTCGTAAAATTTTTTTTTAAATGATTTGTTTTAAATTATATTCCAATAAATAAATAAAATTTTATTTGAATTTACACAAGGAAAAAAATATACATATTTACAACGTTGTGTTAAGTAAATTTTGGTTTTAAATGTAAAACTAAATAAAATTAACATTTCACACAATTGTATTTGTAAATCAAAACTACATTTGTAACTTAAAAATATTTTCATATTTGAATATACAATAAAAATAAAATAAAAAGGGTAATTATGAAATTATTAAGATACATATATACAAACATACATATATACATTTAAACATTAAAACAAACATTTTCTTTTACAAGGTTTTAAAAGAATATACAAATTTTAATTTCATGTTTTTTAAATTAGAGTTTTTTTTTTTATTAAATAGGTTGTTTTTGTTTTTTCACCACACGATCCCTAGCGTGCAAAAAATGTAGCTGTGTCATTTTATTTATTTCGAATGCTGAAGCATTTTTAAATTTTAAATGACAGATATCTATATTTAAGAAAGGATATTTAGAAAATTGTTAGTTATTTTATTTGTTGCTATATGAATTATCCAACCTTTTATTATTTTAAAAACCGCAAAGCCTTGAATACTAGGCTTAGTGGCTGTTCCGCGCCAAGTTATATCTATTGCTAGATCATCGCTAATGACAGTTTTTATAGCAAGCTTTAAAAAGGATTTCAAATCGCTCCCTCCAATTCTTTGAATTAAATATTTCTTGAAATTAAAAATACATCAAAATCGTTGAAACGTAAAAAAATACTTAAATTTTAACTTACAAATTGATTTCTCATAGAATCATCAATTAAAACCTTTTCATCAAACTGTTTTAAATCCGAAAAAGAATAAAAAGGTAGATTCGGGAGAAGATTCAATTCGCCTTCATTATTGTTTATAGACTTTAGTTGTCTTACTTCATTTCGTAGCGCTATAACTTCTTCTGTTAATATTTTAATAAATTTTTGCGAATTTTCATCCCTTTGTTTTATTTCTTCTCTCAGAGAACGTATTTCGTTTAACATGTTTGATGAATTATTATCTTCAATACCTAAATTAAAATACTGTTTATTATTAAAGTAAATTAATTTGTATAATTATAAATGTTAAAATCATATCTATTCGATTTAAATGGTAAATGAATTTTTTTGGAAATATTAGAAAAAAAAGAACTTTGTTGTGAAAAAAAACTTTTTTTACTAGCTTCATTATAGTCCCCTTAAATGCAAAAACGGTAAGCCACGTCCATAGCAGATATATAAAACATATACAAGGTCTCAATCTCAATCAGTGTTGCAAATAAAATAATTCTTCTGCCAGATTTAACATACATAACAGGTGGCGCAAAAGTAATCCTCCTATCAGAAAATTTATAGCATTGATAGGAGGATTACTTTTGCGCCACCTGTTATATATATATATATATATATATATATATATATATATATATATATATATATATATATATATATGTATATATATTAATTCAATCAAAAGAAGATTTTTGATACATATATTGAAAATATTTTTATAAAATTTTATATTGAAATTGTTATATTGAAAATTTTAAACATTTATATTTTTATGAAAAACAACAAACAATATTTATATATCAATAGACTCGGCTTCCGAATACCTTTTAAATTATGGCACATTTTGTATGCGTTTTTGTTTTTTTGGAAATAGAAAAAAAATTAAAAAAAGGCATTCTTAAAAACGATCTAAGCTAAAGAAAAATAAATATACCCATATTTTGTATTTTTTTTTAATTGTAATTTTTATACAATGAACTCATAAAAATTTACGTAGAAATAAAAATAAAACTTATCTTTATCGATTATCGAGGTTTTTTTTCTTGGTTCTTTTTTGTTATTAAAACTGTCAAAATATATTTAATATATCAAACAGTTTAAGCATAAATACCAAATTTCTCATCTAATATTTTAACATTTTCAACAGTTTATAATTAATCTTAATAAAAACAAACATGTTTGTATTATTTTTACTAACACAATTTTGGGAAAATATTTAAATAAATTCAACTACAATTAACTGTAATGTTGTAATTCAGTTTGTATTTTTCAAGGTACATAAAGATTTAAATTAAAAATATCTTTTTATGTTCAATCCAGATTTCTGAGTTGCAATCAATCCAGATTGTAGAGTATGTAATAAGTTAGGAAATGCAATCCGAATTACAATTGAATAGGTCCTTTTCTCCTACTTAAATATCTATTTATTAATCTATGGTACTGGATATTAATTAGTGCGTCCGAAAAATACACTTTTAATAAAATTGTATAAATATTTTTAAATTAATGAAATAGGTATGATATCCAAAAATCGAAAGCATAAAATTTACCCTAATATAAATATATATAAGCTTTTTCCAGAATTTACCTAGGGTCATATTTGTAAGATTTATGTATTGTAGATCTCCATGTTCTTGATGTTGGCTTAAATAATATGGAGTAACTTCTATGAAAATTAAAAAATACTTTAATAACTTCAACTTAAATTAAAACCTTTACAAACTTACCGTTGTTTTTGAAAAGAATACTATAGATGAGTTATATTTTAATATAGCCGCTTTAGTTTTAATATCTGTGGCAGAAAATGTTATTTGATTATCAAAAAGTAGTTGATCAGTTTCATAAATTTTTAGAATTTCGGAATTGATTGGCTCCAAAAAGAAAGGTTTCAAATTTTTAACCGAACTCCCTTTGAATAATGGCAAGGAATTTAGTTTTGTAATATTTTCAATTTTAATAATGTTTTCTCCAACAAAACAATAGTTATTTGGCTCGTCGATAGAGTAATGAAAGTTATTAGTTTTTACATAATAATAACATTCACATTCACTGCAGCGAGTCTTCTTACTAAAATTTGCGTTAGATTTTTTATTGATTTGTGTTAATGATAAACTTCTTTCAACACTTCGGTTGTATAATTGACCAGAAACATTATTACATTTTTTCACTTGTTTCTTCAATATTTGAAGATGATTTTCAAACTTAAACGCGCTAATCCTTTCCAAATTACCGTACGATTTGGCATCAACGTGTATATGTAGCAAATAATGAAAATTGCACGTTAAAAACGATGGGTCATATAATGTTGAAATATCTCTGACAAAACCTTTTAATAAATTTTGAGCAAGTTCATAACCATTTTGAGAGTTTTGTTCTTTTAGTAACATTCTTGTTGCAGCTGACAGCTTTAAAAAATGAATGTATCTTTCTTTACTCAAAGTTAATCTTAAAATTAGCGGTCCATAATACAAAAGAAATTGACGCAGTTCTGTAGCTTTCCAACGCTCAAGGTCAATTAACGATCTAGGTTTTCTTGAAAATTCTATTGGGGTTTCTTTTTTTAGGTTTTCCAATTGGTTGGAAATACTGGAAATTTGCCAGGAACTTAACGAATATAATTCACCTTTTATTCTGACCCATGATTTTAAAATGGTTCTAGTTACTCCAAGACAAATGACATGCATATAGTCTAACGTAATTTGTTTGACCATGTCTATTGGAAGATGTTCAATGATTGTTTTAGTATGTATATTATGGTGCTCCCGTTGAGTTCGATTTCTGAAGGATTCATTATCTCTTTCGGGTAAGTGTTCAATGGTGGGGAACACCACACGATTTTTAAACATTTCGCCTTTTTGGCTGCACCTAGTGCATGAAAAATAACCACTATGGCCTTTAACCCCTAACACAAAAGCTCTGGCTGGGGCATCCATTATGAAACATCGAACTTTTATGGTAAATAATTTATTTTCAAAAGAAAACCCGTTTTCTATTAAATAATTTGCTTCATTTACAAATTCAACTAAAAACTCGTTCGCGTCCTTAGGTTTTGAATAACCTTCATAGACCCCAATTAAAAAAACATCCTCATAGCCAGCAACATTGCCTAAAATTGGCCATACTTGTTTTGTTGAACTTTTTGTTAACGGCAAACCATCTATATTAAAATCGAGTTCTATTATATTCAAACGATAGTTATTTGAAATCATAAAGTCTGTAAGCGCATTTTCCAATCCGTAATGGCTATAAAAACCATTTCCCATACTGCGACTCACAACTTCTGTAGGGGTTCTCTTTAACGTTCTGGCGTCTTTCGGTACATATAAATTGTTTTCCCTTAAAATAACCAATAACTCATTTAATGCGGTGTTGCATATATTGTTTTTTATAGACCATTGTCTTATATTATTAACTAGCATTGCTTTTGCGTCAATATCATTTATTTTACTGTCAGTGTCGCTAGAAGAACTACTTTCACAGGCAGAATTTATTACTTTTCCGAAATCATCAGATAGTTCTAGGAGTTCATCGAAACTATCGGACACAAAATGACTTTTTTTAGTTGGAAGCGTAGGGGTAGAGGTTTCACCAGATGTGGAACTTCCAAATATATTTTTCATCATTCGGGCAGCCTCCCTTTTGCTCCTCATTTTTATTGCCCTTGAAGAAGTTGAACTCATTTTCGCTTTATGAGGAATTAGAAAATCAGGTATAAAAACGCACATTATTTTAAAATATTTAAATAATAGTGTATAGTTTAAATATTTCAAAAAAGGACTAGACAATATCTGTAACCTACACAAAATGCTCGAAAATTGTTCTTTCTTTGTGGAACCATCAATAAAGGATTAATTACTCTGACATGCTCTTTAACCAACGTTTTGTCCGCAATAGTAACGAGAATATATGATAAAAATTAAAAGAAAAAATTCCAACATTTCCAAGTTCTAGTTTTCTGCATTTCACTTTTGGGGCTACCCCCAATATTTCTTTTCCCGGAAAAAGGGAATGATAAAATCAATTTTGTAGTTTGTAGATGATATATTTTCACTAATTTGTGAAGTGTTTCAATCCATCCTACAATTTTAGAATCATGCCGTTTCCGGTCCAAAAATATGACGGTTTAATTTCCTTTACTTTCAAATTTAAAGCTATGTCTTTTTCTAATATAGCAAATTTATTTTTAAAATACTTTTATAATTTAAAACTGAGGTTAATGTTTTTTTAACAAATAACTGTTTCTCAAATATTTTAAAAAAGTCCTTTTGAATCATCATTTTAATTAACAAGATAATCAAACTTTAAATATGTATTTACTATAATAGAAAACTAAAGATAAATGAAATTTATACGATTCATATCCGAGCAGTCTCATGTGGCTGTTGCGAATTTAATGTTGTTTAAAAGAGTTTAAGGATATAAAAATACTTTTGCGACTTGGTGTATATAATATATCTACGATATTTTAAATCAATTCCGTTCTTATAAGGATACAGAATATAATTTTTGGGATCACCAGCGTCATGATCTTCAAGACTTTTTCAAGGTGAACGGTATAAAAACGAATTTTTATTTCGTTATACCATGAAAATTGCAAAACAAAAGACCAAAAGCGGTTTTTTAATGGTATATTAAAGCAAGTGAATTGGAATATGAATAATAGAAAATGAAAAATATGAATTTTTAACTAAAAGCATTTGATAATTTATAATGTATAATGCTTGAAAATTTTTGGAAAAATAAATCCCTAACTTCTAATCGGCTACTTGGATTTACATAAAATTTCAAACAGACGTAATAACGGAGTATACAATATTATTTTTGAAAACGCACCGCTTATACTCCTCAGGAGAGGAGCAGGGTAACTCTGACATAGAAAATTTTTAAAAGTTTGCCACTTTTTTTCCTATCGGACTTCAAATATTTTTATATCTTCTTAATGCCTCAAAATGGCCTATAAAAAACATGCTTACATGTGTTATTTTTTAAATTTTAACTACTTTAAATTTGCACGTTCTTGGTCCAGTTTTTATCATATAGGTATATCCCAGTATTTCCGACTGATTTTATTAGTTTTCTTTCTTCAACTGATTAAAGAAGTCGATATCTTTACCAAGTCCAAAAATTAACGATTTTGAGAATTGCTAAAATTACGAAATTTTGTATTTTTTTATACCGAAAAAGTTTACACTCTTTTTTCTCTAAAATGTAATTTTCTTTAACAACAAATTTTATACTCCCGAAATTGACCTATTAATATGAAACTTTTGACTTTAGTCTATGTTTTCTAAATCTCAAGTGTTGACCTGTAAACAAAATGCAGTATAGGAATCCATAATATGTTTTTAGAGGTTTTGAATCATAATCTCCATAAAAGTGTGAATTTATAGGCGAAAATGTGAAAAATCTCATTTTTAGGATTTTCAGTTTTTTCTTTTGAGAATTGTAGGATTCCTTTTACAAAAATTTTAAAGTTTTTTGCACTTCCTCATTTTAAACAATCAATGATAATTTCGTTAAGTAAGGTATCTTAACAAAGATTTTACTACAGATAACATATTCATAGTATCTGCAAAAACCTTTTGTTTTTTATTTCTCAAATAAATTACGTTACTTAGCTAACATAATTTTTCACTATGTAGATAAAAATTTTAGTCAATATCTTTTACAGATCAAAAATTACACTACTTTAGAGTTTAATAAGATATAAAATATTTGAAATCGGATAGGAACAAAAAAATTGGCTAGCGATGAAATATTTTCTATGTCAGAGGTAACCTATTTTGCGCCCTAATAGCTCTGCTCCCGAAACGCATATGGGGCCCCCATCCAAATTAAAAATTCTACGCTCCTCTACTACTTCTATGTGAAAACTTGTGCAACTTTAGCCAGCCGATTAGAAGTTAAAGATTTTTTTCCAAAAAAAAAAAAATCGAAAAAATAGAATCGATTATGTCAAAACGTGGTAGAGGAGCAGAATTTTTTAAGGCAGATATGAAATGATAATTTATGAGAAACAAGAAGTTAAAGTAGCTTACCTTTGTAAAAGAACTAAACATATATCTTGATAAATATGTTTCGATTTCAAAGTGCCTAACAACTTTAAAAATTTAGTTTGATGCACACACATATATGGGTTCACTTTCACTAAAAAAAATATACATATTTTTATAAGTGAAACGCAAATATATTTCGACATTTTATATTATTGAAAACAAGAAATAAATCCAAATTTATTTGTTGTTTCTAAAGTAAATTGTCAAAATGAATTTCGCTTCGTTTTACGGAATAAGCCACTACCGACATTAACTTTTTAAAATAATTTAATTTAAAATTTCTTTCAATTATTTTTCAATTTCTTTTTTCACAATATTTTTAACTATTCTATTCAATTTTGTTTTCGTTTTAAACAACATTCACTATGTATATATATATTCTTTTTTATTTTTACCTCACTTTATCCCTTTTTTTTGGTTTAATTTTAATTTCACTAAGAGTTCTTTAAATTTTTAAAAAATCGATTAATTGCCTTTGAAAGTAACACGTGAACTAAGAACTATCGTCTTCTTCACATTTTTTGTTTTAAATTTAAAAACAATGTATGTTTTTGTAATGTAACGGTTTTTTACTTTCAGATGGTCAGAAATCGAAGTTAATATTATTTGTTTTTGTAAAATTGTTTACTATCTGGAAAATAACATCTTGAAAACACTAATGGGAGACAGTTTTTGGTAACTTTATATTTATCCAAAAACTAACTTTTAAGTGACTTTTTCGACATTTTAGTTAGTAAGAAATTTAGAATAAGTAGATCAAAAATCGAAATTAATGTTATTTGTTTTTGTAAAATTGTTTACTAACAGGAAAATAACATCTTGAGAATACTAGAAAGAGTCATTTTTCTGATAGTGGATAAAACTATCACCTAATTGCTGGCAGGGATGTTACGTGTAGATGGTCTGTTAAAGACAAAGACACAACATTTATAACGATGTGTATACAATTTATTTATATCAAAAGTTCAAAGGTCAAAATTGGATATATAACAATCAAAACATTATATCTCAAAAATCGGTATTTTGAAAATTGAAAAAAAAGTTTATAATTTTGCCATAACTCTTATTCGTACATGTGCATAATAAGGCTGACACTTATTTAGTTTAGAAGTTGTGATAGAATCATCCTATTTTAAGTTATAACTTTCTTTTTTATTCAGTTACTATTAACTACTGCAATTATCATTTACCCTGTTGAAGCTGAATTTATATTTAATAAACTTTAATTATATTTGTTCTTTGAAGCGAAAATAAATAAAATATTTGCAATTTTTGGCGATTTCTGATGAACGATTTGGCGACAGAGGCTCAAAAAACTCTGACAACCCTAATTAAAACAAAAACTGCTGAAGTAAAATTTTGTATGTGAACGTAAATACAAGTTTAAAAGAAAAAATAGAAAATTTTCTGAAAGAAAAATTGCTGTGTGTAAACTCATACTAATTATTATTTGAAATTCATAAAACAAAAATCAAACATAATTTTTATTTCTGAGAAATAAAATAAACATCAACCGATCTAGCTGAATTTCAATTCCCGAAGGGATTTCTGATCGTTTAATATTTTGTGAAAATTGCAAACGGAATGACAAACTTATTTATGTCATTTACACCTGTAGTGAAGGGTATAAAAATAAAATCTACGCAAATTTCACCATCTAAAATGGTACAAATTTATATTCCACAAAGTTTAAGGTGCGAAAATAATACTTTTAAAATATGTAAGTTTTTTATTTAAAATTTGGGTGCCCCGATGGCCTAGTTGGTAGTGAGCTAGTCTGTCAGTCTGAGGGTTGTGGGTTCGATTCCCACCAGAGACTCTGGTCTGTTTCACTACAACGAGCTGTGGTCTTCGTTACTCCGCTCGGTTAGAATTAGAATATAATTTGTAATTGTAATTATAAAATAAAGAAATAAAAAAAATATTTGAAATATGCAAAATTTAATAAATATTTAAGACATTTATATTGGACATTTACAATATTTTTACACAATAGTTCATTTTCAAAAATGTTCAAAAAATATTTATGATCAGATCTTATTCTACCATTTCCCACAGTGGATCGCTGTGAGTGTAATGTTGGCTAACATACAATTTAAGGTCCCTTACAAAATTCTTAATAATATTGTTGCAAGAATCACATAAATATATAGATTCGATATAAAAATATATTAATCTAAAGTTAGAATATTAAAAACAAATTCATATTTTTGGGGTTTTTCTCAAAAAAGGTGGCAATATTTTTGTACTTACAAAATTTGTTTTTTGTTTTGGTCTACTGGATTTACACTTCGGTTGTAAGACCGATTCTTACTTATGGCTGTACAGTCTGGTGGAAGGTATTGGGTAAAGAAACGTATAGGAAACTTCTCTCTAAAGTTCAGAGGTGTGCTTCAGTTGGTATCTCAGGTGCCAGGAGAAGTACACCTCAGGCGGCGCTGGACATAATCCTCCACCTTCTTCCAATTGAGGAATTTGTGAGGGGTATGGCTGTCCGCGGCCTATTTAGATTGAAGAAAATGGGATTATTAGGTACCTCTAGAGCGGGGCACGTCAGCATACTAGATGAAGTCAAATTCAACGGTCGGACACTATCCTTGGCTGAGCCTACGGATTATGTCGGGACTACGATTGACTTCGGGGCTATTCCCGCTTTGGTGTTACCTAGCAGGGACCTCTGGGATGGAGTAGAAAAGCTCTATGGAGGGTGTGCGGTCTTCACGGACGGTTCGAAAATGTAAGTTGGCACTGGTGCGGGTGTATACTTTATGGGAACTGATATCAGACGATCCTACAAATTGTCTGACAGTTGTAGTGTCTTTCAAGCGGAGATTCTTGGCATTTATAAGGCTCTAGGCTTGATTGAGGGGAATGTTGAACGAGGGTCTGAGTTTACTATCTATGTTGATAGTCAGGCAGCGTTGTTGGCTCTGACTAGTCATTTTGTTAGGTCCAGATTGGTACTTGAGTGCAGAAGGGAATTGAGAAGTTTAATGGATTCCTATATGATGAGACTCTGTTGGGTTCCTGGTCATTGTGACATTCTTGGCAACGAAATAGCCGATGAGCTAGCTCGCAGTGACTCGGAGCTAGATAGGACTTTCATAGAGTCATCTGTTAAGATTCCAATTGGGTCCTTCTTTAGGGCCATAAGGGAGTGGACTCTGGACAACACGAATCGAGCCTGGAATGACAGATCGGACTGCAGAGTTTCTAGGACATTATGGCCTAGCTTAAAACTGGCGGATTCCAAGCATCTTCTAGGTATGAGTCGTGGTAGTCTTAGAGTCATAGTAGGTATGGTTACGGGTCATTTCTCAATAGGGAATATGATGAGTAAGTGGGACATTGGCACATCAGACTTTTGTAGAACGTGCGATGATGTTGAGGAGCTAGAGACAGTGGAGCACATACTCTGTCACTGTGTAGGGCTTCAGCGTAATAGGTTGAAGTGGTTTGGAAGCCATACACTACATGAACTAGGTGAGGTTAATGGCAAAGGACTTGCCAACCTCATAGGGTTTGTAATGGGAATAAAATGGCATAGGAACAATTATAACTGATTGATTGGGTATAGGTTCCACTTTTCTTTCTCTCTCTTTCCTTCATAAAGGGATCACAATGGGCCGTTCGGCCTCTGGGTGTAGGCGTGAATACGCCACCCTTTCTAACCTAACCTAAACTTTGGTCTACATAATTTGTTTAATGTTTCCAAAAATTATTTTACGTAGATGCGTGTAAAACAAAATGGGAGGCACTTGGGGTAACGATATCCCCAAAAGACGTGCCCAAACCTTGTCAAACTTTAAATTTGTTTGTAAAATTCTTAAAACGCAAAGCTGGGATTAAAAAAAATATGTTAATTAAATACCTCCATATGTTGGAAAAACATACAAAAAGTATTTTCTGACGGACGCCTCTTATAATGAAAAAATTAAATTTTTAATACATGTTTTTTCCGTGTTGGGGTTTTGGGTACTTTTTTACAGAAAAGTGGGAGTTTTTTTTTAATTCCCTGATTTTAAGATAAGCTTATCTATATTTTGTCACAATTTTATTGCAATGCCTCCACTCGTTTAAATTTTATTTACGTAAAAAATAATAACATTATTTCTCAAAAACATGCTTAAAATCTAAATTTTAGGGTCATTATCTGGAGAAATTTCTTGCAGCAATATTATTAAAAATTTTGTAGGGAATCCGATGAATATTAAAAAATAAATATGGCCAATATGAAACGAGACTTAAGATGGTAGAAAAATTTATTTTGATCTAAATATCACTTAAACGAAAAGAGATAACCTACAAATGTAAGCGTATTTTTGGTACAGATTTACAAAGACTATCTATATATTAAAATTGTTTTTTCTGTTAAATCTTAAATGAATTTTTGGCGATGTTTTAAAAAAACAACCCCTTCTAACCCGCTAGAAAGCTGTAATCCTCTAAATCAACTCGAAAACACCTCTTCTCTGACCACCTTTAATTTTATTGAGATATTTCCAACAAAATTATTTCCAGAAGAAAAACGTTTTGGAACCACTGTGAGAATCCGTGTTCCTCCTTCTAAACGTTTTGGAATTTTCAACATTACAAAGTACAAGTTCCAGTTGGGTCTTTGCATTAGTCGAGCTAAATCCGCAATAAAATGCCCAAGCATTAAAATCTTCCCCCAAGAATGTTAGGCTAGACTATAATCAAAATAATCTATGGGCTATACTAAAGATGACTATAAAATATGTATATATTTTACTTCTTCTACTCTGATTTATTTCTATTTCCATTACATTGATTTATTTCCTCTTTTAACAGACTATTTACTAAATAAACACGAATAAATAAATAATAATCTTATTCTAATACTCCCATTAATAAACTTTTAACTATAATTAAAAATATTTATTACTAATAATAATAAAATCATGCATGATTTATCCTCATTTGTTCTTTTTGTTCATTTTTTTATTCTTTATTTTTGTTTGTGTGACTGTGCCTATGTTTAAGCTGGTAAGTTTGTGTAACTAAAACTCTACTCATTAATTTTATTACCTTTTGTTCGATGTCTTAATATTATTTGCGCAAATTCAAAGAATAAAACTATGTTTACAATAAAAATAATTCAGAGGAAATGAAAAGTTTCTTTTCATTTCATTTACTTAATTTCACTTGGTTCTTTTGGAAGAAACAATTTTCTTTATTAATTTTCATATTTCTTCATTTATTATTTTTTATTGGAAATTTGAGTGGCATTTCTGGTGTAGTGAAGGTAAAGCAACTTGAGTTTAATAACTACACTTAATGGTTTTATGATGAAGACAATAGTTTTGATTTTGAAAAAAAATATATATCAATCATAAGTGGTACCAGATACAGTTTGTAAACCGACTCACAGAGGCATGAAATTCCGAAAAATGGCGATTAATTCAAAATTTAAAATTATTATTTTAAAAAAGTAATTGATTCTAGGTAAAAATAAATAAAATTAAGCATTATTTAATAAATAAATTTGGCTTAAATTAGAAACATCAGTCGTTTCATTTAACTACAGGCCATCAATTCGTTTTTTTTTTCAGAGTTATCTGACAGATGGATTCTCATGTCACTTTCTTTTGTGGACTTGTCTAACATTATATACCCAACGAGGGTTAGAAAATTTAATGCAAACTATTACGCAAACAGTAACCTCTCCAAACCAAAATATGACAAACTTTATGTCATCCATGCAAAACACGATACAAGAGCTTTTACGTGAGCAGAACCAAATAATTAAAATCCTCTTAACGAGAAAATGATTTATTTGATAGTATATTTCTGGAATACAAATGTTTTAAACCAGCATAAATCGGAAATATACTTCATAAAACAGCAAAAAATTAATATATAGTTAGTCTTACTTACTCATATAACAACTAGGTATAATTTTTATATCACATGTTATTCATTCTACTCTACAAATCATTCGGATGGTAAAGCATACCGTGGCACTGGGACACTAATTAGAAATCGAAGACGACATCATGCCTTGGATGGATTCTCAAAAGATTACTTGCAGGCAACATCTATTCACAACATCTATTCTATTCACTTTGAGTGAAAATAAGCACGGTGTATTTCCCACCACGGTTTCCAATGACCAAGGAGAAAATAGAAGAATTCTTTAACGAACTTAGAGATCGATTCCTGGCATGTGGCGACTATAATGTCAAACACAATTACTGTGGTTCTAGATCAGGCAAAGGCGCCCATAGCACTTCAGAGCCGAGTGATTTCGACATTATCACATACACAACACGAATGTTAACGAAGCTAAACAATTGAGTATGAATATAAAACAAAAAATTATTTAGTTCTAGCTTTCAACAAAGCGAGATCATGTCCCATGATTAAACAAAAACAAAACGCATAACAAAAAGCGCAAAACAAGTTTATATATTTTTGTGTTCTAGATATAACAAACACATTCGCAACAAAGAGCGTAAAGAAATAAAATACACAAACACGTTCAAATGTTTATGCCCCTCTTTCTGGTTTTCGTTGTTCTAGATTGATGAATCCTAGAGGTAGACAGCTTTATGAGGTAAAAGTTGATCGCAAAAATGGCATGAACTTCGTGCCTCCTGGACACTAAAGGTATTGGCCGGTTGATCCTAGAAAATTTCTGATCTCATAGACTTTGCCATATCTAAAAATTTAAACCGAAATTCAATAACTACAGAAATTTCATATGATCTAACTTCTGGCCATTCTCCCTTAATAGCAACATACTAATATACCAAAATATTCTATGAATGTAGAAAATACTTCAGTATTTTTAATATGAGGAAGATATAAACAAACGCGTCAATGACTTTATGTCGTTAATTACTTTACTCATGGAGTATTCAAAAAGTCAAACTTTTAAAAATCGTAATAAGCATATTTCCAATTACGAGATTGAAAAACTTCTTCTTGCAAAAAGAAAACTCAGAAGAGAATGGCAACAAATCCGGTCACTAGCTGCAAAACTGAAGCCGTCTACTACAATTAAAAACTAAGAAAAGTCCTTCAACTAGAAAAGGATCGTCAGAGTAAAAATTACATTGAAAGCTTAACAAATAATAAACATATTAATTTTTAAATATGGAAGGTAGTGGAAGATATTAAACCATAAGTATAGGCACAAAGTCCTTTAAGGAAAGCTGATGATACCTGTGCCCGTAGTGCAGAAGATAAGGCAAATTTATTTTCGTACAATTTAAGCTCAGTTTTTCAACCCAATCCCCAAATAAATAATGATGCCAGAGGATATTAATACAATCATCAAAGAAAAATTTAATAAATTTTAAATTATTTTTACTTTCCGTGTAGTGCGTTATCAAAATCAATACCTTTTTGCAATTCTTAATCATCTTAAAATTTATGTTTTCAACAATTTATGTTTTTGATTTAATTGCATAAAGAGTACTTTTTTCCAGATTGAGTTATTAATCATAGGTATTTAGAAATATATTTACGTATCTTTTGTTAAAGTTAAAATTGTAGAAATTAGTGTGTTCAAAAACCGAATCCGGAAGCCGGTTAATCGGTTTTTGATTTTTAAAAAAAGATCGGTTTCAAATAATTTTTGTTTTCGAACTATTCGACAGGCCGGTTTTTTATAAAATGCTTTTTCTTTTATTTTTTTACTATAGCAACATTTACTCAGGAATCTTGTTTAGGGCCAGATTCATTACAACAATCAAATTGTTTGAAAATAAAATTTGTAGAAAATTACAAATTTTTTTCAAGTAGTTTTGACGAATTTTCTTACAAATTTGTAAACAATTATCTTGTACTGAATCAAGTCCTAAATTATTTAAAAGTATTTCTTTACATTATTATCTGATTAAGCTTTAAGTTTACTTTTCTAAGAATTCTAATTTATGATTTGAGTAACAGCAGACTTACTGAGAACTGAAATTTTTATATTTCTTAACTGATTTAAACAAATTTTTATTAACAAAATCTAGGTAAATTCAATTTTAGTTTTGACGTTTGTCATAAGCAGGGCAACCAAAAACATGTTCTATACGCATCGAACATGCTCTTAAAATCGGAAATACACCCTTAAAATTAAAAAAATATATATATTCTTTTAAAATTTTAAACTATAATTTAAACTAAATTTTAAACTATTCATGCTAAAACTAACTTGACTTTTATTAATAGTTGCTAAAAATATATTTCCCTTTTGCACTTTCAAATACTTAAAGCATGGCATCAGGAAATTACAACATTTCTATCAATTTAAAGGAAGCAAATTATTAGATAATCAGAGTTGAAAAACGGATATGACAGTAAACCAAAAATTTCATTAATGTCAAATTATGTAAAAAATTAAATTGCAAATTTTTTCTCTTAAGTGCAAAATTATACTTTTAAGTATAAAATATGTAAAAATATGCCATTTAAATTGCTGAAATATGCTCTAAAATAATGGTTTTATATGAAAATATGACAGAGTATGCTGTTACATCCAAAATATAAAAAATCGATTCCAAATTTCTTAAAATTGTCTGAAATGGGTAAATAATTAAAAGTTCGGTTTATTTGAAGCCCATAGAAAAATAAGAAAAATTTCTCTCACCCAAAATAAGGTAAACTTCAGTAAATAAAATAAATACATAAAATACAAATTTTGAGCATAATCTTCTAGCTGTAGAAGAGCAATATGACTTTTTATTTTTATATTATTTGTCATTACAAATGACATATGCTATAAATCTACTTTCCTTAGTAAAAATAATAAACATTTTATAAATATATATATTTTTATAAAAAACCGATTACCGGTTTTTAAGTCAAACTATATTCGAAACCGTTTTTTTAGAGAAAAAATTTTTCAAATAATTCGAAAACCGTATTATATATCGAGGGCTTATTTTCAAAAAGGGGTTTCTGCAGATTTCACAAAAATATTTCTTGATGTCAAACACTTTACTTTACTGTCATTTAACAGTTGTACCAATTCTAGTTATATCTAACACATATATTTTTATATTTTTTTAAGAAAAAATGGACTGTCTGCATGTTTTTATTTGATTTTCAAAGAATTATGATATTGAAATTCTATAAACAGCATTTTTGAATATTTTAGTCATAATTGAGTTTTAGATAGTAAAATATAATTTTAATAGCTTAAAATTTTTTTGCATTTTTTTTTCAAATAGTTATTTATAAATTGAATTATGAAATATTGAAATATCCACACTTGTTATTTTAGCTTTTTTAACTCATTATTTGTAAGATATTATAAATTAAATATAGTGTCTAATTTTTACCAAACGTTTTATCTTTTACACCTTTAATTTTCGATAAACAAAATACACATTGATAATGTATTAAGAAAAAATGGCCATTCACCATAACTTTGCGAAAAATGGGCTTAAAAGATTTATTTTTGTGTGTGAGGTTTGCAAAATTTTGAAAAATTAATGAAATAAACAGTTTTTATGCTTTACTTAACAATTGGAGTTTTGCGGATAAGCCGTTTTGAATATAAGCCTTCGATATTTAAAATTAAAGTTATTTTAATTTATTTATTTGCTTTATTTAAAAAGAGATCTATATAGAATTATAGAAGAGTACTGAAAACGAGTAAGAAAGTTGCAGTCAGGCAAGTTTTGCTTATTAAGTTACTTTAATGCGCAAAAATAATTTTGAATTAGCGTTTACATGACAGGTCGTTATATGGAAGCTATGGTCAATTATAAGCCGATCCTTGTGAAATTTGACTGTAAGATTTATACCTTAATAGAATTTATTGGTACTAAACAAGTTTGCAACCGTAAATTGCGTTGTTGTCTCTGTTTGGCAGTACCAAAGCAAAGTTTGTGAACTACAATTAGACACCAGTAGAATGGAATACGTATTTTCTGTGCCGCTACATACTTCGTCAGCATTCGTGGTGTTTTATCCATTTTGGTTTTGTTGAAACCTAAACAAGTACTAAATTTCATCTTTACGCGGTCATTTATATTAGAATTGAAGTCGTGAAAGTAATTTTCGGGAAAGTGTCTTATATGGGAACAATAGTCAATTATGGACTGATCCTCATTAAATTTAGTGGTATATTTGTTTAGACAAAACTTTGTTGTTATGAATTTTATATAAATACAGACTTATTTAAAACTTTTATAAGCGTTTGAACTATTTTTATATGAGGGCTAAGTGAAATAATGGTTCGATTAAAACCACATTTAATATGCTGTATTATTGGCCCAAGATAAGATCATGGATGTAATTTCATTAAGTTATCTTGAAAGCGGTGACCTACATATTAGCCGAATTGTTGGTTTTTGATACACGGACAATCGTACAGACAGTGGCTTAGGCAAAAAAAAAATAAATTTTATAAGTTAAAAAAGTATATTTTTATGTTCTTAATTTACAACAAAATTGCAAATTAAGCCTATACCCCTTCCCTGAATTAAGCTCCATTTCTGGCGTTTTTAACTACTGGAACGAGTCGTTCTTACTTGAGAAGTAGATTTTAAATAACCAATCTTACAACTGCTTGTCCCAGTACTTGTCAAAATTACAAGTTTTAGTCAGAATTAGTCAGAAGTTGTCAGAAAAACAACAGAACATACATGAATTTTTATTACAGGAATGCTTCCCTGTAAATTCTGAATAAAACTTGACTTAAAAGTTTCACAAGTACTGGAACAGAGTAGTCTTCAGTACTGTAGGATAAGACAGTTAGTTCAATGAAACAGTTTTTTAAGAAAGAAAAAAAAATATGCTCATAAAATAGTTTTATTTTTAATTCTATTAATCATAGAAATATATTTTACAAAATAGAGATATATTTTAGAGATATATTTTACAAAACTTCTTATACCAATCAAATATCAATTCTCCCAGAGCATCGTATAACAGTTCCATTTTTAAAAATCCAAAAATTTTTCGCAAAATATACACCAACATTTTCGGCAAAGGTGTTATGTCATAAACATCCTCGATAACATGAGTGTTGATCAAAAGTTTTGGATACAAATCTAATTGCTGTAAAATATCATTTTCCAATAAAGTTATACAACCCAAATAACAATTTCCCGGTAAATAGGACTCCACATGAAAATAAACAGAATTCTCTTGAAATTTCTCAACAGCCGTTGAAGTATTCCACATCAACTTTGGACGTATGACCAGAGAAAATTTTAATTTATCGGCCAAAGAAAAGAAACGATCGATATCATTTTTACAAGGCTCTAAAGCATGATTGATGTTTTCCATAAGCGCAAATATATCATTGAAGGAAAGAGCTATATTATCCGTTATTTCGGGATCAGTTTGTGTGAAACTATCCTGAAGTTTTGTTGTTCTAACTGCTTCATTATTAAAATAGTCGCCCGCAGAACTGGTCTTAGATTTGCTAAAGGTAACTGAATTTTTGGGAGTTAACTGTTTCGCTTGTGATTCTTCACAAATTTGTTTATTTAAAGTATTAACCAGTCCCTTAATGGTTTCCGATTGCAACACCATTGTCTTCAAGTTAATAAAATGGGAACCAAAGACAATACAATATTTATTAAAAGCCTTACTTGCCTTTAAACGTAATAACTCTTTATGGGTAATGGAGGTCATACCCAAATGTTCCTGTTTGTGGCGTTGTATTACATGTAACTTATAAAGATTTGCATGTCTGCTGGCTGGCGTTATCATAACCAATATGTCCTGGGGTTTATAGTTCCTTTTCAGTTTGCTGATAATGCGATCAATAACAGTTTCTGCTGATCTAAAACAGTAGCGTCGTTTTATCGTTTTAAATTTTCTCTGCGATGTTTCAGCTTCATCCTCGCGAATGTCAATGAAAGATTTGCAAACAATTGGCGGCATAGTTTGGGTGATACTGCGTATAGTTCGCGTTCCATAGAGGGATTTTTTCGTCTTATATTCAAGCATGTTTGTTAACACTTTTGATAGAATTAAATTTAATAAATTGTTTACTAATATTTTATATACGAAGAAATATATTTCTATAGAGTGACAAATAAATCTACAGAAACAGTTTTTAAAAATAATTTATTTGGCAGCAACACAATTTTCTCTTATGATAAAAAAGGCTCTGCCGCGGTGTTAGAAAATAGAACTATAATCTATTTTTAATTGAAATAGCGAGTTTTTAAATATTTTGAAGACCAGAAAAACTTTCAAAAGTCTTTCGAAAGTTTACTTTAATAAACCTTTTTAAATTTCAAATAATTGCCACAATCTTTCTAGGATCTAGAAAACTACTAGAAGTCCAACTTTAAAAAAAATTACTCTCTTTACACGTATAAATTAGTTTTGAAGAAAATTCTACTAACACATATAAAGAGTTTGATTTTTTTGATAGCTGAGTTAAGTTTTTTTAGAGCAAGTTGGTCTTTTAGTTGTTTTCTATGCGTCTTACTTTTTAAGAAAATACAATTCAAATTGTTTTCAATAAAACCATTTATGTAGCTTAAAAAAAAGATTTTAATTTTTTAATGCTTTTAACTAAACAAAAAAAAAAAAACTATACAAAACAAATTTTAGATTATTTTAATAATTTTCATTCCAATTTCAATCCATTTCATAAAAGCCAATCATCAAAAAAAAAATCATTCAAAACTCAACCATAATAAACACCAGGGGCAGCATAACCATAAGTTGGGTAACCGCCAAAGAACACTTGAGGAGCTGGTTCAGGTGAAGCTACTGGAGTAGGAGCAGCTAAGTTCAAAGCCAACAAGGCAGCGAACAACAAGAAAAACTGGGATTAAGAAAAAGTTATTTAATTAATAAAGAGTAATAAAATCAAATACAGAATAGTTTATATATTCTTAGTTTATATTTACACAGTTTTAAATAAACAAAAAAAAAAAACCATTTGTTCTATTATAAATATTTTTATTTATTTATTTATTTTTTAATTTTTCTTTTTCCACAAAATTTTTCAATATTTGTCAGATTTTGAAAACACAAAAAATTGTCAACACATTAGATCTTATTTGTAAATAGTCTCGTTAATCAGATTTGTTTTTTCTTGCAAATAAGAACTACGTATAAACTAAATATATGAAATAAACACTTACGATTTTGAACATTTTGTAGTTATTAGTTTGAATTACGCTTGGCAAAGTTGATTGAAGTAATGATTGCTAAACTCCAGCAGTACCAACTATTTATACACAGAAAGATCTAACCAAAAGAATACCAGAACACAAACATACATATAAATGATATCATCATTCTTTAAAATAAAGAAATAGAGGGAAACAGGTGAAAAAAATTAAAAGGATATTAAATAATTCTTTTGGATTTTTAGGGTAATAAAATTTAAACCAACAAAAATTTAAATTCACTGCATAAAGTACCAATTTTTATTTTAAACAGTCACAAAAATACATTTCTTATTTTATAAAATAAAACTACAAAAATATTAGCTATATGTTCAATAAGAAATTATTACCAATTTTAAAATTCATAATATAGAGTTTTTATGATAGCAATTATTTCCTATTTTTATCTAATAAAAGGAAAAGATTGGTATAGTCGGTCAAGACCGACTATATAATACTCTTCACCATAGTGTACGAGCATAAAAATTTGGGAAGGGGACTTATATTACACCTGTGGCCAATTTTACTATATGTAAAATAAAATATCCAAATAAAGAATAATGCGTTCATACTAACATCCAGATGATTTTATGCACTTTAGGGCAATTCCTAAAAGTGGGTTTATATGGGAGCTACGGTAAATTATGTACCGATTCTCCAAAAATTTGGCAATGTTGTTTCTACTTACATAAAACTTATTTGTGTCGAATATAAACTTGATACTAATATTCGTATGGGATTTATGGACGTTAAAAAATTCTTGGAAGAGGGGTTTATATGGGAGCTATGGTCAATTGTAAACCGATCTTCATTCTTATTTTTAAGGCATTTTTGAGTGTTTAAACTCTATTCAGGGGGGACATTTGTAAGGGGGCTAGTTAAAATAACGGACCTTGTATTAAAAAATTCCCACGTGCCAAACTTCATGGAATTATCTTTAAAATTGCGACCCGTACTTTGTGCATAAAGTTTACATGGACAACCAGCCAACCGTCCACCCATCCAGACGGACGGACGGACATCATTAGATTGATTTAAAAAGTGATTCTGAGTCGATTGGTATACTTTAAGGTGGGTGTTGGATAACATTTTCTAAGCGTTACAAACATCAGCACAAACGCATAATATCTCAACCACCTATTGTTGTGTAGGATTTAAAATTTATCTTGATTTATTCATACACAAAAAAAAAAGATTTGTTGGAAAACTGTTAGAACAATATAAATTTTACAAATCTAACCAATATTAAATTATAACTATTAAAAAATATTAAATACTGCAATTCTTTAATATGTATTTATATATATATGTATTTTTATATAAATAAATAAATTCTTATAATTTAATTAACACAACCATATATTAGTACTATGAATTGGTAGCTATAATAATCTAGGTTATAAAATGTTCGGTTATAACACTTCAAATTAAATAGTCCTTAGACAATTAGACGTTACATCAAATCTCACTCGATTTCAATGGAGTATCGGATCACAAACTACGGATTATCGTTTCTAGTTCTTTACGAGTTAACCAAAATAAGAACTAACCATGTGTAAAGAAGAGCTAATTATAAAAAGTCTAATAATATTCCTTCACTTGATCTTACTTTTAAAGTCGGTATTAAAATTCTTAAATTAATGCAATTAATTAGCAAGGACTAACGATGAATACATTCGATTTAGTACAGACTATTACACAGAAAAAAATTCATGTATTAAAAATTTTTTTTTCATAAATATTATGAATAAAACATGACATTTTTTCCCAAACTTATTTCATAAAAAATAAAATTTTGTTCACAGATATTATTAAATTGTTTATAATGAAAATTTTAGTATCGCTTCTCTTCTGTTCCTATAATGTAGCTAAAAATTATTAAAAATATACAATTTTTCGAAGAAAATTTCAAACATTTTTTTACAAATTAAAAATATAAATGAAAATTTAAACAATGTAGACGAAGTCTTCTTGACTTTTGACTCATTTCAAAAAGTAAATTCTTATATTTATGCACAAACTTTTTTCTATGTAATCAACATTTGCCCCTATTAGCAAGAAATATTCTGTTTATCCTATCAAGATGGTCCTTGTTGTCAGGATGGTCATTGTCAACAAAAATTTTACATTATTTATTTTCCTATTTAGATGGTTTTCAACAGAATCTATTGAAATAATAAAACTGTTAATGATGTAGCTCTCCGCCGTGTCAACTAACACTATGTTGTGTACCAGTACTATTAAAAACTATAGGCCTTGAACGAAATGGACCGAAAACACTATCATGTTGTAATTTACAAGTACTCCAATTAAAATTAGCTTTTTTCATTATATTTATTGTAATTTATGTTTTATTTCTAATAAAATTAATTTTAAAAAATGATTATCATTCAAAATAGCATTGTAGACATTTTCATCTCTATCATAGAATTGTTTATTAAAGCTGTTACGTATACCTAATAATAATTTAATTATTACTTGCAAAAAAATTTGGTTCCCACAAAGAATTTGTTTTCTCTGTGTACATATGTGAGATTATTTTCATCAGATTTCAGAACACTGTGATGGGCCCAAAAACATTCTTGCGGACCAAATTTTAGTATTTTCCAGATTTATGTTTCATTTAGTAAGAACTAGTTAAGTAAAAAAATATGATGTAATTTAGAGAAATAAAGGTTATTGTACACAGAGGAAAAAAGTGCATACATTTTAAAATTTTCTTCATAAATAGTATGAATCGAACATGACTTTTTTTCCTAAACTTTTTTCATAAAAAATAAAATTTTGTTCATAGATATTACAAATTGTTCATAATAAAAATTTTACAAATTTTGCAAAAATTTTGCTAAATCTTTGATTTAGTATTATTAGATTTGATTGCAAATGGTAAATGAAAATAGTTATACATGAAAATAATAACAACAAATGCCTTAAAATAGCAAAATTCCAAGCAAAATCTGTAAAAAAGATAATTTTTAGAAATTTGCTTAATTTCGCTCGAATTCTGCAGCACATCATTTTATTAAAAAGCGCTACTGTTCTGTTCCCAAAATGTAGCTAAAAATCATTAAAAACTTAAAATTTTCTAAAAAAATTTCAAAAATTTTTTTTACAAATTGAAAATATAAATGAAAATTTAAATAAATTTTTCAGTCTTCTTAACTTTTGATTCATTTGAAAAAATATAAAAAAAATTTTAATGCTTAAGAAATTATACTTAAATATTATGAATTGAAATCATTGAAAATAAATTTTTATATATTTATGTACAAAGTTTTTTCTGTGTATATTTTTAAAAAGTTTTAGCATCAAAAATACAATAACGTAAAAATCTGAAGCACAGTTTTTAGCATAAATTACAAAAGGTAATAATTTTATTTGTTTAAAATATTATTTTTTTTTTTTTTAATCTTAGAAATGGCGTTATATTATTTCATTATTTATTAAATCAAAATTATCTATAATGTTTCGTTTTATTTTATTTAATAAAAAATAATAATTATCTTTATAAGAAATTATGGCCTTTTTTTAGTTTTAGAAACTTTCGGGGAATTGACTTTTTCGTTCCCGTTTCGCGGGAACAGAAATATTGCAGGAAACCCCAAAGCCTAGTTGTAACTGAATTAAGTTTTTTTTTTAAATTATTAATATGCCATTTACACCAAACAAAAACTAGTAGTTTTTGGCTTCAATCGGTTTTTGATTGGAAAACTACATAAATTTCTTTAAATTTTTCATACAAATCAAAAACCATTTTCATCCAGTTTTTATTGAAAACCAAATACCAAAATAAAAACTAATTGGTTTTTGAAAAACAAAATTTCCAAAAACTACATCGTTTACATACCTTATTTCTTCCCAATGTAGTTTTTTTGACATTCACATTTCTTGAATATTTTTTAATTCTGCTCTATTTGCTATTTCTTCGATCAGAGAATACATAGTTTCAATATTAAAACATATTTTAACAATTTTCAATAAATTATTTATTGTAATAATTTCATAAACAAAACAAAAAAATTTCTATAAATTTGAAATTTTATTTTTCTCTTTATATATAAAAGCTATGGTTCTAAAATTTTATAAACAGGATGTACCATAAATAGTTATTTTAGTGGTTTTTATTTGGTTTTCAATGAAAACTAGTTAAAAATTTACGTAGTTTTTTATTCAAAAACCAAATAAAGCCAAAAACTACTAGTTTTTGTTTTGTGTAAATGGCATATAAATTTCAAAAACTATACCATTTCTCTCTATGTGGTTTTTATTGAAAAATTTATTTTCTTCTAATTTTTATTGAAACACAATTTGATTTACTTTTTGTTAATAATGTTTTTTACAACAATATAAACATAATTTATTCAAAAAATGTACAAAACTAATAATATGCTATTTACACCGAGTAAAAACTAGTAGTTTTTGGCTTCATTCGGTTTCTGATTAAAAAACTACAACAAATTTTCTAGTTTTTCCATATAAATCAAACACCATTTCCAACTTGTTTTTATGAAAAACTACTTAAAAACTACTAAAATAACTATTTATGAAATATCCAGTTCAACTGATTTCACAATAGTAAGATTTTATATTGAACGAAAAAATAAAAATGTTGTTATTCTTTGAAAGATTTCATTTGTTTTATAGTTTATTTACATAAAAAGTGTATACAATATTTTTAGCAAACATTTTAAAAATAAATCAAAGTCAAATACAAATTGAATAAAAATTAATCCAGAAATCAGGACGTCAACAAAAACTACATTGGGAAGAAACCTGGTATGTAAACGAATTGGTTTTTGAAATTTAGTTTTCGCAAAAATCAATTAGTTTTATTTTGGTGTAAATGTAGTATAAGACAATTCAACAAATTTACAATTTTATTTTGTTCATTATATATAAAAGTTCAATATTCTAAAATTATTTGAACAGGCTGTATCATAAATAGTTATTTTAATAATTTTTATTTTGTTTTCAATAAAAATTGGATGAAAATGATTTTTGATTTGTATGGGAAATCTAAAGAAATTCATGTAGTTTTCAATCAAAAACCAAATGAAGCCAAAAACTACAAGTTTTTTTGTGTAAACGTGGTATTATGTTTTGACTAATATGTGATTTTGTTTTTTTTTTTCAGGCTTTAAAACAAAAACTATTAGTATTAATAACACTAAATATGAAAAATGTCGGTTGTCTACTGCCGAAGACAGGGTACAAGATGATTCCTGCGCCAGTAATTGTGTGACTATATTTCCTTTAACATAATGGTAACAAATCAACAAAAATCAATCCAGAATGCGAATTTCATCACCTAAAGTGCAAAACGCCATAACCACTGAAAAATCAAATGTCGGTTTTTTACTGCTAATGTACTGAACCGAACTATATCTACACAAAAAATTTCATATTTATACCCTACAAGTAAAATAATACGAAAGTGTTTCGAATTCCTATTGCTTAAAAGAAAAATTTTATTGCCGCAATAATCATATTCATATTTCGGAATTTTCTATCATCGGAAGAGATTATGAGTCACAGGCGATATAAGCAATAAAAAATCAATACGCTTGGAAGAAAAATAGGCAATATTGTAAGATAATCATCTAGGTGAAAAAAAGTAGATGCGTAAGTGATAATCACCTTACTGAAAAAAGAAAGATATTTTGAAGATAACATATACTATGCAAATGACAAAAAAAAAATAAAATTTTATTTAGTTTTTGTTATTTACTGCCTAACTTTCTTTCAACTGAAAAAAATACAATATTAGAAAAATATTGCTTTGATGATTTTCTTCCTAATTAATAAAAAGTAAATATTGCGTAAATATTTTCTATGGAAGATACTTTCCAAATGTTTGGAGAGTATAATCTTATTTTTGATAATGTAGAAAAATTATCTTATTGATACGTATGAAAATCAAATGTTCTTGAATAATTTAAAATATCAGTTTTATATAAAATTTTTTACTAATCTTAATATTCAGTATTACCATCGAAAAATGCCTTTAGTTAGTAGTGTGTGTACAATAATGTAAATTTTTCATTGAGGAGTTTGAAACAGTAATATTTTTGCTATAGGATTTTAAAACTGCAAATTAAATTAATATTAAATTTTCAGTTTTAACAAACACTCGCTCTTTTTAAAGAAGCTGTTGCGAGAACCAAATACATTCAGTTATTACAACCGACTTATATGGTAATTCCTGCAACTGACTAAATACGATTGACAACAAATCCGGTTGTCACAACGAGTCTGTTTTTCTCTGTGTAGCTCCTAAGTACTACAAACAAATTTGGGTACGTTTTTACAGCTGAAATCGAATTTGTAGAAGAAATATCATCTTCATTGCTCAAAATCACCTGATGCAATTCGATATTAAAGGGTACATACAAGATACAAAATACACCCAAAAAACAGATTGGTTAAAAAAACTCTTGCAGTAATAACGTTTTTATAGAAATAACTAATATTTTATTGAAACTATAAAGAATTTTCAAATATAACAGACTCTTTATTATGGTAATATTTTAATCATATATATAATTGAATATTTATTATCAAAAAAAGTAAATTTAGTCAGTTAAACCAATATTCGGAAAATATTTTTCATAAAGTTGTGTGTATTGTTTAACAATTCATTTCATTTTTGTGTACTGGAGCCTATAAAGCAAAGCAGAAGCACTAAATGCTTTCAGGAATCCCGAATAAATAAATTACCTAAATTGATTATTAATAATTTATTCAAGGAAAATAGGATCGTGTTGGAAAGATCAATACACACAGAGAAAAAAATGGTTATAGCATTATCGCTACGACAATATTATGTTCTCATTGCTAATTTTCTTGAATTTTAATAACTCTGTGTTCATAATAACAATGTTTTTGTTTACATTTTGTCATTTAATGTTTACATTCAATCAAAATTTTAATATGGTTGACTGTAAAAATTATATGTTTTTAAATACTTTTACTAGAAACAAAATTTTATTAATATGCAAAATATCATTACAACCTTTAAATATTTTTAGCCTTTTTCCTTGTTCTTAAACCATATTCTGTTTCTAAACCATATTATTATTCCCACGACAATAAAATGTTTCAAATAAATATAATACTTACCTACTTTACTTTTCACAAAAAAATATATGCATAAGAGTTTCGTTTGAAATGTCATCGTTATTATCCCTTTCGTAGCTTTTATTTTTAGTTGGTTAAAATACGAAACAGTTCTTCTGCTGGTCGGATCTCATCAGCTATCCGACATCGGGTAACATCTATGGTTAATATTCTTTAGATTCTTTTTTATGCAGTTGTAGCACTTATAAATCACACTAACATCACAATTAAATTTGTTAAGTGAGCAAATTGCATACTGATTTCCGGCGCAGGCTGAACACATACGATACGGTTACAATTTTTAGCACCATGTCCATACATAGCACACTTGGAGCATTGTGTGGGACCTTTGTTGCCCTTTAGAGGTTTTCTTCAGTACACAGAAATATTACTAAAATTGTATGATGAGATTCTCAAGTACTTAATTTATTTGGCTATTTTTGGCAATCAGTCATTGTAGTATATGGGTTATACGTTCCCAAATTTCTATTAGTTTAGTTTTAACATTAAAGATGTTAAGATATGTTTTCGCTATAACTAAACCATTTAAAGACATTTCATGCTCCAAATAAATCGGGGTTTAGTAGATTTCCGATACTTAAAAATACAGTACAAACATTTTGAATATAATTAAAACCTCTTGTAGCACATACATTAGTATGTATCCAAATTAAAAAGCGAGGTTATGAGAAAAAAATCGAAAATTATTCCCAACATTAATTTTTATTTAGGTGAAAAATATATATAATCACCTTTAATTTTTTTTCATAGTGCAAAAACTTCACATATTACAGCCTTTCAAAAATGACAATAAGCGCTTCAGATCACCCGTTAATAAGCGTACATCAAGAAACAGTATTCGAGAAAGGCCATAAATTTATTGGGTGTATATCAATTGCTTTTTCACTTTTTAAAAACGTAAAAAAACTCAAAAGTAAATAATTCAAATAGCAATATTTCCAGGAAGGTTGTATAGAATTTAATGATTAAAATGAAAAACTAATAACAATGTTAAAAGAAATGCTAAGGATCTCTCAAAGATAGTAAAATAAAGGGTCTTTGAGAAAGAGAGAGAGAGAGAGAAAAACTCGCTCAAGTCTGAATAATTTCCGAGATTTTTGGAGAGGATCTTATATCGGACCTGCTGCCACTGAACCGATACTTTTGAAATTTGGAAGTGTCATTTGTAGACCTATAAAATTTGTTTATGACAAATATTATCTTGACACTAAAATTTATTGGTGTTTATGGCCGTTAAACTGATTTTCACAATTGAATCTTATATGGGAGCTACAGTCAATGATAACACAATTTGGTACTGTATTTTATCCTTACATGAGGCTTATTTGTTTATTTCAATATTAATATTTATAAGTGGCTTATATGCAATAAAGTAATTTTCAGAAGTGGATCTTATATAGGAGCTATGTTCAGTTATGAATTATAGAATGCCATATCGAATGTCACTAAAATTACATTTAACAAAGTACAGTGGGCCGATCGCGAACATTTTGTTAATAAATCTGCGTCTCATAAACTACTGGTCGGATGGAATTGAAATGTATGAGAGAGTTGAAAAGGAGGGACTAAGCTTTAAGAAAAATTATCTTGTAGTCACCCTTTAATAATACGAGATAAGCTGCAGGACATCAAAATTGACCACCTCGAGTACGGAAAAATTTCAAAAAATTGTAACCTACAAATTAAGTAAAATAAAACTGTTTTATTAACAAAACTTTGAAAAAAGTAAAAGAATTTTACTATATTTTTGCAAAAAAAAAAAAAACTTCATACCAATTTCAGAGTGGTGACGAATTGAGATAATCATTAAGTTAGAGCGCTATATTCGGCTGTGCTGAATCTTTTATACCCTTCACCAAAAACAAGTAAAAAGTAATAGTTTGCATATATACATACATACATACATACATACATACACACATATATACATACATACATACATACATACATACATACAAACATACATACATACATACATCATACATACATTCATACATACATTTGTTCCACAAGCATCGCTTCCTTAAAAAAAAAAACAAAATTACAAATACAAAAATACAAACTAACTGACTGCACACACAAAAAAAAACAACAATGATACTGATAACACTGGTCGACAAAAAAATCTTTCTTGCAAGAATTAAAGGAGAATAGTTGGACTAAATGGATTGTGATGTGCTAAACATTAATTTACTTTCAGTTATTTTCCATTAGGTCTGCATTTTTTATGGGCGTATCTAATATTTCGCCATAACTCAAGAACAGCGTGTACGATTTATACAAACGATATACCAAAAGATGTGGACTAAAAATGTTTTCAAGCCTCACATCTCATAACATCATGTTTTTATATGCACAATATTTTTGGAGAAAATAGTGTCCGAAAAAAATTTTTTTCTTGCAAAATTAAAGATTTTTTTCTTAGAAGTTCTTTGAAAAAAGTGAAAACGGCAAAAATGTTTCTGTTTTTTATCTTAACCATAAAGCTAGTAGTGCTACGAAAAAAACCAAGTACCATCACAATCGATACACAAATCTTCACTTTATTCACAATTAAGTCAAAGTACTCATACATACCAACAGTTAAGTGGAGATACACTGGTGGGCAAAAAAAAAGTTTTTTCTTTAAACTAGATGAAATTTGATGAACGAAACTCGAATCTGTTTTCAGAGTTTTTCTACCAGTTATTGATTTTTTTTTATAGGTATGTCTATATTTTACTATAACCCGAGTACAGATTTTCCAATTTAGATAGTGGAAACATCAAAAGATGCACTTAAAAATTATCTTCAAATTATCTTTTTGAGTTAATGACCAAAATTCTTCCAATTTTTCATGAAAACTTCATATATTTTTCCCCACTAATTTTCGAATAATTCCAAAAATATTGAGCGGATAAGAAAATAATGTTTAGATTATTTGAAGATAATTTTAATCGACATCGATTGGAGTTTCATACAAATGTGACTCCATATTAGTCATGCACATAAAAAAATCAATACGTGAAAGACCAAGTTAGAGTGCTATATTCGGCTGTGCCGAATCTTACACAACCTTCACCAGTGTTGAGATATATTATATGTTATGTTATATGCTAGTCTATGTAAACACTAAAAACTTTAAATAATTTGCATTTTCATATAAAGTTGAAATAGAATCAATCCTTATACACTTATAAAAATGAGGTGTAAGTTTGTTTGTTTATGTATCAATCACATCTAAACGGCTGAACCGATTTTCACGAAATTTGGTTAGAGGCTTTGTCATATCTCGATTGGACATCACATCCACATTTTACTCCTAGTTTAAAAAAATATATTTTTTCAATTTTACGCGTTATTAATGAAGCTATTTACATGAAATTTGACGCACAGATAGTGCTTGCACTGTAGAATATTATAGGCTATGTTAGATCCTGATCGGATGTCATGCCCATATTTTACACCTACTTTTTTAAAGCTCTCAAACGGATGAACCAATTATTTATTTATTTTATTAAGTCTATGGACAAAATCCTTACAGGTAGAAAACACAGAATTTTTACAAATTATATGTTACATTAATTATTTAAGAGTAAAATTAAATTAAGTTTAATTAAATTTACATTGAGAGACATATCAATAACATTATAAAGTTCATTAAAGTTTAAACATAATCTACGGAAGGGATCAGTGTTAGCATAGTTTTGTCGAAAATATTTTATAAATAATGGCTGAAAGTTATGTGACGAACGTTAAGGTACATTAAAATATATTCTATTAACAAGAATTTCTGCTTCGATGCTGAAAGATATAAGCTTGATAACGAAAATTATATTTAACATAGTTCTTCGACTTTTAAGACTTGGTAATTTCATTTGCAGTAATCTGGTCGTGTATGATGGCAAATTATACACTGCCAGCCGCTTGAATAAGGAATCACATTTTTTTTAACTTTAATTAAGTATATCTCATAAACTCAAGTTCAGAAAAAAATAGGTTTTTGCGCAACGAAATTTCAAAGTGTTGGCTTTAGTTTCCTGAAGAAATAAAAAATATACATATTTTGTTATACTAAAATTATGCATTTATTTAACATGTATTTCTGTGGTACTTTTTCGTATGTCACTTGAATAAGGAATATTTTAAAACAAAGCAAACTGTAATTTATTTTTAAATTTTAGGTTATAAAAATGAAAGTTATTATCTTCTAGCATTCAATTAGTAACCCAGCTGAAGTAGCAAAATTCTCGAAAGGATGTATATATATATATATATATATATATATAAGAGTTATCAGTGAGATTCAGAAAATATCAACTTTTTTGCTCTCCGACGAAAATTGTGGAAATTGCAAACGGAATGATAAACTTATATGTACCCTTTACACCTGTGGTGAAGGGAGGTTAAAAAAATGATTATATTATTAGAATATTTTAAAAAAATTGTTCACTCACATACCTCAGAACTTATTCCCCGAAAGCAAAAAAAAATTAGCAAAAAATATCGTTTTAACTGAAAGAAATAACTTAGGTGCGTAAGCTCATATATTTTTATCTTTTTCAAATCGAAATACTCAATTTTGACAACCAAGGTACAGGTCAAACAAATAATTAATTTTTCTGAAATCTTATGTACTCCTCTGTAACTCTTTTATCCGACCAGTTTAAAAGATACAGATTCATTATCAAAATTTTTACAATCGCCCCACTGTGCAAAACCAGATTTTGAAATTTCTATTAGGGAGCGGAGAAACGTAGATTTATTTCTTATTTTATGTAATACTTTTAAAGTCAGTTTTGATTTCAAAAAGTTTAATCTTTATCTACATTTTCTTTGTTTTTCAAATCATATCGAAGACAGACTTAATATTTCGATCAGGGAGCGAAAAATGGTAAAAAAGTTTGTAAAGCTATTTTTTAGATTTTTTTCAATTTTTAATTTTGTTTTATTTAATAGTGTGTTTTGCCGGTGTTTTGCATCTGACACCAGTAATTAAAATTCTTTACTTTTGAAGTTTATTCACTACATTTAAAAGCTTAAAGTAACGCAATACTTACACGATATTAGACCGCTCCAAAATGTAACGACTTTTGAACCCTCTCTGGAATCGTTCTTTGCATTGTGTAAAATATTAGTGAAATCGGATATCGTTAACCCATGCCGCATCGGACCTGAAGTTTGTAGTATGCGTTTATGTAGCTAAAATTTGGCTTATTTTAAATTTAGTTATTAAATACTTTGTTTTGTAACTAAGTGTAAAAAATCATAATCTACACACAATTATCTACTAATAAGTATTACAAATTCCCAACACCATTAATGTGTTTTAGACCGCAAATTTTTAATTTTTTGAGAAATGTTTAAATCAATACTATTTTTATTTAAATGTTAGACATAATTATTGAAAAATATTTTTTCTACATGATAATTATATCCCCTAACCTTCTTGGTTAAAATTTTGGATTTTTTTTTTTTTTTTTTTTTTAAGTTTGTTTCAAAACTTATATACATGCATGTAAACTCAATTATACACTATAGGAAGTAAAACTGTATAGGGTGATCCATTTAGAGTTTTTTTATTTCTAAATAAAATGTAGACGCGGATATGCGGATATGCGGATATGCGATGGTCCATTCCGAAGGTCAAAATTTTTGATCACCACTTTCCAACTATGAGAAAATTCAAATAAAAAATTACTTTTTATTATAAAATCTGTATTACAAAGTTGCAATCAATTCCGATTATAGAATATGTAATGAGTTGGAAAATGCCGTCCGGATTATAGAGTTTATACTGTATATTTTTTGCTGTTAAAAAAAATAAATAAATAAAAAAAATTATTAAAAAAAGTCGTATTGTCTCAATCAGGGACCGAAACTAACAGTTTCTTTTTATACTTTTATAATTTATACATTTTATTTCTGCTCGAAAAAATAAAAAAATATAATGGAAATTTATAAAATTCACCAAATACATGAAAACGTATGATTTTTACGATAAATGTTTAACCATTACGATCCCTGCATAACACAAAAAGCTTTTTATTAGAAGGTGATATTTAGTGCTGAGTAATAATTTCAATCCATGTTTTTTGTTAGAAGAATGTTCTTTTTTATTATTCTTATTTACTGCTTTTGAGGTTCCTCTCTTAAAATAATGTTTATATAATTACATACATATTTGCTAAAAATATTGCTTTAAATTTGTTAAATCATACACGATACATTACATTTTTGTATTTAATTTGTGTTATGTAAACATTTGATAATTTAGCCTTTACATGAAAATCTTTTACTTGTTAACGATTACTTTATTTTTAATCAATTAATATATCTGACAAAGAAAAGTTTTAAATAAGAGAAATATAACTATCGTATATATTTAATATCAACCAACAATACGTCCTCTTAGAATTAAGCATTTCCCTTTTCGAGCACTGAAAACAATGCTGAAAAATGTGCTTTAAATAAATTAGCAATTCACAACACAGTTTAATAGATTGCTTTAAGCTTTTTCCGTCTCAAGAAAAATGTACAAAAAATTTAATATAAGATTATATATTTCCAAAGTGAATTTCCTCAATTTTACTCTTTTTACTACTATAATTAACCCATCATACATAAGAACATATAGTATAGAGATAAAAGTTCTAAAATCCAATTGAATTCAGCTGCACACAGTGGTCCCGATTATTTATTTTTTTTTTTTTATTAATAATTCTGTAACACATGAGATATCTAAATAAAATTTCACATGGTTAGGGCTGAGCTGTTTTTGAGTTCATTTGGAGGATCATAGGTCCCTAGTGGGTTACGGGGTAGAGGGTAGACCTCCAAAATAGGTCACCACCGGTATGTAATTTTTTAAAAATTCGCCAAAATTCATTTGTGACTTGAATGTAAAAAAAGTTACATATAGGTAGCACTTATAAACCTCTACGAAAAACATGCTTATATGTGTAAGTTATCTCTTTTAGTTTAAGAGATATTTAGATCGAAGTAAATTTTACCCTTATTTTTGCTATAGTTTTTTTATGTTTTTTTTTTACCTTTGGGCTCTTAATTTGGGACCTAATTTTTTGAAAATATTCACCAGATTTCCCGAAAAATTCTAAATAATATTGCTGCAAGAATCATATAAATATAACTATCCCATATAAAGTTATATTAATCTGATATTAAAACTTTAAACAAACTTCATATTTTTTGGGGTTATTTTCAAAAAATGTGGTAATATGCTTTCACTTTTAAAATATTTTTTTGTTCTGGACTATAGAATTTGTTTAGTGGTTTCAAAAGAAATTCTAATGTAAGTGCGGGTAAAGCAAAAGGCAATTTGGATAACTGTTTCCCCCAAAGCCCTGTACAAACTTTGTCAATTTTGAAAATAGTTTTTTATTTTTTATTTTTTGTAAAGTTCTTAAATGTCAAAACCGAGATTAACAAAAAAATATATTTCTTATATAACTCCATATATTAATTAAACACACAAAAAATAGTTTCTGAGCCACGTCTTTTACAACACCCAGGGGACATTTTAATGGAAAAAAAGTCAAGTTTTTAAATACGTTCTTCCTGGACTGGAATATTTGGTATATTGGTACGAAAAAGTGGGAGTTTTTTTAAATTCCCTGATTTTAAAATAAGTTTATCTGTATTGTGCCAAAATTTCATTGGAATACCTCCACTCATTTCAATTTTATTTAAGGCCAAATATTAAGAATATTTATCTAAAATATACTTAAATTCTAAATTTTAATTTTAAAAAACTGTTAAACTATCTCATGGGATCAAAGTTTACATAATTGGTTCGAAAATATTTGATTTTTAATGGAGTATAATAAAAAATAATAAACTAGGACTATGAAATTCGATCTTACGAAGCAGAAACTCGAAATTACTAAGTTTATTACAAATGAAATATTCATATATTTATGAAATATTCAACCAAAAAGTTTTAGAATAACATTAAATTTAGCAATACCTCTATAGTTGGAAATGTTGGATCAGCTTCCAGATTTAAACAAAGTTATAATATAATTGACATGTTGAATAAGTAGGTTATTGGCGATATAAAGAAATGTAAACATTTTATGAGAACGCAACTTAGAACACCGTCAGGTCCATATTTACCAGAATATTTAAGATTCTGTACAGCTGTCAGTACCGTCAATTTATATAATGTTGATCAGTTTATTAGGCTTGTCTCAGGAATAGCATATGGGAAACTGGAAAGTTTATGTAATTCTTTATCAGAATAGGCAGATGAGAAGAAAGCACCAAATATCTGCATCGTTTCAGAGATATTTGTACAGAATTGGTGGCAGGTGATAGAGAAAGTGTTGAGCAACAACATAGATGTCTTAAAATTTTATAAATATGCCCAAATTTTATATTTTACAATTTAAAGTCCAAGCTGTAACAAACAAACAGACAAACAAATAATTTCCTCAAAAATTACGCTTTTTATCATTTTTTTAAAGCACCCCCTTTCACTTTTTTCAGGCTCTATAAAGATTTCTTCTTTAATATCTGAGCCCACAGTAGGTGTACCTATGAAATCTCTATATGGTTAGAAAGCCCATATTTTGATGTTTTTGTATACCAAATTTCAATCAATGATCTTTAAAATCAACAAAGTTATACAAAATTTTCTTCATTTTAAATCGTAAAAATTTTCGGTTAAAATTTGTCTGAAATTGTGAATTTCTACCAGGCGCACAGAATTCAGCAGCAAGTAATTTTGTGAAAGCGAAATTCTTTAAAATGCTGTAACTCTTGAACCACTTGAGATATTTGGACAAAATTGATGGCACGTGATAGAAAAAGTGTTGAACTATAAGTTACACGTCTTAGAATTTTATAAATGTCAGCCCTCATTTTATATTTTACAATTTAAATTCCAAGCCTTAATAAATTCAGTCGTCATCTTAAGCATAAACTTCCCAAATACTCCACCAGAAGAATACAAACTAATAATTTGCTCAAAAATTATGATTTTTATAATTTTTTAAAGCACCCCCCTTTCACTTTTTTCAGGCTCTATAAAGATTTCTTGTTTAATATCTGAGCCCACAGTAGGTGTACCTATGAAATCTCTATATGGTTAGAAAGCCCTTGCACAGCGACTTCGGTTGACTGTTTCGGACACAGCGGCTTCGGCTGACTGTTTTGGCACAGCGGCTTCGGTTGTCGGGTTCGGCACAGCAACTTCGGTTCATTGTTTCGGCACGGCAACCTAGGCTGACTGTTTTGACACAGCGGCTTCGGCTGACTGTTTCGGCACAGCAGCTTCGGCTGACTGTTTTGGCACAGCGGCTTCGGCTGACTGTTTTGGCACAGCATTCTCGTGTGAGCTGTTGAATTGGGCTGACGTGTTTTGAAATCGTTGCGGTTGATAAAACAAGTTGTGTAAGAATTTGATAGTGTTAGTGCGAGTGCGTTTGATTGTGTATAAAGTGTTTAGTGCCTTTCTGTGTTGTTGTTTTTGAGACTCCGCTGGCAATTTGTTAGAGAAGTCTCAAAACATCTCCGGCAGAAAGTAAGGTTAGTTTCGACTAACCTGAAGTTTGGCCTTGCCACTTTGTTTGCGATTTTCGGTGTTACCGTATCTGTTGTCGACCGGTTCTGTACCTGGCTCTCGTTTTTGGATTTGCTATTCTGATTTGACTGCCTCCTGGTGCTGAGTGGATTGTTGACGACTGGGTTTGCCTTGGTTTGTGATTTGGATATCAAAGTGTTCATCTATTGTGAGGTAGGTGTCTCTTTGACATTTGATTCTTTTTTGTTTATTTGCGATGCCGTCTGAACGACGCCGTAAGAAAGGGAGGGCCGATGCGTCCGACCTTTCTGAGGCGCCGACGGATACTGCGATGGGTCCGCCGCCAACTCCGGTGCCGCGTGTGAGGCACACGCGTGTTGGCACTGATGGCGCTGCTGGTGCGGTTGGTACCGCTGGTGCTGATGCTTCTGGCGCTGCTGGTGCTGCCGTTGGTGCGGCTGCTGGCGCGAAGGAGAAGAGGGAGTGCAGACCCAGGAAGAGGGCTCTAGCTGCGCTGGAGCCCAGTGTTATTGGGGAAATGAAGGCCGTCACGACGAGCCTCCTGGAGGAGGTCATGGTTGACGGTGTTTCCCCTGGCCCGGCGAAGAGTGTCTTGGTGCACTCTGGCAGATACGAGTCCCTCTTAATGCGACTCGTTGCTGAAAACGAGCGACTCCGAGGACGACTCGACGTTCACGAGTTTGGTAGTGGTGGTGCTGCGATGGAACAAAGGGTACCGATAGTGCCACCTGTTACGATGCTGCCCAGACGGACTCAGGTCCCTGCCCAGGCGCCTGTGAGTCAGGTAGCTGCCCCGAAGCCGGTCGATACATGGTCGGTGGTCGTTAGGGGTAAGAAGGGCGTGACGTCGAAGGAGGTGTTGAGGAAGGTCGTCAAGGAAGTCGGCCCCACACTTGGGGTTCGCGTGCACGAGTTACGGCCGTTGCGTGATGGCGGTGCGGTCATAAGGACCCCGTCGGTTGCGAAGAGGGAGAAGGTTGCTGCCAACGCGAAGTTTGGAGAGGTTGGGCTAGAGGTGTCCATAAAGGACAAACTTGGTCCAAAAGTGGTCGTGCAGAGGGTGCATCCGGAGATCACCCCGGACGAGTTTATGCAGGAGCTCTATGCTTGGAATTTCAAGCATAGTATGACTCCTGAGGAATTCCGTAAGTCCGTGAGGCTGGTGACTGGCCCATGGAAGTCGACAGGCAATCCTGTGAACGTGGTGCTGGAGGGATGTAGCGAGGCCATGCAGCGTTTGCTGGATAATGACCGGTGCTACATCAAGTGGTTCAGCTTCTTGGTGCGATTCCACGATGCCATTCCGAGCTGCTACAGGTGTCTGGGCTTCGACCACATGGTGCGTGAGTGTAGGATGAAGGAGGGAGTCTGCCGAGTTTGTGGACAAGCTGGCCATGTGGCCTCACGCTGCACAAACGAGGTCAACTGTAGGAACTGGGCGTTTAAGGGACTCCCGTCCGGGCATCTAATGATGTCGACGTCCTGTCCTGTATACAGCGCCATAGTTGCCAGAGCGAACGCACGCCACTAAGATGGAGCAAGACCTAAAAATCTTACAGCTTAACTGCCAGCGGTCATATGCCGTGATCTGCGAACTGGGGCAGGCGATACGTGACCTGGGTGCGACTTTTGCACTTGTGCAGGAGCCGTATACTATGGGTGGTCAGATTAGGGGCTTGCCGGGGGGTATGCGGGTTTTTACGGACTGTGGGGGAAACTCTGCAGTTATTGTAAATGACAGGGACCTTGACTGTACGGTAGTTAGTCGTAGCCAATGGGGGGTCTGCGTGTCCGTGGAAGGGGGTTTTGGGAGGATGTTCTTTGCTAGCATCTATTGTAGGTATGGGGGGCCTCTGGAACCGTATTTAAGTTACATGGATTCGGTGCTACTCCTCGCGAGTAGTTATCCTGTAATCCTAGGCCTGGATGCAAACGCATGCTCTCGTATGTGGTTCTCTAAGATAGGTTAGCTCCTGCTCATCAGAACTATGTACGAGGAGTTATGCTTAGTGAGTGGCTGGTCACAAAGAGCGTCATGGTTTTAAATGAGCCGAGTGACCATTATACTTTTGATGGTCCCAGGGGAGTTAGTGACATTGACGTGACAGCTGTAAATGGGGTGGCGATGACAGTTTTCAGATCTAGGTGGAGGGTGTGTGACGACTGGGGTGTTAGTGACCACAATTTCATTGAGATTGTGCTCTTTTATCACAGACGGACTCGGGAGACAGCACCTCTTAGAAGGTGGAGGGATCGTAACGTTGACTGGGACAATTACTCGGAATTCGTTAGGGCGATTGCTTCGCTGCAGTCAATTGACTTTAGGGCACTGACGGTTGATGACCAGATAGACTGCATACATCAGTGGATGTGTTCAGCAAATGAGTCCTTGCTTGGCCGACGTCGTGAGACTAAGCCCGGCAGGGTCAGTTGGTGGACCCGCGAACTTGATCAGATGCGAAGGTCAATCAGGCAACTCCGGAATTCTTTCCAGAGGGCCAGGCGTACCAACGCTGATGATCGGGCGGAGCGTGAAACTGACTATCGGTCTGCTCTTCGAACGTACAAGGACAGGATCGTTAGGGTAAAAGAGGACGATTTGTACGGGACAACATTGATAACCCCTGGGGTAGGGTTTACCGGGTGTGTAGGGGTAGGAAAGATAGGCTGGCTGACTTAGCTTCTCTTCAGGTAGGCAATGTTACATTGTCGACTTGGAGGGAGTGTACTGACGAACTTCTGGGGGTTTTCTTCCCAAGTGCGGAACCGGTTGACCACTCTCCTCTCATTAGGGAGATGGTTGATCCTCCAAACTTGGGGAGGTCGGAGGTTGTGGACAGTATTTGTCGGGTCAGAAGTAGGAAGTCTCCGCGTATTGACGGTATGACTGGAGAGATGTGTAAAAGCATCTGGAAGGCCATACCGGAACATTTGGAGTCGGTCTTTGGGAAGTGTCTTAGTGAGGGCTATTTCGCCGGAGCTTGGAAGCGCGCTTGCGTTGTAGTCCTCTTGAAGTCCCTGATAGGGTGAGGAGTAATCCTCGCTCTTATCGGGGCATCAGTCTCCTTCCGGTACTTGCAAAAGTGCTGGAAAGAATTATGGTGTCTCGACTGAGGGAGGATGCCAGCGAGGGACCTTCTGAGTTCCAGTTTGGTTTTAGGGAGGGTAGGGGCGTTGATGATGCCTGGCTGCACGTGCGTAGGAGCGTCAGCGAGTCTTCGGCCAAGTACGTTCTTGGCATTTTCGTTGACTTCAAGGGTGCTTTTGACTACCTGTCGTGGAGTAGCGTCTTTAGAAGGCTGGAGGAAGTGGGTTGTCGGGAACTAGCCCTCTGGAGGAGCTACTTCAGCGACAGACGGGCTTGTGTCGTAGGTGCCAGCGACATGGTTTGGAGGGACGTTACTCGTGGGTGTCCGCAGGGTTCCATCTGTGGTCCATTTATTTGGAACATTATGATGGATCCTCTGTTGGCGCAGCTCGGGCGTTCCTTCAAGGTGTGCGCGTATGCAGATGACTTGCTCATCCTTGTCGAGGGTCAGTCTCGTGCTGAACTGGAAAGCAGGGGTGCGCAGGTCATGCGTGATGTGTGTGAGTGGAGCGGTCGTTCAGGCGTCGAAGTGGCGATGGACAAAACCGAGATAATGCTGCTTAAGGGCAAGTTATCGCGGGGCCGTCCTCCGCTCATTCGGACTGGCAACGTTAGTCTCAGATATGCGACTGAGGTCAAGTATCTGGGAATAATGATGAGTGAGAGGATGAACTTTCTGGTTCATCTTACTCACATAAGGGACAAGTTGTCTAGTGTTGCAGGTAAGGTTAGGCGCATCCTCAGGAGTGACTGGGGCCTCAGCAGGCGTGCTGTTCGTACCGTGTATGGAGGACTTTTCGTTGCTTGCGCAACGTTTGGTACCCCTGTATGGTATGAAACGGTTATGTCTGTTGTTGGCAGAAACAAGGTCTTATCCTGCCAGAGGGTCACGATGTTGGCGTGCACGCCAGTTTGTAGGACGGTTTCGACTGACGCATTCCAGGTTCTTCTGGGTGTGGCACCTCTTGATCTGGAGGTAATACGTCGTGCTATTGCCTTCAGGATCAAGAAGGGGCTACCGCTTCTTGGTCATGACTGGGTTTCTGCTTCTGATCTGGTGAATAGGGATGGCTTGCAGGTGAAGGCACTCTTAGAGGAGTGTCTTCTGTCTAGGTGGAGGACGAGATGGACGAACTGTGACAATGGGAGGGTAACGTATGAGTTCATACGTGACGCGGACTTCGTACGGAAATGTCCAGATTTTGGTTTCGGCCTGAGTCTGGGCTTTATACTGACGGGACATGGCACATTCAATGCATTTTTGCATAGGAGAGGTCTGTCCGATACTCCGAACTATGGGTGCGAGAGGAGACTTGAGGACGTGCGGCATGTACTGAAGACATGCCACTACTATGATGACATTAGGAGTTTAGATGGTATGGGCATAACTCATACTGCGGGGGGTTGGGATTTTAGTAGGGCCTTAGTGGACATGCGGACATTTGGGGGGCTGGGCGATTTCGCACGGAGGGTATTTGATAGGAGAAGAAGGAGACATGAGTAGTGGAGGCGGCCTCTATGTGAGCAACCGTAGTGGTGCTCCTTGCACTTGTTGCTGGGTTGCTCTTTTCGTCGCTGTTGCTTGTCCCCGGTTTGCGGGTGTGTATATGCCTGCTGGCGGTGGTTGGCATGCTGAATTGCAGTTTCTTGCTCCGACTTCGCGTTCCTGTTTTTCGCCGTTGCTGTACCTTTTGTCCGTCTCTTCCTGGCGTCTCACCTTGCTGTCCCTCCTGCTGTGCTTTTTCTCTGTTCCCTCGTTGTTGTTCCCGGGTCACTCTTGTGACCAAGAACACCCGCGAGGGTGCCGGCGTTGAAGTTGTCCTAGTCGTTGTTCGTTTTGTCCTTTGCTGGTGTCACACCATGTGGCCAACGAATCGCCCGTGAGGGCGATTGTTGATTGTTTGTGATGTAATTGTTGTCCACTTATGTTGATGTATGTTTTGTGTGGTGGCGGGTCACCAGTCCCGAACTGTTTGGAGTTCAACTGGTAGTAGTCAATTTTGGCTTCGAAGTCCGACCGGTGACTTAATACTGGTACCACGGGTGTCAGGAGCCCCTGGAACTCCGGTTCCAGCCTGGCAATGGTGCGGCCCCTCGGGGAGCTTCGTGGTGGCTGTGGTTTAGACCCAAATCGCGGGTAGAGCGCAAGCTCAGTGTGGAGTTGCATTGCAACCGGGTGCTGTGACCCATAGAACGGAAGGAGTTTTAGATAGGCTCCGCTCCTTACCAAGGGGGAGGTCATGTCCCCTCAAGGATGATCTTGGTCAGACTTGGGGGCGTTGGTGGACGCATTGTATTCACCCTGTGCGAAGAGCACCGTGAGGTTGGGTCCACATGGACGGGTACTCACGTTAAAACCTTCGACGTTGTTTTGGCACAGCGGCTTCGGCTGACTGTTTTGGCACAGCGACTTCGGCTGACTGTTTTGGCACAGCGGCTTCGGCTGACTGTTTTGGCACGGCACAGTTGCAATTTGCATTCGCAAGCGAACGGTTGTGTGAGCGGATAAATTGGTGTGCTAAATTGTGCGTTGTAAAGTATATTTAAAATCGAAGTTTGTGTACGGTGTGCGCAGGTACCTCGTGTTTCATCATCATTGTGAAATTGGGTAATTACTATTACCCTTTTTTGTGCTACTGTGTGTACGCAGGTAATAAAGTGTGCGTGGGTATTGCCCTTTTCAGGGCAGCTGTGTGTTTTTGTATTTTGTGGGATTAAGCATTTGCTAGTTTTATTGCTTTATTATCTTGTTTGAGTGCTGTCCGTTTATTGCGTTTGGTGGGTTTTTCCTAGCTGTCTGGTGTTTATTGCAGGTAGTTTACCTGCCTTGCAGGTGTTACGTGCACGTGTGCATTTAACAGGTGTTGTTTGTTTAGGTGTTGTGTTTACGTCTTTATGGCTCAGGTCGTAAAACGTAAGGGTGAAAAACCCAAAGGGAAGATAGATTACAAAAGTGCACGTGCAGTGCTTGTTGATGATAGTAAGACTGGTTGTACGTCTGATGGTCTGTCCGTGAGCGAATTCGAGGCAGACTATTTCAAGCGTCCGAGGGTGGTTTCATCCCCAGTGACCAAGGATGGTGATGGTCCTTCATCAGCTATGGATACAGTCGATGAGTCCATTGTTGAGGAGAAGAAGAGGAGGAAAACGAAGAAGAAGAGAGGTAAAGGTGAAGGAAAGTGTGAGGAAGCCAGTGGGAAGAGAATCGATGCTGAGGGTAGTCCTAGGGCGCCATTCGGCACGAATATTAGAATGAGGGAGATAACGAGCGAACTGGTTGGTTATCCCAGGAAAGAGGGTGTTGCTCCAGAGGTAATTCTAGGTGTTAGGGACATAACGTCTAGGTTTGAAGGACTATTAGTGGAGTCAATGATGGCGAATGAGCGCCTTAAGGGTAGTATTGATGTATTAGAGGGTGCATCGCTAGTAGGTCGTGTCAACCGTCTCCTTTGGCAGCCAGTCCGGTGTCGGCTGCTGCTAAATGTGTGCCCACGCCGTCTGCTGGTAACCCAACAACCAGTAGACCGGCTCCTGTGGCTGCTATGGTTGATCCTACTGCTAAACCAGTAGCACCTAAGCCGGTAGAGACGTGGTCGGTGGTTGTAAAGGGTAAGGGCGGAGTCTCGGCTAAGGAGGTAATTCGGAAGGTTAAGAATGAGGTAGGACCAACACTGGGCGTGCGTGTGCACGACTATTCCCTACTCGTGACGGAGGGGCTGTCATAAGGACCCCTTCCGTGGCTGAAAGGGAAAAGGTTCGCGCGAACGAAAGTTCAGCGAGGTTGGATTAGAGGTAACGGTTAGGAATAAATTAGGTCTTAAGGTTGTTGTCCAGAAGATACCGGCGGAAATTAGTGTAGATGATTTCATGAATGAGTTATTCGAGTTCAATTTCAAGAGAAGGATGAGCGTAGATGAGTTCAAGAAGTCCGTTCGCCTTGTCTCTAGCCCGTGGAAGGCTTCAGACAAGACGGTGAACGTGATCTTAGAGGGTAACACACGGGCCATGCAGCAATTGCTGGGAAATGACCGTTGTTACATAAAGTGGTTTTCATTTAGGGTGCGCGAGTATGACGATGTCCCTTGCTGTTATAGATGCTTGGGCTTCGATCATAAGGTGAGCGATTGTAGGGTTAAGGAGGAGGTGTGTCGTCATTGTGGCCAGGCTGGGCACGGAGCTTCACGCTGTACTTACAGCGTACATTGCCGCAATTGTACCTTAAGGGGTCACCCTGCGGACCACCTCATGCTGTCCAAGGACTGCCCCATTTTTAATATGAGGCTGTCGAGGGTGAATTCAAGGCATTGAAATGGGTTCGCTAGGTTTTAAGTTCCTACAGTTGAATTGTCAGAGGTCGTATGTGGTTATGTGTGAGTTAGGGCAGGCCATCCGTAGTTTGGGTGCGGCTTTTGCCTTAGTGCAGGAGCGATCATAAGGTTATGGTTAGACAGGCAGGGCGTTCAGTAGAACAGGATAGAATCCGGCGTTGGGGCCGTCCCAGTGTTAACTGGGATAACTACGCAGGATTCTTTAGGGAGACTGCGTTAGAGGTTCCCTTAGCTGAATTCTCAGCTCTGTCCGTTGACGAAAAGGTCGCTCGTTTAGATGAGTGCCTGTGTTATACTAATGACATATTTCTTGGTCGGCGGCGTAGGCCTAGGCTTGGTAAGGTGAAGTGGTGGACCGATGAGTTGAGTGCGATGCGCCGGAGAGTCCGTCATCTCAGATCATTGTATCAGAGAGGCAGAAATTCTGGCGCGCCGGACCTCGCTCAGAGGAAAGCTGCTTTCTCTGCTGAGCTTAGAGCTTACAAGGCTGAGATTGCTAAGGTGAAAGAGGCTGAGTGGAGGGGTTTTGTTAGGGAAAATAGAGATGACCCTTGGGGAAGGGTTTATCGAATTTGTACGGGTAGAGGTGGTAGGTCTGATGTCACTTCCATTAGCGTGAATTGTAGGGTTTTGCTTTCATGGGGGGAATGTGTGGAGGCCTTGATGACTCATTTCTTTCCTGGGACGGACGATCAGTTGCCTCCAGTCTTACTGGAAAATGCTGCTCCTCCTGCCCTGGAGAGGGATGAGGTCGTTGGGAGTATCTCCCGTGTTAGGTGTAGGAAGTCTCCTGGTATGGACGGTATGACCGGCGAGATGTGTAAAAGCATCTGGAAGGCCATACCCGAGTACCTGGAGGCTCTCTTTGGTCAGTGCTTAGATGAGGGACATTTTCCGGGTGCTTGGAAAATTGCTCGCGTCGTTGTGCTGCTGAAGTCTCCCGATAAGGTTAGGAGTAATCCTGGATCTTATCGGGGCATCAGTTTACTCCCGGTACTTGGTAAAGTACTGGAGAGAATTATGGTGTCCAGACTTGGGCAGCTTGATGGCGCGGGTACTTCTGAGTACCAGTTTGGTTTCCGAAAAGGTAGGAGCGTAGAAGACGCTTTAATGCATGTCCGAAACAGTATCGATGCCTCTAGTTCCAAATATGTTCTGGGCATATTTGTGGATTTTAGGGGTGCATTCGATTACTTGGATTGGGGTGCCATTATGCGTAGATTGGTAGAAATAGGTTGTAGAGAGCTTAAGTTGTGGCGTAGCTACTTCACAAATAGGAAGGCTTGTGTGATTGGCGCTAATGGTGCGGTCCAGGGAAAAGACGGTGATGATGCTTCTCAAGGGAAGATTATCACATAGTCGACCTCCAGTAGTGCTTTCAGGCGGTGTTAGCCTTAGGTATGTGACACAGGCCAAATATCTAGGCTTGGTGATGTCTGAGAGGATGAACTTTTTAGTTCATCTTGCTCATATTAGGTCGAAGCTAATTTCTGTGGCAGGTTTGCTTAGGCGTGTGCTTAGGAGCAATTGAGGCTTGAGCAGGCGTGCTGCTAGTATTATATACGAGGGCCTATTTGTTGCTTGCGCAGCATTTGGTGCCCCGGTGTGGTACGGAGCTGTCATGACTGTTAAAGGTAGGGAGAAGATTTTGTCGTGTCAGAGAGTGGCCTTATTGGCATCTTTGCCTGTCTGTAGAACTGTTTCTACGGAGGCATTACAGGTGCTGATGGGCGTTGCACCCCTTGACTTAGAGGTGATCCGTAGGGCCGTTTCATTCAGGATCAAGAAGGGATTGCCACTTCTTGGTTCTGACTGGGTCTCTGAGGATCAAGTTGTGGGGTTGGACAGGGCGCAGGTTAGGGAAGTTTTACTCAGTTGCGTTGTTGATAGGTGGCAGAGTAGGTGGGATGCTTCTGAGACGGGGCGAGTGACGTACGCGTTCGTGCGTAATGTCACCTTCGTTAGGGACCATCCTCATTTCAGCTTTGGACTTGGCCTGGGTTTCTTTTTGACTGGACATGGCTCTTTTAATGCATTTTTGCATTCTAGGGGCTTGTCCGAGTCGTCCAGGTGCTCGTGTGGAGCTGATGCTGAGGATTGGTTGCATCTGCTTACGGTGTGTCCTCTTTATGAGGATATTAGGGATTTGGTTAGTATGGGAATCGTACGAACTGGTGATTCGTACGATTTCAGTAACGTATTAGTGGACCCTCGAAGCTTGCGTCTGCTTGGTGATTTCGCGGGGGTCGCACTTAATAGGAGGCGAGTAGGTGGGCTTTAGGCCCTAGGTTCGTACGGGGGTTTCATGGCGCTCTTCTCGTCCTTGCTTTGGTGTCGGCTTTGGCCTGAGATATCACCGACTGGATGGGTTCCTTCGATGCATTCCTTGCATGGTGGGGACTTGTCCGAGTCGTCCGGGTCTTTGTGCGGTGCCGGAGTGGCGGGCGGGGTGCGCGCCTTGATGGGAAGGTCGTTTCTCGGGGGTGTGATCGATGGGGCATCGGCATCCTTCTGATGCTATGCATCAATAATATGCTGATGTCTCAACGTCAAACGGGGGATCGGCCACCAGTCCGGAACCATTTGGGGTTCAACTGGTAGTAGCTACGGCTACGAAGCTGACCGAAGTCTCTATTCGGTACCACGGGAACCATGACGCCCATGGGGCTACGGTCCCAACCTGGTTAATGGTGAGGCCCCTCGGGGAGTAACGTGGTGGCTGTGGTTAACACCTAAATCGCGGGAAGAGCAGTATCTGCTCAATATGGAGTTGCATTGCAACCAATTCATGTTGTTATCAAGAACATTAGGAGTGTTAGATAGGCTCCGCATTTCGCCAAGGTGGAAGAGTAATGTCCAAATACATTCTCTTCATTTGGCACCTCTACTCCAATGGCCACGGCTTTGTGGCGGGAGGTTTAGAGGGGGCGACGGTGAACGCTTTTCATTTCACCCAGTGGCTGACACCCACCATGAGATTAAGTCTTAGAACAGGTGCTCATGTAAAACTTTGACATATCTGTTTTGGCACAGCGGCTTCGGCTGTCTGTTTTGGCACAGCGGCTTCGGCTGACTGTTTTGGCACAGTGGCTTCGGCTGACTGTTTTGGCACAGAAGTTGCAATTTGCATTCAAAAGCGAGCGGTCGTGTGAGCGGAAAAATTGTGTGCGAAATTGTGTGAAAGTGTTTTTAAAATCGTAGTTTGTGTACGTGTGTGAGTGTTGCGAGTATTCATCAACATTCGAAATTGGGTAATTTTACTATTACCCCTTTTTGTGCTGCTGTGTGTGCGCAGGTAAACGTGTGTGCGTGGGTTTTGCCCTTTTCAGGGCAGCTGTGTGTATTGTATTAGTTTTATTGCTAGTTTTATTGCTTTGTGTTTTATTACTTTGTTTGTTTGTCCGTTAAAAATTTGTGTGTTGTGCATTTATTGCGCTTGGGTTTTTCTAGCTGTCCGTGTATTTATTGTAGGCAGTTTTATTGTTCTGCAGGTGTTACTTGCAGGTGTTCATTGAACAGTTGAAGGTGTCATTTGACAGTTGTGTGGGGTTTTACGTTTTTACAATGGCTAACGTTGTTAAACGTAAGGGTGATAAGCCAAAGAGTAAGAGCGGAGAGGGAAAATCTCTGCCTTCTGTGTATGATGAGGTGAATGTCAGCTGTGTGTCGGATGGTCTGTCCGTTAGCGAATGCGAGACGCACAATTTCAAGCGTCCGAGGGTAGTTTCACCCCCGGCGACCAAGGATGGTGATGGTCCTACGTCGGCTATGGACACGGTCGACGAGTCCATTCGTGAGGAGAAAAAGAGGAGAAAAATGAAGAAGAAGAAGGGTAAGGGCGAAGGTGAAGTCAAAAGTGAGGATATTAGTGGGAGGAAAGTTGTCGCTGAGGGTAGTCCTAGGGCGCCACTCAGTATGAATATTAGATTGAGGGAGATAACGAGCGAGCTCGTTGGTTATCTCAGAAAAGAGGGTGTTGCCCCAGAGGTAATTCTAGGTGTTAGGGAAATAACATCTAGGTTTGAGGGGTTGGTAGTAGAGTCGATGCTGGAAAATGAGCGTCTTAAGGGGAGGATAGATGTTTTAGAGGGTACGTCTGTAGGTCGTGTTCAGTCGTCTCCTTTGGCAGCCAGTCCGGTGTTGACTGCTGCCAATTGTGCGCCCACGTTGTCTACTACAACTAGTAGACCGGCACCTGTTGCTGCTATTCCAGCAGCTATTCCTGTAGCTGCTAAACCTGCAGCACCTAAGCCGGTGGATACGTGGTCAGTGGTTGTTAGGGGTAAGGGCAGAGTTTCGGCTAAAGAGGTTATACGTAAGGTGAAGAATGAAGTAGGACCAACTTTGGGCGTGCGTGTGCACGACCTGTTCTCTACGCGTGACGGAGGGGCTGTCATAGGGACCCCTTCCGTGGCTGAGAGGGAAAAGGTCCGTGCGAACGCAAAGTTCAAAGAGGTTGGTTTGGAAGTTTCCGTTAGGGATAAATTAGGCCCTAAGGTTGTCGTTCAGAAAGTTCCTGCTGAGATTAGCGTCGATGAGTTTATGGGGGATTTATTTGAATTAAATTTCAAAGGGAAGATGAGCGTAGATGACTTCAAGAAGTCAGTACGTCTTGTTTCGAGCCCGTGGAAGGCTTCTGACAAGACGGTTGGCGTTGTTTTGGAAGGTAACACACGGGCCATGCAGCAATTGCTTCGCAGTGACCGTTGTTACATAAAATGGTTCTCGTTTAGGGTGCGCGAGTATGATGATGTCCCTTGCTGTCATAGATGCTTGGGCTTCGATCATAAAGTGAGAGATTGTAGGGTTAAGGAGGACGTGTGTCGTCATTGTGGCCAGGCTGGACACGTAGCTTCACGCTGTACGTACGGCGTACGTTGCCGCAACTGTTCTTTAAGGGGTCATCCTGCGGACCATTTAATGCTGTCCAAGGACTGCCCCATTTTTAATATGAGGCTGTCGAGGGTGAACTCAAGGCATTAAAATGGGTTCGCTAGACTTTAAGTTCCTACAGTTGAATTGTCAGAGGTCGTACGTGGTTATGTGTGAGTTAGGGCAGGCTATTCGTAGCTTGGGTGCGGCTTTTGCCTTAGTGTAGGAGCCGTATGCTACGGATGGTCAGATTAGGGGTCTTCCAGGAGGTATGCGCGCCTTTACCGATACAGGTGTAAAGGCTGCTGTTATTGTAGGGCGTGACGATGTAGATTGCACTGTGGTTAGTGCATCGGAATTCGGTGTTTGTGTGTCAGTGGAGGGTTCGTTTGGTAGGATATTTATTTGTAGTTTATATTGCAGATATGGCGGGCCATTGGAACCGTACTTAGAGTACATGGAATCAGTGCTGCTCCTCGCGGGTGGCCTACCACTGATTCTTGGCCTTGACGCTAATGCCTGTTCCCGGTTGTGGCATAGTAAGATGAGTAGGGATGCTCCTGCTCATCAGAACTATTCACGGGGACTACTGCTTAGCGAGTGGCTGATTGCTAATGGTGTTCATGTTCTAAATGAGCCAAGCAATCTGTAAACCTTTGACGGTCCATGTGGTGTCAGTGACATCGATGTCACACTGCAAACGGTGTCGCTGTGTCGAACTTCTCTTTTGAGTGGTCGATTAGGGATGATTGGGGGGTGAGCGATCATAACCTTATACAGGTTGTGATTAGACAGGCAGGGCGTTCAGTAGAGCAGGATGGAATCCGGCGTTGGGGCCGTCCCAGTGTTAACTAGGATAACTACGTAGGATTCTTTAGGGAAATTGCGTTGGAGGTTCCCTTAGCTGAATTCTCAGCTCTGTCCGTTGACGAGAAGGTCGCTCGTTTAGATGAGTGGCTGTGTTATACTAATGACACAGTTCTTGGTCGGCGGCGTAGGCCTAGGCTTGGTAAGGTGAAGTGGTGGACCGATGAGTTGAGTGCGATGCGCCGGAGAGTCCGTCATCTCAGATCTTTGTATCAGAGGGGCAGAAAATCTGGCGCGCCGGACCTCGCTCAGAGGAAAGCTGCCTTCTCTGCTGAGCTTAGAGCATACAAGGCTGAGATTGCTAAGGTGAAGAAGGCTGAGTGGAGGAGTTTCGTTAGGGAAAATAGAGATGACCCTTGGGGAAGGGTTTATCGGATATGTAGGGGTAGAGGTGGTAGGTCGGACGTTTCCTCCATTAGTGTGAATGGTAGGGCGTTGCTGTCATGGGGGGACTGCGTGGAGGCCTTGATGTCTCATTTCTTTCCTGGGACGGACGATCAGTTGCCTCCAGTCTTACTGGAAAATGCTGCTCCTCCTGCCCTGGAGAGGGATGAGGTCGTTGGGAGTATCTCCCGTGTTAGGTGTAGGAAGTCTCCTGGTATGGACGGTATGACTGGCGAGATGTGTAAAAGCATCCGGAAGGCCATACCCGAGTACTTGGAGGCTCTCTTTAGGCAGTGCTTAGATGAGGGACTTTTTCCGGGTGCTTGGAAAATTGCTCGCGTCGTCGTGCTGCTGAAGTCTCCCGATAAGGTTAGGAGTAATCCTGGATCTTATCGGGGCATCAGTTTACTGCCGGTACTTGGTAAAGTACTGGAGAGAATTATGGTGTCCAGACTTGGGCAGCTTGATGGCGCGGGTACTTCTGAGTACCAGTTTGGTTTCCGGCAAGGTAGGAGCGTAGAAGACGCATTAATGCATGTCCGAAACAGTGTCGATGTCTCTAGTTCCAAATATCTTCTGGGCATATTTGTGGATTTTAGGGGTGCATTCGATTACTTTAATTGGGGTGACATTATGCGTAGATTGGAGGAAATAGGTTGTAGGGAGCTTAGGTTGTGGCGTAGCTACTTCACAAATAGGAAGGCTTGTGTGATTGGCGCTAATGGTGCGGTCTGGAGGGATGTTGCGAGGGGTTGTCCTCAGGGGTCCATCTGTGGTCCATTTATTTGGAACCTGATGATGGACACTCTGTTGCGATCACTTCCGGGTTCCTTCAGATTGTGCGCATACGCTGATGACCTTGTCATCCTGGTTGAGGGTCAATCTCGTGTTGACCTTGAAACTAGGGATGGACAAGCCATGAATATTGTGGAGGATTGGGGCGCCAATGTAGGTGTTGCGGTGTCCAGGGAGAAGACTGTGATGATGCTTCTTAAGGGAAGATTGTCACATAGTCGACCTCCTGTGGTTCTTTCGGGTGGTATCAGCCTTAGGTATGTGACTCAGGTCAAATATCTAGGCTTGGTGATGTCTGAGCGGATGAACTTTTTAGTTCATCTTGCTCATATTAGGTCGAAGCTACTTTCTGTGGCAGGTTTGCTTAGGCGTGTGCTTAGGACTGACTGGGGCTTGAGCAGGCGTGCGGCTCGTATTATATACGAAGGTCTATTTGTTGCTTGTGCAACATTTGGTGCCCCGGTATGGTACGGAGTTGTCACGACTGTCAAAGGTAGGGAAAAGATTTTGTCATGTCAGAGGGTGGCCTTATTGGCATCTTTGCCTGTCTGTAGAACTGTTTCTACGGAGGCATTACAGGTGCTGATGGGCGTTGCACCCCTTGACTTAGAGGTGATCCGTAGGGCCGTTTCATTCAGGATCAAGAAGGGATTGCCACTTCTTGGTTCTGACTGGGTCTCTGAGGATCAAGTTGTGGGGTTGGACAGGGCGCAGGTTAGGGAAGTTTTACTCAGTTGCGTTGTTGATAGGTGGCAGAGTAGGTGGGATGCTTCTGAAACGGGGCGAGTGACGTACGCGTTCGTGCGTAATGTCACCTTCGTTAGGGACCATCCTCATTTCAGCTTTGGACTTGGCCTGGGTTTCTTTTTGACTGGACATGGCTCTTTTAATGCATTTTTGCATTCTAGGGGCTTGTCCGAGTCGTCCAGGTGCTCGTGTGGAGCTGATGCTGAGGATTGGTTGCATCTGCTTACGGTGTGTCCTCTTTATGAGGATATTAGGGATTTGCTTAGTATGGGAATCGTACGAACTGGTGATTCGTACGATTTCAGTAACGTATTAGTGGACCCTCGAACCTTGCGTCTGCTTGGTGATTTCGCGAGGGTCGCACTAAATAGGAGACGAGTAGGTGGGCCTTAGGCCCTAGGTTCGTACGGGGGTTTCTGGGCGCTCTTCCCATCCTCACTTTGGTGTTGGCTTTGGCCTGGGATTTCATCAGCTGGATGGGTTCCTTCGATGCATTCTTTGCATGGTGGGGACTTGTCCGAGTTGTCCGGGTCTTTGCGCGGGGCCGAAGTGGTGGGCGGGATGAGCGTCTAGATGGGGAAGTCGTTCTAGGGGGTGTGATCGATGAGGCATCGGCATCCTTCTGATGCTCTGCATCAATAATATGCTGATGTCTCAGCGTCAAACGTGGATCGGCCACCAGTCCGGAACCATTTGGGGTTCAACTGGTAGTAGTTACGGCTACGAAGCTGACCGAAGTCTTTATTCGGTACCACGGGAACCAGGACGCCCTTGGGACTACGATCCCAACCTGGTTAATGGTGAGTCCCCTCGGGGAGTAACGTGGTGGCTGTGGTTGATACCCAAATCGCGGGTAGAGCTTCTGCTCAATGTGGAGTTGCATTGCAACCAATTTATGCTGTTATACGAACAGTAGGAGTGTTAGATAGGCTCCGCATTTCGCCAAGGTGGAAGAGTAATGTCCAAATGCATTCTCTTCGTTTGGCACCTCTACTCCAATGGCCACGGCTTTGTGGTGGGAGGTTTAGAGGGGCGACGGTGAACGCTTTTCATTTCACCCAGTGGCTGAGACCCACCATGAGATTAAGTCTTAGTACAGGTGCTCATGTAAAACATTGACAATCTGTTTTGGCACAGCGGTTTCGGCTGACTGTTTTGGCACAGCGGCTTCGGCTGTCTGTTTTGGCACAGCGGCTTCGGCTGACTGTTTTGTCACAGTGGCTTCGGCTGACTGTTTTGGCACAGCAGTTGCAATTTGCATTCAAAAGCGAGCGGTCGTGTGAGCGGAAAAATTGTGTGCGAAATTGTGTGAAAGTATTTTTAAAATCGTAGTTTGTGTACGTGTGTGAGTGTTGCGAGTATTCATCAACATTCGAAATTGGGTAATTTTACTATTACCCCTTTTTGTGCTGCTGTGTGTGCGCAGGTAAACGTGTGTGCGTGGGTTTTGCCCTTTTCAGGGCAGCTGTGTGTATTGTATTAGTTTTATTGCTAGTTTTATTGCTTTGTGTTTTATTACTTTGTTTGTTTGTCCGTTAAAAATTTGTGTGTTGTGCATTATTGCGCTTGGGTTTTTCTAGCTGTCCGTGTATTTATTGTAGGCAGTTTTATTGTTCTGCAGGTGTTCATTGAACAGTTGAAGGTGTCATTTGACAGTTGTGTGGGGTTTTACGTTTTTACAATGGCTAACGTTGTTAAACGTAAGGGTGATAAGCCAAAGAGTAAGAGCGGAGAGGGAAAATCTCTGCCTTCTGTGTATGATGAGGTGAATTGCAGCTGTGTGTCGGATGGTCTGTCCGTTAGCGAATGCGAGACGGACAATTTCAAGCGTCCGAGGGTAGTTTTACCCCCGGCGACCAAGGATGGTGATGCTCCTACGTCGGCTATGGACACGGTCGACGAGTCCATTCGTGAGGAGAAAAAGAGGAGAAAAATGAAGAAGAAGAAGGGTAAGGGTGAAGGTGAAGTCAAAAGTGAGGATATTAGTGGGAGGAAAGTTGTCGCTGAGGGTAGTCCTAGGGCGCCACTCAGTATGAATATTAGATTGAGGGAGATAACGAGCGAGCTCGTTGGTTATCTCAGAAAAGAGGGTGTTGCCCCAGAGGTAATTCTAGGTGTTAGGGAAATAACATCTAGGTTTGAGGGGTTGGTAGTAGAGTCGATGCTGGAAAATGAGCGTCTTAAGGGGAGGATAGATGTTTTAGAGGGTACGTCTGTAGGTCGTGTTCAGTCGTCTCCTTTGGCAGCCAGTCCGGTGTTGACTGCTGCCAATTGTGCGCCCACGTTGTCTACTACAACTAGTAGACCGGCACCTGTTGCTGCTATTCCAGCAGCTATTCCTGTAGCTGCTAAACCTGCAGCACCTAAGCCGGTGGATACGTGGTCAGTGGTTGTTAGGGGTAAGGGCAGAGTTTCGGCTAAAGAGGTTATACGTAAGGTGAAGAATGAAGTAGGACCAACTTTGGGCGTGCGTGTGCACGACCTGTTCTCTACGCGTGACGGAGGGGCTGTCATAGGGACCCCTTCCGTGGCTGAGAGGGAAAAGGTCCGTGCGAACGCAAAGTTCAAAGAGGTTGCTTTGGAAGTTTCCGTTAGGGATAAATTAGGCCCTAAGGTTGTCGTTCAGAAAGTTCCTGCTGAGATTAGCGTCGATGAGTTTATGGGGGATTTATTTGAATTAAATTTCAAAGGGAAGATGAGCGTAGATGACTTCAAGAAGTCAGTACGTCTTGTTTCGAGCCCGTGGAAGGCTTCTGACAAGACGGTTGGCGTTGTTTTGGAAGGTAACACACGGGCCATGCAGCAATTGCTTCGCAGTGACCGTTGTTACATAAAATGGTTCTCGTTTAGGGTGCGCGAGTATGATGATGTCCCTTGCTGTCATAGATGCTTGGGCTTCGATCATAAAGTGAGAGATTGTAGGGTTAAGGAGGACGTGTGTCGTCATTGTGGCCAGGCTGGACACGTAGCTTCACGCTGTACGTACAGCGTACGTTGCCGCAAATGTGCTTTAAGGGGTCATCCTGCGGACCATTTAATGCTGTCCAAGGACTGCCCCATTTTTAATATGAGGCTGTCGAGGGTGAACTCAAGGCATTAAAATGGGTTCGCTAGACTTTAAGTTCCTACAGTTGAATTGTCAGAGGTCGTACGTGGTTATGTGTGAGTTAGGGCAGGCTATTCGTAGCTTGGGTGCGGCTTTTGCCTTAGTGTAGGAGCCGTATGCTACGGATGGTCAGATTAGGGGTCTTCCAGGAGGTATGCGCGCCTTTACCGATACAGGTGTAAAGGCTGCTGTTATTGTAGGGCGTGACGATGTAGATTGCACTGTGGTTAGTGCATCGGAATTCGGTGTTTGTGTGTCAGTGGAGGGTTCGTTTGGTAGGATATTTATTTGTAGTTTATATTGCAGATATGGCGGGCCATTGGAACCGTACTTAGGGTACATGGAATCAGTGCTGCTCCTCGCGGGTGGCCTACCACTGATTCTTGGCCTTGACGCTAATGCCTGTTCCCGGTTGTGGCATAGTAAGATGAGTAGGGATGCTCCTGCTCATCAGAACTATTCACGGGGACTACTGCTTAGCGAGTGGCTGATTGCTAATGGTGCTCATGTTCTAAATGAGCCAAGCAATCTGTACACCTTTGACGGTCCATGTGGTGTCAGTGACATCGATGTCACACTGCAAACGGTGTCGCTGTGTCGAACTTCTCTTTTGAGTGGTCGATTAGGGATGATTGGGGGGTGAGCGATCATAACCTTATACAGGTTGTGATTAGACAGGCAGGGCGTTCAGTAGAGCAGGATGGAATCCGGCGTTGGGGCCGTCCCAGTGTTAACTAGGATAACTACGTAGGATTCTTTAGGGAAATTGCGTTGGAGGTTCCCTTAGCTGAATTCTCAGCTCTGTCCGTTGACGAGAAGGTCGCTCGTTTAGATGAGTGGCTGTGTTATACTAATGACACAGTTCTTGGTCGGCGGCGTAGGCCTAGGCTTGGTAAGGTGAAGTGGTGGACCGATGAGTTGAGTGCGATGCGCCGGAGAGTCCGTCATCTCAGATCTTTGTATCAGAGGGGCAGAAAATCTGGCGCGCCGGACCTCGCTCAGAGGAAAGCTGCCTTCTCTGCTGAGCTTAGAGCATACAAGGCTGAGATTGCTAAGGTGAAGGAGGCTGAGTGGAGGAGTTTCGTTAGGGAAAATAGAGATGACCCTTGGGGAAGGGTTTATCGGATATGTAGGGGTAGAGGTGGTAGGTCGGACGTTTCCTCCATTAGTGTGAATGGTAGGGCGTTGCTGTCATGGGGGGACTGCGTGGAGGCCTTGATGTCTCATTTCTTTCCTGGGACGGACGATCAGTTGCCTCCAGTCTTACTGGAAAATGCTGCTCCTCCTGCCCTGGAGAGGGATGAGGTCGTTGGGAGTATCTCCCGTGTTAGGTGTAGGAAGTCTCCTGGTATGGACGGTATGACTGGCGAGATGTGTAAAAGCATCCGGAAGGCCATACCCGAGTACTTGGAGGCTCTCTTTAGGCAGTGCTTAGATGAGGGACTTTTTCCGGGTGCTTGGAAAATTGCTCGCGTCGTCGTGCTGCTGAAGTCTCCCGATAAGGTTAGGAGTAATCCTGGATCTTATCGGGGCATCAGTTTACTGCCGGTACTTGGTAAAGTACTGGAGAGAATTATGGTGTCCAGACTTGGGCAGCTTGATGGCGCGGGTACTTCTGAGTACCAGTTTGGTTTCCGGCAAGGTAGGAGCGTAGAAGACGCATTAATGCATGTCCGAAACAGTGTCGATGCCTCTAGTTCCAAATATCTTCTGGGCATATTTGTGGATTTTAGGGGTGCATTCGATTACTTTAATTGGGGTGACATTATGCGTAGATTGGAGGAAATAGGTTGTAGGGAGCTTAGGTTGTGGCGTAGCTACTTCACAAATAGGAAGGCTTGTGTGATTGGCGCTAATGGTGCGGTCTGGAGGGATGTTGCGAGGGGTTGTCCTCAGGGGTCCATCTGTGGTCCATTTATTTGGAACCTGATGATGGACACTCTGTTGCGATCACTTCCGGGTTCCTTCAGATTGTGCGCATACGCTGATGACCTTGTCATCCTGGTTGAGGGTCAATCTCGTGTTGACCTTGAAACTAGGGATGGACAAGCCATGAATATTGTGGAGGATTGGGGCGCCAATGTAGGTGTTGCGGTGTCCAGGGAGAAGACTGTGATGATGCTTCTTAAGGGAAGATTGTCACATAGTCGACCTCCTGTGGTTCTTTCGGGTGGTATCAGCCTTAGGTATGTGACTCAGGTCAAATATCTAGGCTTGGTGATGTCTGAGCGGATGAACTTTTTAGTTCATCTTGCTCATATTAGGTCGAAGCTAGTTTCTGTGGCAGGTTTGCTTAGGCGTGTGCTTAGGACTGACTGGGGCTTGAGCAGGCGTGCGGCTCGTATTATATACGAAGGTCTATTTGTTGCTTGTGCAACATTTGGTGCCCCGGTATGGTACGGAGTTGTCACGACTGTCAAAGGTAGGGAAAAGATTTTGTCATGTCAGAGGGTGGCCTTATTGGCATCTTTGCCAATAAGGCCACGGAGGCATTACAGGTGCTGATGGGCGTTGCACCCCTTGACTTAGAGGTGATCCGTAGGGCCGTTTATAACGTGGTTTTGTCGTCGGCTGAGGTAACTTAGTGGCTTCCAGGGTCTATTTACGGATCCACAAACCTTAAGTAATAAGACGTTTGTTTTACCCTTTCTGGGGTGTTAAAATATTAACAGTTTCTTTATTAAATACGTCAAGAATATTTCAAGTACAAAATATAAAGATATTACGAGAGAATAATTTCCATAACTCCAATTCAGATACCACCGGCTTAATAAATGTTTCTGCATTTCCTTCTTCAGCAAGGCTTATTTCGGGTCTTCGGCGTATGTTGATATCGGTACGGTTGATCGGCTTAGGTTATGTTTGTTTCGGTTAATTGGCGTGTAATAGGTTCGGCTCTGGTATTCGACTTTGAACTTTCGGCTTCGACACTCCTAACTTCGACTTTGAACTCTCGGCTTCGACACACTCAGCTGTCAAACTGGTTCGGGTTAACCGCGGTATCGGTTTCTGGTACAGGTGGCAGCTTCGGGGATCGAAGATTCTGGGTTCAGCAGTAGAATCAAGATCGGCGTCGTATGTTCGGCTTCGACACTTCGGCTTATATTAGGATCGGTTCGGTAGTAGAATTGGCTTTGAGCTTTCGGCTTCGACACTCTCGGCTGTCAAACTGATTCGGGTTTACGGCAGGATCGGTTTCTGGTTCAGGTGGCAGCGTCGGGTCCGAAGATTATTGGCTCGGTAGTAGAATTAAGATCAACATCGTAAGTTCGGCTTTGACACTCTTAGCTTCGACTTTGAACTTTTGGCTTTGATACACTCAGCTGTCAAACTGGTTCGGGTTTACCGCGGTATCGGTTTCTGGTACAGGTGGCAGCTTCGGGGATCGAAGATTCTGGGTTCAGGAGTAGAATTATGGTCTGCGTCGTACGTTCGGCTTCGACACTCTCAGCTGTCAATCGGGTTCGGGTATTCGCTGGATCGGTTTCTGGTACAGGTGGCAGCTTCGGTAATCGAAGATCGTATCTTTTTCTACAATACGTACAATGGTTTCTTAACGCTAATGGCTAGCTACTTCTCTACTACTATTACCATGCAGTTCTACGGGTTAATATTCTACTCGTGAGCACGAACAACCGAAGTCACTCGTGAGAACGAACAACCGAAGTCACTCGTGAGAACGAACAACCGAAGTCACTCGTGAGAACGAACAACCGAAGTCACTCGTGAGAACGAACAACAGAAGTCACTCGTGAGAACGAACAACCGAAGTCACTCGTGAGAACGCTATAACCGAAGTCACGCGTGTAAAATTTATTTAAGGGACCCATCCGAAGTTGAGCGTGCAAAATACGACTAAATTTTACTTTCGCAAAATCTAGTCGGCTCTCCGATTATATAAAATAATCTTTGAGACTTATATGGCGGATTCTTGTCTTGTTTGAATCGCCCCGACTGTAATCAAACTTTGTTTACTTATACTTAGTCATGTATCAACTAAATGAGAATTATATTGCTTGTTGACCATTAAGAAATATCAACTGTACAACTAAAGCAGTTGTTACACATTTGTGTGGGTGTGTATATACTATTTACAGTAGGGGCGCTCAATGTATTTACCTATTACTAATAATTAGTAATTACCTATTACTAATAAAATATTCAATATATTAGTATGAAAAAGAAAATAATTAAAAATACATAAAGAAATGGTAGTAATTTCATAAATTAATATATTAGGAAATATGTACGTGAATATAGTACTATTGATTGTACTATTTCCACGTTACACGTTTCATTCAGGATCAAGAAGGGATTGTCTCTTCTTGCTTCTGACTGGGTCTCTGAGGATCAAGTTGTGGGGTTGGACAGGGCGCAGGTTAGGGAAGTTTTACTCAGTTGCGTTGTTGATAGGTGGCAGAGTAGGTGGGATGCTTCTGAGATGGGGCGAGTGACGTACGCGTTCGTGCGTAGTGTCACCTTCGTTAGGGACCATCCTCATTTCAGCTTTGGACTTGGCCTGGGTTTCTTTTTGACTGGACATGGCTCCTTTAATGCATTTTTGCATTCTAGGGGCTTGTCCGAGTCGTCCAGGTGCTCGTGTGGAGCTGATGCTGAGGATTGGTTGCATCTGCTTACGGTGTGTCCTCTTTATGAGGATATTAGGGATTTGGTTAGTATGGGAATCGTACGAACTGGTGATTCGTACGATTTCAGTAACGTATTAGTGGACCCTCGAACCTTGCGTCTGCTTGGTGATTTCGCGAGGGTCGCACTAAATAGGAGACGAGTAGATGGGCCTTAGGCCCTAGGTTCGTACGGGGGTTTCTGGGCGCTCTTCCCGTCCTTACTTTGGTGTCGGCTTTGGCCTGGGATTTCATCAGCTGGATGGGTTCCTTCGATGCATTCTTTGCATGGTGGGGACTTGTCCGAGTTGTCCGGGTCTTTGCGCGGGGCCGAAGTGGCGGGCGGGATGAGCGTCTAGATGGGGAAGTCGTTCTAGGGGGTGTGATCGATGAGGCATCGGCATCCTTCTAATGCTCTGCATCAATAATATGCTGATGTCTCAGCGTCAAACGGGGGATCGGCCACCAGTCCGGAACCATTTGGGGTTCAACTGGTAGTAGTTACGGCTACGAAGCTTACCGAAGTCTTTATTCGGTACCACGGGAACCAGGACGCCCTTGGGACTACGGTCCCAACCTGGTTAATGGTGAGGCCCCTCGGGGAGTAGCGTGGTGGCTGTGGTTGATACCCAAATCGCGTTTAGAGCTTCTGCTCAATGTGGAGTTGCATTGCAACCAATTTATGCTGTTATAGGAACAGTAGGAGTGTTAGATAGGCTCCGCATTTCGCCAAGGTGGAAGAGTAATGTCCAAATACATTCTCTTCGTTTGGCACCTCTACTCCAATGGCCACGGCTTTGTGGCGGGAGGTTTAGAGGGGGCGACGGTGAACGCTTTTCATTTCACCCAGTGGCTGAGACCCACCATGAGATTAAGTCTTAGTACAGGTGCTCATGTAAAACATTGACAATCTGTTTTGGCACAGCGGCTTCGGATGACTTTTTGGCACAGCGGCTTCGGCTGACTGTTTTGGCACAGCGGCTTCGGCTGTCTGTTTAGGCACAGCGGCTTCGGCTGACTGTTTTGGCACAGCGGCTTCGCCTGACTGTTTTGGCACAGCAGCTTCGGCTGACTGTTTCTCTTAGACTAAGGCTGCATTTTGTAACCTAGATTTAAGGAATTGTATTATTTAAATTAGTATTCGTAAGATATCTTTAAGTATCGTAAACGATCCGGCGTGCTGCATAATACTCGAGGGAGCCGAATCTTCGATCCAGCATCTACCAGTTATAGAGCCGATTTACCTGCGAAGTACCCGACTAAATCCCTGCGTATCATCGTACTGGCGAATCTTCGATCCAGCATCTACCAGTAATAGAGCCGATTCACCTGCGAAGTGCCCGACTAAATCCCTGCGTAAGATATCTTTAAGTATCGTAAACGATCCGGCGTGCTGCATAATACTCGAGGGAGCCGAATCTTCGATCCAGCATCTACCAGTAATAGAGCCCGATTTACCTGCGAAGTACCCGACTAAATCCCTGCGTATCATCGTACTGCCGAATCTTCGATCCAGCCTCTACCAGTAATAGAGCCGATTCACCTGCGAAGTGCCCGACTAAATCCCTGCGTAAGATATCTTTAAGTATCGTAAACGATCCGGCGTGCTGCATAATACTCGAGGGAGCCGAATCTTCGATCCAGCATCTACCAGTAATAGAGCCCGATTTACCTGCGAAGTACCCGACTAAATCCCTGCGTATCATCGTACTGCCGAATCTTCGATCCAGCCTCTACCAGTAGCAGAGCCCGATTTACCTGCGAAGTACCCGACTAAATCCCTGCGTAAGATATCTTTAAGTATCGTAAACGATCCGGCGTGCTGCATAATACCCGAGGGAGCCGAATCTTCGATCCAGCATCTACCAGTAATAGAGCCCGATTTACCTGCGAAGTACCCAACTAAATCCCTGCGAATCATCGTACTGCCGAATCTTCGATCCAGCATCTACCAGTAATAGAGCCCGATTTACCCGCGAAGTACCCGACTAAATCCCTGCGTATCATCGTACTGCCGAATCTTCGATCCAGCCTCTACCAGTAGCAGAGCCCGATTTACCTGCGAAGTACCCGACTAAATCCCTGCGTAAGATATCTTTAAGTATCGTAAACGATCCGGCGTGCTGCATAATACCCGAGGGAGCCGAATCTTCGATCCAGCATCTACCAGTAATAGAGCCCGATTTACCTGCGAAGTACCCAACTAAATCCCTGCGTTTCATCGTACTGCCGAATCTTCGATCCAGCCTCTACCAGTAATAGAGCCGATTCACCTGCGAAGTGCCCGACTAAATCCCTGCGTAAGATATCTTTAAGTATCGTAAACGATCCGGCGTGCTGCATAATACTCGAGGGAGCCGAATCTTCGATCCAGCATCTACCAGTAATAGAGCCCGATTTACCTGCGAAGTACTCTACCAGTAGCAGAGCCCGATTTACCTGCGAAGTACCCGACTAAATCCCTGCGTAAGATATCTTTAAGTATCGTAAACGATCCGGCGTGCTGCATAATACCCGAGGGAGCCGAATCTTCGATCCAGCATCTACCAGTAATAGAGCCCGATTTACCTGCGAAGTACCCAACTAAATCCCTGCGAATCATCGTACTGCCGAATCTTCGATCCAGCATCTACCAGTAATAGAGCCCGATTTACCCGCGAAGTACCCGACTAAATCCCTGCGTATCATCATGCTGCTAGTAATTTATCTAACGCAAATAATATTTATAAATACTACCGATAACTAAAACATTGAATTATTAAATAAAGATATACTGTATAATTGAACCCCGGAAAGGGTAAATAAATTTTGTTCTCACTTAACGTTCGTGGATCCCGTAAGTAGACCCTGGACACAGCTGAGCTACCTCAGCCGACGACAAAACCACATTACAATTTTACAATTTAAATTCCAAGCCTTAATAAATTCAGTCGTCATCTTAAGCATAAACTTCCCAAATATTCCGCCAGAAGAAGACAAACTAATAATTTGCTCAAAAATTATGATTTTTATAATTTTTTAAAGCACCCCCCTTTCACTTTTTTCAGGCTCTATAAAGATTTCTTGTTTAATATCTGAGCCCACAGTAGGTGTACCTATGAATCTCTATATGGTTAGAAAGCCCATATTTTGTTGTTTTTGTATACCAAATTTCAATCAATGATCTTTAAAATCAACAAAGTTATAAAAAATTTTCTTCATTTTAAATCGTAAAAATTTTCGGTTAAAATTTGTCTGAAATTGTGAATTTCTACCAGGCGTACAGAATTCAGCAGCAAGTAATTTTGTGAATGCAAAATTCTTTAAAATGCTGTAACTCTTGAACCACTAGAGATATTTGGACAAAATTGGTGGCACGTGATAGAAAAAGTGTTGAACTATAAGTTACACGTCTTAGAATTTTATAAATGTCAGCCCTCATTTTATATTTTACAATTTAAATTCCAAGCCTTAATAAATTCAGTCGTCATCTTAAGCATAAACTTCCCAAATATTCCACCAGAAGAAGACAAACTAATAATTTGCTCAAAAATTATGATTTTTATAATTTTTTAAAGCACCCCCCTTTCACTTTTTTCAGGCTCTATAAAGATTTCTTGTTTAATATCTGAGCCCACAGTAGGTGTACCTATGAAATCTCTATATGGTTAGAAAGCCCATATTTTGTTGTTGTTGTATACCAAATTTCAATCAATGATCTTTAAAATCAACAAAGTTATAAAAAATTTTCTTCATTTTAAATCGTAAAAATTTTCGGTTAAAATTTGTCTGAAATTGTGAATTTCTACCAGGCGTACAGAATTCAGCAGCAAGTAATTTTGTGAAAGCGAAATTCTTTAAAATGCTGTAACTCTTGAACCACTAGAGATATTTGGACAAAATTGGTGGCACGTGATAGAAAAAGTGTTGAACTATAAGTTACACGTCTTAGAATTTTATAAATGTCAGCCCTCATTTTATATTTTACAATTTAAATTCCAAGCCTTAATAAATTCAGTCGTCATCTTAAGCATAAACTTCCGAAATATTCCACCAGAAGAAGACAAACTAATAATTTGCTCAAAAATTATGATTTTTATAATTTTTTAAAGCACCCCCCTTTCACTTTTTTCAAGCTCTATAAAGATTTCTTGTTTAATATCTGAGCCCACAGTAGGTGTACCTATGAAATCTCTATATGGTTAGAAAGCCCATATTTTGTTGTTTTTGTATACCAAATTTCAATCAATGATCTTTAAAATCAACAAAGTTATAAAAAATTTTCTTCATTTTAAATCGTAAAAATTTTCGGTTAAAATTTGTCTGAAATTGTGAATTTCTACCAGGCGCACAGAATTCAGCAGCAAGTAATTTTGTGAATGCGAAATTCTTTAAAATGCTGTAACTCTTGAACCACTAGAGATATTTGGACAAAATTGGTGGCACGTGATAGAAAAAGTGTTGAACTATAAGTTACACGTCTTAGAATTTTATAAATGTCAGCCCTCATTTTATATTTTACAATTTAAATTCCAAGCCTTAATAAATTCAGTCGTCATCTTAAGCATAAACTTCCGAAATATTCCACCAGAAGAAGACAAACTAATAATTTGCTCAAAAATTATGATTTTTATAATTTTTTAAAGCACCCCCCTTTCACTTTTTTCAGGCTCTATAAAGATTTCTTGTTTAATATCTGAGCCCACAGTAGGTGTACCTATGAAATCTCTATATGGTTAGAAAGCCCATATTTTGTTGTTTTTGTATACCAAATTTCAATCAATGATCTTTAAAATCAACAAAGTTATAAAAAATTTTCTTCATTTTAAATCGTAAAAATTTTCGGTTAAAATTTGTCTGAAATTGTGAATTTCTACCAGGCGTACAGAATTCAGCAGCAAGTAATTTTGTGAAAGCGAAATTCTTTAAAATGCTGTAACTCTTGAACCACTAGAGATATTTGGACAAAATTGGTGGCACGTGATAGAAAAAGTGTTGAACTATAAGTTACACGTCTTAGAATTTTATAAATGTCAGCCCTCATTTTATATTTTACAATTTAAATTCCAAGCCTTAATAAATTCAGTCGTCATCTTAAGCATAAACTTCCGAAATATTCCACCAGAAGAAGACAAACTAATAATTTGCTCAAAAATTATGATTTTTATAATTTTTTAAAGCACCCCCCTTTCACTTTTTTCAGGCTCTATAAAGATTTCTTGTTTAATATCTGAACCCACAGTAGGTGTACCTATGAAATCTCTATATGGTTAGAAAGCCCATATTTTGTTGTTGTTGTATACCAAATTTCAATCAATGATCTTTAAAATCAACAAAGTTATAAAAAATTTTCTTCATTTTAAATCGTAAAAATTTTCGGTTAAAATTTGTCTGAAATTGTGAATTTCTACCAGGCGTACAGAATTCAGCAGCAAGTAATTTTGTGAAAGCGAAATTCTTTAAAATGCTGTAACTCTTGAACCACTAGAGATATTTGGACAAAATTGGTGGCACGTGATAGAAAAAGTGTTGAACTATAAGTTACACGTCTTAGAATTTTATAAATGTCAGCCCTCATTTTATATTTTACAATTTAAATTCCAAGCCTTAATAAATTCAGTCGTCATCTTAAGCATAAACTTCCCAAATATTCCACCAGAAGAAGACAAACTAATAATTTGCTCAAAAATTATGATTTTTATAATTTTTTAAAGCACCCCCCTTTCACTTTTTTCAGGCTCTATAAAGATTTCTTGTTTAATATCTGAGCCCACAGTAGGTGTACTTATGAAATCTCTATATGGTTACAAAGCCCATATTTTGTTGTTTTTGTATACAAAATTTCAATCAATGATCTTTAATTAAAATCAACAAAGTTATAAAAAATTTTCTTCATTTTAAATCGTAAAAATTTTCTGTTAAAATTTGTCTGAAATTGTGAATTTCTACCAGGCGTACAGAATTCAGCAGCAAGTAATTTTGTGAAAGCGAAATTATTTAAAATGCTGTAACTCTTGAACCACTAGAGATATTTGGAAAAAATTGGTGGCACGTGATAGAAAAAGTGTTGAACTATAAGTTACACGTCTTAGAATGTTATAAATGTCAGCCCTCATTTTATATTTTACAATTCAAATTCCAAGCCTTAATAAATCCAGTCGTCATCTTAAGCATAAACTTCCCAAATATTCCACCAGAAGAAGACAAACTAATAATTTGCTCAAAAATTATGATTTTTATAATTTTTTAAAGCACCCCCCTTTCACTTTTTTCAGGCTCTATAAAGATTTCTTGTTTAATATCTGAGCCCACAGTAGGTGTACCTATGAAATCTCTATATGGTTAGAAAGCCCATATTTTGTTGTTTTTGTATACCAAATTTCAATCAATGATCTTTAAAATCAACAAAGTTATAAAAAATTTTCTTCATTTTAAATCGTAAAAATTTTCGGTTAAAATTTGTCTGAAATTGTGAATTTCTACCAGGCGTATAGAATTCAGCAGCAAGTAATTTTATGAAAGCGAAATTCTTTAAAATGCTGTAACTCTTGAACCACTAGAGATATTTGGACAAAATTGATGGCACGTGATAGAAAAAGTGTTGAACTATAAGCTACACGTCTTAGAATTTTATAAATGTCAGCCCTCATTTTATATTTTACAATTAAATTTCCAAGCCTTAATAAATTCAGTCGTCATCTTAAGCATAAACTTCCCAAATATTCCACCAGAAGAAGACAAACTAATAATTTGCTCAAAAATTATGATTTTTATAATTTTTTAAAGCACCCCCCTTTCAATTTTTTCAGGCTCTATAAAGATTTCTTGTTTAATATCTGAGCCCACAGTAGGTGTACCTATGAAATCTCTATATGGTTAGAAAGCCCATATTTTGTTGTTTTTGTATACCAAATTTCAATCAATGATCTTTAAAATCAACAAAGTTATAAAAAATTTTCTTCATTTTAAATCGTAAAAATTTTCGGTTAAAATTTGTCTGAAATTGTGAATTTCTACCAGGCGTACAGAATTCAGCAGCAAGTAATTTTGTGAAAGCGAAATTCTTTAAAATGCTGTAACTCTTGAACCACTAGAGATATTTGGACAAAATTGGTGGCACGTGATAGAAAAAGTGTTGAACTATAAGTTACACGTCTTAGAATTTTATAAATGTCAGCCCTCATTTTATATTTTACAATTTAAATTCCAAGCCTTAATAAATTCAGTCGTCATCTTAAGCATAAACTTCCGAAATATTCCACCAGAAGAAGACAAACTAATAATTTGCTCAAAAATTATGATTTTTATAATTTTTTAAAGCACCCCCCTTTCACTTTTTTCAGGCTCTATAAAGATTTCTTGTTTAATATCTGAGCCCACAGTAGGTGTACCTATGAAATCTCTTTATGGTTAGAAAGCCCATATTTTGTTGTTTTTGTATACCAAATTTCAATCAATGATCTTTAAAATCAACAAAGTTATAAAAAATTTTCTTCATTTTAAATCGTAAAAATTTTCGGTTAAAATTTGTCTGAAATTGTGAATTTCTACCAGGCGTACAGAATTCAGCAGCAAGTAATTTTGTGAAAGCGAAATTCTTTAAAATGCTGTAACTCTTGAACCACTAGAGATATTTGGACAAAATTGGTGGCACGTGATAGAAAAAGTGTTGAACTATAAGTTACACGTCTTAGAATTTTATAAATGTCAGCCCTCATTTTATATTTTACAATTTAAATTCCAAGCCTTAATAAATTCAGTCGTCATCTTAAGCATAAACTTCCGAAATATTCCACCAGAAGAAGACAAACTAATAATTTGCTCAAAAATTATGATTTTTATAATTTTTTAAAGCACCCCCCTTTCACTTTTTTCAGGCTCTATAAAGATTTCTTGTTTAATATCTGAGCCCACAGTAGGTGTACCTATGAAATCTCTATATGGTTAGAAAGCCCATATTTTGTTGTTTTTGTATACCAAATTTCAATCAATGATCTTTAAAATCAACAAAGTTATAAAAAATTTTCTTCATTTTAAATCGTAAAAATTTTCGGTTAAAATTTGTCTGAAATTGTGAATTTCTACCAGGCGTACAGAATTCAGCAACAAGTAATTTTGTGAAAGCGAAATTCTTTAAAATGCTGTAACTCTTGAACCACTAGAGATATTTGGACAAAATTGGTGGCACTTGATAGAAAAAGTGTTGAACTATAAGTTACACGTCTTAGAATTTTATAAATGTCAGCCCTCATTTTATATTTTACAATTTAAATTCCAAGCCTTAATAAATTCAGTCGTCATCTTAAGCATAAACTTCCGAAATATTCCACCAGAAGAAGACAAACTAATAATTTGCTCAAAAATTATGATTTTTATAATTTTTTAAAGCACCCCCCTTTCACTTTTTTCAGGCTCTATAAAGATTTCTTGTTTAATATCTGAGCCCACAGTAGGTGTACCTATGAAATCTCTATATGGTTAGAAAGCCCATATTTTGTTGTTTTTGTATACCAAATTTCAATCAATGATCTTTAAAATCAACAAAGTTATAAAAAATTTTCTTCATTTTAAATCGTAAAAATTTGCGGTTAAAATTTGTCTGAAATTGTGAATTTCTACCTGGCGCACAGAATTCAGCAGCAAGTAATTTTGTGAATGCGAAATTCTTTAAAATGCTGTAACTCTTGAACCACTAGAGATATTTGGACAAAATTGGTGGCACGTGATAGAAAAAGTGTTGAACTATAAGTTACACGTCTTAGAATTTTATAAATGTCAGCCCTCATTTTATATTTTACAATTTAAATTCCAAGCCTTAATAAATTCAGTCGTCATCTTAAGCATAAACTTCCGAAATATTCCACCAGAAGAAGACAAACTAATAATTTGCTCAAAAATTATGATTTTTATAATTTTTTAAAGCACCCCCCTTTCACTTTTTTCAAGCTCTATAAAGATTTCTTGTTTAATATCTGAGCCCACAGTAGGTGTACCTATGAAATCTCTATATGGTTAGAAAGCCCATATTTTGTTGTTTTTGTATACCAAATTTCAATCAATGATCTTTAAAATCAACAAAGTTATAAAAAATTTTCTTCATTTTAAATCGTAAAAATTTTCGGTTAAAATTTGTCTGAAATTGTGAATTTCTACCAGGCGCACAGAATTCAGCAGCAAGTAATTTTGTGAATGCGAAATTCTTTAAAATGCTGTAACTCTTGAACCACTAGAGATATTTGGACAAAATTGGTGGCACGTGATAGAAAAAGTGTTGAACTATAAGTTACACGTCTTAGAATTTTATAAATGTCAGCCCTCATTTTATATTTTACAATTTAAATTCCAAGCCTTAATAAATTCAGTCGTCATCTTAAGCATAAACTTCCCAAATATTCCACCAGAAGAAGACAAACTAATAATTTGCTCAAAAATTATGATTTTTATAATTTTTTAAAGCACCCCCCTTTCACTTTTTTCAGGCTCTATAAAGATTTCTTGTTTAATATCTGAGCCCACAGTAGGTGTACCTATGAAATCTCTATATGGTTAGAAAGCCCATATTTTGTTGTTTTTGTATACCAAATTTCAATCAATGATCTTTAAAATCAACAAAGTTATAAAAAATTTTCTTCATTTTAAATCGTAAAAATTTTCGGTTAAAATTTGTCTGAAATTGTGAATTTCTACCAGGCGCACAGAATTCAGCAGCAAGTAATTTTGTGAAAGCGAAATTCTTTAAAATGCTGTAACTCTTGAACCACTAGAGATATTTGGACAAAATTGGTGGCACGTGATAGAAAAAGTGTTGAACTATAAGTTACACGTCTTAGAATTTTATAAATGTCAGCCCTCATTTTATATTTTACAATTTAAATTCCAAGCCTTAATAAATTCAGTCGTCATCTTAAGCATATAATAATTTGCTCAAAAATTATGATTTTTATAATTTTTTAAAGCACCCCCCTTTCACTTTTTTCAGGCTCTATAAAGATTTCTTGTTTAATATCTGAGCCCACAGTAGGTGTACCTATGAAATCTCTATATGGTTAGAAAGCCCATATTTTGTTGTTTTTGTATACCAAATTTCAATCAATGATCTTTAAAATCAACAAAGTTATAAAAAATTTTCTTCATTTTAAATCGTAAAAATTTTCGGTTAAAATTTGTCTGAAATTGTGGATTTCTACCAGGCGCACAGAATTCAGCAGCAAGTAATTTTGTGAAAGCGAAATTCTTTAAAATGCTGTAACTCTTGAACCACTAGAGATATTTGGACAAAATTGGTGGCACGTGATAGAAAAAGTGTTGAACTATAATCTACACGTCTTAGAATTTTATAAATGTCAGCCCTCATTTTATATTTTTCAATTTAAATTCCAAGCCTTAATAAATTCAGTCGTCATCTTAAGCATAAACTTCCGAAATATTCCACCAGAAGAAGACAAACTAATAATTTGCTCAAAAATTATGATTTTTATAATTTTTTAAAGCACCCCCCTTTCACTTTTTTCAGGCTCTATAAAGATTTCTTGTTTAATATCTGAGCCCACAGTAGGTGTACCTATGAAATCTTTATATGGTTAGAAAGCCCATATTTTGTTGTTTTTGTATACCAAATTTCAATCAATGATCTTTAAAATCAACAAAGTTATAAAAAATTTTCTTCATTTTAAATCGTAAAAATTTTCGGTTAAAATTTGTCTGAAATTGTGGATTTCTACCAGGCGCACAGAATTCAGCAGCAAGTAATTTTGTGAAAGCGAAATTCTTTAAAATGCTGTAACTCTTGAACCACTAGAGATATTTGGACAAAATTGGTGGCACGTGATAGAAAAAGTGTTGAACTATAATCTACACGTCTTAGAATTTTATAAATGTCAGCCCTAATTTATATTTTACAATTTAAATTCCAAGCCTTAATAAATTCAGTCGTCATCTTAAGCATAAACTTCCGAAATATTCCACCAGAAGAAGACAAACTAATAATTTGCTCAAAAATTATGATTTTTATAATTTTTTTAAAGCACCCCCTTTCACTTTTTTCAGGCTCTATAAAGATTTCTTGTTTAATATCTGAGCCCACAGTAGCTGTACTTATGAAATCTCTATATGGTTAGAAAGCCCATATTTTGTTGTTTTTGTATACCAAATTTCAATCAATGATCTTTAAAATCAACAAGGTTATAAAAAATTTTCTTAATTTTAGATCGTAAAAATTTTCGGTTAAAATTTGTCTGAAATTGTGAATTTCTACCAGGCGCACAGAATTCAGCAGCAAGTAATTTTGTGAAAGCGAAATTCTTTAATATGTTGTAACTCTTGAACCACTAGAGATATTTGGACAAAATTGGTGGCACGTGATAGAAAAAGTGTTGAACTATAAGTTACACGTCTTAGAATTTTATAAATGTCAGCCCTCATTTTATATTTTTCAATTTAAATTCCAAGTCTTAATAAATTCAGTCGTCATCTTAAGCAAAAACTTCCGAAATATTCCACCAGAAGAAGACAAACTAATAATTTGCTCAAAAATTATGATTTTTATAATTTTTTAAAGCACCCCCCTTTCACTTTTTTCAGGCTCTATAAAGATTTCTTGTTTAATATCTGAGCCCACAGTAGGTGTACCTATGAAATCTTTATATGGTTAGAAAGCCCATATTTTGTTGTTTTTGTATACCAAATTTCAATCAATGATCTTTAAAATCAACAAAGTTATAAAAAATTTTCTTCATTTTAAATCGTAAAAATTTTCGGTTAAAATTTGTCTGAAATTGTGGATTTCTACCAGGCGCACAGAATTCAGCAGCAAGTAATTTTGTGAAAGCGAAATTCTTTAAAATGCTGTAACTCTTGAACCACTAGAGATATTTGGACAAAATTGGTGGCACGTGATAGAAAAAGTGTTGAACTATAAGTTACACGTCTTAGAATTTTATAAATGTCAGCCCTCATTTTATATTTTACAATTTAAATTCCAAGCCTTAATAAATTCAGTCGTCATCTTCCCAAATATTCCACCAGAAGAAGACAAACTAATAATTTGCTCAAAAATTATGATTTTTAAAATTTTTTAAAGCACCCCCCTTTCACTTTTTTCAGGCTCTATAAAGATTTCTTGTTTAATATCTGAGCCCACAGTAGGTGTACCTAAGAAATCTCTATATGGTTAGAAAGTCCATATTTTGTTGTTTTTGTATACCAAATTTCAATCAATGATCTTTAAAATCAACAAAATTATAAAAAATTTTCTTCATTTTAAATCGTAAAAATTTTCGGTTAAAATTTGTCTGAAATTGTGAATTTCTACCAGGCGCACAGAATTCAGCAGCAAGTAATTTTGTGAAAGCGAAATTCTTTAAAATGCTGTAACTCTTGAACCACTAGAGATATTTGGACAAAATTGGTGGCACGTGATAGAAAAAGTGTTGAACTATAAGTTACACGTCTTAGAATTTTATAAATGTCAGCCCTCATTTTATATTTTACAATTTAAATTCCAAGCCTTAATAAATTCAGTCGTCATCTTCCCAAATATTCCACCAGAAGAAGACAAACATTAGTTTGTGAAAGGGGGGTGCTTTAAAAAATTATAAAAATCATAATTTTTGAGCAAATTATTAGTTTGTCTTCTTCTGGTGGAATATTTGGGAAGTTTATGCTTAAGATGACGACTGAATTTATTAAGGCTTGAAATTTAAATTGTAAAATATAAAATGAGGGCTGACATTTATAAAATTCTAAGACGTGTAACTTATAGTTCAACACTGTTTCTATCACGTGCCATCAATTTTGATTTTTATAATTTTTTAAAGCACCCCCCTTTCACTTTTTTCAGGCTCTATAAAGATTTCTTGTTTAATATCTGAGCCCACAGTAGGTGTACCTATGAAATCTCTATATGGTTAGAAAGCCCATATTTTGTTGTTTTTGTATACCAAATTTCAATCAATGATCTTTAAAATCAACAAAGTTATAAAAAATTTTCTTCATTTTAAATCGTAAAAATTTTCGGTTAAAATTTGTCTGAAATTGTGAATTTCTACCATGCGTACAGAATTCAGCAGCAAGTAATTTTGTGAAAGCGAAATTCTTTAATATGCTGTAACTCTTGAACCACTAGAGATATTTGGACAAAATTGGTGGCGCGTGATAGAAAAAGTGTTGAACTATAAGTTACACGTCTTAGAATTTTATAAATGTCAGCCCTCATTTTATATTTTACAATTTAAATTCCAAGCCTTAATAAATTCAGTCGTCATCTTAAGCATAAACTTCCCAAATATTCCACCAGAAGAAGACAAACTAAAAATTTATTCACAAATTATGATTTTTATAATTTTTTAAAGCACCCCCCTTTCACTTTTTTCAGGCTCTATAAAGATTTCTTGTTTAATATCTGAGCCCACAGTAGGTGTACCTAAGAAATCTCTATATGGTTAGAAAGCCCATATTTTGTTGTTTTTGTATACCAAATTTCAATCAATGATCTTTAAAATCAACAAGGTTATAAAAAATTTTCTTAATTTTAGATCGTAAAAATTTTCGGTTAAAATTTGTCTGAAATTGTGAATTTCTACCAGGCGCACAGAATTCAGCAGCAAGTAATTTTGTGAAAGCGAAATTCTTTAAAATGCTGTAACTCTTGAACCACTAGAGATATTTGGACAAAATTGGTGGCACGTGATAGAAAAAGTGTTGAACTATAAGTTACACGTCTTAGAATTTTATAAATGTCAGCCCTCATTTTATATTTTACAATTTAAATTCCATGCTTTAATAAATTCAGTCGTCATCGTAAGCATAAATTTCATAAATATTTCACCAGAAGAAGACAAACTAATAATTTATTCACAAATTATGATTTTTATAATTTTTTAAAGCACCCCCCCTTTCACTTTTTTCAGGCTCTATAAAGATTTCTTGTTTAATATCTGAGCCCACAGTAGTTGTACCTATGAAATCTCTATATGGTTAGATAGCCCATATTTTGTTTTTTTTTAATTTTGTGAAACTTTTGAACTGTTAAATATATTTCAATTAAATATACACTGGGGTATATTCCTATAAACTCATTTCAAATTTTTGTTTTTCTTGTTGGATTGCTAAAATCCTTGTTGTTGTTTTCTAATTTAGCAATAAGAACATACTGGCGGTCATTTCAGTGGATTATTCCTATAAACGCAATCGAGAAAAATTTGTACAATTTGTTTCTGACAACATCTCCGTTTAATGGAAATATTTTTGTTTTAATTGAGAAATTTCATCAGCTTAAGGGATGCCCAAAGGAAATTTTCTTACAGACCAGGAAAAAAATTCAAATTCAATTTTTTTCGTGATGAAGACTGTTCTAACAGAGAAATTGGACGAAAAATTAACCGTTTGGAAGGAGTTATTTGAGGCTTTCTTAAGAAAGGACAGAAATACGGAGTTCGGAAACCAACAAAAGGTAATCAAAAATTAACAAAAAACAAATTAATAAAATAAAAGAACAAATTAAATGCTACACAAATAAAAAAATAAACTTGCTCTTCATGTCACTTCTAAACATGTTGCACACACTTTGCGAACAGATGATAACATAGAATGGAAGAAACCAAAATGTAAGTCAATGTTAAGGAAAATCGTTTGAAATTTGATCGCAAATATACGAAATGGACAGATGATGAGAGGCATGAAAAGAAATTCATTGGCATGATGTAAGGTCGAACGAAATTCGTATGTAGAGACAGTGTTATGGTTTGGGCAGTCTTTTTTGCTGCATGAAAATCAAAAATATGTTTTGTTCCAACTAAAACGAATAGTGCAATTTATAACAAACTGTTGGAAGATGCTCTTCTCTCATTTATAGATGAAAAAATGGATGAAGATTACATATTCCAACAGGATAACGCTGCAATCCATAACCTGAACCAATTTAAATCGTGATTTAATAAACATAGTATTCCACTATTGGACTGGCTTGCAGTTTGGATTTAAACCCAATGGAGAACCTATGGGGGTACATGACCCGTAAAGTTTATGCAAGAAATGCACAGAATGAAATCTGTCATTATAAAGGAGTTAAAACTAAAAATGAAGCAAGTCTGGGAAGAAATTGACAGTTATTTTTTTCAAAAATTAGTCGTATCAATGCCAGACCGAATTTTTGAAGTTCTCCAAAATAAAGGCTCATCAAAATATTATTAATAATGCTAAATTGGTTCATTAGTTTAAAGGTGTATATAGGAAAATGCCAGTTTTTTTAGGTGAAGTCAATAAATAATTTAATAAATTAATTTGTAGCACCTTTGTTCTTTTTTACCCTCATTTTTGGTAAATTGATTAGAAAACATGATGTGTGTTAATAGGAGTATGCACCGGTGTATAAATAGTTTTTGCTGAGGTATTTTTTAACTGTTTTGGGGAAGCACAAGTTTCTAGCTGGTCTCGGGGCAGCGGAAGGACCTAAGAAATTAGTAACTTTTTTTAATTATTTCTTATTTGACTTTATTTATTACCAAAAATAAATTAACATAATTACTATCTACTAAAAACTAAATGAAGTTCTGTGCAAATATTTGAATTTCTTTAATGAAAGTTTTATCCGTTATCAAAAGAACACCCGAGTTACAGGTATTCTTATTTAAATTTTTATCACAATGACGATAACCTTGACATATAAAGCGTTGTGCTGCGTTCTTTGGGAAATGCTTAAAAGCAGTAGAACAATTGTTACTGGAGAATTGGATAAAGTTAACAATTTTTTCAAATTATTCAAAACAAAAATGGATACAGTTAATAATTGCGTACTGAATTTGGAAAGCATCATGGAAATTAAAACCGCTAATGTAGGACCAATACTTAAGCAATATGATTATCTGGGGGCAAAAATAAAAAAAAAAAAAAATTGACAGTCGGAAACACCGTCACGCAATTGCATCCCTTTTCGTCTTAAGTGGATGATAAAGGGTATTCGAACATCTTCACCAGCTTCTGAGTTTTCTGAAGATGAGGCGATAGCGCTTATACTGGAGTTGGGATTAAGCAAAAATAAATATATAAAATTGAAAAAGGCTTTACTCGATAAAGGACACCCAATTCTGCCATGTTACAAAGACATACTGGAAACAAGCAAAATATTGTCCCATCAACTAGTGAAATAGATAATGAAAGAGCATTTATTGACTTGTTGCAGTTACTTCAAAATACGGCTTCAAGGCTTCTCTCAACATTTTCAAAAAACGAGGCATTGGAATTTGATAAATCGGATCTAACATTAATGTACAAATGGGGATGTGCTGAATTGTTAGCACTTTCAGAATACAAACAAACTTCATCAGGGTAAAGTTGTAAAGTGTTTTTATGTCATTGCTGGTTCCACTACGCTTAAGGGAGGATTTCAATGAATCATCTACGTCAAGTAATGCTACGAAATATGTTTAGAAAAATCCAACTTCAGGATCAAAGGCATGTTGCAGACCAATATACCTTTGAAAAATGAGGCATTGAAATTTGAAAAATCGGATCTGACATTTATATGCAAATGGGGATGTGACGGATTGTCAGCCCTATCAGAAACAAACAGACGTCATCAGGGGAAAGTTATATAGACCACAAAATGTTTTTATGGCATTGCCGATTTTATTAAGCTTAAGAGAGGATTGGACTAAATCATCTACGTCAACTAATGCTACCAAATATGTTTAGAAAAACCCGACTCCAGGATCAAAGGTATATTGCAGACCAATAAGGTTTCAATATACAAAAGAAAGTAAACAATGCACACAAAACTGGGTGGATACATTCAAACAATCAATTAAAAATTTAAGTACGGTTTGTATTGAAATATATGGCTATTATATCAACGTACACTTTGAACTTTAATTAACAATGATTGATGGAATGATATACTGAATACTAATATATATTTACTTTTTAAAATTGAACTTGTTCATGAAATAATTTCTTAAACTACTATGCACTGAAATTGTACTTTTAATTTTGATTTGTTTTTTATAAATTGAGTGAGTTGTGAAATAAATTTTGATTAGAAAAGACACAATAATTGGCGATGAGGAAAATTAAAATTTAAAAAATAAAATAAAATTCTACAAATATTGTCTTGATGGAGAAACAATTTGCAAAATTGCTTAAGGATCAACAAACTTGGGCTCAACAAATGCTTGAAAACCAGCAGCAATTTCTAGCACGTTTTATGGAAAACGTTAACACAACTCCAAAAAAGAACATACTGCCCTTTCCAAAGTTTGATAATTTTTCTGCTTACTCCAACCAACTGAAAGATCATTTTAAAGCCTATGGAATTCAAGAATCCGAACAAATGAAATCATATTTCATTTCTTGGATGGGTAAAGATCTCTTTGAATTAGCAAACAAGTTATTTGGAACGGAAAAAATTCAAACCAAAACATTTGAGCAAATCATTTGTAAGTGGGAACAATATTTTGCATCGAAAGTTCATGTGTTAGCAGCACGATTCAAGTTTCACAACAGAGCTATGCAAGAAGGTGAGTCATATTCAAAATGGTTACTAGAATTGAAAGGCTTACCCAGAAATTGTTCATTTACATACAAACATTGCCAAATCGAATACGTTGATGAGATGATAAGAGATGCCTTAATTTTAAACACTTCACATGAAATCGTACGTACAGCCGCATTACAAAAACAAAATCCTAGTTTAGAGGAAATCATTAACATAGCAGAAACATATGAGTGTACTCAATCATCACTGCAAACAATAAGAAGGAACAGCTTTCCGCAAGAAGTTCAGCAAAATTAAGCATAGGAATAGCAAACATCAGCATCAAAATTTTCAAGCCAGCAAGATAGAAAGCAATAAGTCATCTGGAAATCAACTACCTTTATATTCTGGATGTTTCAAAAATCATTCAAAGAAAAACTGTAGGTTTCGCAACGCTAAATATCATTAATGTGGGAAAACTGGTCATATAGCTCCGGTATGTAAGTCGAAGAATGTTAATAATATTGAAAATTTAGAAGACATAGATACTCAGTCAGAACATTGTCTCCAAATTAGCGATCTTCTAATACGTAAACATAAAAATTATTCATAAATGTTCAAGTAAACGATCATAGCATTGAATTTCAATTTGGCACTGGTGCATCATGTTCTATGATAGATTTAAAATATTCAATTTTTTTCAAAAACCTGCCATTATTGAAAACAGATACAGTTTTAAGAGCTTATGGCAATCAAAATGTTCCAGTTCTCGGAATGCTAGAAGTAAATGTTACATTAGGTTCTGAAACAAAACTTTTGAAATTATTGGTTACTAATACATATGAGGGCTCAAATATTTTTGGTGTAGATTGGTACGATGCATTTTACTGTGTTAATAATGTTTTGCAATTGCAAGTGCAAGTTATTTCAAGGAAGTACCCAAAATTGTTTTCAAATTCATTAGGATGTTGCAATGTATTTCAAGCCCATTTATATTTAAAACAAAATGCTATTCCAAAATTCCAAATTCCAAAGCTAGATCTATTCCTTTTGCACTTCAAGAATCTTTTAATAAAGAAGCCAAACGCTTGGAAGAATTAGGAATTTGGAGACCTATTACATATAGTTCTTGGGCTTCTCCAATTGTCATTGTTCCTAAGATAAATTCGAAAATCAGAATTTGCGCTGATTTTAAGCAAACCGTTAATTCTATAAGTACTAATTATGGAAACGAACAACGTAATTTAATTTCACAACAGCTTAATTCGAATCCGGCATTATTACGTCAACCCGTACTAAGAAGATCTGGTAGAATTAAAAGAAAAGCTGAAATATATTCTCCAGAATTAAGTACAAAATTAACGTGGAGGAATTAATATATATTTTCTTTTTAAAATTTAACTTGTTCATGAAATAATTTCTTAAACTACTATGCATTGAAATTGTACTTTTAATTTTAATTTGTTTTTTATAAATTGAGTGAGTTGTGAAATAAATTTTGATTAGAAAAGACACAATAAATACTGATTCAGTGTGAATATGCCAAAGTACAAAGATGTGTTTCACTCGGTGCCACAGTTGCCCTAGGAAGTACTCTTCATGCATCTCTAGACATTATTATATGCTCATTACCTATAGAGTATTCAACACATAGTGTGAGAAGCGGCAATGAGCTTAATTTAACTCCGTAAGTATTGTACACTTTATCATGGAGAATTAGTTGACTAAAGAACGGACAATAAGGCAAAAAGGAAAAGTTGATAACCACAAAATATATTACATATAGTTTTTGAAGAAATTCGCAATGGATCACTACCATTCTGAACCAAACTGGAATCAATACAGCGATTGTGATGGCTTGGATATATTGAAGAATAGCGAAACTGGAGAAGAAGTACCACAATGATCAACAATTTTTTGAGTAGAGGTTTATATGCTAATGTTGAAGGTATTATTGACATCAGATTGTATCATTAACGGGTTACATTACTATTGATAGAACAATAGAATCAGTTTGTGCGTTAAAAGTAGGAGTTTCTTGAAATTAAGCAATTTATATGATTGAATATGATAAATATTCTGATTTTCAGGATAAAAAACATTTGTTATTCCCACAAATTTTAGCGGACAATATATAATTTAATCCTTTTGAAACTGTCTGTAGGGTAAACGATTAAGAAAAAAAAAAACATTGTATCACAGAAAAAAGTTTGTACATAAATATAAAAATTTACTTTCATTGATTTCAGTTCATAATGTTTAAGCATAATTTCTTAAGCATTAAAACTTTTTTTTATATTTTTCCAAATGAATCAAAAGTCAAGAAAATTGAAAAAATTGTTTAAATTTTCATTTATATTTTCAATTTGTAAAGAATTTTTTAAATTTTCTTTGGAAAATTTTAAGTTTTTAATGATTTGTAGCTACATTTTGGGAACAGAACAGAAGCGCTTTTTATCAAAATGATGTGTTGCAGAATGCGAGCGAAATTTTTTTTACAGATTCTCCTTGGAATTTTGCCATTTTAAGGCATTTTCTAAATCGAAAATTTAACATAATTTTTGGAAAATTCTAAAAATTGTCATTATGAACGATTTAATAATATCTATGAACAAAGTTCTATTATTTATGAAAAAAGTTTGGGAAAAAAGTCATGTTCTATTCATAATATTTGTGAATTTTTTTTCTGTGATGTGAAATAATGTTGATTGGTAAAAGATGAATTTAATGAATTTAATACGCTGTTAGGAATACTAAAAGGGAAAAAAACAAAAAATGTGCTTAAAATCCATAAAGAGTTATATGAACACTATTTTGACTACTTATGGACAATGGATGATGATGGCAGTGATTCTCAGACAAATTCGATTAGAGGCAATTTAGATACTTTGTTGTTGAGCATTTTGTTAGGAACTTGGGAATATGCTGATATGTATGTATGTGTCTATTTTGTGTGTTCTTACCAAAGATAACAAATAAACTTGCCGTGGGGGAGTATGACAATGCCAAAAATATTGCTAGTTTATGCATTGAATTCAAATTGATTTTTTGTTTGAATTTATGATAGATGTTCAATATAAGAGAGAGAAATTTTAAGTTCTAAATTCTGGAAACATTCTATTACACCACCCATCTGTAAAGATAAAAATCCATCCATGAATACAAAAAAAAAAAAAAAAAAAAAAAAAAAAAAAAAATAAAAATATTAAAAAA